>CM076583.1:67662798-68365527 GCA_034641835.2 Pinus albicaulis | reverse complement strand
GGCTGTTGAAAGTGTTCAGGTTACTCAAGCTAAGGAGGAGTTTTGGTCGTATGGAAAGGATGCACAGTTTCAGGGGGAGCATTAGCCTGGCTGAGAATAATGCATTGTTGGCATTATGATGGTTCTGAAACTTGATCTCTCTCTTGAGGTATTTTTTTTTTTTGGTTGTGTAAAGTCATACTTGTAATTTGATGAAAAGGTCATGTTGAGACCCATGATGTAAATTGTAATATTCAGTCATGTAAGGACTTGTTCATTTTTGTAAACCCACTTGGATGGGTAGTTGAGTCAAAATGTGTAAACCCACTTGGTTGGGTATTTGAGTCGCATATGTAAATCCATTTGGTTGGATCTTTGATGTAAGTATGAGTCTTGGTGATAGGAAGGTCATAGAGTCATGTAATTCATTGAAAAATATGTTTGAAGATTCAGCATGAACTCAGGGGGAGCATGGTAACTTCAGTGCACATCAGATCTGCAGAGCTCTTATGTCTACATGAGGAGAAAAACCTTGTGTTAATTTTGATCCGCCCTTTGCCCTTGCTGTCAAAGGGGGAGAGTGACATGGTGTTTTCATGAATAATGGTTGTGCTTAATGTATCTATCTGTTATGGTGATCAAACACCATCACGGTTGCCATCAAGTCCAAAGGGGAAGATTGTTGGCAATATGATGCAGACTGTTGTTCTTGATGGAAACCCACTTGATGAAGATAATGGCAATCTGCTTAATGAAGTTGTCCTTGATGGAAACCTGCTTGATGAGTTGCCTATGATAAGCAACCTATGTGCTAAAGATGTAAGAATGATGTATCTACAGATCAGCTCAGATGTGACAAAGAAAACATTTCCAGTAAGTGCCAGAAAAATGATAAATATAATATTTCACAATGTATATGCTACTTTTGTGAAGGCAACCCACGTATATACTCTACTTTTGTGAAGGGAACCCGCGTATACATTCAGGGTTAGCATATACGCAGTTTTTATGAGGCAAAGTTGCGTATACACGCGAATACGCATGCTCAAAGTCGTGTATGCCTTTTGTGCTCTAAAAACTATGATACCTAGGGGCATTACCATGGTATTGACCCATTGTATTGAGTGTTAGATTATCCATTTGATCCCGTCCAGGAATACCATCGGACGTTATGTGGTTTTGACTCATGGTATTGATGAAGGATAACCCTATATAAGGAGAAGAAAATCATTTGTGCAAAGTGTGTGCAAGTGTCTGGGCTTTGATGAATACTTCACTCTGAAGTATATCTGTATGGTTGAACCCTGTTCCTAATTGATAGATCTAAATCTATGATGCACCTATGAACATGATGAAGGCTCAAGATCTCTAGATCTATAAATGGTGAATGTCAAGGATGATCTAAAAAGAAGTGAAGAAGACCTGGCACAATCCTGTTGAAGAGATTGAAGAAATCTGGGTAAGTTTATAGATCTGCTCTGTACTGCAAAGTTCATCTTTTATAGATCTATACGCAGGTTGGTTTCATGAAAAGCGCGTGTATACGCGGGTCTGTGGAAGGAAAAGCGCGTATGCGTAGTTAGGGTTTTTCTCTGAAATTGCACTGAAGTATACGCAGGTTCGTCTTCTGGAAAGCGCGTATATACGCGGGTCTGATGAAATAAAAGCGCGTATGATTTCTGATCTAATGGTTGCTGAAGGTTGAATGTGTTTCTACATATCTACTCTGAAGTCTGGGTTATATCTAATATTCTGGTTACAGTGGTCTCGCTGTTCTGTTTGAAGCATTGAGCAAGATATGATTATTGATAAGTGAAGGGTTGTGTTGAAGCTGTTTGATCCAGTTTGAAAATTGATGAAACGTGGTCTGCAGTGGTGCTGAGGGCCGAAGCCTTCAGTCAGGGGGTCGTAGCTCCCTTCCAGGAGAGGCTGGTAAACGAGAGCAGGGGGTTGTAGCTCCCTTCCAGGATAGGCTGGTAAACGAGAGAAGGTTTTAGCCTTCTGCAGGTGGGTGCCTGCGTGCTGGTTTGAGTCTGCACCAGTACATGATTGTAAGAAGTTTTCTTAATAATAAATTTTGAAGGTTGAAGCAAAGGCGGCGGTGGTTTTCTCCCGAATTGGGTTTCCACCTAAAAATCCCGGTGTTCATGTGTGTTGCATATATGTGATGATTATTCTGTTCTGTCTGCACTTGTTTACTGTTTCTGAAATATCTGATGAATGAATAATGCAATGATCTGAGTTAAGATTCAAACACATAATTAGATCTCTAGACATACGCGAGTTCTGTAAAGGATATCCGCGTATATATGCTAGTTTCCTTCAGTAAAGTAGCATATGGGTTTTTAGAAAAGAAAAAGTAAAAATTTGATTGTCTGCACTAAATACTGATTCACCCCCCCCCTCTCAGTATTTTTCCCAATAGGAACCATAATTCATGATGTTTAATCATCATTTTTTGGTGTCGATATCGCCAAATCTACTGCATTGGTGGGAAAACCACTGACGGTGTAGACCCATCTCATCTGCACATTTTCAACTTCTCTTGGTTCTATGACATCAACCACCGAATCATGTTCTTGCTTGTTGACCAACACTTCTAGGCCCAAACTCCATCATCACGACCTCACACAATCCAATTCAAATTTAGATAATATTTTTCACTCAAATGAATATATTCTAGAGGCCATGATGGAACTCGAATGTCCATGGGACGCCATGCAAAATCGTTAATTTTTCTACCTAAAAACACATTTGTGCCTACTAATACACTAAACAACAATATATGCACCATAGAATCTAAATAATTCCTATCCTCAAGAAGAGTATATTGGTTCAGAAATCACATCCCACCGCCTAATTCATTTGAGGAAGCCAAAATTTCAAATATTTCACCTAACATCAAGGTAAATATTTTGAACGAACCTGGAAAGGACGAAGAGATATCCCTTGGGGAATCATGCTCTCAAGAAGAGGTAACCTCATTCACAAGCTTAGTCTAAGATTACATGGATATTTTTGCATGGTATTAGTCTAAGATGTCAGGCATCAGTCCCACCATTGTGGAACACCATATTAACACCTAGCCTAATGCCCATCCCGTTGGGAAAAATCAACGTCAATTACATCCCTCTAATGCAAAAGCGATAAAAAAGAAAATATATAAACTCCATAAATTTGGATTCATCTATCCTATTGCTTACATGTCTTGGGTTTCTAACCCTATACTCGTAATGAAAAATAGGGCACCATTCGCATTTGTACTGACTTCCGAGATATAAACAAAGCATGTCCCAAAGGAAATTACCCTATACATTTTATCGACTAAGTCATTGATGCTTGTGCCATTCATGACGCCCTATCCTTCATTGAAAGGTCTTATGGGTATAACTAGATCCAGAATCGCCATAAAAATCAGTATAAAACCACCTTCACAAACCCTTAGGGTACATTTTCATACCATGTTATGCCTTTTGGTATTAAAAATCCTAGCGCCACTTTTCAGCGGGCCATGAATTACATATTCCATGACTTGGATCATCTTATCCTTGAATATTTGGATCACCTTACAGTGTGATCCAAGAAGCGTGCTAACCATCTGGAGGATCTCCGGTTTTTTTCAGAGATGTCGAAAATATAAAATATGCTTGAACCCTCTCAAGTGTGTCTTTTGTATTAACGATGGAAGACTACTGGGATTAATTGTTTCTTAGAAAGGTATTAGAGTCGACCCTCTCAATTTCCAGGCCATTAATAAATTTCCCCTTCCAAAAATATTAAAGCAGTTACAAAGCATGTAGGGTATGGAAAACTTCTTACGTCACTTTCTCCCCGATTACGCTACTTGTAAGTGAGGCTCTCTATGCCTCCTTCACTAGGATATTCCATTCCAATGGGATGAACAAGATCAAAATTCATTTGAAGCTTTAAAAGATGAATGATCTCAAACTCCTTTGATTAACCTGATCGACCATAATAAATACTATACCCTATACATATCAGCATCAGATGTAGCCATCGCTAGGGTGTTAGTCTAGGACGGACCTGATAATAAGGAGCACATACTTTATTATATAAGAAAAAAATCTATCCGGGCATAAATTAAAGTATGATATAGAAGAAAAAACTAGCTTATCCCTACTACATTTTGTAGATAAGTTTCGACATTATATCATCCTTCGAACCACCACCATAATAAAATCTATTGACCCCATGATATATTTTTTCACTTGCCATATGATGAACCTGTTGTCACTCCTAGAGACAGCCTTGAGTTGCCAAAGACTAGTGTTTAGGACATCTTAGGTCAGGATGTTTTAAGGTTATTTTGGATGCTTGTAAAAAGGGAACCTCCTGATAACAAATGGATTGAAATACTTTTGAAAGGTGGTCGTGGATCTCAGAGAAAGAAGAATAGCAACTAGGAGCTTCAATTGCAGAGAGAAAGGCCTGCTCAAAATGGGCCTGAAGCAGTCATGAAATAAAGCTTTTGCAAGAAGGGTCGGATGTGAAACAAATGAACAGTTATAAAAATTAATCAGGGTATGGAACTATGTGGAAAGTTATAGAAAGTCTAAGTGAGATGGGCTTAAAGAAGTATAAGAATCCACCCCTTAGAGACCTTAATAGAAAAATTATATTGAAAGAGAACTTGGAACATAAATCATGCGTCGAGCTATATTTAAGATGTTACTATGAATTATGACGTGAGTACCATTAAAAGATAAATTCACACCTAAATCATAGAACACCCACATTCCGAAAGCAACGATAACAAGAAGAAAAATGTAAGTGCAAGAAACATTTAAGTTGAACAAACACATCTAGGAAATACATACTATTCATCCATCTTAGTAGGAATCCATAATCGCAACAGACATACTTTATAGTATTCTCCGAAATGCCTCTTCAGATATGCATTAAGAGAAAAACCTCAAAATTACAAAATATGACACACAGAATAGAACTTCTTCTACTAGAAAATTTAGAACCTTTTTTAAGTCTGCGATATGATATTTTATAGTGTTTCACATGAACATTCAGAGCAGATAATTTTTGAGAAAAAATATTCTCTGGAGATATGTCAGTTTCCAATCTTAATAAAAAATGATGATGAGGCAAAACAACCTCTCATCTTAAACAATATGGTCTGACACAGACTATAATAAAAACATAATAGGAAATAGGAAATAAAGAGAGTGCATAGGGTGAAATCAAGATTTCACCCGTTTTTACATTACATAGATGATAAACAAAATAAAAATAAAAACATTCCACGTGGGCCAAATCATGAGATTCATCATTTGGTGTTGCACCGAGGAGTGCTGGACTGTGGATGGCATGGCCGAGCTGAGGATGAAGAGGATCCAAGTGGACAAACCGGAGGAAGTGGCAGTTGCTGTGAAGAAGAAGAGACTGGAGGATTCACATACTCACAACACTTTTTCCAAAACCTATCCCCTATTGATGGCATTGTGTTGTAGGCCTCGAAAAAATATTGCATGTTAGTTAGCTTGGTATAATCCACACAGATGTCAAGGAATTGCTTTACCTGACAGAGAAGGAAGAACTCTTTGCATAGTGCAGCTATTATTTTCTCTGCTTTTAGCCGGGTTGTTCTCTCCAATGATATGTCTGCATTGCACATAATTTCTGACATCTTTTGATCATAGGCCGTTAGCTGAGAAAATGTGCCTGTCTGTGGATCCCAGCTGTTGAGCTGCATTTTGTCCATGTTTCTATTATTTTTATCAGATAATTTTGTGCTTGTACCTAGTATTTTTAATCATTATTAATCCATTATGTTGATGATTAGAGACATTTAGAAATATTAATTAATAAATAATAAATTCTTGTTATTAATTAATTTAAAAGATGTTTTGTAATAGTTTCATTCATAAATGTATTTTTGGTGGCAGGTGTATAAGTCCAACACTTTTCTGATTTGTTTCTCATGGTCAATTCGCCAATAGAAATAAATGGATAGGTCAAATATCTTAAGTTAAAAGAGTTATCGATTTCGGCTTTCACAATATAGGTGGATTGCTCCGGCTTGTCCGAATTGCCAAGGAAGCAACAAGTGATTAAATTAATATAGTAACACCGGCTCTCGTCAACTACCAGCATCAACACCACAGCGAAAAATCTCTCTTATCATTCATAGCCATAGTTACAACAATCGCAAACACTTAGTGACACCTTATAACTTATATTTCATTAAGGATGTTGAGCTCATGATCATTTCATATCCTTTGGGCTTGAATCCAACACCTGAAGGACAACGCAGCATATTCATGCAATTTCTAAGCTGGTTTGAAGGCGTCTGAGGATGTCAAACAGAGCATAAGAAACTCAAGGAAAAAGAATCTATTGGTGCCAAACAATGAAGGTCGTAGATGTTCAAAAGAGGTGTGAGAACAATTCATAGAGGCGGAAATTAATTGTGCAAAAGTGAAGAACCGATTGTTGCGCATGGATTTGAAGTGTCGATGTTTGGAAGACTTATGGAACATAACAAGATGCCATTCCAATTGCTCACTGTACAGAGCCGTAGGAGAGAGTTCTTGCCCATGCTTTTTCCAATTTATCCTTATCTCCAGTCAAAACACAAACTGGTCAGAGGGGAAAGCAATGGTGCACACGCATGTATGATGTCTTCTATGTATTTTTGGTCTCATTCATATCCAGACACTGGAAAAACCTAGTTATGAAAATATAAGGGAGATTGACATCGACTCAGCTCGTGTGATATATAGAAATATTTATATGGGTGAAGTGAGTAGAATGGACATGAATCCTTACGAGATGGATTCAGGGCATCCGGATTCTCTGAGCTCTTTGCCACGGTTGAGAGAAACTGATTCGGAACAGAGGTGGGAGGCCACCGATTTGATCGGTGTTTCCTGGGTCTGACTGATGTGCAGTTATGGTAGAAAAATCTTCCCCTGCCCCCATGACAACCAAATTTCATATGTGGGAGGAGATACCCAGATTCTGGTTGTGGATCGCGACATCGGATTCTCAAGCAATATTGGGAAGCTTTCCAGTATTTGGGGAAATAGTTTTTCGTTCAAGTATTAGTTGCCCAATAAGGATTTGGATGCTCTGGTTTCTATTACCAATGATGAAGATTTGGAGAACATTATGGCGGAGTAAGCAGGAGTTCAATGCTTTAAAGCGGCGGTGCTTTGGAAGAGATGGGCACTTCCCCAACATCTCTGCACTGTTACAGTTAAAAAGGAAGATAGAAATATAAGACGCACAGTTTTGAATGGTGTGGTTGGCACTCTTAATTTAAGCATTCAACCACTATTGCAAGGAGATTTCGATATCAGTTTTGGTGCTACTATTCAAGGGGAGCGATTTCATAGGGGTTGAGCACGCAAAATAGGGCACACAAAAGCCGGATCACACCAAATCAAACTGAAAATTAGGATTCAAATCTCATTATTTTGATTTTTTTTTAATTCTTATTTATAAAATCTCCTAAAATTGTATCGCACATAACTATCGACTATTGAATTAAAGCAATGCCAATGCTATAAAGCAGTAGTTGCGCACTAAATCAGGGAAGTTGATCAATTAGATGTATAGGGAGTTCGTCCATCACTTAGTAGAGAGCGTAGGAGGAATCTCTTTAAAATGTAGAACCAACATCAAATTGGCGAAGAGAAAGGAATTTCTCAGGCATAGGAGTGAGTCCGTAAATTAGAGGGAAGAATTTCTTAGTGTAGAAGCGGAATCTCTTCTGATTTGCATATCCGTTATTGAGTTTCCCGGCACAATAATTGTAGTGGAGCAGCAACAAATGATGTATTTTTTTGATTAATATTTGATTCGATGTTCTGATTTAATTGAATAAATTTGGCTTCTGCATTTGTTTTTTATGTAAGCATTGTAATTTTTGTTTTTAAACATTGAGCTAGTTTAGGACTTGCTCCAGGGAGTGGCAAGGATCCACCGAAACCTGGAGTCGAATCCCTCATCTTCATAGATTTAGGAACTATGCTTTAGTTTAATTTGTAGAATTATATTTTGTTTTGAATTATTTTTAAATAATATCTAATATTTCCTAATTTTGCACTTAGATCATTATTTTGTTTTCCAATTTCTGAGTTTGATTTAGTAATGAGAACAAATTGTAATGCTTTAATTTTGAATAAGTAACACTGCCATTTAGAGTGTAATTCAAGGTTTGATTTGTTCACGCATAGCGGGATTTCTCTTAATAATTAAATCTCTTTTAAATTAGAATTATTTTTGCTTTCGTAGTATGATCATTTCTTTATAAGAGTAAGTTTAAGCGTGGATTTAATTGTGCATGTAGCGGTGATTTAAAGTTTTCATTATTGAGTTGCATGTTAGAATAGATTTTAGACGCTTTGAATTCGAACCTGTTAACACCGCCATTTAGAATAATAATTCCAAGTTTGCATAGTATACTGTTTTTGAATGTTCACAGGATTTGATTTGATTTGTTTGAATGTTTGTAGGATTTGATTTGATTTGTTTGAATGTTTGCAGGATTTAATTTGATTTTTTTATGCATCCCGAGACATAGCTTAATAATTAGATTTATTTTTAGTTTGAATGATTCTTTGTTTTCGTAGTGTAATAATTTCCTTGTAAGAGAAATTTTGAATATGGATTTGATTATGCAGGTAGAGAGATCAATTCAAATGCAACATGATTTAGTTTTAGTTATTGAGTTATATGATTTTATTTTGGAGAGTGAGCTTGTGTTATTGAATGATTTATTTCATTTAGATCAAAGTCTTTGAATTAAAGGTTTCTCATAGATTATTTGCAATGATATTTTTTAGGTTCTTTTAAGTGTTATTTTACATGAAGCAAAGTAGTATTCTTTTAGAAATAGTTAGAATTGTCTTTTGTTAATTTAAATTTTGAATTTTTTATCAAGAGTAGTTTAGATAGTTAGCTTAAGGTGTGAATTTATAATGTGTGTCTTTTGGTTATCTCAGGCTTAGTTTCAAGTGTTAGTTTCTAAGTTAATGAGAAGAATAATTAGATTAAGGTTTTTAAGATATCATAGGGGATTTAAATTCGAGCACGAGAATGATTGAGGATTGTCTTGAATTTCATTATATTTTAATTGCATTATGGAGTTTGCACTGAACAAAATTGGTTAAGTAGGCTTCCTTTTCAGGATTGCTTGTTTGCCAGCAAATGTGTGTTTCATTTTTAGCACCTAGTTTATCATTAATAAGGAAACTCATATACTCTGATCAGTAAGTTGAGCCAATATGCAGTACAACTCGTGTTTATGACTCCTGGATTGATAATTAATATTGAGAGGTTTAATCCGACAATTAAACCGCCAAACATTTTGGTGTTGTTGCCGGGGAGTTGTATTTTGGCTCAGGTAAAATTTTTCTTATAGAGTTTCAAGGGTATTGTAGGATGTCAGAGGGCAGAGAGTGTATGGTAAGATGTGAGTGAAGAGCCTCGCATCCACTATTGTGGGGTTGCTCCAAATTCTATCCATCTTTCTTATCTCTTGAAATTTTATTTCCTTATCTTGCTTATGTGTAGAAGTAGAAGCAAGATTTAGACATTTAATTTCCAAATTTCTTTGCTTTTCATAGATTAAATAGTACTTTGATTCGGCATTTTCCTTTCATGCAAGCGTGGTGAGCTTTATTTTAGTTAAAATATTTTAAAATTCATTTATCTTCATAATCCAATCTTCAACGTTATATCATTTTTGGGGTACTGTAAGAAACCTTGTGTACTAATCCATGTGATGACAGAATGTACCAGTGGCGTGTTGAGAACAAGAAAATGGTATTTTGAGGAATCATTCAATGAGGAGTTTTTATGCTGCTACAAAGATGAACAACTCATCTGATGAAGAATTCACAAGTGCAGAATTTAACACCTTGCTTGAGCATAAATTCAATATTATTAAGTCTTTGATTTCAAAATTGGATGATTTGCAAGAACAAGAGAAGGATGAAGAACCACTACTTATCCTATGTTCCAACTGTAGAAAGAAACACTACCTTGGAAAGTGTCCACTTAGCGATCTAAAAGTTTTTGAAATTTGTGAGGATGGTCATTCAATCGCACATTGCCCATCACTTCCACGATTACAAAATGTACTCAGGGAATCAAGTAAGGAATCAAATCAACCGCCAGGTATAACTCAAAACCCAACACCATTGATACTTGGAATAATTCTTATTTTCTTGAGCAGGTTCCTTAGCATGATTATAATCCTACAGCTTCATGGCAATCTTCTGATCCTCCTCCAATTGAATATCCTACTTCATGGCCATAGTGGCCCTCTCCTTGGTTGTCATCCTCAAGCCACATATCTCCATGGCATTAAGAATAGTTTGGATCCTTATCTCTAGGGAAATATCCCATGAAAATACAATCATATGAGCACCCACAACAACCACAATTTATTTCCAATGCACCATTAAGTTATCCTCTTCCATGGTCCCAGCCGTATGTGCAACCTTACCCTAGGCCTCACCCTAGTCCATACCCTAACCCTAATCCACACCGTAGAACTAACCCTAACTCTAATTTAAAACCTAGACCTAACCCTAGTCCAAAGCCTAATCCCAATCCAAATCCAAACCTTCGTCCAAGAATTAACCAAAACCCTACCCCAAACCATCTTTTAAATCCTAATCTAAACCATGAGGTTGCATATTAGTTTGAACCACCTATTCTTTCCGTTGATTGCCCTATTGAAAAAAATGTCACACCTTCTATGTTGGAAAATGGAATGAATATGGAAACTTCCCCCATTACTGCAGAACATTCACCCCAGGAGGATGTAATTCAGAGGCCACTAGAGGAGCAATCTTTTATTGGAACTTGTTCTGAAAATGTTGTGGAAACTCAAAACCCTAGAATCTCTCTCAACCATTCTTGTCATTTTGAAAATCAAATATTTGAGCCCAAACTTGAGGGATTTATCTTTTGTCTTTCACCCAATCCTTTTTTCCTCCAAGAGAGTGACTATCAAACTGTGGAAGACTTGCAGCAGTTGGAAAATCATAAATATGTGGATTCCATTGAATCTTGGTTTCAAGTAGTCATCAAGCCATCTTATTTCCTCTACATTCGGAAACTCTTGGTAACATATCAATTGAAGCAACTGGTTTCTCATGCTTTCATATATCTTGAAGTCTATTCTTTAAAACTAAGTGTGAGTATAATCAGCATTTTTTTATGCACATGGCTTCATTGGAAGTACTCCTATACTTAAAAGGGAGTCTTTCGCCTCTTAGGGTAAAGTAGGGTAGGAGAATAAATGAATAAAGAAATTACAATGCTATTAGGGTTTTGAATTTTTATGGTTGCTAAAACTACTTTTGATCCACATTAGTTGTTAACACACACATTTTTGACAAATCTTGTTGAGTACAATTCGCTCTAATGCCTCATGATTTTGTAAAAAGTAACCATGATTAATTGCTCTAATAAGTTGTCTTCTCGGGTATATATTTTCAGTTTCCCTTAGAAGGTACTTTTGGAAAACCCCTATGGTGGACCACTCTTGCAAAGATCATAATGCACTATTCAGAAGAACACTAGCATTCTTAACTCAATGAATCTTTCAGTCATTTTCTGGGATATATTTAACAAGTCCTTAGGGTAGAGGAATTAGCCAGCAATGATTAGTCATTAAAAAATTTTCATGACATCCTCTACTCTTAAGGAGTAGATCTGTCTCCCCACTTATTAAGTAACCTTTAAGGTTAATAATAAGCAGAGCTTACAAAGATTTAGGGAAGGATAGGAGGTCTCGTGATGAACCGAACTACCACGATCATGAGACCTAGAATGCATGACATTATTGCTCCTTTTCACCAAGCCAGAGTAATGGCTTTCAGCCATAAAGCTGGAAGACAGGAGGTCTCATCACGAACCGGCCTGTTCATCTATGTGTAATATTCCAAATATGGAACAGCTCATGAATCATGCATGAAAAACGAATTTCTAGAAAAAAATGAAATAAAACAGTGAAATGGACTCTTGGATCCCATATATTAGTCAATATAAATTATAAATCCAAGATTAGAGTTGAAACAAAGAAAACTAGGTGGGTTAAACAAATCTCCCACAGCTAGGATTGCCAAAAAGTGTCAAATCCCCAAGACTGCAGAATGCCGGAGTTGATGCTCAAGGGACTGTGTATTCTAAGAGAGGGTTTACACTTAGAAATGAAGTAAACTTAGATATACTCATATATTTATTATAAATGCTGAAGAAAATAGATCTAGTCTCTTTATACAAAATACAAAAGAAACCAGCAAGGGTTTCTTGTCAAACACTCTGCATACAAAATGTGATATTCAAAAAATTACTGAATCATCAGTAAAATAATGAAGCACATGAGTGTACAAGGCTGAAATATGTCTGATATGATGTATATCCCTCAAGGAATTCCTCCCATGAAAGGATGAACCTCTCAGTCACAAGGAAACTCAGCAATGGAGCCACCAAACCATGCAATGAACATTGCCTCTAGAATAATGCATTCCCTAGCAGAAACAATGTTGGGAATGTATGGGAAATGTGTGGTATGATACCAAATATCTGAAATAAGCTCAGGAGCTCTCCAAAAAGTTCTCTCAAGTGAAGGAAACCTTCCTCCAATGACAAACTAGCTCAGAAGCCGGGATTCCAATCCCTTCCACTGCTGCACCTAGCAACACTACACAATCTCCGGCAAAGTTGTGCTGATGAAGATGGATGAAGCTTGGCCTAAAAAACTTATGTGGAATGATGAATGAAAAATCTCCCAATGAGGCTCCTCAAATGAAAGAGGTGGCTAAACAGCACTGCAGCTTTGCTAAGCAGCAAAGCAACAACAATTCTTGGCAGACAAGAATAATAATCTAGAACATGATGAATAGTGTTTCCATCCTCTTCCTTATATAAGACATGAGTTTTCTTACCCTTGTTCCCACTCAATTAGGTCATCTCTATCCCAAGACACATCTCCCTCCAAAATTGTGTTATTCCTCCTTGGATTCCTTTTCCACTAAAACTGCGTTGTTGAATTAGTCAAAGCAGCTTGATCTTAACCCTATTCACACATGGAGGTGTTTTATTGAGCTAGAAATAGTGTCTCCTTTCACACTTGGAGTTTTTTTTATCCTCCTTAGGAGTCTTACGGGCTTTTCTACCCATTTATTCACTGGCTAGAGCCGCTGCTAACTCTAATGTTCCATTTAGCTTGGAGGCTAAAATTTTGGAACATTACAGTCCTCCCCTCCAAAATCTTTTCTTGTCCTCAAGAAAATGTATAAGGAGATAAAAATTCCTCCCCTCCTCCTCATGTATCCTCCCATCAATGGCCTCCATCACTGCATCAAGATAATCTACAAATAAACTGTCATCCAATGCTTCCTCCCAAGTGTGCAATACCAAAGTGTCTGCATCGATCAAAGGTGGAAAGTGTGAATGGAAACTTGCTTGCTGTTCCATGGCCTCCAAAAATTAGGAGTGATGATCATCATGGTGAATGAGTTCCTCCCTCACCCATGCTATCTTCCAAATGAAGTGACTCACCCTCCAACATGGTAACTCATGAAAATTATCCTCCACCTTCGGCTTCTGAAATGTAGGTGGGCTGAATAAGTGAACATGATAGGAAAAAGGGCCTATCCCACATTTTCCTCCTCTCCACTTATGATAAGTGTAGATACCATGCTGATCTTGGGCTGCAACATGATTTCCCTCCAATGGCAAGAAGAATATTGAGCCTCCAAGGACTCTTCCTCCAAAGTCATGAGACATGTCAACCCAAAACATTCCATCCAAGATGAATGGCACATCATCACCATTTGGCCTCCAAGTCAGAAAATTGTTGAAATTTAGGTGCAATCTTGGATGGTATCAAAGGTTCTCCAAGTGGACATTACGCAGTCTTCCAAACTACTGTTTGAGAATGTCATATGGCAAGTGGTCAGGCAACAATTTACAAGCTGTATATGTTTGTTCTCCCAACATGGGGAAGTACGCATCAATGTCTATCAGTTGTACCTAGATAAAATAACAATACACTTACCCAAAGTCATGTATAGATGGGCTACTATCATCATAAACATTGGCCCTAAAGTGACCATGAAACCTGAAAATAATCTTGCTCGTTTGAGGAGCACTGCACTCTTCAAACATGGTGGGAAAGTAAAAATACTCAATGGAGTAATCAACTAGTACAGAAATGCATTCCCTACCATACATAGTGAGTAGGAAAAAAGTGATGTCCATGTATAAGCTCCCCCATGAGGATTCCTTCATAGAAATCTGCAAGAAGAAGGGATACATATACTCTTTGGAACACTCCATCAATAAGAACACACTCCCATGTGACAGCGCTGTAGGCCTTAAGAATAAGGCTCCATGACTTCTCCCTTTGACATTCCACATGCCAAAGCCATCCACCATCATGCTGCTATGTGAGAAGATATTCTTCCAACTTGGAAGTCTCTCATGATCCTCCAATGCTGAAGGGTAGCCTCCTTGCACCATGAATGTGCCTTTCTTCTCTCTGGAAACATCATGAAAAGTATGGGAAAATTTCTGCCCATACTCTCCCAAGTGCAACCACAGCCACAACAACCTTTGATGTTGCCTCCTCTCTCCCTCATACAAGCCATAGAGTAAGATCATGATGGTCAATTAGTATGATGTCTCAACAAACAAATCAGCCATTAAATGCCTCCTCCAGTTCTCCAAGTGGTTCCTCCCACAAGAAGAGAAAAAGTGTGATATGGAAATCATGGCTTGCCCATGGCTCCTCCTGAAATGTACAACATATAAAGTGGGGAGAATCATGCTCCAAATGGGAATCTTCCATCTCAAGCCTACTATCCAAACAAAGCCCTCCATGAACATATACATAACAGCAATATATGGAAGCAAAGTACAATGAGAACAAGTTGCCAAGTGACAACTGGAGAGTGAATCATGGTCCCTCTGATGGAACCAGTGCAGTGCATTCTTGGCCTACATCAAAATAAGAAATAAAAAGTGCTTTTCCAGCCACTTGTTTGCTGCCATAGTTATCTCATAAGATGAAAACATGAAGTTACAATATGGTGTCATTGGTGCACACCAAGAGACATATGGATTCCCCCACAGCTCATCAAAAAGATAGCCAAGATCAATGCTACAAGTAGCTACAAGTACATCATCATACAATATGCAAGAAGAGATAATTATTCTTGTTACATCATGCTGCTCAAACAAGGAAAAGGAGTACAATACAAAATGTGAAATTATACCTCCTCCATCATGTACTTTAGGTCTTGAGCTGAAATGGCTCCACTGGAAATTCTCCCTTACTCCCAATGAGTAGGAAGGTAGCTGTGACATCCTCTCTGTCACCATCCAGGCTATGCACCTCTCCATATGCTGAAATATGTCATGCTAAATGCCCTCCCAAGTGAACTCCTCCATCAACTGGAAATATGCATCAAAGTGCATATAAGAGAAGTCCTCATGTGCTGCATGTGGAAGCTTCTCCTTAAGACTAAAATCCTCCGAAATCAAGGTATGGATATCACTGTTTTCAAAAGAGGAATCCCTGTGCATGCAATAAAAGATGAATGGGCCACTTTATTACTCATTGTTCATAAATTTATCACATGTGAAGGCCGCTTTGGCTCTATGTACATGTATCATACTAGGATATTGATGAATTTCCTTGAAAACCAAACTCTCAATCTTCCTTATTTCCTATTCAATAGCTTGAAGAAAATGGCTGTGACTGTGCCAAAACACCTAGGAGATGTAGAGCCTCATTTATATCATCATGGGCTTATAAAAATTTTGATTGAAAAGGAGCTAAAAGAAAGAAAAGATACATGGGAACAATTCCTAGTTAGAAACTTCTTTGAAGAACCTCAAGAAATTCCTGAAGGTAATTCAATTAGAAGGAGTAGAAGAAAGAAAATGGATGTTGAAACCCAAGATGCTCCTACACAGGAAGTTCCCGCAGCTAGCACAGCAAAAAGAAGTAGAAGGAAAAGAACAGTAGATGAAATCCAAGATACTTCTACTATTACTATGAAGAAAAATAATAGAGAAGAGAGATTGGTAAAAAGGAAGAAGAAGGAAATCAAAACTAAGAAGCCAAAAATATCAAAAGGGAAAGAAATTGTTGAGGCTGTCCATAAAAATTCTTCTGAAGAAGAAGAAGATCACCAAATTCTATCTGAGAGATTAATTTTTCTTCAAAAACAGTCATCTCTATCCAAAAAGGCAAAAACAGGAAAACAAGAACAAAAGGGTAGAGTACCACAGCATGTGAGGAGAAGCAGCAGGCTTAAGGGAAAACTGAGAAAAACACAAATTAGAGGTCCTCATTTCATTGATTTGGGTGAAGAGACATCTGAACAGTATCCAACCGACCATAGTCCATTTCAGTCAGTTAGTGAACCTGACTCCTTTCACTCCCAATCAGACAATGAGCGTACTCCATCTTATTTTCAGCAAAATATTGATGAAAGTTCTCCTCAGCCAAATTTTGAACATAATTCTCCCTTGCAGCATTTTGAGGACAGTCCAATGAAAAAGACACCGGAAGTAGACCCTAAACAGCAGGAGGTCTATGATTATATAGAATCCTTGGAGAAGGCAGCCACAGGCCCAAGTACCTCTTCTATTCAGCCTCATACATTACAGGATGACTTGGTTTAGTCATTAAAACAGGAGATTTTTGAGCTTGAGCTTTTGAATCGGCATATCAAAAATGAAAATGAAACACTCAAAGAGCAAGGCAAACTGGACAAGATTATCCATGACAATACTATGTTACATTTGGGTATTTGGCAAAAGAAAAATAAGAAGCTAAAAAGGAAATGCCAAAATTGAGCAGAGCACTTGTGAATATCAAATTCAGGTGCCTCATGAAGAAACCCAGAATGATGGCAGTACCAAAGAAGAAGAGAAGGGGGTTAGATGTGATGGCTGAAGTATCAAGGCACATGAATTGAACAAAGAGTGTCAAAATTTTGGTTGCATGAGGACATGCAACACCTTCACAGTGGGGGTATGTTGAGTCCCTAATTTGCCTCTTTTCCATACACTTTTCAATATCTTTTTCACTCACCTAAACCTCCAAAATTGTCAATATCATGTGCAAAAGGGTATCTAACATGGTTTTTAATTATGTTTGTGTGTTTTCTATTTGATTTAGATTTTGTTCATACAACTGCGGAAACTTGTCACTTTCCGCAGCCGCTGCAACTTTCCGCAGCTATTTTGTGGAAATCAATGTTACAGGTGTCAACGAAGGAAACGAGCCACATGGGCAGGCTAGGAATGACAAGGACATGGTTCGTGTCCTATTGGTTCAAGTAAATTCGTCAAGGAAATCCGCGGTCAAAGCCATCCACGTGGAAGTCAATTGTGGAGTTCTATGTCGGCTGGACTCTGTTTCGTGGCATAGAAACATCCATACGGCCGTTTCCAAGCTTGCGGAGGTTAATTGACATCTGTGCAAAGTTCTGGAGTTGAATTTAAGCGCCCACCTTCCATAGATCCGTTTTCCAACATGGCCATACTCCTATATCCATGGCCTTAGTGGTCTACGTGCTGGCTGCTATCATAAACTTCAGGAGACAGTTACATTTTATTGCTTTATAAAGAGCGTTTGCATACGCACGTAGAGTTAGTGAATGTGAGTTGATAGTTGTTAGTTGATATAGTTGTTGAGTTGATGTGCGTACTCTGTTATGTGGTGATTACGCTGCCTTGAGCCGTAATACCACCAGTCTGTAATGACTTGCTTTTTAATGTGAAAAACTCTGTTTTCATAACTTAATTTGTGTTGAGGATCATTACCAAAGCTGCGTAGAGGGCCCCTGCTCAGCCGAGGTTCTGTGTATTAATGTTTATATTTTTCATTTCATTTCTTTAAGCAGTTATTGTATCATAACCCATTACATGTTCATATTTCATAGTTGTTTCATTTCTGTTCATACAGTTCTGTAATTTCCATTGCATTCCTGTCTTTTATGTTTTTATGATTGTTAAAACACTGATCAGTTTTCTTGTGTGCAGGTTTTAGGTAGACAGCCCGGGGCATTTTCATAGTATTTTTGCTAATGATATGAAACTGATATTATTCTGCTGCTAGTTTTCTTTCACAGTCTTTGTTTAACTTCAGTTTTGTCTTGTGCACTTCAGGTTTGTTTATCTGATTCAGTAGTTAAAATTAGACATATTAAGCTACTCATAGTGTCTTCAGCTACCTCCGAAAGCCACAGCTGGACTGATGGTGAGGGGCTGCATGATGAAATGTGTAGTTTAGTATTAGTTTCCTTTCTGCAAAATTAGATATATTAAGCTACTCATAGCGTCTTCAGTTACCTCCGAAAGCCACAGCTGGACTGATGGTGAGGGGCTGCATGATGAAATGTGTAGTTTAGTATTAGTTTCCTTTCTGCAAAATTAGATATATTAAGCTGCTCTTAGCGTCTTCAGTTACCTCCGAAAGCCATAGCTGGACTGATGGTGAGGGGCTGCATGATGAAATGTGTAGTTTAGTATTAGTTTCTTTTCTGCAAATTAAATAATCAGTTACACAAGTTGTTTATGATTACTTCCGCAAGTCATAGCTGGTCTAATGATGAAGGGTCAGGAAATGAATTGATGTAATCTGATTTAGATTTATTTCATTGCAATTTTGAATTTCCATAAGCGTAGTTTCTTTTGTGTTCAGTTGGCAGCAAGAATAGTTTAGTTTTCATGTTCACTAGTTTCTTGTTTTGATTCATTAGATTAGCAGCACTTTTCATTTCAGCAGTACACTTTTACTTTCTTTTGTCATTGTAATTTCAATTTGCTTTTAAAGTTTCTAGATTGGTAAATCATTATAGGGGATATCACTTCCTTGAATAAATATAACCAAGCTTGCTTTTCACTTTAGAATTTCCATTTTACCTTAGAAAGACCACAAACGACAAAAAGTTAAGAAAGAGGTTATCTTGCACATATAGTGCACCGCACTTCATCAGCTTACGATTCCCGGATTGACAATTAAATGCAGCAATTTAGGACACACTAAATTGACCAAACAGACACCCTCGGGCAGCAGGGCCATATCTGTGGTATTAAAGTTAACTACATACTATGATTTGCTTGGTTATCCTTATCTTTCCCTAAGACTCGTCCTTTTTCTTCAACAATGGTTTTAATACAATTTAAACATGATGCTTTGAGTTATATCTTTCAAAAATTGAAGAATCTTTAATGATGTGGTACCCTTAGTAAAGGTTATTCTTTGTACTCGATTAAGAGGAAATTTATTTTTGAATCCAGATGACAAACGTAATTTAGAGTGTTCAAAAAAAGAGGTTGTTGATTGGTATCATAACTCATTTTAATTTTCACAGTATTTGAAGTGGTGAAATTCTCAATGATGACTACTCACAAGGTGTTTGTTGCCAACAATGCGTATTGATTGTAGTTGCCTCTAAATATGTGTTGCATGGCCAAGGTACGAGATTGTTATAGTAGGTGCAAGAATCTTGTGTTATTCTTGTTGAAACTGCACTTTTTCAACAAAATTTGATTTTATCATAAGACTTTGGGCAAAAAAAAAATATGGGACAAAGTAACAGGTATGTGCAACACACTTTTTTCCATAATGTCTACCCGATCTTGTTTTATCATTTCACATGGTTTTAGCTGGTAATGTAATAGTAATATTACGGGAAAATGAATGCATTACAATATCGAGCATATTCATCTTTGCTTAAATCTTCGCTGACATTTTCCCTACCTTATTTCATAGTCTTATAGTTTTGGCTTGCACGAGGACGTGCAAGAAGTTCAACGTGGGGGGATGTTGAGTTGCATTTTTGTCCATGTTTCTATGATTTTTATCAGATAATTTTTTGCTTGTACCTAGTATTTTTAATCTTTATTAATCCATTATGTTGATGATTAGAGGCATTTAGAAATATTAATTATTAAATTATAAATTCTTGTTATTAATTAATTTAAAATATGTTTTGTAATAGTTTCATTCATAAATGTCTTTTTGGTGGCAGGTGTATAAGTCCAAAACTTTTCTGATTTGTTTCTCATGGTCAATTCGCCAATAGAAATAAAGGGACAGATCAAATATCTGAAGTTAAAAGAGTTATCAATTTCGTCTTTCACAATATAGGTGGATTGCTCCGGCTTGTCTGAATTGCCAAGGAAGCAACAAGTGATTAAATTAATATAGTAACACCAACTCTCCTCAACTATCAACATCAACACCACAGCAGAAAATAACCCTTATCATTCATAGCCATAATTACAATAATCGCAAACACTCAGTGACACCTTATAACTTAGATTTAATTAAGGATGTTGAACTTATGGTCGTTTCATATCCTTTGGGCTTGAATCCAACACCTGAAGGACAACACAACATATTCATGCAATTTTTAAGCTGGTTTGAAGGCGTCTGAGGATTTCAAACGGAGCATAAGAAACTCAAGGAAAAACATTCTATTGGTGCCAAACAATGAAGGCCGCAGATGTTCAAAAGAGGCATGAGAAAAAGTTCATGGAGGTAGAAATTAATTGTGAAAAGTTGAAGAAACGATTGTTGCACATGGATTTGAAGTGTCGATGTTTGGAAGACTTGTGGAAAATAACAAGATGCCATTCCAATCGCTCACTGTACAGAGCCGCATGAGAGAGTTCTTGCCCATGCTTTTACCAATTTTTCCTTATGTCTGGTCAAAACACAAACTGGTCACAGGGGAAAGGAATGGTGCACACACATGTATGATGTCTTCTATGTATTTTTGGTCTCATTCATTTCCAGACACTGGAAAAACCCAGTTATGCAAATAAGGGGGATTGGCACGCCGCCTCCCCGTGGATATATAGAAAATTTATATGGGTCAAGTGGGAGGAAATGGACATGAATCCTTACGAGATGGATTCAGTGTATCCGGATTCTCTCTGAGCTCTTCGCCACGGTTGAGAGAAACCGGGATGAAACTGGGGAGGTCATTGATTCGAACGGTGTTTCCCAGGTCCGACTGATGTGCAGGCATAGGCGTAAAATATTTCCCCCGCCCGCATGACAACCAGCCTTTCATATAAAGCAGAGATACCCGTGCATTCCGCTATGGATTGCGACATCGCATCCTCAAGCATGATTGGGAAGCTTTCCGAATTTGGGGAAAAATATTTCATTCTGCTATTAGGCCGCCCAATAAGGATTTGATGCTCAGCTTCGTTAAATGATGAAGATTTGGAGAACATGATGGCGGAGTAAGCAAGAGTTCAATGCTTTAAAGCAGGAGTGAGTCCGTAAATTAGAGGGAATAATTTCTTAGTGTAGAAGCGGAATCTCTTCTGATTTGCAGATCCGACATCGAATTTCCCAGCACAATAATTGTAATGGAGTAGCAACAGATGATGTATATTTTTGATTAATATTTGATTCGATGTTCTGATTTAATTTAATAAATTTTGGCTTCTGCATTTGTTTTTTTATGTAAGCATTGTAATTTCTGTTTTTAAACGTTGAGCTTGTTTAGGACTTACTCCAGGGAGTGGCAAGGATCCACCGCAAACTGGAGTCGAGTCCCTCGTCTTCATAGATTTAGGAATTATGCTTTAGTTTAATTTGTAGAATTATATTTTGTTTTGAATTGTTTTTAAATAGTATCTAATATTTCCTAATTATGCACTTAGATCATTATTTTGTTTTCCAATTTCTGAGTTTGATTCAGTAGTGAGAACAGATTGTAATGCTTTAATTTTGAATAGGTAACACTACCATTTAGAGTGTAATTCAAGGTTTGATTTTTTCATGCATGGCGAGATTTCTCTTAATAATTAAATCTCTTTTAAATTAGAATTATTCTTGTTTTCGTAGTATGATCATTTCTTTATAAGAGCAAGTTTGAGTGTGGATTTAATTGTGCATGTAGCGGTGATTTAAAGTTTTCATTATTGAGTGGCATGTTAGAATAGATTTTAGATGCTTTGAATTCGAACATGTTAACACAGCCATTTAGAATAATAATTCCAAGTTTGCATAGTATAATGTTTTTGAATGTTTGGAGGATTTGATTTGATTTGATTTGTTTGAATGTTTGCAGGATTTAATTTGATTTGTTTATGCATCCCGAGACCTAGCTTAATAATTAGATTTATTTTTAGTTAGAATGATTCTTTGTTTTCGTAGTGTAATAATTTCCTTGTAAGAGAAATTTTGAATATGGATTTGATTGTGCAGGTAGAGAGATCAATTCAAATGCAGCATGATTTAGTTTTAGTTATTGAGTTACATGATTTGATTTTGGAGAGTGAGCTTGTGTTATTGAATGATTTATTTCATTTAGATCAAAGTCTTTGAATTAAAGGTTTCTCGTAGATTATTTGAAATGATATTTTTTAGGGTCTTTTAAGTGTTATTTTACATGAAGCAAAGTAGTTTTCTTTTAGAAATAGTTAGAATTGTCTTTTGTTAATTTAAATGTTGAATTTGTTATCAAGAATAGTTTAGATAGTTAGCTTAAGGTGTGAATTTATAATGTGTGTCTTTTGGTTATCTCAGGCTTAGTTTCAAGTGTTAGTTTCTAAGTTAATGAGAGGAATAATTAGATTAAGTTTTTCAAGATATCATAGGGGATTTAAATTCGAGTACAAGAATGATTGAGGATTGTCTTGAATTTCATTATAGTTTAATTGCATTATGGAGTTTGCACTAAATGAAATTGGTTAAGTAGGTTTCCTTTTCAGGATTTCTTCTTTGCCAACAAATGTGTGTTTCATTTTCAACACCCATTTTATCATTAATAAGGAAACTCATATACTCTGATCAGTAAACTAAGCCAGTACGCAGTATAACTCGCATTTACGACTCTTAGATTGATAATTAATATTGAGAGGTTTAAACTGACAATTAAACCGCCCAACACCAGCATGGTGGGAGGCCGGCTTCTACAAACTTGCTCCACTCTTGGTCGAACTTCTCCACTCCCTTCGAGACTAGCGCCAAACAACCCAATGCATTCACGTGTGCAGTTTCTTTCTCAATTACTCTCCCGACCTCCATAACCGTCCTAAAATGGTCAAGTATTCCCTACACACACAGTTCATCAAGTGAGAGTTCATTTAGGTGCTGAATATACTTCCTAGCTATGGTGGCCTTTGCTTCTCTATCTTTGCGTCCATCCTATAACTGGGCCTTGAACTGGTGGATTGCAATCTTCTTGTCATTTATAAATGCGAGGAGGTCCCAATGCAACTTGACCTCTGCTATGATCTCTACCCAAACCAGTTGCCTTGCTTCCATGATTGACATATTTCCCTTGATCTGCCCCTTTAATTATTTGATGGACTTATCCTACGCTTGGGTTTCTTCGTGTAGTTTTTCCACCTCTTTTTGTAGGGATGCCATCACCTTTTTGTTTGCTTCTTGAGTGGCCTCAGTCTCCTTTAAGAGATGGAAAACTGAGGGGGCTCATCCTCTGACACCCTTAAATCATATAGGGCCTTGGTGAGTTGTTTAGGAGTTGTCTCGGGCTCACCCGATACAGGGATCATGCATGTATGTTGGTCCCATTTGACCTGCCATTCTGACAGCCTCCATTTAAGTTCGAAGATCTCCATGTCCTTCTGGGCATTCTCTTCCTATTGTTTGGCAAGTGAGTCATCAAGAGTTGTTTTCTCCTTCTCTACCTAGACGAGCTCCTCCATCTGTACATATTATTCGCGAGACATGTTTTCAACTTTCTTTCAGCTCCTGGTTCTCCACTTCTAACTTGGCAAGAACTTTTTTCTGTGCTGCATTCTTATCAACCCCCTTTTCTCTTATCGTTCTCTTGAGGCTTTCCAACTGGGCATGGTTGGCTCTAGTCTTATCCTTCTCTCTCTTCTGGTGCACTATTACCAGATTGTACTTCTTTTCGAGCTTCTTCAAGGCTACTGCATGTTTCACCACCTCGGTCCGTAGCATATCCTCGATACACTGGTGTAAATATATCTTGTCTAGTAGGGGAATGTTAGTTAGGTTAAGGATGATTTCCAAAGCTCTATATTGGGCTCCAGAACCAGAGGGCTACAGTGATTATTTTTTAATAGCTAGTATAAGTTGTTCCTTATCCATATCTAGCACAGAGGAGAGCCTAGAATGATGCTTATCCATGAACCCTACCAATTTTTCCCTCAATTTCTCCCTGGAAGATCTGTTTCTGGTATTGATTTCCTCCCTTGTCTCTTGCCTATCCACTGTGACTGCCTGTGAAAGTTCTAACGGGTCGACGAGGAATCCTTGTCAAAAGCAACATGAAAACTTGTCTTGTCCTTTTCAGGACCCCCAAGCTCATGAATCTCCTCATAGGATAGCTCGACCCCTATGTCATCTAGCCCTTCGGTCCTCTGTTTTTGGTTAGGGTGAGTTTCCTCATTAGTTTCCATGACCTCCTGGCTTCTTGAGGGGCCTTCATGTCCTTGTTCCTTTATCCCAACAGACACATTATATCCTTTCCCTTCAGAAGCTAAGGACTAGGCCTCCATCTATGCATCCAAAGGCCACACATCAAGGTTAGCTCTCCATTCAATGAAGGGCCTAGTATCATGTGTATAAGATGTTGATTTTATTTTATTCTTCCTACTGGTGAGGACTCCCTTAGGGTCATAGGGCAAAACTTCTCCCCATGGGAGGTTCATATATTGCATCATTTTTTCCACAGTTGAAAGGGCATGCCTCTAATTTATGGTGAAGGGACTGATAGAAGTTGGGAGTTTGACGATGTATCCTTTCTTCGCGAGTATGAAGTCGATCTGGTCAGCCTTCAAGGTCTGTCGAATGAATTCGAGGGAAAATACTCGCATAGCTGGAAACACCGACAGGGGGTAGGGAGGTACCTCTACACTGTAGACTCTGATCTCAGTATAGTCATCAAACAGGTACCAGTCCCCTGTGCAATATTCCTCGTGAAACTGTAGCCAATCCTTCTACCCAGGAAAGATTCTAGGCGAAGGGCTATTATGTATAATAGCATAGGCTATGGACATGAACTCATTAACAATTTTTTCATACCCCTTCCCCTCTGGATGTTGGCGAACTGTCGTAGTCCACTCGAAGACAGTTCTGGGTTGGGCATTTATCCTTGAGAATCTGCTCAGGTCTAGACCTTCAAATCTATTCACATGCTTGAATAGCAATAGGTAAAACACAAGGGAATAGTACTTGAAAGAACCAATTGAGGAAATCTCTTGAAATTGGGCTTCAATAGCCGAAGCTAAGAAAGAGGGGATATCCAAAAGGATGTCCTTCTGCATCATGAGCCATAGAAAATATATTCCCTCTTTAGTCACCCTGTCGACCTCCTCAGACCCTAACAACCCCGAGATGAGTGCTAGGACAGGCTATACAATGGTTCAAAAAATAGACAAGGGAACAAAGTCCATGAGCAGGAAATATGACAGGTGGGAATATGAGAGGAGGCTGAGGAAACTGTTTTTTTTTTCCTAGGGTAGCTTTGAGAAATGACAGGAGAGAGATACCTCAGATAACTCAACATAATTCCAACTGGGAGGGTAGCGAATGGCTTTCCTTATGAGCTGGGATGTAATGCAAAAAATCTTATTGCCCCAGGTAGAAATAAAAATGTCTCTACACTTGTCATAGGCCTCCTCAAGCTAGCTAATGAACTCAGGAATAGGGTACGTTGTTGGAGCAATCTAGTAATACAGACCCGACTTGACGACCCTAAACCTGTCTTCCCCTTTCCGATGATAGTTGAAAAGCTTGGCTCTGGTGCGGGCTACACTAAATGGGTAGATTGGGTCATGAATTTGTTCATGGGCATTAGTGAGAGGTTCAGGTCCAGGTGTAGTCCTAACCTCACGGGCTTGTGGGGTTTCAGGCTTATACTTCTTGGTTTTCAGTGTCCCCGTGGCCATTTGAAAATAAAAACAGAAGGGAAATAGTGAGACAGAAAAATGACTAAATACCTGAGAGTAGTAAGGTAGCCAAGGGGAAAGTGACGTGGGATTGAAAATGACCTTGCACTTGAGTCTTAACTTCCTCTGTGTGAAAAGTTGGTTAATAACTAGTATTTTACAAAGTCGAGGGTAAAACAAGCTTATATTAGATTGGGTTTTACGAAGTACGAGACATGGTGATAGTTGTAGGGATGGTGTCATAAAGACGCCAACAAAGGGACATGTGGCGATGGGTTATTGGCTGGTAGCATCCTGGTTGGTGAAAGCCACGTGGCAAACAAAGAAGGTATAGGCCTTCGTACTGCCATCCTAGACTTACCTTACCTCTTTACTTATCGGCGCCAACTGTCATCTTTGGTGGGCCCGCTTTGAACTTTGGAGGGGTGCATAGGAGTCTTAGGGCCCATTTTCTAACCCTATGTAATGCTTGCGATTGGATTGTTGAAAGGTGATGTCATCTTTTTCGGGGGCTCGAATTTTAACATCGCCATGCTCCTTTGAGGCCGATGGAAAGCCTTTCCCACGAACTTTGTGGCTCATGGTTCCGCCGCGGAGCCATGAGTGCTTCTTCTTGTTGTGTAGTAACCTAGGTAGGCCGAGTCAACGTGCCAATCCTTTAGGGACTTTCTCTCCAAGACCTTCACCATTTACTCAGCCTGCCACCCTTCTAAGCTTCGCAGATTTTTCCACGTGGCCACTCCTTTTGTTTTATAGATGAGGTGAATAAACAACATTGGCTCCACCTGGGGATGACATGCTCGTTCTTGAGGGTGTTGAGAACTTCTCAAACCCTTTGCCTGTGCATTAGTTAGTATATATGGTGCTTCTTCAAAATTTCAAGCATTTCTATGATGAATTGAACAAAAATAGATGTGGAAACATAAAATGGAATATATATACAATATGGAGGATATGTACAACAGGCTGCTGAGGCCACTGTTAGTATTGGAAGTAAGGCTTCAGAAATTTCCCATTCACAGGCGCTTCGATCAGGTCCACTTCCAATTTATCTAATATGAAAGTGTTGTTGCCTTTCACCTCAGCAATTTTGAACGGTCCAAACCATAGTGGGTCAAATTTTCCATGTTTTCCCTTGTCTGCCCTTTTGACATCCCACCTTAGCACCAGGTCTCCTACTTTTATTTCGTTAGCTTTTACTTGTTGATCAAACAAGCTTTTAATTTTCTCTTGGTAGTCCGATAACCTTATGTTTACTTGGGCTTGAGTTTCTTCCAACTCAACCAGTTGATTCATCCTCCTGATGATATCATTTGGCTCTTCTTGACTATCTTGCAGGAACCTGGCAACAGAAAAGGAAATTTGGATGGGAAACATTGATGCTCAGCCATATACCAGTTTGTAGGGAGACTTACCCATGGAACTCTTGCTGGTAATACGATTCGTTTAAAGTGAAAATTTTAGCTGGGAATCCCAGTTCTTCTGGTTCTCGCTTATGATCTTCTTCAGCGCCCTCACCAAGGTTTTATTGGAAGACTCGGCCAACCCGTTCCCCTGGGGGTAATAGGCCATAGAGTGCCCCAAAGTGATGTTATTCTATTGACAAAAACTAATTAAATTGGTGGACTTAAATGTCTGAGTGTTGTCAATGATGATCTTGACCGGGCACCAGAACCTTGCTATTATATTTTCTTCCATGAACTTAATTACCACTACATCTATGGTACTTCTAGCAGGTATTGCCTCTACCCATTTAGTGAAGTAGTCAGTGGCAGTGAGGATCCATTTGTGTTGACTACTGGATGTGGGATGGATCTTCCCAATAAAATCAATGCCCCACTGTCGAAATGGCTCTTCGATATGCACTAGTGTCATTGGCAGAGGAGCGAAATTTTGATTTTCTGCGAACATTTGGCACTTTTCACATGCCCGAACATGAGCATGAATGTCTCCGAATAATCGAGGCTAGAAGAAACTAACCTTAAATATTTTATGGGTCGTAGAATGCAAACTGTAATGTTCCCTGCATATGCCTTCGTGAAATTCAACTATCACCTCCTCCACTTCCTGCTCTGTAAGGCATAGTAGAAAAATATAGTCGGCCATTGGCTACAACGTACTTCTAAGATTTTAATCTCAGGGTACGGTACTTTTCTTTGTCTAAATTTAGGGGACATCTTAGAGTATGTAGGTACTCTACAACGTCTTTGTACCAAGCACTGAGGAGGTATTTCATATGTGTCTTATGTGCTATGTTTTATACTCCAGGCTATGCTTCTGTACCCTCTAGTAATTCTCCTCCTTCCATGGAAAAAATTATACCCAATTCTTGGAAATTTGACTCAGATAATATTTTTTCCAACCCCTGTCCTTTAATGAGTTTCATAGGCCTGATATCCAGCTCATACTCCTATATTTTGGCAATCCATTTGCCCCTTTTTCCTTCACTATCTCCCTGAATTAAAATATCCTTTACAACAGTTATAATGTCCCCTGCATGCGCCTTCGTGAAATTCAATTATCACATCCTCCACTTCCTGCTCTGTAAGACACAGTAGCAAAATTCCCGATGGATCTCTCCAATACAGTTGGCCATTAGCTACAATGTACTTCTAATATTTTAATCTCAAGGTACGATACTTTTCTTTGTCTAAATTTAGGGGACATCTTAGAGTATGGAGGTAATCCATGACATATTTGTACCAAGCACTGAGGAGGTATTTCATATGTTTCTTCTGTGCCATGGTTTCTACTCCAGGTTGTGCTTCCATACCCTCTGGTACTTCTCCTCCTTCCATGGACAAATTCATACCCAATGCTTGGAAATTTGACTCAGATAATATTTTTTCCAACCCCTGTCCTTTAATGAGCTTCGTAGGTCTGATATCCAGCTCATATTCTTAGATTTTGGCAATCCATTTGCCCCTTTTGCCTTCACTATCTCCCTGAATTAAAATATCCTTTATAGCAGCTGTGGGGATGAAGGCAGTTACGACCGAATAAAGCACAAATATACAGAAAGGTTTTAAAGATTTTACCAAGGTGTAAGCCTGCTTCTCCAGAATGTTGTATTTTAGCTCTGCATCTTGCAACACCTAGCTAAAAAAGGCAATTGGCTGTTCATGCCCATTCTCATTATTCTGCAGGAACACTGCGGCTATCATATGAGGTGAGGTAAAAGAGAATATCATGAAAGGCTTACTATAGTCAGGGCCCGCCAATACTGACGCCTCTACAAAAGATTGTTTAATTCTGTTGAAAGCATTCCTCAAATAAGGAGTCCATTTTACTTCGCTATTCTTCCTGAGCATTTCCGTGATGTGTCGAACTATCTCAACATAGTTTGGGATAAACCTCGTTAAGAAGTTTATTCTTCCTAGAAACACATGAACTTATTTTTTATTTCGGGGTAGTGAGATACCATTGATTACTTCTACCCTCTTGGGATCAATTTTCACTCCCTCTTTTGTTACTATGTGTCCAAGTAACTTCGCTTCCTCCAAAGAAAACATATACTTTTGAGGGTTCAATGATAAATCATACCCGCGGCATTTCTCAAAGGTCTGGTGCAGGTGATCGATGTGCTAAGCATCATTTTTTTAAAACATAGTGATATCATCCAGGTATATCACCACAAATTTATCTTGTTCCCCCACAAAATCAATATCCATTTCTCCTTGAAAAGTGGTGCTTGCATTGATTAAGCCGAAGGCCATCTAGGCATACATGAAAGTCCCCCATGGCGTGGTGAATGCTATTTTCTTCTGATCCTCGGGGAGGACTACTACTTGATTGCATCCCGAGAACCCATCCATCATAGAAATCTGAGAAGATCCTACCACCTTTTGCAAGATGTGGTCCATCTTGGGAAGAGGGTAATTATCATTGAGGGAAGCCTTGTTTAAATTCCAGAAATCCACACACAGCATTATTTCTCCGTTCTTCTTCCTGACTGGAACCAGGTTGGCCACCCACTCCGAGTATATCAGGGGGACTATAATTTTGGCTTGCAACAACTTTTTGATTTCATTTTCAATAGATGGAAGCAACAATGGATTAATTTTTCTTAGTTTTTGTTTATGAGGCTTGGCATCTCCCTTGAGAGGGATCTTGTGTTGTATGACCTCCACGTCAAAATTTTTTAGGTATTGATATGACCACGCGAAAACATCTTTATAAGCCTGAAACAATTGGAAATATTGGTCTTGATATTCCTCCAGGACTCCTTTAGACAACTTCACTACCTTCGGGTCTCCATCCGTCCCAATATTTATATCATTCACCTGATCATCTCATGTCAAATTACTGGGATAAAATGGGATGTAATTCCTGTCAAACAGCCTCTCCACGGGCATAAGGCCTCTGGGATGACATTCTATTTTAGTTGCAGCATGTGATGTCCTGCCACTGTTTCTTCCCACTTGGTTTGGGGCTGCTCCTCAGGCTCTTCTTCCACAACATAAATCACCAGATTAGAGAATTCCCAAACAGTCTCTATGAAACGTTTAACTTGCTCTTCATCTTCAAACACCTGCCAGTGTTTAATGTTATCTGGGATAGAAGGACAATAGCGTACTTCAATTCATACATGAGCAGTGGGTTCTGCGGTGGGAGAAAATTGCTAGCTACAACAGCGAGCGAATCAACCATCCGATTTTGGTCTCTTGGCATAAAATGTATGTTAAAGGCCAAGAATAAATTCTCCACTAGATCCCATAATTCATTCCCGCAGGCTCTAAGCCAAGGGTGCTTAGCTTGGCACTGATTCCTGATTTGTCTCACTACCAGCTCTGAATCCCCGAAGACTTTGAGGCTCTGAATATTCATATTTTTAGCTATCTACAGCCCCAGGAGTAGTGCTTCATATTCGGCCACATTTTTAGTGGCTTCATACTCTAGCTTAAATGAGAAGGGTACCAATTGTCCCGTGGGTGAGATTAAAAGCACCCCATCTCCATTTCCTTCTCTCGAATTGGCCCCATCAAAGTGTAGAGTCCATATATCTGAGGACTACTTCTATTTTAGAGGAAAGAATGTTTCCTCCTGTAGGAAATTTTCGTCATCTTCGAACATCAACAAGAGAACTCACCTTCTTTTCTATACACAGGGGAATTTAATGAACTGTTAGCTTTAGTAACCATCTTTACGATCTAGACTCCCGATATAACCTCCTTTCCTCTCCTCCAAATATTGGGATGTTAGCATAGGTGAGGTCGAGTTTAATGGACCCACTGATCTTTGAACCCCATGATATGGAAAAAAACATCCCAAAACGAGCTGGGATATCGACAACCACAATATCCATCACCACACTTTTGGCTGGTATTTGGGAAAAATTCACCGCTAAATCTTTAATCATCCCCAAACACTTGACCCTATTGGAGTTGAAACAATACAAATATTTATATGGATGGGTAATCTGCAACCCTAGTTGCTCCATAATAGACATGCGAGCCAAAAAATACCATGGGTCTCTCTTCTTGGAGGTTAAGAATGTCAGGGAGAGGAACCACTCCATGAGGGAGCATGAATTGGGATACCTAAGCTTTATAAGAAGGTTGCTTCAAAAGCTCAACTAAGGGGACCTAAATATTAACCTTTTCTAATTCTTTTTGAAGGTTGAAAATAACAGTGTTATTTTCTGTAATTGCCTCCTTTGGTTGTTCTTTAGGGGGAACTGGTGGTTTCATGATAGCTGTGGTAGCCTTAATATTTACAAGGGAATCAGGGACTGACTTCGAGGAGGAAGAAGGAGTGGATTTTTGGTGCAAAGGCTCTTTTATAGGCTTCTTGCCTTTGTTGATGGTATTTGAATGAGTAGGCTCTTTTGATGGGGATTCTCCCTCCCGCTCTTACAAATGTGTCCTCTTTCTAGAGGATCTAAGTTCATACTTCTTATGCAACTAGGCTTGCATAAAGTCTACGAATTGTCTGAAATAGTCATCAATATTTGAGTCTTCTGTAGACACTTCTTTCTTCCTTTTTTCTTCTTGTTCTTCTTGCAAGGTAATTTCTCCATCTTCGTCCTCTGAATAAGCAAAAAATTGATCCTCCTGACAGTCAAAAACTCCTTCGACTGGTCCTTCCATTTGTCCCTCCAAATATAGAGTGGGCTGGATATGATCATGTTGCTCCTTTCTATCTCGCTGTAATATTTTCAATGGAGGTTTTTGGTACTGTGGGTTGAAACCTCAGTTAGGAGCCATTTGACTGGGTCGGGCAGCTGAGATTTTAGTCTCCAAATCTAGCTTCACCAGCTTGTTAGAAATTCTTTTAATAATCTTGTTCATCTCTTCTAACTTGTAGTCCGTTGCTTCCCCCTCTTGGTTAGAGGAAGAAGCTTCCTCTTTACCTCTTCTCCTGAAATCATGATCTATTCTCCCCTTAGACTTTCCTGTAGAGGCGAAGTTTGCCTCTAGCTCTAATGCGTCAGTCTGGGCCTGAACTAGGGATGCAGATTTCCTCTCTCTCAAAGTGAAGCCAAACTCGGACTTGAATGCTCCTACAAAAACCACCTTGGCTGCTATTTGAGGAGGTTTCATATCGGTGGGTAGGTTATTGTACAACTTGTTAAACCTCTTTATGAACTCGGTTACATCTTCGTTATGCTTCTTTTTCAATGCATTTAACTTTGTAATAATGTAACCATGATCCCTATTCTATCCCCACTTTTGTGTAAAAGAATTTTCCATTTCCTCCCAAGTGGTTACTGAGTGGTCATCCAGAGTTTTAAACTACTTTCGGGCTTCTCCGTCCAAACATTGGATGAAAATCCTCAACACTACATCCAAGTGTTCCACATTGAATTTTTCAACAAAAGCACAAAAATCCTCAATATGTTTCTAAGCAGCACCATCGTCCTCCCCCGTGAATCGAGACAATAGCTTCAAGTAATCCCGAGGCATGTCATTTAAGACTTGAGGCAGGGCTAGTGGGGCATATTTATTAAGTAAGAATCCGGGTACAACCATGGGAGGTGGTGGATTCAGAGGAGGGTTCTGATGGATGACAATAGGTATATGTTGGGAAGCAATTTGCAAGTTTAACTGAGGATATCTCTGGAGTATGGTGACTTGTTTAACTTCCTCAGCTTTGGGGGTAGGGTGCAAATATATCCCAGATGTATTCACTGATTCAGCCTTGTCTTTTATCTCAGTATGGTCTAGAACAGAGTTATCTGGGGTATATTCAAGTACTCGGGCTGTGGAACCATGGCCATGGACTTGAGCCTTCTGAGATGAAGATGGGGAGTCTTCTAATGAGAATGTGGGTATGTCAGTCTGAGCTGGTTTCTTTTCCTTCCAAATTCTCTTGAATATAATTTTTTCAGGGTTAGAGACTGACGGTGTTCTCAATTGAGAGGTGTCTAACCTTAGATTTGGCTTAGTAAGCTAGGATTGCAAGTGATTTGGCTTTAGATAATAGTGGAGTCGCCAAGGTGAGGGTTGTGCAACTCTCAACCCTTCGTGCTCACCTGATTGAAGGGTGGATACAATGTCGTATTCTAGGGAAAATATTTTCAACTTCATCCCCGGAAATGATGCAAAAAACATGTTGTCACTCCTAGAGACAGCCTTGAGTTGCCAAAGACCAGTGCCTAGGGCATCTTAGGTCAGGAGGTTTTGAGGTTATTCTGCATTCTTGTAAAAAGGGAACCTCTTGATAACAAATGGATTGAAATACTTTTGAAAGGTGGTCTTGGATCTCAGAGAAAGAAGAATAGTAACAGGGAGCTTCAATTGCAGAGAGAAAGGCCTGCTCAAAATGGGCTTGAAGTAGTTATGAAATAAATATGTTGCAAGAAGGGTTGGATGTGAAAAAAATGAAAAGTTATAGCAGTTAATCAGGGTATGGAAATATGTGAAAAGGTTAGAGAAAGTCTAAGCAAGATGGGCTTAAAGAAGTATAAAATCCCACCCATTAGAGACCTTAGTAGAAAAACGATATTGAAAGAGAACTTGGAACAAAAATCATGCCTCGAGCTATATTCAAGATGCTACTATGAATTATGATGTGAGTACCATTAAAAGATAAATTCGCACCTAAATCATAGAACACACGCATTCTGAAAGCAACAATAAAAAGAAGAGAAATGTAAGTGCAAGAAACATTTAAACTAAACAAACACATCTAGGAAATACATATTGTTCATCCATCTCAGTAGGAATCCATAATTGCAATAGACAGACTTTATATTATTCTCCGAAATGGCTCTTCATATATGCGTTAAGAGAAAAACCTCAAAATTAAAAAATATGACACACAAAATACAACTTCTTCTTCCAGAAAATTCAGAACCTTTTTTAAGTCTGTAGTCTGATATTTTATAGTGTTTTACATGAACGTTCAGAATAGATATTTTTTGAGAAAAAATATTCTTTGTAGATATTTCAGTTTCCAATCCTAATAAAAAATGATGATGAGGCAAAATGACCTCTCATCTTAAATAGTATGTTCTGACATAGAATATAAAAAAACATAACAGAAAATAGGAAATAAAGACAGTGCATAGGGTGAAATCAAGGTTTCACCCGTTTTTACATTACATAAATGATAAAGAAAATAAAAATAAAAACAGGGCAAGTGGGCCAAATCATGAGATTCATCATTTGGTGTTGCACTGAGGAGTGCCTGACTGTGGATGGCGTGGGCGAGCTGAGGATGAAGAGGATCCAAGTGGACGAACTAGGTCAAACCCTTCAGGAAACTTGTTTAAAGCTAAGCCTTGTGGAGGTTTTAGTTCTGGGGAAAGTGCATTATATACACTATTGAATCTGGTACAATAAGCTTGTACACTTTCCCCCGCGTTTCTATGGAGATTTTTGTAATCAGAAAGGACTTGAAGAGGGTTTTTCTTTACTTCCCATTTGTTTAAGAATGTTTGATGGAAGGCTTGCAAATCTTTTATACTATGGGGGGTTAAACCTTTAAACCATTTTCTTATTTCTCCCCGTAAGCTCTAAGAAAATAATCTAAGATTGATAGAATCATCATCAATTTCATTTCTGTCAAAGTAGTCATTCATCTTATCCACATGTTGTGATGCAGTTGTAGCATTTCTAGCATCATACGATGGAATTTTGGACTGATAGTCCTGTGGAATATTGACTAATGGAAGAGGAAGGACTAAGGGAGCATACCATGCTGCCATGATATGTGGTGGGGGTGGATTAAAAAAAGGGAAAGTGGGCTGAAGTGGAGTGGTTTGGACAGTGAATGAAGGATAAAGGGATGTGGATGGAAAAACAATAGATTGTTGATCTGATCTTGGATGAGAGACACCTAAAATGTGAAGAAAATGCAAATCAGGAGGTGTTGTTTCTCTACTACCAAGATGCTCACTTGTCTCCGGGGATGAAAGTGAAGACTCGGAGTATAGCTGAGTTATATCATCAAATGACCTAGTTCTAAATGGATTTACTAAGTTAGCTTGTGATTGTTGTAGAGCTGTAATATTTTCAGGAACTGAAGTAGCTTTGAAGGGTGATATGAAAACAGTTGACAATTTAATCCTAAGAGACTTCCTAAGGATACTTTCCGGGTTACCAACTATTTCAGGTGGATCAGGGTCAGGATAGGCTCTAGTGTGAATCTTTCTAGGAGCCACTATGCTGTGTTTTTCAGACCCAAATAAACAAGAAAAGTTCAACCAGGTATGACAATATTTAAGAGGTCAACTAATCTGTTTACACAATTTTAATCCTACAGTACTCTAACTGAGTTTGAATGATATTATAATGATAAGGGTTCTTCCCAGTGGAGTCTTAAGGTCTGTTCAGGATTGTGGAGTCGCCAAGTGGAAGTTTTTAGCTCTTTTGGAGGTAAAAGGTTTTATGGTTCACCACCATGTTTATTGGATACCAATCTAAAATATTTTTTGGGTTTTCTGAGTTATTTTTCAATTGTGTGGTTTCTAAGAATATCCTAACTCTGTTTCAAAACTTAGCTACGATTATGAGACAAATACAGTCTACTCTTATGGCTAAGCCAGCTGAATTTTCAAGGTTAGATAAAGTCTTATGAGAATCCTAGGGTTTTCCAAGTTTGTCACTGATTCAAACAAGTTTCATCATGATTACCATTCCTTGGTCGTGCTTGAAAAGGCTGCTTTTTACTCACAAGGTTTTATGAAGATTTTAAGGGAAGTTTCCCCAGCGGAGTCGCCGGAAATGTTAGTTGCTGGTGGCTCAGCTGGTTGATATAACAAATGTTCTTTGAAACAAATCTTTGATGTCCTGTGGTTACCTTAAAATGAAAATGATTCTGGGTTTTGTCCCCAATGGAGTCGCCAGAAATGTTAGCTCCCTGTAATTAGCAAGATTGGAAAAAGTCTGGTCGCAGGGAGAAACATCATTTCAACCACTTTGGGATTCTAGGATCTAGCCCTCCTGAATCCAAAGAGGGATCTCTCCAATAAGTGAAAAGATGGATTTGTCTTTGAAGTTTGGTGTAATGATATTAGGCTAGTTATGAAGGCCAAGGGTTTGTTTTGTTTTTTGGATGGTTGAGCATGATTATTATTTGAGGGGAAAGTTCTAAGTGAAAAAAGTTTCAAAGGTGAGAAGTTGCAAGTGAATATAAAAAATTTGTCTAGAAATATAGATATAATGTTGGTTTTTAGTCCATTGGGCTATGGAGTCATAACAGGGCTTTAATTAAGCACCAACATCAAGAGTGATCCAATGGGCAAGTCATCTATATCATAAGATTATTGAGATTAAAATGATTGAATGGAAACAATAAAGTGTTGGAGGCGTGGAAACTGATAATAATTTCACCAAGGATTTATAGTCAGTCCAAAGAAGAAAAACCTCTTAAGTAACTGTTTAAAACAAACCAAGAACAGGGCTAACCATAGACTTCTTGGGCAAGTTTGTATTAAAGCAGCTTAATTAACAAACAATCCAGTAATCTGCATAATAACCTTCAGAAAGTATGAAAACACATAAGATAAAACAAAGTGTAACCTAAGATCAGATAAGGTACTTTTAAACCTGGTCTGCTTTCAGTCAACACCAAGGGAAACCTTCAGAATCTACCTTTGGAGAATAGAAACTAGAAACAGGGCAAACCATCACTTTTCTAGTCTAACTTTAATAAGCAAATGATGAAAATAACTTTCAAGAACAATGATTAAAGCAAATAGTAGGACGAGGGAATGCCAAAATTCCTAACTGCTTAAACTGTATTGAATCATTCTTAAATAAACAAATTGGAGGAAAACATTGAGATAAAGCTTATCAGTGAGAGAAGGGTACTGGTAAACAGTAAATCCTAACTCTATAAATGTTGTTCTTTATTAGAGAATAGTGAACAATATGGCATACATAGAAGGAAAAAACAATAACAAAGAAAGGGGCACTTCACCAGTGATATAGACCAGGATCCCAAGAAAAAGCTTGTTATTGATGTCAAACCAGTTACAGTCTTCAAGTCCAATGTTTCAGTTCAGCAATCATCTTCACTTCTCAGCCTAACTATTATAATCACAAACAGGGCTTCAAGAGCCAGTGAACACTATTTACAAGTAGGAGTTTCGAGCTCAAGTATATTTCAAAGTTCTGTAACCAACAATTTCTCATCTTCTATAGAAGTATTTATAGAAGAATGAGGAGGTGATATCTGATAAAATATCTCATGGGTCAATTAATACAGACTTAATGGCTTCTCGGCCTTTGAGGGGCTCGATGGAGAAGCGTACATAGGTGTCCTCTGTATTAAATGTTTTACAATTAAGATTAAAGCTCGGTGGGAGCTTTATTGACTTTTAAGCTCTGTTCAGGATGAAATAATTTTGCTCATATTTTTACATTAAATTCCTTTGGCAGAAATAATTCTTTGGCTGCGTTGAGGAAAATATCTATTTTTTCTCAATAACTTCGGCCTCCGTTTGAATGCTGGTGGCTACAGGTGGCACTGTGGTAGCTGAGAGGAATCAATTTGCCTCTGTTGAGGTGGTGGAGGCCTTTCTATCTGATAAACACTTATGATTTTCTTTAATTGTGTTTTAATTTGGAGGATTAGGTTTGTGATAATCAATCTTAGTCGTGATCCCCGCAAATCTATCTGCAATATTCTATTCTGGTATGTTCTGTCTTCAACACTGATACTCTTTGAATGGTGATTTAATAACACTGTGTCTTGTTGATGTGCATGCCGCGCAGGGCTCATATGGCATCAATGCCTCATGAAATATTGACGAGACGTCGATTTCAAGCCTTGCGAATGGTTTCGCTTTGATGAATCAAAGGCATGGGAATCGTCATTCCCAGCCTTCAGCTTTTTTCTTCAATATAATGGATAAACCATTAAAACCTGCAAAAAATGAAAAGATTAATAAAATCCTGCATTATTAGGTTTAACTGCTTCGGAGGCTGTGGGGAGGAGAATGGTCGTTGGATGGCATCATCCAACGGTGGATAATTGCATAGGAGAGGTTAAAAAAAGGGAGAGTGGAGGGATAATTAAGTCAGAGCCATTGATCTACAGAGATCAATGGCTAAGATTTGGCTGAAAAACATTTAGAACGTGAAGCACATGATTTTAAACCAAAATCGGGAAAGCATCTTGGACCGTCCGATCTGGACACGTGGACAGTCAAGATGTAATCGTACTGGTATAAGTCTGCATCAGTACATCATTGTAAAAAGTTTTCTATATAATAAAAATTGAAGACAGAGACGACAACAGCGGTGGTTTTCTCCTAAATTGGGTTTGCACCTTAAATATTGGTGTTCATGTGTGTGATTCTTTATATTGTTGATTACTGCTCATAACTTCTGATTATCTAGCTTATTCATAACTGATAAATCTGTTCAAAGGACTGTTCTTGAGAAATTCTCTAAATCTGAAAGGTAAATCAGTATACGCTAGTTTCCTTCTATATTTTCACGTATACACGCTAGTTCAGTTCATAAAAACCACGTATGGAAATCTGCTGAAAGAAAAAGGTTGAATTTATTCTAAATACTGATTCACCCCCCTCCCCCCTCTCAGTATTTTTCCCAACAATTGGTATCAGAGCAGGTCCTTCTGAAAAATCTTAGCCGCTAGAAGGAAGATCAATCAAGATGAGCAATCAAGAAGGAACAACATCTATCAGGCCTCCGCTCTTCAATGGAAACAATTTAATCTTCTGGAAAACAAGGATGAGATCCTATCTTCAGTCTCTGGGAGCATATGTATCGGCTATTGTTGAAGGAAGATATCAATATCCAGCCGCAACACCAACAGATCCAATGGAAAGAAAGAATTATGAAACAAATGAAAAGGCAGTCAATGCTCTATTGGGAAGTCTAACTGAATCAGAATTTGTCAAAGTCATGCAACTGGATACAGCAAAGGCAATATGGGACAAAATCATTCTAAGCTATGAAGGTGATGCAAAGGTAAAAAGTGCTAAACTCCAAACTCTCAGAATTCAATATGAGAATCTAAAAATGCATAATGAGGAGAGCATTACCAATTTCTTTTTACGTCTTGATGATATTGTAAATCGTATGAGAAATCTGGGAGAAACAATAACCGAATCTACCTTGGTTGAGAAATTTTTAAGATCACTAACGGCAAAATTTGAGTCAAAAGTTTTTGCTCTCGAAGAAAAGCAGGATCTTCAAAATCTTACTGTGGTGCAACTTCATGGCATACTAACTGCATGTGAAATGAGAAGAGGAGGACCATCTGAAGTCAAATAAGCCATCTTTAGAGCTTATACAAAAGGGAAATAAGTACAAGAGACAGAAAGATCAGGGTATATATCAGAAGAAGATGAGGTAAATTTTGTAAAGAAACTCCAACTTGGCACAGGACAGTTCAGAGGTAAGATTCCTTTCAAATGTTTTGCTTGTGGAAGAGTTGGTCATTATGCTGCTAAGTGTCCTTACAAAGAAACACATGAAAAAGGGAAGGAAGTAGCAAGAAGGAATAAGGATCGGTTTAGAACTAGAAAAAGTTACTATACTCATGAAGACAGTGATGGGTTATCTGACAGTGAGGAAGAATGTGAACAAGATCTTAGACTTCTCATGGCATTTGAAAAAGAATCTAGAGAAAAAAAAGATACTTTTATGGATGCGTTAGAGGACAATTATTTTCTTGATGAATTCAATCAACTCAAAATATGCTTAGAAGAAAGTAAAATATCCATAGAAAATCTGAAAAATCAGCTTGAAGAAAAGGAGAAACACAATGAGAAATTAGAATGTGAAATAGTAAGTCTAAGAAAAGAAATTGAGAAAGTGAAGACTTTGAATCTTAGATTTGTTAAAGGATCTGAAACCTTAGATGAGATTATCAAGGTACAACGTTCTCCTTTTATAAAGACAGGTCTTGGATATATCGGAGAATCTTCTCAGACTTCAGCACCAAATTATCTAAAAGCAGCTACAGCCAGTATACAACATTCTGCCACTCAGCAAGGGAATAAAGAATCTTCACGGGTAAAGCATGACCATCTCAATTCAAAGAACACTAACAAGAATACCTTTCAAAGAAACACCAACCAACAGGTAAATTCAAGTAGAAGATTTCATGATCGCAAAAATTTCTTCTTCAATGGACAATGTTTCTCATGTCACAATTTTGGTCATAAAGTTGTTCAATGTGTTGCATATAAAACCATCATGACAAGAGAAGCAAGAAAGAAAAGGATGGATATTGGAACAAAGAAGAATACCTATAACAACTTTTCTCCTTTTCAAAATGAAGTCGAATGTGCTTATTGCAATAACTTTGGCCATGAAGAATCTAAATGCAGGAGCAAAGTCCAGCCAAAAGAGCATGTTCCTTCAAGCTCCAAAATGTGGAAAAAGAAGGAATTACAGGTTGAAAATTGTGGCATAGCTTTATTTGCATAAGGTGAAGAAAATCAATGGTATATTGATAGTGGATGCTCAAAACACATGACAGGTGACAAAAACAAACTTCTTGCATATAGTGCTCTAGAAAAGGAAAAGAATGTTACATTTGGAAATGATACTCCTGTTGTCATTAAGGGAAAAGGGTCTGTTTTTCTAAAAGAAAAGGTGAAAGCTAATAATGTCATGTATGTGGATGAATTAAAGCATAACCTGTTAAGTGTAAGTCAAATGTGTGATCAAGGAACTGAAGTTGTCTTTAGTTCAAAAGAATGTGTGGTACGTGATCTTGATACAGGTAAAACAATTATAAAAGGAAACAGAACTCCAAGCAACCTGTATGTATTGAAGAACTGCAAATATCAATGTTACTTGAGTAAATCTTCAGAAAACTGGCTATGGCATAGAAGGTTGGGACATCTGAGCTTCTCTCAAATCAACAAATCAAGCAGACTTAAAGTTGTTCGTGATCTTCCCAATATTACTCTACCTGAAAGTATCATATGCAAATCTTGCCAATTCGGTAAGAAAACTAGAGTGCAATTTAATGCCAAGGAAGGATCATCAAGTAAGCCTCTTGAACTCATTCATACTAACATATGTGGACCTGTGAGGAAAAAGTCACCACGTGGTGAACAATACTATATCTTATTTATTAATGATTTCTCTAGAATGTGTTGGATTGGGTTGATTAAACACAAAGATGAAGCATTTGAGAAATTTCAGATCTTCAAAGCACTGGTTGAAAATGAATTAGATCTAAAAATCAAGTGTCTTAGATCTGATCGAGGAGGAGAATATACATCAGATTAATTCCTTGAATTTTGTGAACAACATGGCATAAAAAGATAGTTTTATGTAGCTGGCACTCCACAACAAAATGGCGTAGCAGAAAGAATGAATAGAACAGTTCAACAAATGGCTAGAGCTATGCTTGATGATTCCGGAACACCTGACACATTTTGGGGAGAAGCAACACATACAACGGTAAATATTCTTAACAAGGCACATGTTTGTGTAAATAGTGATAAAACTCCATATGAACTATGGTATGGTAATCCTCCCACTGTGAAGAATTTTAGAGTTTTTGGAAGCAAATGCTTTATCAAAAATAATGATGAAAAACTTGGCAAGTTTGAACCTAGAGCAGATGAAGGAATACTTCTTGGATACTCCTCTAGGAGTAGAGCATATAAATGTTACAATAAAAGACTTCGAAAGATTTTTGAATGTATTGATGTTGTTATTGATGAGTCTCCTGCAGCCCCAAAAGAAGAAAAACAAACAACAAATGAAGACGATGGTGACATATATCCTCCCACATCAAATAGCAATGATATAGACATTGAACCCAATGAAGAACCTGAAGATGAGTTATCTGAAAAAGCTCCATCCAGATATGTTCAAAAGAATCATCCAGAATCTCAAATTTTGGGAGATAAGGGATCGGGTGTACAAACAAGAAGGACTCTTGTGGGATCTTCTAGCTATCTGGCATTTCTATCCACTATTGAACCACACAATGTCAATCAAGCTAGCAAAGATGAATGTTGGATTCAAACCATGAATGAAGAGCTTGATCAAATTGAAAAGAATCACACTTGGGAATTAGTACCAAGACCTCATGACAAAAATGTCATTGGAAGTAAATGGATATTCAAAAACAAGTTAAATGAGAATGGGGATGTTATAAGAAATAAAGCTAGACTTGTTTGCAAGGGGTATGCTCAACAAGAAGGTATAGACTTTGAAGAAACTTTTGCTCCTGTAGCCAGACTTGAAGCCATAAGAATGTTTCTTGATTTTTCAAGCTTCCAACAAATCAAATTTTATCAAATGGATGTTAAATCTGCTTTTCTCAATGGTGATCTAGAAGAAGAAGTTTATATAGAACAACCAGAAGGATTCATTTTGGGAAATGATGAAAAAATTGTTTGCAGACTTAAAAAGGCTCTATATGGTCTCAAACAAGCTCCAAGGGCATGGTATTATCGTCTTGACAAATATCTTCATCAACAAGGATTTTCAAAGGGGTCTGCTGATAGCAATTTATACACAAAAACTGAAAATGATAAACTATTGATTGTGGTTGTATATGTTGATGATATCATTTTTGGAAGTAATGAAGAATCTATGAGTTAGAAATTTGCCTCTGTTATGCAGCAAGAATTTGAAATGTCTTTACTTGGGGAACTAACATTCTTTCTTGGCTTGTAACTGCAACAAGCATCATATGGCATATTCTTATCACAAGAAAAATATCTTAAGCAAATTCTGAAGAAGTATGCCATGGAAGAATGCAAACCTGTAAGTACACCAATGATAACCAGATGTAATCTCAGTTCACATGATGATTCTCCCACGGTGAATCAACCAGAATACAGATCTATGATAAGAAGTCTAATTTATCTCACTGGGACTAGACCAGACATTATGCATGCAGTTGGGATCGTTGGACGATTCCAAGCTAATCCAAAAGAGTCTCACCTTTAGGCTATCAAAAGAATATTCAAATATCTACAAGGAACTCAAGACTTTGGACTATGGTATCCAAAGAATGCTAATCTCACTCTTCATGCTTACACTGATACAGATTGGGCTGGAAATGTTGACGATCAGAAAAGCACTAGTGGTGGTGCATTCTATATGGGGCCCCGGTTAGTATCTTGGTTCAGCAAGAAGCAAAGTTCTATTGCCTTATCTACATTAGAAGTAGAATATGTGGCTACCGCATCATGTTGCACTCAACTTCTTTGGATGATGCAAACCTTACAAGACATTCAAATCAAATTTTCACCTCCTATCTCCATTATGTGTGATAATACAAGTGCCATCAGTATCTCAAAGAATCTTGTTATGCATTCCAAGACCAAGCACATTCCCATCAAGTATTACTTCTTATGTGAACAAGTGCTTGAACAAAAGGTGAAGTTGGAGTACGTTCCCTCCAAAGAACCAGTTGCTGATATATTTACCAAACCTTTACCCAAGGAGGCATTCGAATATCTCAAACAGAAGCTGGGAGTAATCTCTGCCATGTAGAAGATCAAATATACTTAAATACAGAAGATTAAATTAGATACGTGGATTCCCTGAAGGGCAGTCGCGTATATACGTGAGTTTATACACAGAAAACCACGTATGGGTATTTTTTCACAAATTTTTTCTAGGTCAGCATTCTTCAGCACAGCTGCGGTGCTGTTGGGTATTTGTGGTGATGTTCCAGCTCTCATATTTCTGTTTCATTCTCTAAAGCTACTGATGAAGATGCCTTGATGATTTTATGTTGAAAGTGTTCAGGATGCACAGGTTAAGGGGGAGCATTGTTCATGTGGAAAGGAGGCATTGTTGGCATTCTAATTATTTGTTGTAGTCTGATCTCATGCTTGAGAATCTTTGATCTTGATTGTATAAGTCATTTCTGTAATTTGATGAAAAAGGTCATGTTGAGACCCATGATGTAAAAATTTTAATATTCAGTCATGCAAAGACTTATTCCATTTTGTAAACCCACTTGGTTGGGTAATTGAGTCAATATTGTAAATCCACTTGGTTGGATCATTGATGTAAGTATGAGTCCTTGGTGATAGGAAAGGTCATACTAGGTTAAGTTATAGAGTCATGTACTTCATTAAATATTATGTTTGAAGATGCAGCATGATCTCAGGGGGAGCATGGTATTGTCGGTACAAAGGATCTTGATCTACCCTTTGCCCTTGATGTCAAAGGGGGAGAATTTTGTTGCTGAATGTATTTCTGGTCATGGTTGCCATCAAGTCCAAAGGGGGAGATTGTTGGAAATATGATGCAATGTGTTGTCCTTGATGGCAACCTACTTGATGAAGTTGTCCTTGATGGAAACTGAATTGATGAGTTGTCTTTGGATAGCAACATATGTGTTAAAGATGTAAGAATGATGTATCTACAGTGCAGTTCAGATGTGACAGAGAAAAAGAAGTCCAGTATGTGCCGGAGAAATGATAAATATAATATGTCACAATGTATACGCGCTTTTGTAAAGGCCAAGTCGCGTATACACGCGGATAAGTACGTCCCAAGTCGCGTATGCCCTTTTGCGCTCCAAAATTATAATACCAAGGGGCATTACCATGGTTTTGGCACACAGTATTGAGCGTTGTATGGTTTATTTGATTCCATCCAAGAATACCATTGGAAGTTGTGTGGTTTTGACTCATGGTATTGGTAAAAGCTAAATCTATTTAAGGAGAAGAAGATCATAGTGCAAGGTGTGCATGTGTAAGGGTTGTTGATGAATAAATTTCTCTAAGGAATATCTGCATGGATGAACTCTGTTCTTAATTGATAGATCTGAATCTATGATGCACCCATGGATATAATGATGGTTCAAGATCTCTAAATCTGACGATGATGAATCTCTGGTTTGATCGACTGACGAAATCATGAAGAACTAGCGCAAGTCTGTTGAAGAAAATGAATAAATCTGGGTAAGTTTTATAAATCTAGTCTGTTCTACAAAGTTTATTTTTTACATATCTATAAGCTAGTTGGTTTCAGAAAAAGCGCATATATACGCGGGTTCTCTTCATGAAAAGTGCGTATGACAGTTAGGGTTTCTGAAGAATAAAATACACAGAAGTATACGCGGGTTGGTGTGCAGGAAAGCGCGTATGTACACGGCTTCAGTGAAGAAAAGTAGCGTATGCTATTTGAATTAATGAATGTTCAGGGTTGAGTTTGTATCTGCATATCTATTTTGAAGTTTGGTTTATTTCTGATATTCTGGTTACAGTGGAATCACTGTTCTGTGTGAAGTATTGGGAAAAATATGTTTGTTGATGTTAAGTGAAAGGTCGTGTTGAAGCTGTTTGATTTAGTATGAAAATTGATGAAACATGGTCTGCAGTGGGTCTGAGGGTTGAAGTAGAAGCTTTCAGCTAGTAGTAGCTGGTGTTGAAATCAGGGGGTCGAAGCTCCCTTCCAGGAGAGGCTGGTAAACGAGATCAGGGGGTTGGAGCTCCCTTCCAGTTGCAGCTGGAAAATGAGAGAAGGTTGCAGCCTTCTGCAGGTAGAAGCCTGCATAGTGGTATAAGTCTGCATTATTACATCGTTGTAAAATTTTTTATATATAATAAAAATTGAAGACAGAGACGACAACAGTGGTGGTTTTCTCCCGAATTGGGTTTCCACCTTAAATATTGGTGTTCATGTGTGTGATTATTTATATTGTTGATTACTGCTCATAACTTCTGATTATCTAGCTTTATTCATAACTAATAAATCTGTTTAAAGGACTGTTCTTGAGAAATTCTCTAAATCTGAAAGGTAAATCAGTATATGCTAGTTTCCTTCTATATTTCCGCGTATAAACACTAGTTCAGTTCATAAAAACCGCATATGGAAATCTGCTGAAAGAAAAAGGTTGAATTTATTCTAAATACTGATTCACCCCCCCCCCCCCCTCTCAGTATTTTTCCCAACATCTTTGCATACAAGGATTAGGGTAGCCTTGTTTCACTTCCAAATTGAGGAGTTTGTGTATATGATGGATAAGGATATACCTTCCATTTTGAGAATTTCAGCTTGGTATCCTTCAATACCCACAGAATTCTCATCTGCGAGTTTCTTAATCCCAAATTCAATGTATTACAACGAGAAGTAATCCTTGTTTATATGGGTGTTTAATAAGGTTCCAATGGTGTTACATAGTAATTTTTCACCGTCCCTGCCATTTCCCATCCCGCACATTGGAGGGATCATTCCGTGACCTGTGAGCAGAGACAAGACTTGAAAATACTTTCATTGCATCCCTCTGAAGATGAGCTTTCATTGCCTTGAAGACATCTCCCTGCAAAAAACCCTAAAAATAGCTCTTTTTCCATTGGCGCGGTTCCATAGTTCAGCCCTCACGCCAAGGGGGCAAATCCTCCAAAGAGGGCATGCCAATTGGCGCTCTGTCATAGAGCCACACCCGCGCCAACCATATTAAGAGGTGTTTTTTAAAAATAAATGGTGGAAGTTTCATCCTAACAAATCCTTGGACTGATATCTATCTTGAGTTGGGAGGTTTGGCTACGGATTTCCATAGAGAGGAAATTGTTTGCCACCTCTCATGGAAGCTTCCTTGATGATAGGGCCAATCCCATAATTATAGGGATCCCAACTCCCCTTCCTCCATCTATAAAAGCTTGCTCATCTCCCTTGCAAGCTAATCTCCAAGTTCCCAAGAGCTTTCACATCCTTATGCTGCAAGAGCCTTCTTGATTCCCTTAAGGAAAAATCCAAGCAAGGAGACTATTGCTAAGTATCCGGAGAGAGAGGCTTGTCCCATCCTTGACAGGCTTTATCGAGACATGTTTTGCTGACAACCCGCCAAAGGAGAATTCGGCGTCGAAGCTATGGTTGTATTCTTCTTTTGACTTATTAATGATAAGCGACTATTGGTTATGGTTCTACTCTTGTTCTTGATTATGTTCATGAGTTATGTCCTCTTCGACTGACATATAGTTGTATATACTGGATTTTATGTGTGCGTTTGTGTTGTTTCTTGCATGTGTAGGTGTCCGATCACGGAGATTGTGAGGATTGTGATCTGCCAGGGCGAAGGAACGGGAGAACCACCTCTTCTACAAATGACAGCGTTGGATTCCAGGTAAGCCTTCATCGCAAGTCGGTTTATTTACAATTAAGAACCTGCACTATAGCGTGTTTGATTGTTGCTAGACCTGATCTGGGCTAGTAGGGATCGCCTCTGTTCGCAGAGGGGATTTACCTCTTCAAAAATTTGGCGACTCCACTGGGGAATCAGCTTGTTGTTTGATTTGTAAGCTATAGACGGAGCCTGAAGTGCAGCCAGATAGCCTTCGAAATGATTTTACTCTGCATTAGCGGAGTATATCAACGCTGCTTCAGTCCATCTCCGGTTTATTTTACGGACTGAACAACTTGGAGTATTGTCTTCTCTTTTCGGTCAATTTCTTGGCCTTGCTTGCTTGGTCAGCTCTTTGGACTGTTTTTTTTTTGTTTGTTTGGCTTTTTTTTAGCCTTTTCATCACTTGTCTGTGTCTGAGATTTCTTGTTTTTCATTTTCCCATAGTAAACTCGGTTGGCGCGCTTTTTAGCGTGACAGTCATGCCCATTGGCGCAGGTTGCCTGTGTATCACCTGCACCATTGCCTTTCTGGTGCTAATTTCAAGCTCACAGTCGCGCCAATCCTATGAGCTATTAGGGTTTGCTATGTTTCATGCTTTCTGGGACTGACTTGTGATTTTGATCTTGTTTTTTCGGCAAATTGTTGAAGAGGTAAATCCCCTCTGCGGACAGAGGCAATCCCTACTAGCCCAGATCGGGTCTAGCAACAATCAAACATGCTACAGTGCAGGTTCCTAATTGTAAATAAACCGACTTGCGATGAAGGCTTACCTGGAATCCAGTGCTGTCGTTTGTAGAAGAGGTGGTGCTCCCATTCCTTTGCCCTGGCAGATCACAATCCTCACGATCTCCGTGATCAGACACCTGCACATGCAAGAAACAACACAAACGCACGCATAAAATCTAGTATATACAACTATATGTCAGTCGAAGAAAACATAACTCATGAACATAATCAAGAACAAGAGTGGAACCATAACCAATAGTCGCTTATCATTAATAAGTCAAAAGAAGAATACAACCATAGCTTCGACGTCGAATTATCCTTTGGCAGGTTGTCAGCAAAACATGTCTCGATAAAGCCTGTCAAGGATGGGACAAGCCTCTCTCTCCGGATACTTGGCAGTAGTCTCCTTGCTTGGATTTGGCCTTAAGGGAATCAAGAAGGCTCTTGCAGCATAAGGATGTGAAAGCTCTTGGGAACTTGGAGATTAGCTTGCAAGGGAGATGAGCAAGCTTTTATAGATGGAGGAAGGGGAGTTGGGATCCCTATAATTATGGGATTGGCCCTATCATCAAGGAAGCTTCCATGAGAGGTGGAAAACCACTTCCTCTGTCAATCGTGGCTTAAAACCTCCCAACTCCAGATAGATATCGATCCGATTTAGACAAAACTTCATGTTGTTGCAAAAAGCCCTCTTAATATGGTTGAAAGAACGGGTGTGGCTCTATGACGGAGCGATTGGTGCACCTCTTTGAAGGATTTGTCCTTAGCGCGAGAAGTGAACTATGGAACCGCGCCCGATGGAAAGAGCTATTTTAGGGTTTTTTGCAGGGAGATGTCTTCAGGGCAATGAAAGCTCATCTTCAGAGGGATGCAATGAAAGTATTTTCAAGTCTTGTCTCTGCTCACAGGTCACGGAATGAGCCATCCAATGTGCGGGATGGGGAATGGTAGGGACGGTGAAAAATTGTTGTGTAACAGATGCCCCCTAAAGCATGAGGCCTGAGAGAGAGGGGTGAAATTCTTTACGAGAACATGCAGACTGAAAACACTGCCATCGGAAAACCTGCGGAGTGAAGTACAACTAATGTCTCAGATACATGATATATATGTGTGGTATGGGTGCAGCCATCCATAACAGAGTATACAATAATCCAGATCCAAGGCATGGACGCGGTCATCCAAAGAGGATCGATACATAGACTCAGGTATGGTCGCAGCCATCCAATCAGTGAGTCATGTAAATAATCATAATAATCCACAAAATCGTAGCCTGGATTACAACAGACACAATCTAGGGTATTGTGCTCCATCTCGACCCGAACAAAGTACAAGTTCAAGCATGCGAATATGTGAGCTGAAGTCAAACATGCAAGAACATCGTCTGATTACCAGCCAATGATGAAAGTTGTTAACAGATGCGAGAGGTACCACCAATAATGACAATGGCCCTCAAGGTACTACAGGTAAAATCTACGGTATGTGAACAGTGAGCTGACATCGAACACCCGCAGAATCACTTGATCGGAGGCCAATGATGAAAACCCCACGTCGAATGCGACGAACCTGCCATTGAGGCATGCAGGCTCCAAGGTACCATAAGGGAGTCTTTAGATCAGCTTCCTGGATAATGAGTTGAAGTCGACAGGAAGTGACCTTGATCGAAGGTGGGCCATAATGTTTCCCACATCATCGACACGAGACACAGGAACATGATGTTTTTTGTGAATCAGGATCAGACGAGAATCGGAGGGAGGTTGATATTCGCAGAGGTCAACTTCTCTTGAACATACAATAGCACAATAGTGGATTTGGCAGTATTTGACATCAACGGATCAAAGGTCATGGTGATGAGGCAATGAGAAAATGAGAGGTCAAAAGGGATTATCCAACCCATGGAGGCAAGTGAAGAACGAGATGAGATGTCCCCAACCCGACACGAATGCAGACAAGTGCCATGTTCAAGAGCGACATACTGCTGACACGACAATGATGCTAGTTCCATTTTCCCCCACCATTTCTGGCGAGTACCCCAATTATTTTTGATAACAAGCTTGAAGGGGATAGCATATGCTTGTAATATAAGTCTGCCCTTCAGGCGAATCCATCCTAGTACATTTAACGAGCCCTAGGAAGGAGGAACTAGGAGAACGTCATTTCGACTGAATCCAATGTCATCAGGGTTTAACGAGTCTGACAAAGGAAGAACTCGACGTATTTTCATATTTAGAGAGTTTGAAAAGACAGCAAAAAAGTAAACTCCAGTGGTCCCTTTTCGTAGATAGTTCCTCGGACCTGAAAAGGTAGAAAACAATATCTGAGAAAACCTCCTAGTCGTGATAGGCTAGGGTATTCCTTTTTCGTAAATAATCCATCCCAACCCGAAAAAGGGGTAAACGTATACTGGGTAGATGTTGATTCGTGTCCACTTTAACGAGATCGAAATGAAAAGGGCCTCGGCGATCTTTTCATGTTTAGAGACTCAGAAAAGAGCTGAAAGATGACTCCAGAGTGACTTTTTCATGTATTTACCAAGTCCAAAAAAGTATAAAACACAACTCGTTTCACCGTCTAAGTCACGTAAAAGACCTGTTGCTGCACAAAAAGCAAGTGTAAAACCCATTTTTGACAAAATATATTAAAATATTCAGAAAAATAACTTTCAAAACCTATTTTGAGTTCAAAAAGCTATAAATATGTCAAATGGTAAAAATAAAATTACTTTTTACTATTTACCTCACCGAAGAGCAGCAGTGGTCCATTTTGTGTGCGAACTTCTGACGGCGATTGCGACCGATCCGGACTACCATTCAGATTCCCGTCTGTTCCAGGTAAGAGGCGCTTCTTTGTACTACATTTCAATCCATTTTTTATAAATTTTTATTGCATATTAGACTTCTTATGAGGAATTTTTGAATTTTTAGGGCTCCGCCCATTGGCACGGGTATCCGGCACGGACCTGCGCTAATGGAATTTTATTTCCAAAGGGCCCGCGCCAGTGGTGCAATCCAATTTTACGTTTGAAATTTTCATACAATGAATGAATTGTATGAATTTTTAAGGATAGCAGAGGTCTAATTGAAGTGTTTTGACCATGTGAATGCAGGTAATCGATCAAAATGGTCATTGAGTGGAAAGAGAGGGAGCACGGGGAAGAGGACGAACAGGCCATGGAGAATGAAACTTGCATGAATGCCCTTAGAAACTGCGGGCTTAAAAATTTCTTCCTGACACCTTGTTTACGAGCTCAGCCTGAGCTCCTACAGTACCTGATTAGCATATGGGATGAACATGAACAAGTGTTCAAGTTGCGGGACCAAGTATTAGAACTAGAGGTCTCTGGCGTATACTTTATAACCGGATTATCGCGCAGAGGTCCGGTGTCCATATTGACAGGGAGCAGACTGTCTGGTGAGAATATGGAGCAAGTGATGGCACGAGTGTGCCGAGGGGCACGACTGGGATCAGGAAGTGGAAAGGTGGACATCCATACTATTCTTGATCTATCACTCCAGGTAGTGCTTCATACCATCACGCAGGCTGCGGGATCGCATGCGTCGCACGAGGCAACAAAGGCCCAACTCTTACTGGCCTCAGAGTGCATGAGTCCCCTATTATTTGACTGGGCCACAGCAGTGATAATAAATATCAAGAGATAGCTCACGAAGTGTAATCAGGCCAAACTGAAACAATTTGGCTACGGTTCTATCCTGGTATCATTCATTTTGGAATGATTACCAATCTTCCAGGGCCAAGGGGTCGTAGTAGCTGAGCCAATTCCACAAGAGCCAAGAATGGCTCGATGGGAAACATTGATGCCCAGAGCTGGAGGAGGCCAACAGATGTCCTGGAGGCTGGAGTTTTTTGGGTGGTTGCGGCGTCAGTTGATTGTAGTGGAAGACTGGCCATATGCAGGAACCGATTTCACTGGAGACCCAGATCTCCCACTGCCGGAGGGAGATGATTGGGATGAGGAGTTGGGTATGACCTCTTCTCTTTTTTATTTTTATATTTTATGAATTTTGTTAATACATGTCCGTTCTGACACATTTTACATGTATGCAAACGTGGGCCCAGAGAGACCAGCCGGTATGTCTCCTATCGCGTGGAGGACTCTTCCCGCACCTAATCCTCAGGAAAAGGGTGCAGAGGGGGGGGAGTTGATCTAGAATCTCAAGGGTATTGCCCGAGGGATCCTAGACTACGCCCGGCTGGCAGATGTACTGATGGCGTACCAGAGACATACGGTGGGAGTGCCCAGTCGCCTCCACTGACTTCTGAGACGCTTGGTGCGTGCAATCACTTGTTATCATGAGCACCATGCGGATTAGACTCCTAGGGCTTTTATCATGCATATTTTTTTTAGAGACATGTCGTCTCCGAATGTATTAAGATGAACATGTATATTTTTGATTTTATGCGACGCACACTATGTAAACATTTTGATATCTACATATATACATATCTATTTCTGGATGGATCTTTCTTTTTACATGTGATGTTGTTTTACAAATTGCGCAAATGTCTATGTAGCACCAAATTAGCTACTGCATCAGTTAACGTATTCATATGCCTGGGTATATGTTGATATGTAATATAGTCAAAATTTCTTTCTAGTAAATGAATACGCAAATACAGACATAAAATGGATGGGTTTCTAACTGAATAATGACCGTTAAGCTGTAATACTACAAGTTGTGAGTCTAGATACACAAGTAATTCACGGATACCAAGGTTTACGGCCTCAGTTAATAATTCTAACACAGCACTATATTCCGCGATGTTGTTTGTAGTACGTCCCAGACACACACCTTGCAGGTTGACCAACTCACCAGCAGGATCGTAGATTACCCAGGTCGCCGAAGACAGATTCCTGGTACTGCGGGAGGCACCATCCGCGAAACCAACAAACTGATGAATGGACATCTACACAATCAGGAAGACCCAATTAACAGAAAGTTGTTTACATCGCACACCACACCACACATGCACACAAATGAAAAAGACACACCTATGTACACACACCACACTAAAAATGACTTTAAGCGTAGTATTTTTTCAGGTACAGCCCATTCCTGGGCTGCGCCAGCGGAACTCCTTCATAATCTATAAGCTCATAAGCCCCATTTTTCAAAATTCGTTTTACTATGTAGGGCCCATGCCACATAGGCTAGAACTTACCAGCCCCAAGCTTGTCATGTGCTTGATCGTACAGGAGGACGAGGTCCCCTTCGACAAAGGAACGAGGAGAAACCGATTGATCGAAGTGAGCTTTGACCTGCTTCTTTTGTGCTTAGATAACTAAAGCAGCTAAACGGCGGTTTTCATCTAACCGTTCTAGATACAAAAGACGCTCTTCCTCTTCAACAAATGGCGTTAGGGAAATCATAAATATTCCATTTCTTTCAGACGATTGAATTATTTTCTTTCATTTGACGAGAAAGAATTTTCCTCCAAAACTTTATGGCCTCAAATTTAGAAAGGTGAAGAAGATGCTCTTGCTTCCTATTTATATAAGATATTTTGTTTCTTTTAATGATATATTTTTACATACTTATTTTTTCAACCTTTATAGTTTCATATAATTATGGATTATTTGGGGTTGATCACCTCCTTATAATACCTCAATTTCCTTTTTCCCTCTAACTCGTTTTTGTCCCACAACTTGTCCTTAAATTTGGAAGTAATAATATTTTTAATATATTGTCCTTGTTTTTCAAAATTACCTCCTCCTTTACCCCCCAATGGTCTAGTCAAGAGTAGGAATCCTTATGCCAGACTCACTTGATCCAAAAGTGGGGTTTTTGGCTTGATTTAGAAGAAATTTTAGGATACATATTGGCTTCCATGCTATATATATTATTCTTATAAATGACATACCTAATCATACCATGTTTTTAGTGGGGGAAATGATAACTTCAATCAATAAGTTAGGGTATGTATTATTTCCTTTAATTTTTAGGTTGTAGGTTATAAATTTATTTTGGATCACCTAAATATTCCTCCATGATTATCTATATATACTGAAACCCCAAAACTCAAATCTGTATAAGATAACATGGGTGACGAGAGCCTCAAAGAGGAGCTTTTTTCTACTCGATGCCCAAATATATGTCCACTTACAAATGTTTTCAAGCCCATAATAAAATTCCCAGTCTCTAATTATCCTTTTCTCAATGTTGTAATTCCAATTGAGCTGATGGTGAATTTCAATTCCAAAATATTTATGTGAAGAAACTTTCTCCAAGTAGTTAAATTATCATAAATGAAATTATCATATTTGATTTTTTTATTATCTAATTATCATGATTTTAGTCTTGTCAGTATTAAAAATCATACCCATATTGTAGCAGTAATGTTGGAGGATTCTAAGTTGCTTATTGAGATAAAAATGACTCCTAGCTAAGAGAACTATATCGTCATCATAAAGGAGAATAATAATGACCATACTACTGAGCCTGGGGCCATCACATCCTTCAACTTCTAGACACTCGTCTAGCTTATCAATGTAAATTCCAAAAAGGGTAGGGGATAAGGAACATCCTTGTTTAAATTTGATATTGCATGTAATCTCTTCTGACCAACCATCAGTGGTCTCAAGCTTGAAAATAACATTCTCATATAACCTAGTCACAAAAACCCTCAACTTGGGAGGAACCATGATCTCTTCCAGCTTCTTCCATAAATTTTTGAAATGAACGACAATGAAAGCTTTTATAAAGTCAAAAAATAATAATTATCAATATTATTATTGATACATTCCTCTGCAATGATCCTAAGAGTAACAATATGGTCTATAGTTGAGTGATGTATCCTAAATCCAACTTTATATTTAGCTCTTTTAGCATGGATTTGAGCCAAAAGCTAATCTTATTTTCCAAAATGAGTCCATAAGGCTTGGCTAGAATGTGGCTAATCATAATGGTCATGTAGTTAGAGGGAATGTTTTTATCCCCACTTTTAAATATAGGCACAATGAGTCTTTGCATGCAAGGATTAGGGTAGCCTTGTTTCACTTCCAAATTGAGGATTTTGTGTATATGATGGATAAGGATATACCTTCCATTTTGAGAATTTCAGCTTGGTATCCTTCAATACCCACAGAATTCTCATCTGCGAGTTTCTTAATCCCAAATTCAATGTATTTAAATGAGAAGATATCCTAATTTATATGGGTGTTTAATAAGGTTCCCATGGCATTAGGGAAATCGTAAATATTCCATTTATTTAAGAGGATTGAATTATTTTCTTTCATTTTATGAACACGAATTTTCCTCCAAAAATTTATGGCCTCAAATTTAGAAAGGTGAAGAAGACGCTCTTGCTTCCTATTTATATAAGATATTTTGTTTCTTTTAATGATATATTTTTACATATTTTTTCAACCGTTATAGTTTCATTAGGAACATCTCTAATAACTTTCTTGGCAATTTTACAATCATTGTCATACCAAGTGTTGGAAGTTTTATTTATTTTTATAAGACACCTCGATAGAGAACTTCTTAATGGTAGTGGAAAGGACTATAATAAAATTATGGTAGATGGGTGAATGCATGAAGGTGGGTGACACTTTTGGGTCAAATGTGGAGATGAAATTTTAAAATTTTACTCTTTTATCGAATTGAAGCCCTCAAAATTCATATAAGCAACATAAATTTTGATCCAAAGTAAAAAGACAATTTGTGAAGAATTATGTTGTTTTCCTAATGATATTTTTTGTAAAACAAATTATTTTCGTATAATTTATCAATTTTTCATTAATTGAAATGCTTTTCCTTGCAATTTTTCATACATCTTAGACACATGTGTTCGTGTATTTTTTTTTCTAGCAATTTAAATAAATTGAAAAACTAAGAGTACCCTTTTGAAGTGGACTTGCAAACGAAGATGGTAGTATTGTTTGAATTTTGTTGTTGATTATATTTTGTGTTATTGATTTTTAATTCAGCCTCTTGGAATTTGTCTAAAAAAAATTCAAGCATTATGTTTAAAAGAAATTAGATGAAATATATTATATGAATTAGAAAATGTCAAACTCATATGCAATTGGATAGATAATTCCTTCATGAACCCAACATGATCAACTCTGCCACTTAAGGAAAAAATTTCCCCTAAGTCTGTTAGGGTACAAAATGGCATTGCAAAGAAATCTGCAGAAAGGGTGCTAAAATTGTGGCTTTTTGGACCTCAAAAGCTTGATCAAGTGCTTAAATTATAATTTCAAATAGCTCGATCGAGGGTTTAAGAAATCCTCGATCAAGCCATTTACGTGGTTTTTTTTTCTTTCTAAGTTGGACTGATCTATTAATATGAAACATAGTTTACAGAGTGGGACTTACCTCCAGAACTGCATAACTATCCAATTCGGAGGGAGTCTAGAAAAAAATAAAAAAAGAGACCACCCCTAGCGGGGAAACCGGCCTAGAAAATGTTGCCCATAGATGGGAAACTAGCTGTCATAGAATTATACAAAAATATAGCTTTTACAACCAAATTGTCCCAAAAATATAGAAAATCATTAAAATATACCAAAACAAGGTGAGGAGTCTTGTTTATGCCATGGAAGCCCATCAAGATAGCTGTCGAGGTGTGTTGGAGGAGGCTCCTCCACAATGGGACATCTGTACTCCTCATCAGAATCATCATCACCTCCCTTGGACTACTGCATAGTGTGCTCAGGAGAGGAAGTTGAGTGGCCTTTCTTCAGCTGCCTGTCCGAATGCGCAGAACTCCCGCTGCCATTGCCCGCACTGTTAGAGGACTATGAACCAGATTTGACAGGTAGGGCAGCTAATTTTCTAGAATCCTGAGGAGGCCCCATGGAGATGGTGGATTTCCTCATGTGCTTTCTGGAGCTTGAGCCAGTGTTGCCATGCTACACCTCCTGAAACACAACAGAAATGGTAGCAATGATTCTTGGATTGTCCAAGACACTTTCGAAGTGGAATTGAGCCATATTATCAGCCAGAGGCATGGTGTTGCAATCTTCGTGGATGGAAAGAGGCGGACAAGAGCCAGCACCTCTGCCACTGCCTCGCCTGCACCTCATACGGTGTTGTCTCAGCATGCTGGGGATGGAGGGCGAATGAAGAGAATGAGAGGGTGAATAGGAGGGTGAGCGCAAGAGATGAGAAGGTGAGCACAGTGAATTCACGTAGCGGCCAAACCGAAGGGAAGGTGAGTTCAATGGAGAGGCGTGAGGCGAGCACGTCTTGAAGTATACCTCGGAGGGATGGTGAGTGTAGTGGAGGGGTGAGGGGTGAACAGGGAAATGTGTAGACAGAGGGCTATCAACTCTAGACGTTTGTTTGGCAAGCTGAAGATAGAGATGGAGCAATGAATCAGTGGAGCTCAAGAGCTGAGCAGAGGTGAAATACATAGACAGAGAAGGACGAGCATAAGTAGCATTTATGGAGGTTGGACACGACTCCATTGAATGGTGGGCCGAGCAAGTTGCAGAGTTAAGGCGGAGTGTGGGAGCGATGAATTCTGAACATGCTTCACCGAGGAGATTTATTGTCATGGTACAGTCCTCCGGGGTGGCCAAGTGGCCTGGCCAAGTGTCACGCCTTAGGCCAGCCACCACATTATTCTGATAACTCACCCACATTCGGGAAAGCCATTTACGTGGTTAACCTACAAGGCTTGATCGAGTTATTTAGCTCAATGGAGCCTTTGTAAAAATAAAATTTTCCAAACTTCAAGTAGGTTTTATTTTTAAGGATAGGATCCTTATGTGAACCCCATGGATTTAGAATCAAGAAAGATCTAAAATTTAATCTATTAATAATTTAACCAAGTTGATATGATATTATTTTACTTAAAATGGAAATTCAACTAGATATAGGTTATGGACAAATTATATTTTTTATGTTGTTAATAAATTTCATGTTTTAGTTTGATATAAAGCATGGAAAGAGTTACACACATGCTTCATATTGGATTGTAAAAAGTGCAACACACACACACACACACACACACAAACACACACACACACACATATAATGACTATGCTCTTGTAGATAACATCAAAAGAAATAAAATCTAATAAAAAATTGTTGTAGTTTACATCTTTACGTCTTTTAAAATTGAATAAAACTCATTTCAATCATAAGGAATTGATTGAAATACTTGGATAGATAAGTAAATTTATATAAGTTGATAACATTGTATAAAATTATAGAAATGTTATCATATATAGTTTTTTGACTTATATTAAATTCCAACGCGACTAACTTATTTCATGTTATGACTAAGCTCTTGTAGATAATATATATATATATATATATATATATATATATATATATATATATTGAATAAAACTTATTTGTTGTTTACACTTGACATTTGGTGTTTTTTAATTGAACATTGAGACACAAAATTGTTTGAAATACTTTAAAAATTTTATCATGCAATGATATATGGGTGGGTCACAAAAATTTCCATATATATATATATATATATATATATATATGGATGACTTTAGAATTCAAATAAATTATTTTTAGAATTGAATTGTAATGACATATATGTTGATTGCACTAAAAGACATGTTCTACAAACCAATATGAAACATATTTGTAATTCTTTCCATGTTCAATATTAAATTGATACATGATTTATTTTAGTTCATTCTAAGTATCAAAGGGACTTGCATCATAGTAAGATTGTACTTATATCATGTTATGAATAAGCTCTTGTAGATGACCTCAAAATAAATAAATTGAATAAAACTTATTTGTTGTTTATATGACATATTTTAAAATTGAATAAAATTTATTTTAATCATATTTATGTTTTTTAATTAAACCTTGAGATAAGGAATTGATTGAAATATACTAGAAGAGTTGGCCATGTAATGTTATATTGGTGGGTCACAAAATTTTCCATATATAGATTTTTTAAATTATAATATGGGTTAATTTACAATTCAAATAATTTATTTTTAAAATCATTGTAATAACATACATATTGATTGCACTAAAAGGCACTTTCTAGAAGCCAATATGAAGTATATTTGTAATTTTTTCCATGCTCAATATTAAATTGATACATGATATATTTGAGTTCATTTTAAATATCAAAGTGACTTGCATCATAGTAAGATTGTACTTATATCATGTTATGACTAAGCTCTTGCAGATAACCTCAAAAGAAATAAAATTGAATAAAACATATTTGTTGTTCAAAGACATCTTTTAAAATTGAATAAAATTTATTTCAATCCTATTTGTATTTTTTTCTTTTCTGAATAAGACTAATTTTATTAAGTGGTCATATGGTACAAGAAGAGATTACAATCAAGAGAGGCAAGAAACGAGCCAACCGAAAATGATAAATTATCAACCTCGGTCCCGAAGAGTGAACATGAAACAAACAAAAGAGCAGTGAAGCGTGACTAGGAAACAAAAGAAGATAGAAACTGGGTTCTACCCAAAATGGGCGGAATCCTCCATGCAAAAAAAATTTCCTTTATTTTTGTTGACTTTGACACATCCAGCCTGATGGGGATGGGCTAGAACCACTTGTAGACTGTTGTTGACTGTTGGAGGAGTCTCCTTATCCATGTCGGAGGAGGAGGACCCATGAGCATGTTTCTGAGAGGTCGTTATGACAGGGGGTCCCTAAGGGACAGCGGAGGATGAGACTTTCATCTGCTTTGCCTGCTCCATTTCTGTGTCAATTTTCTCCTCTTCTGATCTCAAGGACTCCATGTCATCCATGGGAGGCAGATAACATGGTATTCATATGTTGGGTTTTGATTTGAGGTTGTTTTGATTTTTTGGGCAAGGAATGTGGGGTAGGAGTTCTGAAGGTGCCCTGTTTGGTGACAGTGGCAGCAGCAGAAGGGAGTGTTCTCATAATCCAGAATTTGCGTCCACAAGAAATCGTTGATCTTGAGATTGATTTGATCAGGCATGCCTTTACTTGTGTCTATGTCAACACATATTATGCCATATGTGTATAGTCCTTGGTACTCCCGAAGGGGATCTGTTATGAGATAGCGGCCCAATTGAGAAACTCGATCCAAATAGGAAGCTTGGTGATGATTGTCGTAGAGGGGTCGAAATCTGGGAACCAGGGGGTGAGGAATAACCCTTATGTTCCCCAAAACCACAGACCTTCTATTGCAGCCTTTAATTAATCCTTGTCTTGATTGAACACTACAATGAAGAAGCCCTTTAAGTAGAAGATGATCGTGCAGTTGTGGGTCTAGTTGGCATAGATCCAGTCATAGAGATCCTTTGTGCGAGGCCAAAGTCCATTGAATCTATAGATGATGGCAACTTTTTCATGTTTTTGAAGCTGATCTGCTAGATCTGGATAGGAAATATCTATGAAGGGAAGTTCCTCCATCGTATCAACCAGAAAAGGCTTGGGGGCTGCAGGGGATTGAGCTTCTTTCTTGGGCTGTGCATGGACAACATCCTTGTAGGAGAAATCAGGTGTAGATGATGAATGCCCCATAGCCCTCCCTCTCAAAAAAAGGGTTAAAACAATAGTAGCATCTCTTTCAATGTTATAAAATGAAAGGGGAAAAGATACATCAAGTTGTTTACCTCCATATAGAAGTCTTTGAAGAGCTGATCGAATCCCTAGCTTGTGCTCCAGGGCATGCAAGAGTTTCTTTACTCTATCCGTTGAGCAGACCCATCGCATCATGGATTTGCTCGTGAGGAGTGAGATCTGGATTTGAAAGTCAGGAGAGGGTAGATCTAGGAAACCCAAGCTACCAAGATGCGTTGTAGAGTCCATATTGAAGATCCTTGCTTGATCTATACATTCTGCGGCCCTTTCTATTTTCTTGCCACAATCCTGTGAGCGAGAGCTGATCATATTTATTCACTCCAAGGTATCGCGCTGGATCCTTGAGCTGTTGAGCCATGGAGGCTGATTGGAGCACTCAGAGCTTGGATTATTGTAAATCTCTGCGGGGAGGCTCCAGGCATCTTTCAGGAGATTCATGGGGATGGGGGTCATCTTTTTTCCATTTTCAAGGATATCAGGGATCTGCTGGCGAGGAGGAGTCTTATCTAGGTAGACTTCGACGGTTGTGTCTCTTGCAGGGATCCAAAAACGTATGTGCAGTCCTTGATCCATCGAATGGTTGCTCGTATGTTTGATTGTAGGAGCAATCTGGAGCGGAAGCGAGGCCAGTGTCCTTTGGATTCTAAGATCTCCAGGGTCAGGTGATGACTTGATGGCGATAGAGGGATGGGGTTCCATAGCAGGGATGCTAGGGTTCATTCGCAAAAGCTCCGACTCTCAATAACCCAGTTAAAGAGTACTCATCCTATTTGTATTTTTTAATTGAACCTTGAGATAAGGAATTGACTAAAATATACTTAAAAGAGTTTTCCATGCAATGGTATATAGGTGGGTCGCAAAATTTTCCATATATAGATTTTTTAAATTATAATATGGATGACTTTAGAATTTGCAATAACATTTTATGTTGATTGCACTAAAAGACACTTTCTACAAGCCAATACGACGCATATTTTTAATTCTTTCCATGCTCAATATCAAATTGATACATGATATATTTTAGTTCGTTTTAAGTATCAGAGTTACTTGCATCATAGTAATATTTTACTTATTTCATGGCTAAGCTCTTATAGATGACCTCAAAAAAAATAAAATTGACCAAAAAAAAAATTTTTTTACAATACATCTTTTAAGATTGAATAAAATTTATTTCAATTTCATTTGTGTATTGAAAAAAAAAATAAAAAAATTAAAAAAAAATCAATAACTTTTTATTATAAAAATGAAAAGTTACATGGAGCAGATGCATTTAAGAATTTCAGACAACTGCCCATAGGGCTCATGTGCTTTGGCACACAAAACGTCGTAGTAGGGCTACCATTGCAAAAGAAAGAGAAGAGAAAGAAAGAAAAGTGAGAAAAAGAGAGAAGAGTCGAGAGAGAAGGCCAGAGAAAAACTAGATGGCCCAAAAGATGGACCATTGCTTCCAGAGAGTGAGTAATTGTCCCACAACTCAGGTTTTCCTCCCCTTCTTCTTCTCAACCTTGCGCCACTCGCTCTAGGGAGGCGCAGTCGTTGCAAGGACTAACTGATTTTCTGCTATCTGGGTTCCTATATCCTTATCTGAATCTGAAGTATCCGAGGAATGTTGTCGTTTGACTCCTCTGGTACCCATGTCCTCACTAGTCCTTTCTGACTGATTTTGGTGATGTTGAAGTTCCTTATGGGCTGATAGATCTTTCCTTTGGATTTATTGTCCTTGTGTAGGCTCAATATTTCTGGTGGGAGTGGGTTCCTCCTCTACTTCAGATTCATCATCCTCTGAGTCAGGAAGGGGATATTGCCACCCATTTCACTGTTTCCCTTTTTGTTTCTTTTTATTGTTTTCTTTCTTTGCTTCTGGACATGTGCTTTGTAAATGTCATGTCATCCTACAAATTCTGCATCTGAATGCAGTGTTTTCATAATCTAGTCCCTGCAACTAGTTCTGTTGCTTGTAGATCAGCATAATATTTTCTGGCAGTCCTTTACTCAGATCTACCTCGACACAGATCCATGCAAAGGTGTAGATTCTCTCCTCAATTCTTTCTGTATCAGTTTTGATGTATTTCCAAATACTGTTTCCAATTCTTTCCAGGACCTGATCACTCCAGAAGTGGAGAGGGAGGTTGTATAGTCGGACCCATACCGGCATTCTAGCGACCATCATGGTGTTTGGGTCAAAATCTGGAAACCATGGGGTCATGAATAGACCTGTAGTTCCCCAAAACCAAGGTCCTGCTCTAATGATACAATCTATGACCTCCGTAGATTACTTAACAATGAAGAACCCTTTGGAGCAGAGGTGAATATCACATTCCATGGTCCATTGTGTGAAGATCCAATGGAAAAGGTCCATTGGTTTTGGCCAGAAGCAATTAAAACGACAAATTAGTGCATGTGTTCCATATGTCTTGACATAATCCTCTGTTCCTGAAATATCGATTTTTAAAGTAGGTGTTTGTCCTAGTTGTTCCACAATGTATGGCCATGGTACAACTCTTCCTTGAGCAGGAGGTGACCCTGCAATTTTATTTCCATATAGGATATTTTTGTAGGAGAGGCCGCCATTTGATTGGTGTTGAGATGTGGTTTTTTTCCCCTTATCTCCTCCTGCAGAACTTGGTATTCCCTGATATGCAGCACCCCCTCTCAGTTGAAGGTTTAGTGAGATGGTCATTTCAGCTTTAATTCCATATTCCTTCAGAGACCTATAGTCCTGAAGAGAGTGTCGACCACTGACCAAGTGTTGGATCGGGACAGGGTATCCCATTAGTCTCTAGATTTGTTGTTTCAGCTTTAGAATGGAATTCTTTTCTTGTATCCAGACTAAATAATATTTACCCATAGGGGATTTGATGAAAATATGAAAACTGTTTAAATTTACCTGTTGCCGGAGGTCTGAAAGTGGTGACAATCCATGTCGATGTTCCAGATTGGTATGCAAGTATGTAGGATGCTTCCACATTATAGGCAGACGGGGCCACTTCGTTCCCCCACTCTGGATCCGTTGGGTCCTGGTTTACCCTTGCTCTAATCTGCTGAGGAGCTTTGTCTTCTGTTGTGAAAAGTCTTCATCTGCCTGTGCGTTACTGGACAAGCGATGGCCTGAGAGAGGGATGTGTGAGCTGCCCTTTTGTGTACCATCAATCTCCAACCCAACCTCCCTAGTCAGCAGTTCTGCCTTGAATTTCTTCTTGCATGGGAAGAAAGCTTTCAGACCATCCTAGAGCGGTTTTTCCAATACCCACTGGTCGCTGATCAAAGTTGTGTCTTTTCTTATTAGAAATAGCAAAAGAGCATTAGATCCAATCACTGGTTGCTGGATATTTTCATAGTGGCGTCCCAAAAGCATGGATCTAATGCTAACGCCAGATCTGTCTCCAGCAACGCTTATATTCGTAAACCCTTGTGTGTTCTTGCAGTTTTCGATGGGCATTCTTCCCCAAACTACGCTGATCTCCTTGCCCTCATTGAAAAGGCTGTGTACCCAATCATTTTCAGCATCTTCGTCGCCCAGGAGAGGGATATCTAACTGGTCTGGCTGGCTATTAACCCATAGTTGAATCTCGTCCCTCTTATTGGATGCTTGATCTATGTACACGGCTATTGGTTTGCATTTTTTGGCTCGTGGAGCTAGGAGCCAGAGTGCCAGACCAGTAGCAGAAGCTAGAGCCGCTTCTAGAGCAGCGAGGGTTTCAGAATCACTGTATATCCTTGAGGCTGCAAGATTTAGTGCTAAGACCGCTATGTTTGCACTCAGGCAGGACTTCGCCGGGCCTGTAGCACCAAGATCGGCATCCTCAACGGCGGCAGAGAGCTGCTGAACCCTGACTGAAACCCTTACTATCGCCATCATTCCTCCAATTCTAGTCAAGCCCATATTATAATATTTATTAGTACTATCCTGTGTATTGAATAAAACTTATTTCAATTTCATTTGTGTTTTTTAGTTGAACCTTGAGATAGCCAATCAAATTTAGGAAAGTTCATATTTAAATATATAAAAATATAGAAACATATATCATTTATCGTTTTAGGGTATATTAAATTCCAATACATATGACTTAAATATCATGTTATGACTAAGCTAGACTTGTAGATGACCTCAAAATAAATAAAATTGAATAAAACTTGTTGTTTACCAAACATCTTTCAAAATTTAATTTAAAACTTATTTCAATCATATTTTTGGTTTTTAATTCAACCAACATATATTTTAGTTCATTTTAAGTATCAAAGTGACTTGCAACATAACCTAAGATTGTAATTATATTCTTAGTTTATGAAACTAGAAATCAAAATTGTTAAATATTTTTTAATAAAAGTTATACTATATAGATCTTTTTTTAAACTGTCGAAATAATTAACAAATCCAGAAAATTCAAAATTTAATGAACATCCATAAACAAGTTTAATAAAAATCCATAAACTGAAATAATGACTGTTTCAATAAACTGTCCATATGAAAATATATATAAATTACAAATGTTACCTGAACATCCATAAACTAAAATAATAGGAAACCATAAACTAAAATAATGTTTATGTACATCCATAAACTGAAATAATGTTTCATGTACATCCATAAACTATCCATGTATGAAAATATACAAAGTTTGTATCACATGTGAATGTGCCCTATGAAATGGATTTGAAATGTACAAACTGGATCCATTCTATGTACCACCAGAACTCCTATGTGAGTTTTGCAGCACAAAGTACTCATCCATAATCCAATACTGTAATATAACACATTCAAATTCAAAATAATTAGATAATTATTTGTAAAAAATACAAAATGTGGAAATAATTGATTTTGAACCACATTTAGTTACATATATGAATCTACCAAGCTCACTCAATTCCAAATGCAAGTCATATAGGGTGGGGGTACGATGAATCTAGGTTTGGTGCTCCCCTGCCTGTGGCTCAAATATTGGGGCCTACATCAATGGACCTGCATCGTCAATTCCTATATACCTAGTATCCCACTCATGCATCCACCTAATTGTGACATCGAAAACTAGGATGTGTCTACATGTTATCATGAACTTATTAATATAAATGCAATCTAAAACAAACTAAATTAATATAAATAATTATTTATTTGATGCTAAGAGTCAAATTTTTTGAATGTATATACTTGGTTTGCGTCACACATGCTATGCACCCTCCAAGTGTCACAAATTCCATCACAACACATAAATGCATATGAAAAAAGTTGGTCAACAAGTAGACTCATGAAATATGAATCATCATATAATGGAACTAGTGGGTCATGAGGCAATGGTGGTGGTCTTCTCATCTCTCCATGCAATGCGACATACGAACTGACTAGTATTGTTTGCATGTTATTTTCAATGGAATTCTTGGTCTCAGCGTCAAGCTTTGACGTATCATATATCTATGTCGGAAATATCACACTCTGAAATGGTAGTAGCAACAATTTCAAAGGTGGTGGTACATGCATATGGTCCCTTCGAGCCCCATCATAATCATAGGTACATCCCAAGCCAGATCCATAAACTCAAATCTTGTGTTGATGTAATATGGGCTCATATGTAGCACAAAATTTGCATATATATGCTTTTCAAAGTAAAGGGGGACCTCGTCATGGTGGGAGAACTTCCCCAAAGCTCTAATGAATCGATCATAAAAAAAAGTGGTTGCATCAACATTCTTAAAATATCTGAGTGGAATCAAACCTCGATGTCTAGCAACGCACTCCGGAGGGATGTAGGACAACTCCCCACGAACATCAATGTTGACGGTGGCCTCTTTCACCACCTCCTAAGTATGTATTCCTCCAAACCCCTTCCTCCTAATCCTCTGTATGGAATATAGGAGGTGGTTAGGTGGTCTTACCCTTCAGTGTGTATCACTTAACCTATATATTATATCCAACATCAAAGATAAGCTACACCTAATAGGTGAACTAGCAGAGATTTTACACAGCTCTTGTGTGATCCATGTATTGTGGGATGTAACAACCTCTAGCGTGATATTAGTTGTAGCATCGTCTCATGGAGGGATCAACGTCGCACTGTGATCCTTCGCCTTGCCTTGCGAAGGGTCTATAAATCATAAGAATAATTTAACATATATATAACAAACTAGAAGCATATTAACCTATATAGTAAATTCAAACACATCAGTTGAAGACGATTTAAAAATTAAAGACAATTTTAAGACATAAACACATAAATTTTAAAGAGGATTTTAAAATGCACCTATAATAGGTGAAGATGGCCCACTATTTGTAATATGATCATCAACAGAGACATAAACATTTCCTATGACACTTTGACTCGTGTCAGAGCCAGGATCTACGAGTGGAAAGCACACTCTGGTTGGGCTACGTGATCTATCATGAGCCCAAACATGTATAACAGACCCCCCACACTCTCATGACCTGCAGTTGGGGGGCGTACATAAGATGGCTCTGCATATTACATATAATACATATTTATTACATGTACAAACTAATCCAAAAATAAATGTTGAATAAATGATTGCATATAATATAAAACTATTACATATGATACATATAAACTAATCCAAGAATTTTTTTTTGACTTAGAAATAATGTTGACAAGAAAACCATTGATAAACTCAAGTAGAATAATCTAGCTTGAAGTTCTAAACTTTAGAGTCCATTTTTTGATAATTTATCAAGCAAATTATTTAGTTCCATGTAAACAAAATCGAAAGAAGTTATGAAATATACCTTCACACTTTTTCCCATTTGTAACTAATGAATTTTATTCATAGGGCATAAATATGTAAAAAATTGAAATTAAATTATTCGAAAACTAATAAAATTTCATGCCAACCAAATACTCCAATAGATTTTAAGTTTGTATAATGTTTGACTTTGACACATGGCATGTACTAGGCGAAGCCACATGAAGGAAATGTTTTTGGTACAACACACTACATAATGAAACAATATGATACATATTAGAAAAGAGTCAAAATGATTTTATTCACTTTAAATGCACTTTTCATCATGGATGTAATGTATCTATCAATGATGTATTGTTGAAACTTGAATATATATATATATCTATATCAATGGACGTTAACCATCATCATCATCAATAGTTATGTTATAGTTATATAATTATGTTACATAATATATATATATATATATATATATAGTTATAGTTATAGTTATGTTATGGAAATGAATTATATTTAATTATATATATTTAGTGATATATATAATAATGTAGTAGTCCAACCAGCAAGATTTTAATAAAATTTGGCAAGAGTTTTTGTAAATCTAGGTTAGAGCTTTCAAACTTTAAGATTTTGGGCACCTTAGAAGTTTTTGAAGGCGTTGAATCCATTTCCACCATAAAAAAATTGATTCAAACAACGTTATTGCACAATTTTTTGATTATTTTTTGCCTGGATTCCAAATACCTTTGGTCGTCTGGGCAATTCCTCAGCCTCAATAGACAACGCCTATAATTATAATAATATATAGTTATATTATATTATATAATTACATTATATAATTATATAATTAAATGTATATTATATATTAAATATTATGTATAGTTATTTTGTTTTTTTTTTGTAAATTCCATAGTACCTAGCCATTTCTATTATAAGAGCAAGTTGCAAAAATAAATAAATCAGTGTCAAGGTGCCTCAACCTACCCGAAGGAAACCAGGTCTGTTGGCCACCTTAAAGAGTTAAATGCAGACCAAAATTGAAATTGTTTCTGTCTTCTAGTTGCCTCTAGTTTATCACGACAATGTCCAAAGAAATTACATATTAAACTAAATAGATAAAAACTATTTAAAGGCATTCAAAAATGAAGTAAAATAGGAATCTGATTATCCATCAGATGATTCTTTTGGAGCTTTTGCAAAAACAGCAGAGACCTCTGCTTGAAGCAATCTGAGTTTTTGCTCAATGTTACCAATTCGAGCATTTTGTTGGTGTTGAACCTTCGCCATCTCGCGCATTTCTTGCTTCATATCCTGGAGTTCGAAAAGCACTAAAGAATGCGATTTAACCTCCTTTTCCTATAGGCTCATCAAAGCTTTAGCCAGGATACATTTAATTTTTCAATAGGTCTTCACACTCTGTTGAAATAGGGAGACTCTCCCCCTTGTACTTGCCAGGTCCAGGATGAATTCCATTCTAGCTTGTTGCTCACTGATATCCATATCATCTTCCTCAGAATCATGTTCCCATGTCTCAATTGAACTCTTAATATCTTCAGGAGTTGTTTCCTCATAAATCGTAGCCATAGTTTCCAAGGTCTCTAAATTTGTTTTCCTTCCTCTTTTTCTAGGAGGAATATCAGTTGTTGTAGAAGAACCTGCTCTTGTGTGAGGCATACTATCTAGAGATAGGGGAGGACCAGTGAAATAGATACCATTAATAGTGAAACTATAGCTGTGAAAACAATAGAATTTCCTCTGGAGTAGATAAGAGGAAAACGCTGCAGAGGGCGAGGATAATTGACTGTATAATTGGGAATCATGGAATGAAAGTAGGTTGTAATATCATGGAAACAGATGAGAGGATTTGACACAGACCTTATCAACTATATAAGAGGAAACTTAGCAAGATAAACAGAAGTTAGGGTATTTGAACATACACCCGATGCCTGAGACATTAGATTGACCCGAATAACAGCTGTAATAAAAAGATACATAGATACCTTTGTTATGCCCAGAACAATTGTGGAAATTAAAGTATGAGTAACAGCTTTAGGAAAGAATAGTGAACAGAGAGTCCCATTTAACCTACACACAGTCCCATGTATCCAACAGACAGTCCCATTTAACCTATAATATACCATTAGTTGAATACTAAGATGGTCTGGACTGCAAAAACAAGGGATAATACAAGCTTCCACTGTGATTTTAAAGACATCCAAAACTACAAAACCCCAAGAACAGAGTAGAGTAGACTTTTTAACCATACAAACAGTAGCGAACTCAGAGAACTTGTCCAGAGAAGAATCCCAAAAGAGATTTGAGGAAAAGGCCATCATGTACCCTGGACACCTTGGTGGAATGTCCGAGTGTAGGTTCGAAGCTCCGTGCTGGTCGAGAACTCCTTCCACAGAGCAGAGCAAAGTAAACAGAATGCAGAGAGATAGAAAGAAAAGCTTACGAGGGAAGGTTGCTATATTCGGGGAATGAGCCATGTAGTTAATGCGTGCTCGCCAACTGTTCATTGAAATGATACCCATCCATCGTGGGATGGTAAGACTGTGCATAGGAGTATAATTAACCATAAAGGCTCGAAGGATGTGAAGAGGATGGTGGCAGCCTTCATAAATCAATTATCTGACACCCCGATCGAGGAATGTATAGTTATTTTGTTACATGATGTTATATATATGATTTTTAACTTTAAAGATAATATTTTATTTAATTAATTATTTTTTAAAACTAATTGTACTATATTTATTATTAAAAAAATATTTAAAATGTAAATTAATTTAAATTTAATATAAAAAATAATAATAAATAAAAATTCTTATTTAATAAATAGATGTTCACTTATAATCATATTCATTATGTCAATTTTAAACTCATAATTATTCATTTGTTGCTTATAGTTTAGGTTGTTTTATGTTTTGGAGTTTTTCTTGGGCATACTTTTTGTCAAATTGGTTAGAAATTTAAAGTACATTTTAAATAACAAAAAATAGAAATATACTCGAATGCGGGTGTTCAAGATTGATATGATGGGCATTAACTGGTGGAGGGGCGCGTGGCATGGCCACATGCCCATCTGCAGTCAGCATTTACGCTCCATTTATGCTCCTTTGATGCGAGCTCCTCTCGAGGCCGTCACCCTGCGCGACATTTATGCCGGTGGGGAGGCCGAGATAGCCTGCCTTTCAACTTATTTCTGCTCGACTCTTCGTTCCCATCCCTCAATTTGGTTTCTGGGCTCTTGGTGTGGTCTTGTTGCAGTTCGCAAACCTCCATGCCGATGCTCTTCCAGCTAGTCGCTTCCAGGTGCTCTCAGGAAGCAGAATTGTCGAGAAAACACACTTCTGTGGGTAGGCGATGCCATTTGGGTTGCTGCTTCGATTCCCTTCCCGGTTTGCATTATTCACACAATCCTTTTTGCTCCTTTCTCCCAGCTTCTTCGCCCGATTTTTTGGCTCCTGCTCTCCCACTGCTGCCTTCTGCCAGCCCAATTCCTTCTCCATACATCTGTGAAACCATGCCTAGGCTTACGCATAGACTGCACTGCCGCCGCGGTAGCTCCCGAGCCCGCGACACCAGTAGACGCCGCTCTCCCTCTACCAGCTTTTCGTCGACCTCCTCGGAAAGCCTCCATAGCCGCTCCCCCTCTACGCGCTTCAGACTTGGAAGAGGTCGTGGAAGGCGCTCCACCTCCTCCCCTCAACGAGGTTCTGCTGTCTCTCGACTGTCTCTTGAAGTTCGCCCAGCAGTCTCTGCCTCCCTACATAGCCCCTCCACTGCTATTTTCCATTATCAATGCGACTCCAACCGCCCCCTGGTTATTGCTACTATCTCAATTTATTTCAAAGAATGTCCTGAAGCCCCTCCGGACCCTCTTTCGACAATGCTTCCAGTCAATCTGCAGGCTCCCCCTTCTGTTGTGCGTGACCCTCAGCCCGTGGGAAAGGACTCCTCCTACAATGCTGAGGATTGCGGCCCAAATTTTCATCAACATGTTGGATTGCAGGTCGACGGGAGTGTTGCTGGCGTAGAGGCAGCCCAAAGCGGTCCGGGCAATAATGACGAAGAGGTGGGATGGTGCAGAATTGAAGAAGAATCACCCTCGGGAGACTATGGACTCTAGCGTCTTGGCCTCTGTCCAAGTAATTATGTTCAATCTCTATGGTTTTTTACTGGTTTTGGTAGCTACAGGTCTTGTTATGTCTATGTTGAAAGCCTATGTCGAGGCGGCTTTAGAACCTCGTTCGGGTTAGTTCCCTCCGATGGGTGGCGATGTTTTTTGTTTAATTTTGGCATGTCAAGGCTGGTTTCCTCTGTTGAGGCAGCATTCAAACGTTACTCGGACCGGTTTCCCCTCGAGGGCGGTTCATTTTTTTGTTATTTTGGTGACAAAATGCCCATGAGGGCCATGTACTCACTGTATATTATGTTTCACTATTATGTTTCACTAATAGAATTAACTTACCTAGAAAAAAAAAACAAAAAATAGAAATATTTTGAAAATTTATTTCGCTAAATACTTAAGAAACAACTTCAAGACATAAAATAATTAGAAAATAAAGTTTTTACCACTCAAAATAAAAAAAGCTCATAATAAACATGTTGAAAACTTACTCAATGAAATGAAAAAAAATTAAAATCTAAATTATCTAGTTTTTTGTGGTTTTCAAGGATTTTTTTGGTTGTTTTTGTGGTTTTCTAGGTTGTTTTTTAGTTTTCAAAGGTTTTCTTGACAATTTTTTAGGTTCTTTTTTGTTTTTTTTTCAAGGTTTTTCTTGGTAGTTTCCGTGGTTTTTTTAATGATTTTCATGGTTTTTGTATGAAGGGTTAGATTTCAAATTAAATTATTTTTTTCGCAAGAAAAAATAATTCAAATAGAGAAAAAATGATAGGTAACCTTAGTTGGCTTGCAAATAGTGGCTGGTTTGATTTTTGGTGACATTGTTGGGGTCGCTGCTCCATATCCCAAACACTCGGTCAAGATGTTGGTCTGCAAAAATGGCTTGGCAAACTGTGATTGTGACTTTTAATGCCAAATAGTGGCTCGATTGAGCTATAGGCGTGATCAAGTTTTAGGGCTTGATCAAGCAGCCATGTTAACTTGAGTTACATAGGATTTTGATTGAGAGTTTATTTAAACACTCGATTGAGCCATGTCTAAGCCCTTAAGCAGCTCGATCAAACACTTACAAATTTATCGATCGAGCATTTAAAATGACTTGATCGAAAATGCTCCCTTGCTTTGAAAAAAGTGTAACTCAAATCCATGCATAAAACTATATGTGATCAATGTTATCATTATATGTTATATCTAAATCTCTATTTAAATATTTTAAAAAGAGATCCATTTTACTTTTGTCAAATTAAATGTGCCTTTTGGCTCTTCTACATTCAAGATTCTTATACATGGAGATTTATCCCCATTTTACCATGGAGATTCTTAATTTTGTAAATAAGATTTGTTATAATACTATGGGCCAATACTATGACTTATCAGTACCACATACCAAAAAAACCATGAATAGTTTTACAAAGCACTTGTTCATAAACAATTATTTTAATATTTGGTTTTTTTCTTTTTGATTTTGTCCTTGTTAAAGTCATACAAAGATGTCTCACATGTTTTAATAAATTAATATATGACATGGATCATTGAAACTAACACCAGTATGTCTAAAAATAAATTATTTTTTTAATAAAAGTAATTTATTTCATTAAAAATAAAATTTATAACTTATAATTTTTATAATTTAAAAACAATTAGTTGCTAAACATAGGCGAATGGATGAAAGTCAATGCACATGAGGTTCACATAAACCTAGATTTCCAAAACGTTATGCTGCAATTTGTTCCCGCAATTAATTTTAAAAAAATTAAATATCTATTCACATTTATCACACATTTAATTTATATAAGTGTGTTCCCAAAATATATATCAATATTATAATAAAAATACATTAATAATTGAAAGTTCGTTGTTTGCGGGAACAAATTGCAGCATAACGTTTTGGAAATGTAGGTTTATGTGAACCTCATGTGCATTGACTTTCATCCATTCGCCTATGTTTAGCAACTACCTATGTTTAGCAACTAATTGTGTTTACACTATGAGAAACAAAGCAATTTTAGAGAAGCTTCTTATGGAGAAACATTATATTTATGTCAACGGTGATTGGAAGGGAGAAAGATAGCCCACTATAAACGTACACTCAATTGAAATATTAACTTTATGCCAACGCTGATTGGAAGGGAGAAAGATAACCCATTATAAACGTACTTTCAATAGGAGTTTGAGAGAGAGGGGGCTTAGATGACGTCGTGCACATTGTTTTTTTAGCATTGATTTGACATTTGTCGTACTTAATCCGTAATGTCATTCTCTATGTTTGATTTCTCATTAGTTTTAAGAGCCATTGTTTTCCAAGGATTTTTTTTGAGCTGTGAGTTTTTGAAGTTTTTGGTAGACTTTTTTTTTTTATAATTTAGAAAAAAATTGAAGTGAAATATGGATTTGTGTTATTTAAAATGGCTATTAATTTGTGTTATTTAAAATGGTTATTGATTATATATATGGATTTACTATCATGAAAAATCCTTAGGGCACTTCGATTGTGCAGAGTTTATCCATCAAGCTTGTGATTCTAGTGATTTCCTGTCAGATTTTAATAAATTGGAAAAATCTACCAGAAAAGTTTATTGAAAGTCTCATTAAAGACAACTAATGATTTTTTTGAGAAATTTTAATATGATATTTTGTTTTTTAGATAAATCCAAAAATTGAGTAGAGTTTTGGTATTATAATAAAAATTTAGAGTATGGGTTAGATAAAGTAACTATGCTTATGATAAATATTTTTAACAATTCTAAATAGTATCGTGCTATAGACAATACAAAAATGAGTCTCCTAATGAAATAATAAAATAATATCTAAACCAATAAAAATAATATTTATGAATTTTCCATTCATTTTTTTGCACCACAATCCATGTAACGATAGTTAAATTCAATTTAAAGGTTGTACCAAAATGAAATTAATAAAAAAATTGTATTGATGTGACTATAAACAAGAATGGATTTTTCAACAAAAAGTCATTATCATTGAATAATTAATACATTTGTCCTTTATACTTAAATAACTTAAAATAAAATATAAATATAAATTCATAAATTCTTAATTATATTATATACTATTAATTAAAATTTATATTATTTAAATGGTATAATAACATATAATTAGTATATTATATAAAAATAATATAATATAATATAATATAATATAATAAATGTAATATATTATTTTATGTATGAATTGTATATTAGATATTAAATTCATTTGATTTATAACATAAGACAAAGTAATATATAATATAAAAGAATAATATAAGATATATTTTATAACATTTAGATTATTTTTCATAATATTATATATAATAATATATAATATTAATATAATCATAATGAAATGAATTGAGTTGTATTTAAAAAAAAAAAGAAAAAGAATATTGAAATAGATTTAATTTATATGTAGAAGTTTAATATAAGATTTATATATATTGAAATTTAGATTTTTTTCTCCAATCTATATTGAATCTAATTTAACTTTTTTCAGCATATAAAAATAATATACTTTTTTTCATCATACAAGCCTAAAATGTTTTTTTCGTTAATTTTAATATTTTGTATTGTTATTAATATTATGATAAGAGAGGAGAAGGAATGTGCTCTGCTAGGGTTCGTTCTTCCCCTGTACCACTGAAACCCTAACAGGCCTGCAGAATCGCTCAGATCTGACAACGCCCTTCCAAATCACGCATAGAAGCTCCGTTCTCATGCATGGCAACAACATCGGGGGGGCGGCCAGCCTCCCCCTACAAGCAAAAAAGGAATCAATGCAAACTCTGACCACGACAAAAATGCTAAGGACAAAGAGCAGGGAAATGAAGCATCTCAGGCGCCGACCTCTGAAACAGGTGGACGCGTCTGTCGCTACCTCCTCCACATGTAAACCCATTGCACCGGAAAGACCTAAGATCGATATGCCAAGCCATCGCATAAATGCCAGAATCCAATATATGAGGGACCATGCTCTTATCGGGAAATTCATTGGCTTATGGCCAATTGAAAAGGCACTACAAGGATGGATCGCTTCCAAATGGAAGCCCAAGGGACATGTAACTCTTCAGCTTGGCCCGAAAGGCTTCTTCACAGCCATTTTCAACTGTCTTGAGGATCGAAACATAGTTATGGATGGAGGACCCTATTTTTTCAATTCCGTTGGGTTATATCTCAGAAACTGGGTTGAGAGATTCAACCCAGATAAGGAAAATTTCAATTGGGCTCCAGTCTAGATCCGCTTATACTCATTGTCGCTCGAATATTGGGACGAAGACTCACTCCAGGAGATCGACAGGGGATTGGGGGAGTTTATCAAGATAGCAGAAGAAAACAAGCTCCAAAGATATACTTCATATGCAAGAATATGCGTCTTTATGCAATTGGACAAAGCCCTACCAGATGCGGTAAGTCTGTTCCATGATGATTTTGAGTGGATCCAACCCTTGGACTATGAACATGTTCCTTTTAGATGTCGTAGATGCCATGCCCATGGACATCTATTCAGAGATTGCCCACTAAATACGTAGTCTCTAGGTAAAGAAGCCGAAGATAAGGCGGAATCGGATGGATTCACCAAAGTTCCCTCACGGAGAAAGCATAATAAGAAACCCTCCGCTGTTGGGAAAAAAATCAAGCCCCTCTGCCAATATCCCGTCCACCAGTAATAACTTCGTCGTTCTATCCAATACTGACCCATCTTCTGAAGTCCATCACGCCACCCCTGATCCCTCTTTCAAACCCTATGTTTCTTTAAGCATTCATGACCCCTCTAATCCCATGACGACCCAAAATGAGCAGCAGAAAATCAAGTCACCTGATGTCAACCCCACCAAAGCTACAAAACTCTTAACCTGGAATCCCATCATTATGGAAATCGATGACCCCAAGTCAAGCCCTAACCCCTCCCACAAAGAAAATCCAGAAGGTATCTAAACAAGTCTTATGGAAGAGGACTCTGAAGGTATTGACCTTGGGGAACTAGATCTTCTAGGACTTGAGGATGCTTGCAGAAGAAAGGAATTTGATAAAATCAATCCCCGGCAAATCGACACTCTCGAGGTGGTCCTATCTAGAGTACAGCAGCAAAAGAAGCTGGGAATTCAGCCAGGCAGTCATTAGGACAGCCTAAAAGTCATAAAAGAGTCCAAGAAAAGAGGTCGAAAGCCAGATTGGCAGCGAACCATCACATTAGGGGAAATGCTGGTGGAGTCGGGACGATACCCCAAGTTAACTCCGTTCTTTAAACCACTTGTAAATAGTACTCCATGAAGCTCATCTCATGGAATGTTAGAGGGCTCAACAACCCGGGAAAACATAAGATGATTAAAAACATGATTAAGAAAGAAAGACCTCAAATCCTCTTTCTTCAAGAGACCAAATGTAATAGTGAGGAACTAGGCGCAATCTTATCCAAAGCATGGCCTAGCTGCCATTCAGTAGCAGTTTATGCCTCAGGCTTCTTGGGAGGACTCACGATAGCTTGGGATACACAAGCTATAATGCTAGCAGATTTTCATGCGGCGCACAATCTCATTCAAGCCACTTTCCATCCTATTGGAACTAATATATATGGGCACCTATCAAATGTCTATTTCCCCCAGGACCAGGCTAGCAAGATAGCGCTTTTAAACACCATGGAAGTTCTAAATTCCAATAGAACTCATCCCCTTTGGATTCTAGGAGGGGACTTCAACATGATTACCAAGCTGGAAGAAAAAATAGGAGGAAGACCAAGATTGGATCCGGAATTTTCTCATTTCAAGGACTTTATCAACAATAGCTGGCTCATTGACATTCCTTTCTCAAATGGCATCTATACATGGAATAACAGGCGGATAGGAGGTCGGCAGATCGCTTCAAAACTGGATCGATTTCTCTTATCGGACAATGCAATTCATTTAGGAGGAGACCTCTCATCTTCCATACTTCCTTTAGCAGGCTCAGATCATTGGCCTATCTCGCTTCAGTGGCAGAGCATCGGTACCCACCTAAAAAGACCGTTCAAATTTGAGGCCTTTTGGCTGACCCACCCATCCTTCAAAGCAATGGTCCACTCCACCTAGAAGAATTTCATTCCGCCAAAAGGTTCGAAAATGTTCCAGTTTCAGCAGAAGCTCAAATACCTCAAGCACCACATTAAAGACTGGAATCTCTATGTTTTTGGAAATATCTTTCAGGAGGAAAAGGGTCTTGAGCAACAAATGGCAGATGTACAACAAAAAATCATCAAGGAAGGTCAAACAGAAATCCTAGCCACTAAAGAACAGGAAATACAGAAGCAGATGGATGAACGACACAAACAAGAGGAAATTCTATGGAGACAGAAATCAAGAATACGCTGGCTAAAGGAAGGCGAAAGAAATAAAAATTTCTTCCACAGATCCACAGTCCAAAGAATAATGTAGAATCGCAGCAATCACATCACCAACTAGCAGGGAGAGCAAGTTGAGTGACAGGAAGATATTGAGCTAGTGCTTTTGGAACATTTCAAAGGTATACAGTAGGAACTCCCTATAGATAGACAACCAGCCATTGACAAAATCACCCAGCTGATCCCCAAGCTTGTAACGGCTGAGCACAACCAAATTCTTCTGTGCCCGATTTCCCTTCAGGAGGTTGAACTAGCAGTGGCTCAATCCAAGGATGAAAAAGCACCAGGCCCAGATGGCTTCACCTCTAATTTCTTCCACCACTTCTGGGATCTTATTAAAATGGAAGTCTGGTAGCTGGTGGATGAATCAAGTGAAACTCATTGGCTTCTCCCCTCACTCAATGCTACTTTCATTGTGCTGGTCCCGAAAGAAGAGCAACCAAGTACTCCAGAAAAATATCGACCCATTTCCCTCTGCAATGTAATCTACAAGATCATCTCTAAAGTCATAGCCAATCGTCTCAAACCTCTTCTACCACTTCTAATCTCGCCCGAGCAGACCGACTACGTGGAAGGGCGCCAAATCTTGGATGGAATTATTCTAACTCATGAGGTCATCCATTCCTTAAAATTCGGCAAGAAGGCATGTATGCTCCTAAAGATTGATCTTTCCAAAGCCTTTGATAAACTATGTTGGAGTTATATTCAGTAGATCTTGAGTGCTTTTGGCTTTGATGAGATGTGGATTAGATGGATTTTGAGTCTCATTACCTCCACCTTTTTCTCTATCCTTATTAATGGGGTCACCTCTCTGCCTTTCTCCCCTTCTAGGGGTATTAGGCAAGGAGATCCCCTGTCTCCCTTCATCTTTGTTCTCATGGTTGAAGGACTTAGTAGGATGATTCACCATGCGGTCCTCACCCATAATCTGCGTGGCATCTCTCTTCATGGATCCCCTACTATTACACACCAGCAATTTGTGGACGATAATATGCTCTTTGGACACCCTTCTGTCCAAGAATCTCGCTCCTTTAAAGCTATCCTAAACCTTTTCTCTAAAGCCTCTAGTATGTCCATTAATGATTCCAAGTCCTAGGTTTTCTTCTTCAATGCTCCTCCCCAAACCCAAGCTAGCATTGCCCGCATCCTGGGGTTTTCTATTGCAACCCTTCCTACCAAATACCTTGGTGCACCTCTCATCGACTCTGCTATCAAACACTCCTATTGGAACCTTCTCTTGGAAAAACTGGAAGCTCAACTTTCTTCCTGGACCTTTCGAGCTCTCAATATGGCAAGCAGGCTCACTCTCATCAAAGTAGTGCTGCAATCCATGCCCCTTTATCTCTTCTCTATTCTAGCTGCTCTGAAATGGGTTCTCAAACAGATCAAAACTTTGCAAAGTAAGTTCCTCTGGGGATCCTCTGGCCAAAATCGAAAATGGGCTCTAGTCAACTGGAACACAATATGCTCTCCGAAAGAAGCAGGAGGGCTTGGGCTCAGGAATTCTACACACAACAATGAGGTCATGGGAGCACGTATATGGTGGAAATGGCTCTCGAATCCACATACACCATGGGCCAAACTATGGACTGCCAAATACGCCAACAATAGACCCCCAGAAGATCTGATAAGGCTCTCCCCAAGAAATATAGGATCGCTCATATGGAATGCTACCAAACAACACCGTGAACTCATTCAGCAACAGAGCTTCTGGGAAATTCGCAATGGCAACACTGCGAGATTTTGGGTTGACTCCTGGCAGCAAAACCCAAGGCTAATCGATACTTTCACTCAAATCAACAATGGCAACAACACTAGCCTGGAAGAAGACAAAGTCAGCCAACACTGGCTAAACACTAGCTGCGATGAGTTCAGACAATGGAAACACCCTTCTCATATAGTTCCTCACGCTCAGGAAGCCACTTGGAATGCCCTCAGCGAAGAGCTCCAACGCAGGAAATTTAGATGCTCGGAGGATCCAGATAAACTCAGATGGGGTTATACAACAAGAGGTATGTTCTATACAAAGGAGGCCTACTCCCTAATGCATCCTATGTCTCTCCCCCGTGACTCGCTTTGGCAACTAGTTTGGGCTCCTGGTACATGGCCAAAGGTCTCCACTTTTCTCTAGCTGCTTAGCCACAAAATTATTCTTACTTGGGAGAACCTGATCAAAAGAGGCTTCATTGGTCCCTCTCAATGTCCCAATTGTAATCAAAGTAACGAAACAATTTAGCTCCTTATGATTTCTTGCACTCTGGCCAACTCTCTTTGGGAGAACATCTGTTTTAGGTGTCAAAAAAGAAAACCTGCTGGGGATATAACGAACATCATTCGTAACTGGCCCAGGCATCCATATAACAGTGTCCTCCTCAATAATCTTTGGCAACTCATCCCTGGATTACTCTTATGGTCTCTCTGGAAGGAAAGAAATAAGAGAATCTTCAAGAATCAATCCACCTCTTTGGAAATCATCTGGAGCAACTTTAGCAATAATCTCTAGGAATCTCTTGCTCTTCAATCATGGTAGGAAGAAGATTTTCCCAACCAGCTAAAGGAAATAGCCATTTGGAAGAACTGGCAATTCAAAATTACACATGTTCCCAACTCCAACAGTTGAACCACCCCTGATATTCCTCTGCGTTGGTCTCCTCCTCCATCAGGAATTATCAAACTAAATTTCGATGGAGCCTCAAGAGGTAATCCAGGAAAATCAGGGTTTGGAGGCATCTTCAGGGACTCCAAGGGGGACACCCTTGCTGTCTATTACGGATCCATAGGTTGGGACACTAACAACTCAGCTGAGCTGGAAGGGCTTATGCAAGGATTGCGTTTAATTCAGCTCTACAACTTCACCCCCACCATCATCGAAGGCTACTCTTAGATACTCTTCAACATAGTCAATCAGCTCCTCCAGGGCACCAACACTGCTAAGGTGGCTTCTAGCTGGTGTTTGGCTGCCAGAATCGACCAAATTGGCAATTGGCTGAAAAACAACCAAGCAGTCTCTTTCACCCATGTCAAAAGGGGAGGAAACAAAGTTGCTGATCTCTTAGCAAATCTAGGAGTAGACAATGTCAACACTCTTGTTCATGGCCCCCTCAACATTATCCATGAAAGAGACTCCTTACAGAACTGCACTATGCTGGTGCATAATGATCTCACAACTCCAGATGTGGATGTTGGCTTGGAATGATGGGACATCAGTCCCCTGGAAAATCCCGAGGAAGCTTGCATGTAATGGCCATATGGCCCCCTACAGCGTCATTACTCACGCATTTACTATGCCAGTCTGCACAACATTTACTCTATTCGCCTCGCCATTTTACCACCCTGCTCCGTCTATTCAGCTTGATATGGAGTTTGTTATGGAAAATTCAACTCTTTCTTGCGTCTTATGTGGTCCTCTATCTCCAGTGTGTGGAGCTTGCCCAACTGCATGTGCTGAGCCGAGTGCTCGCACTCAGACTGGACGACGCTGCACCATCCTCGGCTGTTTGGAAACTCTTCTAGGTTATCATTTCACTCAGAGTAATTTCAGTTATTTGAATTCTTGTCAGCATTCTCAATTTACCGATTTTCAGTGGTCTCCCTCGCATACCGTCTGCTCCTCCTGCCCCAAGCACCCCCAGCACAGCTTTGTGACAATGCCTAGGCTTCGGCATCAGATGCGATGTCGTCGTGGAGTGAGAAAAGGTCGCATATCCTGCCCACGCCCGTCCACCAGCTTGACCTCTGACTCTTCTGCGGAGGATGTCGATTAGGGCCTTCACCCGGACTCTCGAAGCCAAAGGAGCCGCACCTACCGTCCTGGGGGCACCCATTTTCCTCAGCCTGCGCAACATCCTCCTACCATCTCTCACAAGCCCGCCTCCCCTGCTACTCATGCTCTTGCTAGTCAGACCCTCCACCAGAACTCTCAGAGAGCAGAATTTCGCTTCGATTGCTCCCTCAACAAACCCATCCTCACTGCTTTTGTTACTGTTACACTTAGAGAAGAATCGGTTAGCTCTGCCCCCGCTCATGTACCCAGCTTCACTCCTACCCCACCTAGCCCTCAACCCTCTCCAGAAAAAAATGATATCTCGAATCCTGTAGCATCCATTGGAATTGGGCATTCCAACTTGGGAAAGGATAACATGTAGGTGGACATCACCAATAAGGATAACACGCTAAAGAAGGACAATGAAGATGGAGGAGACGAGTATTGGTGCAGAATTGTGGAAGAGCCACCCTCCCCAGCTCATGAACAATGAATTCGGCCTCCTTCAGCTTACTATGGTACAGATGTCCAACTTCATTGGAAGAATTTTTGGTTTTTTGCATCTTTCATCAGCTATAAAAGTTGTATGTTATATTAGTTTTCTCTCTCCTGTTAAATTAAAATGCATGAACTATACGTCGGTTTCCCTTCTAAGGGCAGTGAAATTTTCTTCAAAAGAATTGGTTTCCCACTCAGGGTAGTTTAGTTTTTATGTTAAGCATGGACATCAAGCCCAGTTCTCAGGCTCACACAGCTAAAACTGGAGCAGTTTTGTACTAGTATGTTTTATAAATAGAATTAGTCTTATTGAGAAAAAAAAAAATATTATGATAATATTATTTATAGACTTGATTTATCCTAAAATTATAAAGTTACATTTTTATTTCATATATATAATATATATGTATAGATATTAACTTATAATTAATTTGAAATTGTAATATTAAATAAAATGAGATGAGTATATAATTTAAAATTAACTATATGAAAATATACAAATATAATATTTATTGAAAAGCGTGTAAAGACACGAAGATTATGTAAGGATATGGATTCTTTTTTTCAAGAAATATGAAATGACAATAATAATATTTTATTCAAAAAGTATAAAATGACATTTATTTTGAGTACTTTACTTTAGAACTTTAAAAGTACTTAGAGCACTACCATGGTTAACCATGAATTTTTATCTACTATTGAGAATGTGAAAATTTAGTATCTTTGACTCAAACAATGTCACCTCAACCATTATGGATGATATCATCCCTTAAAATGTGATTGGTTCTCATAAAGTGAATTTTGATTGTATATTTTCCTTAGGAGACCCATTTTCGACCTCAAAATTCCCCTAATATGATTATGTATCTATATAACATCAGAAGACTCCAAAATTTAATAGATTATCTAACAGAGTGACGTCATCCTCAAATTTTTATTCCTATCTATCAAGCATTCTTGAACTTTTTCTACATTTGATGTTCGTTTGTCCCAACCGCTTCCAAAATAGACTTAAATTTGTAGTTGAGTTTTTTCGCTATCTCTTACACCCTGATATTCATGACTTCCAACTTAGTATGCATCTTTGATTGGAACTTTTCCATGCTTTGCAATAACTCATATTTGGTATTCATTAGCAAGTGGAATGTCATTCGTTCCTTTTCCTCCACAACTCCCCTATGAATTAGAGTTCTTAGAAGCCCTCAACCGACTCTAGTAATCTTTCGGGGAGACAGTTCAATTTTGTCAATTCACCTTCACGAGATTATTCACCTTGTGCCACCATAGTTGGGCTTTGTAGCTCCTCACAACTAAAGCCAAGAAACAATGACCACCTCTACTCATGGATATGTTTACACAACACAGAGCGGGATCGAAGGTGAGATGCACTACACCGTATATAACCAAGTCTCCCTCTAATCTGCCACCTTGGAGCATTAAATTGCAAGGCCTCTGAATCCATGCTTAGATCACAATGAATTCTTTGGAATGTTAAGAAATTGATACAAATAAGGAGTGATATTAACTACATATTATTCAGGATTAAATGCAATTGCAAAGTTTAGGCCCCCCTCTCCTGCATAAGCTCTATCCCACCTTGATATGCCAAATTCAGTTGCCACTCATACCCGCATGGAGATAGATCGTATCACTTTATGGAATAATGATAAAGACTGGGGTACTGATAATGCACCAAGTATGGGGAGTTATTGCAATTTGACAATCCACTTTTAACCTCAAATTGGTGACCAAATTTTGATTATAGGGGGGGATCATGTATATGGTTGGCTTCCTTTATGGAAACCATTTCGTTTATTTGAATACATGAGTCATTTTTAGTGGAACTTAAGACTTCATTATTGCTCTTATAAATCATGGGATATATGAAATTGTTATCACTCTTTGTTCCACTTCTAAGGTTTTGTATTTCAAAGTGGTACCTTTGCTTTCCAATGAGTTAGCCTTTGTGTTTGATTGTTTAATCACATGGAAAAATTCAATTTGTTCAAATTGCAGAGAGAGAGTATAAGATAGGAGGGAGGTGTGAGTTTGACATTCCCTTAGCTTTCCTCATAAGGCGAATTACTATAGTTGAGTCTCCAAACATTGAGACTTTGGTGATTTTCTTTTCAATTTCCAATTCTAGTCCTTGCCAAAGTTTGATATATTCAACTTGGTTGTTGGTTGCAACCTCCAAGCCCCAAGAAAATTGAGTCTCTATTTGTTGATTGAGATGGAAGAAAACCCCTCCAGCTCATGTCACCCTCTCATGGGATGGATTTAAAGTATATGAGTATATAAGAAATTAAATTGAAATGAGACAGATTTAAATTAATTGAATATATATGAAATTAATTTGTGATTAGATCTATTTAAAGAAAGGTTATGGATATATAAGAAAGACTCTCACCAACTCAATATGATAAATATTTTTCACATTAAACATCATAATTTTCTATTAAACATTGTCAAAAAAAAAAAAACATAAAATTCTCCAAAATAAAATTAAAAGCTTAAAATTAATAATTAATAATTAAACTAGCATAGATCCATTAACTTTGGATCCATCAAACTCAAGGAGGAATCAAATCTCTTGAGATGCAAACCTCTTTTAGAATAAAAAGAGATTTCATTTATCTTAACAAACTTAATAACTTGGAATATATTAATGAAAAAACTTCTTATTTTTTAACTAAAAAGAAATTACACTATGAGATGAGAAATTTATAATATTCACAATATAGAATGGTGACATCAATAATCCCTCCAATTATAGAACCATAATGATAAACTCCTTGTTTGCAAAGTTATTTGGAAGCATGTTAGAAAATAAAATGAGTAAGTGGGAAGAAGAAGGAGATAAACGTGCTAAAGGGAAAATAGGTTTTAGACTTAAACATTCCACTGTTGATCATTATATAACTTTAAAGCACATCATTGAAAAAGTTTGGGAAAAAAGAAGAATTTTTTTGCTGCTTAGTTGATTTCAAAAAATCCTTTGACACGGTTCCTAAGGATAATCCTTGGGGTAGAATGGAGGAACTCAGGGTTCCCAGGCATTTGAGAGCAGCTGTGCATAGGCTATATGAAGAGGTGAAAGTCAAAATTATAATTTCAGCAGACATTTCTGAAAGTTTTAGAAGCGATATCGAGGTCAGGCAATGTTTCCCATTGTCTCCAACCCTTTTTGGTTTATATATCAACAAGCTTTAAGAGTGGCTAAATTCGGAAGGGGGTGACAATATCCATTTGGACAAGTTCATTATAAGGCTTCTTTTGTGTGCAAATGACCTTATACTGGTTTTTAAATCTGCTCTTGGTATGCAAGAGCACTTACTTTCCCTTGAGCATTTTTATAGAAGGGTGGGGATGCAATTCAATATTAGAAAAATGAAAGTAGTGGTTTTCTATAACAAAAAAAAACATAACGAGCATAAGTTTTACTTTGAAGGCAACATTTTGGAAGAAGTTACAGATTACAAATACCTCAAAATTGACTTCAACATAAATTTAAGTTGGGATCATTGTAGAAAGAAAAGAACTTTGGGGCTGGAAAACATTTTATGCTCTTCAAAACAGGGGTAGAGAGGGAGAGCATGGGACTGGAAAACCACTCTAACTCTTTTTGGGCTTCTAATGATCCTGGTGATTCTCTACAGTTGTGAACTGTGGGCCAGCAACACATCCAAGTTGCAGTGGAAACAAATTGAGAAAATTCAGAAGCGCTTGATTACAAAAAAATTCAAAATTAAAAGTGCAGTACTTTATGCTATCGTGTTAAGTGAAACATGGGCTATTCCTATTGAAGCAATTGCTATGGTGCCAATGATCATAAGATATTTTAAAAAAATGAGCAAATGGAAGAGGGTAGATGACTTAGGGTTGTGTTTAATTACATATTGTGCAAAAGAAAGAAGACTTGGATGCAGCAAAATAACAAATGGTTTAGTAAATGGGGTATTTTCTTGAGCATATGTCCCACAAACAGTAAAGAGATAAACTTTTGTTATGAATAAGTTCCACAAATGTACTTGAGAGAAGCTTGGGAGAAAGAATAAGTACTACATTGAAGACTTTAACCCTTCATAATCATCAACAAAAAACCTATATAGGGGTCAATATTTCTGGGAGATCCAAAATTCATTTTGCTCAATTAAGGACTAATTCTCACCACAGTGAGCTGGAAAATGCCAAAAATATAGGAGGAAAGAGTATGTATTTTTTGCTCTTCAGTAAAAGTGGCAACAGAAAAGCATTTCATTTGAGAATGTAAGACCTTCATTTTAAAATGTAAGACCTTCAAAAGCACTAGAGAAAATTATACAAATATTCTAGCTAATCTATATTATTTTTTTCTTTCTATACCATTTCATTGAAAAGCATTCTTTGTGGGAAGTTGCACCTAACGTTTCTAGAAGTGTATACCCATAGCTGCTACCATTAATTAGATTAACACCCAATTTTCTGGAAGTTTCTTCTGCCGCGATATTAGTTTTTTTTTTATCAGAAGAAAACTGATTGAGGATCGAGGTCACTAATTTCTCCGCGTACGTTGTGATTGATAGAGAAACCGAATGAAAATGTCAACTCCTCCGCCGATGACGGGTTGAGGTATTGGATCCGTACCAGTGGCGGAATTTTGCAGCGAATGATGACACAATCTCTAAAAGTACAAATGGACAATGGTTTTCTCGAAGCTGCTTCGTTGCGTAAAAGAAAATGAATCCACGAGTCTTTCGTTTCACATTTACCAGTGGATGTGAGATTCTCGAACGCTACTCATTCTTGTCGTATCTTATATTTTCAATGCAGACATATCACCCTCAGCGATCATTAAATCCAAATTAAGTGCCATTAATTTGTTGCAGAGAAAATAGCATCCCAGAGCTTCTATTATTCCATAAATTTATCATTTGGTTATTTGGACAGAGAAAGTCTCTGGGTACTCTGAATGAGTACACGGTCTTCACGCGCTTTGGTTATTTGGATAGAGCAGGTCTCTCATCAAGAGTGGACGGCCTTGAATCTTATGGAAAGTTGGTGTGTTGATAAAAGTCTGACAACATATTTCCAACTTGACGGCGGGAACATGCAACGTTACATAAAAGTCATACAACGATGGACGATTAATGTATTCTCCCCCACAACAAGATGTATCGAAGCTAGGGTTCTTTTGGTTGCATTTCACAAATCGATTTTATCGCAGTTTGAATACTTCCAAAGATCTTAATTCAAGAGTGGTCCGAATTTTATATGGGAAACGAATTTTTTTTTTGAAAAATTACTTGCTTTGATCTACTGTAAAGGTGGCAAAATTACTGAGTTGAAAATTTGTCATATAAAAATAAATTTAATATTATATGATGTGTAATAAAATTTTGAAATTAAAAATTCTCATGAGTTCAGTTTTCATAATGAGACAGATAGACATCGTATTCTAGGTTGTTTTGATAGACATCGTATTCTATTAATAGGTTGTTTTGTTTTAGGTTGTTTTTTATTTCAAGATATGAGAGATATTTGTGATTTTTTTAATGTTAATATAAAATTAATATGTGTATTATTGAGTTTACAATTTATTATAGGGTACATGTGTAAATGTAATGTAAGTAAACATTTAAAATGTGGCTTAATTATAATTAATATATTCGATGCCTCTAAAACTCATTATAGAGCACATGTGTAAATGTAATGTAAGTAAACATTTGAAATGTGGCTCAATTATAATCAATATATCTTATTTAAAAATCAATTTAATTATTAATATTACTTATAAAGGCAATATAAATTTAAACTTAAAGAAGTTTACTAACACTCAATTTTTTTATGGTAAATAAATAAAAATATATATCATGTACTGTAACTAAACATTTAATATGTGGCTCAATTATAATCAATATATCTTATTTAAAAATCAATTTAATTATTAATATTACGTATAAAGGCAATCTAATTATTAATTATTTAAATTTAAATTAATTTTGTCACGATGATGAACCACACTAGCTGGTTCGAAATGCATCGACCAAATCTATTTTCATGTGATTTTCACCGAAAGATTTGAATCACAATTTATGGATCACAGAAGCAAAATTCCTAATAAAGTTTACTAACACTCAATTTTTTTTATGATAAATAAATAAAAATATATATCTTATTTAAAAATCAATCTAATTATTAATATTAGATATAAAGGCAATATAAATTTAAAGAGGTTTACTAACACTCAAATATTTTTTATGGTAAATAAATAAAAATATCAATAAAAAGTTGTATTTAGGTGAAGCCTATCAGCCAAATACAATGGGACAAATGATTATTAATACCATGGGCCAAATACCATATTTATAAAAGAGGTATGGAAAATAAATAAATATAAAAGAGATATAAATATGTATATAAATATATAAAATAGGATTATAAATCAAATACCATGGTAAATAAAAGAGTTAAGTTAAATAAATAAAAATATAAATAAATCAGAGGTATGGTAAATAAATAAAACATCTTTTATGTTTACTCCATAAACCTCACCTCTTTATATTTACGAACACTCAAAAAAGAGGTTTTATTTAGATGAAGTCCTATGACACAAATTATTATTAATACTATGCACAAAAAAAAATTTATTAACCCTAATATTAATATTAAATGATTAATACTAGTACTATTATTATTAAATCTAATATTCATATTAATATTATTAAATTTAATAACTGTGGATTAATACAATATTAAATTTGTAATATTATAACATAAATTAATATATCAATATATATTACTACTTCCGATTTTTCCATGGGCATGTTAGGTGTTAGGGTCCAATAATAATAGGATTCATAATTTTTGAATTGACTTTGATTAGTCTTGTAATATTACATACTTTTCTTTCTCCAAATTGTTTTCCCATATTAGAAAATAAAAATGAAAAGAGGGTAAAAGTCCTAAAAGAAAAATCAAATGACTTGAAAAGAAAAATATCAAAAAGAATAGAAAAATGGACCCCAAACAAAAAGAGATAAGAATAAGACATGAAAGTGCTGCAAGTCAAAATGCCACTACTAGTTACTTTTCACTGCAAAAAAATGATTATGTGCATCTTGTTCAAAATGTCATAATCCATAATGAGTTAAATAGTTTAATCTTGACTTTTTTATGCTTTAAACTTCATGCTAATAGATTGAGAATAAAGATCTTGCCAAACAGTTTAATCTTGGCAGATCAGTAGTTAGGTAGAGAATAAATAAAGAGCTCAACAGTTTAATCTGAGCCCTTGGATGAAAAAAGGTTAGAATTAGATAGTTTCATCTTTTAAAAGAAAAATGAATAAGGGTTTTGCAAGCTCAAATGCGTCCATGAAAATAAAGGAAAAAATGGTAGAATAGCATATGGGTAGGAAGAAAGCAGTTTCACAAGAAATGGATAAATATCATTTGGAAAATTACTAATTTCTGTCCCCACAAAGTTTTCTAGTACTATATATTTCAGTCATAAAGACTCAGAGCATTTCTCTAACTTTTGGTGGGACCAAACCCACGTCTTAGTATTGCATTCCACCTCATTAAAACCTTTCCCCTTCATAAAAAAACCCTTTTCCCTTAACAACACTCATTTTTCACTAATAAAACCCTTTTCTTAGGTTAAAACACATTTTACTTAGGAAAGGTGAAAACCTATTTAACTAATTCTCATTTCATTCAAAAAAAACCCAAAAAATTCTTTTACCCTAAGTATAAGCATTAAAATGTTATTATTAGGCCATTACTATGAAAATCTCCTCTAAAATTATGTTTTAACACTATATTTAAGTATATTCTTCATTCCCACTCATACACTTCTTTATTAACACTTTAACTTATGTATTAACCCCCTATTAACCTTTCCTCTCCCGTCTTATATTAAATCCCTTTAAATAATATCCCAAACCCATATTTTATTTTTAACCTATGGTTCGTTTTCCCTACGTGACATATTATTCTCGCTCCCCACAGGTTAAAAACACCCCTTTATGCAAATATCTCACCTATCCTAAACTTACACATATATTTGTTTCATTTGTTAAATATATTATACCTTCTTATCACATTTCACATATAAAAATATATATTAAAACTATGTTTTAATATATAAGTTCAATCCCCCCGCAATAAAGAACTCTCGGGCCCCACACCCATTACCCTGCATCTTCACCATTAAATCTCGATCGTTTGCTCCATTTCTTTAGATACAACGGTGCATATCTCCCATCGCAAATCTCATAGCGTGAAACAAAGTAAAATTTGCAATAAAAGATGTTTCGAGCCTTCCTCTCTCCTCCACGTGTCACAAATTTGTTGGATCGCATCCATTCAAAAAATACCATTTACCACTTTTAAACCATGCAAAAACCGCTTAGTGGTAATTCCTTCCCCCGCGCCTGAACCGTTGATAAATTGAATTGACTAGCAGTTAATGCGATCACTTTTCAACTCAAATTCTTTATAAAAACTACAGAATGCACGTCTTTCAAGATTTTTGTTACCTTTCTACTCATAAACATCTCCAGAACGAGAATAATATGTTGTCACCCCCATTTTAGTACTTAAACTAATAGAATCCAACCAAATCCATTGCTACGTTCATTAAAAAGCTTCCAGATTGCATATAAAAGCCACAACAAGCTTTTGAAAGCTTCAACACACATCAAACATTTTTCCGCAGTAAATTTTCTAAATTCACAGGTATTCTTCAAAAAAAGACCTATCCATCCATCTAAAACAAATATATTTTAAATTGCAGCCTTTTAGAACCTGTCTGCCTAAGGAACAACCATATTACCTGATAAATTTATCTTGGCTGTAAACCCTAAGCATTTCCATAGTTTCTGAAACTGTAATCCATTTTTAAAGCAAATTTGAAGTGAATTTAGGCATTTGCAAACTTAAGAAGCCGTTTGAGATATCCAAAGCCTTTCTACAATACTCAAAAGCCTTTTTTTCATAAGGTTTGATGTTTTAGGATTGCTTCATAAGTAGAAAATTGTAGTAAACCCTTGATATCTTTTGATGAGTCTGTAAAGGTCAAGAAATTGGTTTTTAAAATAGAATTGACAGTTTGAGTCAGAATAACCTAAATTATACCTTTTGCAGTCCAAGATAGAACATCTGTTATACTTAAATTCCTTATGTAAATAGTTTAATCTTACAGAAGTGTGTCTCAGACCTAAAAATAGAGTTTTAAAGATCAAGAGTGTTAAAATTGTTAAAAAAAACCTATCTATGGCATACAAAAGCACAATTGTAATCAATCCACTACAAACTTTTGTTATATATGTAGAACATATCCCGTTGTTCCTCACACCCATCAATGCCCAAAAGCCATCAGATTGTGCCAATCTCATTATTCTCTAGATCAAAGAGCCATTGTCAATTTTGAAAAGGAAGTATTGTTTACCATAACAGCTGAATCCATAAACCAAATGCTTCAGTTGTAACTTGAGCCTGATGCATTCCCTTTGTCCATTGAATCTCTCACAAAGTTTTATTTGGAGTTGGATTTTCCTAAAAGATTCCAAACATTTCAAACATTCATGCCCTCCTATGTAGAAATACCTAAGCTTAACCCTCCATATTCCTCTTCTAAATTCCCAGAAGGAACCAGACACATTATCTCTATGTTGTTTTTTATCCTTGGTTACTTCACATATGAACATATTGATGCATCTATACTTGGTTTCCTATATTGTTTTGTACCTGGTCAACCCCCTGCAGTCATCTACAATTTTTCCCAGTATATTGCTGATAGTATACATGAAAAACTTGTTAAATTACCTACTCAACATGTATTTAGGTATATTTCTTTTCTTTTCCACATGTTCCTTTACTTTCAGTCAGGCAAGTTTCCTATAACTCTTCAAAATATGGATGTAGAAGGAAATGCACAGTCTATTATATTCTGGACCTCCTTGATCAGAAAGGAGTCAAAAGAGTTCACGTATGCAGACTTTATAGATTGTTTCATCCATCCATTGGTAAATCTACTAAAAAACAGTGTGCAACCTAGAATCAGTGATGAAATCAAGAGGTTTTTACAGTTGTTAGAATAGAGCACGACATGTGATTAATATTTATACCAAAATCACACAGAGATCAGAGTTTATGGGACAACCCTCATTCCTTACAAATTTCCAAAGTATTTACCTATGAGATTGTTTGATTTGGAATATATAAGACATATTTTGAACTCAGATTCAGTAAATTTCTTGGCTGCTAAGAAGAAAACCCAGTTTAAATTAAAGAACCAAGTGGGTCCATTTATATGCAATAACAAATAAGTAGGTATAGAGGCAGAAAAGCAGTTGTCAGAGTACAAATTCAACAAAATTTTTCTTTGGCACTATGATCCTTATGGTATAATAAGAAAAATGAGAGTGAAGTGTAAATTAACTCCCTACATTCATGAAAAGAAGACTAAAATTGAGAAATTTTCTAACCAATCTGAATGGTTAGAAAATACATTGGTAGAAGCTGATCAATAGAGTGATACTAGTCACATTTTGCAGACTCCAACTCAGGAAGATAGAGGTATAAAGAGAAATATGGAATAAGGCCCTTACATTGCTGAAACTACCACAAAAACCAAGTTTAAACTCAGGTACAACAAGAAACCAAATATCAATCCTGCAAATAAAGAAAAAGAGACAGTGGAGATTATAGATACAAAGTTTCCAAAGAAAGACACACTGCCTCCCATAGTGATTGTAAATGAACAGTAACATGCCACTTCCAATACACAATTGATCTAGAAACAATAGAGTGTGGAAGTTTCATCATCAAAACAGAAAAAGGACAAAGATATGGACATAAAGGAAAAGTATAAAGAGATTAAGGCTAAAAATGAGGAAATTGAGAATGAAATTTATTCTCAATACTTAAAGCAGACTCCTGGCATGAAAAACAGGCTTCTTTCAGCCTTTGATTATAAAAACAATAAATTTTTTATGACAGTACTTCAAACTATAATGCCAACTCCCAAAACAACAATTGATTACAAAAAGGTTGATTTTGAAGTACTAGCCCAAGACATTCATCCCTTGGACCAAATTAAATTCCATAAAAAGAGTTTAGAAATGATATATTCTACAATGACTACAAAAGCAATGATTTCTCAAAAGCTCCATAATACTTTGATAAATTTTAGAGAGAAAATTAAAGTTGAAAAAGCTTCTTCATATGCCAATCATACCAGAATCAAATCTTTAGAGGAGTTAGTGATTGAGATGGGTTATGATCCTACTAATGTAAAAGCTGCAGAGGAACTAATAAAAAAGAAGAATGCTGATATTGTAGCACTCAGAAAACAATTGAAATTACCTCCTACAGAGCATCCACAGGCCAAGGAGATTCTATAGGAATCTAGTCAAAAGGATGAGATGATAAGTCTCATATTGCAGATGACAACACAAATTAAAGAAATGGAGATTGAAATGGACAAATTGGTCCAAGAAAAAGAAGCCACCAAAGCCCAAGAAATCACTTCTACTATAATTCCTATGGTAACAACAGCAGTGCCATCTACTCTAGTATAAGAATTAGCTCCAAAGGTTCCATTGGCTACAACAATGATTGTAACTTCATCAACAACTTCTGCCACTAAGTCTTCCACTTCAGCAGTCCAACAATTAGAAGAGGCCAACAAATTAGTTAAGGCAATGGATGACATGTCCATACAAACCAATGAAATAAAATTATTAAAGGAGAAAATTAAAAATCTGGAAGATGCCATAAAGCTTGCATAGATCAATGCCAAGACTGAAGAGAAAAAAGCTAAAAAGTTGAGTGAGAAATTAAAGAAGTTGGAAACATAGTTGACTTTGAAAGAACCCATGGCACATATTAAAAATAAATTATGGTCCAATATCATTGAATCAGTAAATGATACTTGGCCATCAATACAGGTGATTTATGAAAAGAAGGATTTACTAAAAGCAACAAGAGAATAAATACAAAGGACCAAAGATGAGCTAGGTACCAAACTTGAAGAAGCATTGGAAATTATTAAGTTCCTCTATTCCAAAAACAAGCAAGAATTAGATGAAATTGAAAATAACAGACAGAACAGAAACTATACTTGAGGTAAGAAAGGTAATTTCCAAAAAGAACTTGATGAAACAATTGGAAGAAAAGTGCAAAAACATAGATATAGCAATTACAAGATTCATGGTAAAATTTGACATTTTGAGGAAAAAAGGACTTCCAAAAATTTCTAGTAATCAATGAAAATTTGAGGAAACAAGAAGATTATAACAAAAAAATAAGGGAATTTTCCAAAGAATAGGTAAACAAATCAGATTGGCAAGGGATACCAATAGGGAAAGTTTTTCACAAGAGTATTGAAAATCTTTTTTACTTGCAGCATGAAGTAAAACGAATTTTTATGGTCAAACCAACATTTGTAAGATACATTGAAGCTGATGAAAAATTTAGAAAGCTAAAGAATATGAAAGTGCCAGAAGCTGAGTTCTAGGAGAAATTAACAGATTTGATGGAAAATCCTATTGTAGTGAGGAAGACCAAAGAAAAGATAAAAATAGAATTGTCGTTTTTTCTGCAACAGTAAAACAACTTTTAACAGTAAGAAAGTGTATCAGCAGTCAAAGTGTATTAGTAGTCAAAGTGTATCAGTTGAAAAAGTGTATCATATGAAAGGTAAAGATAACAAATGATTGAAGATCAAATTGCTAGCGTGAGGGACACCTCATTTTCCCAGCTGCAGCCCAAATCCAAACAACAAGCTATTTAATTTCAAAAAATAGGACAACTAGCAATTTGTTATGCAGTTGTCACTATCTTCTTGCAAGAAGATATTTTATTTTGCAAGAAAAATTCCTAATATTGCTCTAGGATATTTTGTACTAATTTTTGTATAAATACTTCATCATTTGAAGTATTGAGTGTGGATTAATTTTTGAACATTTCTGTAGTCATATTTTATGAACCTGAAGGGTTTTTGTTTCAAGTTTCAAGTCAGCAGACTAGATCAAAGGAAATAAAGCATCATGTTACATGATTCATGTGTTGGGCCACTGAAGTGAATTATTTTCTCATGTTATTTGTCAATTTTCTTATGTTTTCCATCCATTCATGAATGTGTTCTAAATTTTAATGTGAAATCAGGAATTGTTATTTCAGAATTTGTTAAAAGCACTATGTTATTGATTAATTTTCATTTAAATGTTTTTTTGCTGATATCTAGACCAGGGAACCCTTAATTGCTCCCTGATTTCGATTGACCTCTACCTTTTCACTCCTCATCTATATTTAATAACCCTTAATTGCTCTTTATCTCTATTAAAACCATTCCACCATCTTCCTTTGAAGATCTGAAGTGACTCTGCTATCTTGCCCTATGAATATTTGCCTTTAGATCTTGAACTTGATCTATTTGTTTAACACGTTGACTCCATATTCCCAATGGGTTATAGATCTTTAGCTATCCATCTCAGTAAGTGATTTCTCCACCAAACTGAATCAAAACCCCAAAACCAATTTATCCTATATAACTAGCCTAAAATCAGATATAAAACCAAAGTTAAATCTTATAGAGATAGCCTCTCTGAGCATTAGGAAGGCTATATCTTAAATCTTTAAAGTAGGTTTGTGGTCACCTCTGATATTCTTTAAAATATAATCCAAAATCTCACAACTTTGAGAACTATTAGAGTGATAACATATTGGCGACTCCGCTGGGGAACTAACCAATCCTCAGTTTTAAAATATATCTTAAAGGAAATATTTTCATTATCTTTTCACCTTAAGACTTTTTTAATAAGTTGTGAGTATATTTTCATAAAAAATTGTAATTATGGCTTCCAGAAGAGTCTACTATACCTGGTCAAATCCAGATCCACAACCTGCTGTCATAGTAGATAATCCTGACAAAATTGGAAAGAAAAACAAAAGAGTAGAAGATCTACGTAAAAAAGTTTCAATAGTCAAAGAAAATTCCCTTCCAAAACAACTATCAAGTTTACAAGACATAGAATTTGATTTAAATTTAGAACAATATTTATTAAGAACCAAATTAGAAAATGACTTACATAGTACTGTTATAGATCCCAATTTTATTTCATTTATTGAAGCTAAGAAGGAAACTGTTTCAGTAGATTCTGAGGAAAATATTTTTAACTTTATGATAAGCTTGATGCCATAACTGCTACTTTGATTAAATAAATAGATGAAGCTTATTTACAACATTCAGTTGAATTGAGTGCTTTATCAATCTATACCCCTAAGAATTCTACCACTCATTTAGATACAAGCCTTATAGAATATCTAGGTTCATCCCTATTCACTGCTACTTCATCCATTATTTCCACCACACTTCATTCCACAGATTCATTTTTTCCTAAGTAACCATTTCAACCTAGAATATTATTCCCATCCTCCACCACCTCAATTCCATCCACTAGTTTTTCTTTTGCTTTTTCCAATACTTCATTCTCATTCCCAAGCACCTCTTCATATATCCCAACTTCATTTTCTAGCATCTCAACTACATTTTCCAGTACATATTCTTATATTCCAATCTCATCTGCAAGCTCTTTAACTACATCACCAAGTAATTCTAGATCTTCACTAAGTACATCCAACTTACCCCCTAGCCAAGCTAGAATTCAAGCCATGGCTGCCAGATATGCTCCCTTGGTCCTACCAGCACAATTACATGACATGCCCCAAGATTATCAACGCAAAATACCTCAATTTGATGCAACTACTCATTACACTACCCAAAAACATGTTAATAAGATGACAAACTACTTTGAACTTCATGAAATAGATGATGTTGATGTCCAAATGAAATTTTTTTCCCAAACTTTAACTGGTGAGGTAAAAAAATGTTTTAAAGGTTTAAATGTTGGTAGTATTGCTCATTTAGCAGTTTTTCATAGATTATTTCTTAATAGATGGGAAAAGAAGAAAAATCCACTACAAATCTTATCTGAATTTGAAAATATAAAAAGAGCACCAAATGAAACAGTTCAAGATTATTGTACTTGATATAACAGTCTTTGTAATGCAATTCCTGCTAATCTTAAACCTCCTCCAAACTCTGTCCTTATCAAATTCCCTGATGGGTTTGATACAGATATAGCCTATCAATTAAGAGAGAGAATTCCAGATACCTAAGAACAGATGCAAAGTAATGCTGTTAGTGTATAGGAAAACCTGTTAGCAAAGAAAGCTAGATTAAGGATTGAAAGGAAAGTAACAATAAAAGAAGAGACATCTACTTCAGATTTAAAAATAGATCAATTAGCAAAAACATTAGAGAGAATTATGGATATATTAGATAATATGGAAAGGAAGCCATAGTGGGATAACCAACAACAAGGACCTCAGATTAGAAATCCCAATTTCAGGAAAAACACCAACATTGGAAATTCTAGAGAATCAACACCTGACCAAACAATAAGACCACCTTTCCAAGAGAACTATGCTGAAAGTTATCATCAAAATGAAGATGATGAAGACACCATAAATCTAATGGGTATTAATGATGATAACACCATTTTTCTAACACAAGAATACTAGGATTTGTATGAATTACAACAACTGTAATTAGATTCTAGTGAGTCTTTTGATTACAAACAAAGTTATGAGTTTGCTATCAATGAAGTACATAAACAATATAACCTTAGGAGAAATAAAAATATAAAGTCTTCTACTAAGAAATCTTTTCAAACACAAAGAAAAAAAGTAGTAGAGGCTCCTACCACTAAAGTTCTGCAAATCTCCCTAGGGAAACCAAGCAAAACTCTAGTTCATCTCAGAAAGTTTCAAGCCCAAAAATTTCACCTAGTCCCAAAATTGTTGACATCACAGATGATTTTGTCCAAACATCAACAGATTCACAAAATTATGTTGCTGCCAAGACAACTAATTCTAGTAAAACAACAATTTTAGACTCCAAAACACCTACTACTGATCCAAAAGCTGCCATTGCTAAAGAAGCTACTGAAAATACAAAATTTGCAAATACATCTACTGCTTCTCAAACTATCCCTGAAAGGAAAACTAAAAAAAGTAAGACAGTAGAAACACAAACAGAGAATGAGAAAAAATTAGTTGGAAAAGAAGACAAATCTACCCAAACTACAGTTACAAAAGAAGAGATAATTCATGTAGGAAAATCACAAGCTCCATTTAATATCCAAGCTGAAATTGCCAAATTAAAGATACCAATTCCTTTGACAGAGTTGGTAAAACATGACCTATACAAAACACCTATCACTGAAACTTTAACTATGAATGATGGAGAAGATTTAGTAAATCTAAGTGATGATCAACCATAATTAATCTTTGGTCCTGATGTTAATGGGAAACACTAAGATGGAGTAGTTCCACCTTTCTACATTAGCTTAACTGTTCATGATCATATTTTACATAATGCAACATTAGATTCAGGGGCTTCACATAATTTAATGCCAAAAGCAATAATGGAAACCCTAAATTTAGACATCAATAGACCGTACAAAGATCTCTTCTCATTTGATTCCAGCCAAGTGAAATTTTTAGGTTTGATAAAAGATTTATGTGTTACTTTAGTTCAATATCCTCGAAAAATCATAGTCATGGACATTGTAGTCGCTGACATCCCTCTCAAGTATGGAATGCTATTATCTCGCTCATGGGGAGCTAAATTATAGGGATCTCTACAACTTGATATTTCTTATGCAACAATATCAGTTTTTGGCCAACCAAAGAAACTTTACAGAGAAACATTGATGAAGTATATGGTTAGTAGTGTAGAAAGACCAAGAAATTATCCTATTTACTCTACACCTACTGACATGGATTCATTCATTTTATGTAACTCTGAAATTGGAATTGAAAACAATACTGAACTAAAAGAGAAAAACAAAGCACCGGACAGTGAATTTTTTTTTCATGAATCATTATGGCACCTAGATTTTGATGGATCAGTCAATAAATTAGGAGCAAGAGCAGGATTTTGGATACATAATATGGAAAAAAATCATGCATAAGGTCATGCTTGTAGACTAAATTTTAAATTTACAAAAAACATGGCTGAATATGAAGCTCTTATTTTAGGACTGCAGATTGTTAGGAATTTAGGAGGTAAGAGAGAGTCAATTATGAGAGATTCAGAGTTAATTGTGAAACATATAATTGGAGAATATTATGTTTATAATCAAAGGTTAAGCCGATATAGAGATACTGTTTTAGATCTGATTAAGGAACTACTAGAATGTGACTTTTCTGCAATCCCAAGAAAACATAACATATAGGCTCACTTCTTAGCAACTTTTTCTAGTACCTGTAATCGACCATTTCAACTAGATCATAGATACACTGCAGAAGTTAAACACATGCCTACAATTCTAGACAATCTTAAATATTGGCAAATTTTTTCACAAGATGAACAAATTTACCATTTTATGAACAATGAAGGTGAATTTCAGAATTGTAAAATAGACACAGACTGTACAATAGATTAGAATTTAGATAGTGAAATTGATTTGAATAATGTAGATGTAAATAATTTAAATTTTTCTAAACCAACTAAATTTAGTCAATTAGAAATAGATAATTTAGACGAGGTTGAAATTGATGAGCTAGTTGATGATGAATCTGATGTTTTAAATCTCAAAGACAACTTTTTACCAAAAGGCTTAACCCCTTTAGAGGATTTATTTGACTCAAATGATGTTGCAAGAAAAACCAAAATGGAGCCACTTAGATCTCATATTGAGTGAATGTAATATAGGTACGTAGGGTTAAAACCTAATACATTAAACCCAAAATATCACTTCCTTGGGTGATGGTGAAATTAAAATACATAGCTATGTTTAAGGAATTCTAGGATGTATTTTCCTGGAGTTATGAGGACTTAAAATCCTATGACACTAGCATAATACAACATAAAATACCTATAAAAGAATACCAAAAACATTTTAAACAGAATATTAGAAGGATAAATCATGTTTTGATGCCTTTAATTAAGAAAGAGGTCAAAAGGATGTATGAAGCCCAAATAATTGCACCAATCAGATATTCTGATTGGGTTTCTAATCTAGTTCCCACTAGGAAAAATACAAGAGAAATCAGACTATGTGTTGATTTTAGAAATTTAAATAATGTGTCCTTAAGAGACAACTACCCCCTACCAAAGATGGATCACATTTTATAGAGGGTGGTTGGTTCTTCTAGAATTTCATTATTAGATGGATTCTTTGGATATAACCCGATTCTAGTCCAACCAAAAGATCAACCTAAAACTGCTTTTACTACTCCATGCGGCACTTTCATGTATGTGAAAATGCCTTTTGGGTTAATGAATGCAGGAGCCACTTTTCAAAGAGCTATGGATATAGCCTTTGCAAAAAAAATTCATGAATTCCTTGTGATTTATTTAGATGACTGTATTTTCAAATACTGATAATGAACATTTGGATCATCTTAGACAAGTCTTTCTTAAATGCAGGAAATTTGGGATCTCTCTAAATCCTACGAAGACTTTATTTGGATTGAAAGAAGGTAAATTATTAGGAAATATTATATCTAAAGAGGGAATTAGGATAGACCCAGCTAGAATAGAGGCCATTCTAAACATTAGTCCTCCTAGGAATATTAAAGAATTACAAGCTTTCTTAGGTAAAATTAACTTCCTTAGAAGATTCATCTCAAATCTAGCTGAAATAATTAGAGAACTTAACAATATGTTGAAAAAAGAATCAGTACTTAAATGTACTGTTGAGGCCAAGAAATCATTTGAATCAATTAAACAAGCCTTAACAAAAACACTAGTCCTTATAAGTCCTGAATTAAAAAAAAAAAATTATTATTTTTTCCTTTGCTTCAGAACACACTATTGCTATAGTTTTACTGCAGAAAAATGATCATGGCTATGAGCAGCCCATTGCTTTATTTAGAAAATCACTCAGAGATGCCAATTTAAAGTATAACATAATGGAAAAATAAGCTTAACTTTAGTAAAGCCCATCAAAGAATTTAGAGTTTACATTCTTTATTCCCATATCATTGCTTATGTTCCAAATACAGTTGCAAAGGACATTTTAACACAGAATGGGCCTGATGGAAAAAGAGGGCAAGTGGATTGCTACAATTTTGGAATTTGACATAGAAATCAAACCCACCAAACTCATAAAAGTTCAAGGATTAGCCAAACTCACGGCTCAATCAAATTTTCATGCTTTAGATATTACTTTTATTGCCAAAATAGATGATCAGGAAGAGATGGTGACTCCAGAGATCAGTGGAGCCTTTTCAGACTCACCATGGTATGCAAATATTGTATTTATTTTACTAAATTTACAAGCTCCTCCTAGATTATCAAGAACAAAAGCTAGATTTTTAAAATTAAAGGCAGTAAGATTTTGTATCATAGACAATGCACTCTTTTGGAAAGATCATGGTGTAATTTTATTGAATTGTTTGCTTAAAGAAGAAGTTGACAAAGTTTTGGAAGAATTTCATGCAGGTGACTGTGGAGGACATCTTTACTGGAAGACTACTACAGACAAAATCTTGAGAGCTATTTTTTACTGGCCTACTTTGTTTGCAGATTTAAAAAAGTATGTCACGTCCTGTCACAAGTGCCAAATATTTGAAGGAAAGAAAAAGCTACTACCCCTGCCCTTAAAACCCATCTCAACAGAAATGATTTTTCAACAATGGGGTCTTGACTTCATTGGTGAAATTCACCCTCCATCCTCAGCCCAACACATGTGGATTCTAATAGACACAAACTATTTTACTAAGTGGATAGAAGCCATACCTTCCAGGAAAGCCACTGACACTGTCATAATATCCTTTTTATAAAAAATCATACTCTCAAGATTTGGATGCCCCCAAAATATCATCACTGACAATGCATCTGCATTCAAATCCAAAAATATGATTGAATTCTGTCATAAATAGCACATTACCCTTGGCCATTCTACTGCATATTACCCTCAAGGTAATGGCCTTGCTGAATCCTCTAATAAAAGCCTTGTGAACATCATCAAGAAATTACTAGAAGACAACAAGAAAACTTGGAATAAGAGGTTAGTTAATGCCTTATGGGTAGATAGACTTACCACTAATAAATCTATTGGTACATCCCCTCACCAACTTGTTTATGGGATGGATTTTTTTTTTCCATCTTCCTTAGGAGTACCTGTTATGAAGATAATCTAAGAGCTACAAGTTGAGACCAGTGATATTCAAAGAAGAATGAACCAAACCATACACTTGCAGCAAACCAGAGAAGATTTTTATCTCAAGTCTCAAGCTATCCAAGACAAGATTCAGAAGGTTTTTGACAAGAAGAGTAAAGAAGATGATTTATATATAGGTGACAAAGTTCTAAAGTGGGATTCAAGGAGAGAAGAAAAAGATAAACATGGGAAATTTTATTTCCTATGGAAAGGACCTTATGTTATTTATGGATACAGGAGTAACAATGCTTTCTTTTTGGAAGAGATGGATGGATCATATCTGCTAGGTGGACTTGTCAATGGAAGAATGCTGAAGCATTACTACTCTTTAGAATAACAAGTAGTTAACTTTGTTTATTTTAATCATTGTACATAACATTGCAGATTTTACATTGGATTGGATGTTTTTCCTAACAAATTTGAAGCCCAGAGATAAGGCCCTAAGCTTTGAAGGATAAAATATCATAAGTATGAATAATTGAAGAGCTCATAAGACATTTCCAAGGCCAACACATTTAAAATTCAAAGGTTACTAGTCTTAAAGTTCTTGACATTTCACCAAGAAATTCCATCCCCATGTGGAGCCACTGTTAGGGTTCTATAATAATAGGATTCATAATTTTTGAATTGACTTTGATTAGTCTTGTAATATGTACATACTTTTCTTTCTGCAAATTGTTTTCCCATATTAGAAAATAAAAAATGAAAAGAGGGTAAAAGTCCTACAAGAAAAATCAAATGACTTGTCAAAAAGAAAAATATAAAAAAGAATAGAAAAATGGACTCCAAAAAAAAAGAGATAAGAATAAGACATGAAAGTGTTACAAGTCAAAATGCCACTAATATTTTCTTTTCACTGCAAAATAAATGATTATGTGCAACTTGTTCAAAGTGCCATATTCCATGTTGAGTTAAATAGTTTAATCTTGAATTTTTCATACTTTAAATTTCATGCTAATAGATAGAGAATAAAGATCTTTCCAAACAGTTTAATATTGGCATATCAGTAGTTAGGTAGAGAATAAATAATGAGCTCAACAGTTTAATCTGGGCCCTTGGATTAAATAAGGTTAGAATTAGATAGTTTCCTGTTTTAAAAGAAAAATGAATAAGGGTTTTGCAAGCTCAAATGCACCCATGCAAATAAAGGAAAAAATGGTAGAATAACATATGGGTAGGATGTAGGTTTTAACCCTGAATAGAAATTATCTACACATGAATGTTATAACAGAAAATAAACAATAGCGAGAGCATAAAACATAAAACAGATAAACACAGAGATTTACCCCTGGATCCCAAATCAGAACGACCAGCTTGATTTTTCATTATATTCCGTTTAGTGTTACAACACATATATATACATGCCGAAGCATACATAAACCCCAATCCATTAACCCTGGATTAGAACATAACCATAGTTCCCTTGACCGAATCTACAAAATACCAGGGGCCGAAAACCATCGTACCCCAAAACCATGTGCAAACTCATGCACAAAACATGGGTGGGTCCGCCTATGAGTGGGTCCAGACACCAAAACAATTTTCGCCAGGGCGCTGCCCCGGACCCCAACAGTGGGGGCTGCCTCCCCCCTTGTGACCCCCCTGTTGTGCTCGGCACAACGTACAATGCGTGGGGCTAGTCGTGGAAAGAATATAGCACATACCCAACATTCTCCCACTTGTTTTTTTCTTTCCACAGGGGGCCACAGGAGAGCTTAGTCACCGGGTCAATTCTTCAACACCCATTGTTTCTATACACCAAGAGAACTTCTGAGTGCTCACAAACTTCATCAATGCATCTAAAACATTCTTCAAAGTGCCCACATTTACCAGCAACGCCATTTTAGCTTCAACCATATCTCTAACAAAGTGATATTGAACATCAATGTGCTTTGTCTTTAAATGGTAAGCAGGGTTCTTAGCCAAGAAAATTGCATCAGCTATCACAACATCTGCAGTTTGTTGTACCAACCCTATACTTCGAATACACCGAAGAACCCAACAATTGATCTTTGTTTAAAAGGAGTGGAAGCCGCGTATTCTGCATTCCAGAGTTGAAAAGAGCCAGGTACCTGCTCTTTACTCATCCAACTGATTGCGCCTCCAAATAGGCTAAACACATACCCACTTGTAGATCTTCTTTGGTCCAGATCTCTAGCCTAGTTTGCATCAACAAAACCATGAATTTCCAACATTCTTTCCAATCTTGGTCTTCCCTAATAGCACAATCCATAATCACTAGTGCCATGTAAATATCTGAAAACCCACTTCACTGCTGTCCAATGCTCCTTCCCTGGGTTTGACATAAACCTGCTCAATACTCCCACTTCATGTGCAATGTCTGGTCTAGTACAAACCATTGCATACATCAGACTACCCACTGCACTTGCATATGGAACATGAGACATATCCTCCTCTTCTTCTTTTGTCTTGGGACACTGTTCAACAGACATATTTACACCTACAGAAATAGGAACATTCACCGGTTTACTATCCTGCATATTGAACCTCTGCAATATAGTCTTGACATACTTCCTCTAGTTTAACCAGAGCTTCCTCTTTGCCCGATCTCTCTTAATTTCCATGCCCAAAATATAGTTTGCAGCACCAAGATCCTTCATGTCGAATTTGGAGAACAGTTGGGTCTTCAAATCTTGGATAATTTCTTTGTCATTTCCAATAAAAAACATATCATCCACATACAAGACCAAATAAATAACACGGTCACCAATTAATTTAAAATAAACACAGTGATCCTCCTTGCTTCTGGTGAAGCCAAGTCCCAGTATATAGGTATCAAATTTCTGATACCACATCCTTGGTGACTGTTTTAACCCATACAGAGACTTCTTCAACTTGCATACTAGTTCTTTCTTACCCTTCACCATAAAGCCTTCAGGTTGCTTCATGTAGATCTCCTCTTCTAGATCCCCGTGAAGAAATGTTGTCTTCACATCCATCTGTTCTATCTCAAAATCAAATGCAGCAACAACAAATAAAAGTAATCTAATAGAAGTAACTTTGGCAACAGGAGAAAAAATATCACCAAAATCAATTCCCGGCACCTGGGAATAACCTTTTGCTACCAACCGAGCTTTGTATTTCTCCACCTTGCCTTCTACATTCATCTTCTTTTTAAACACCCATTTTCTCCCAATGGGATTCCTTCCAGCCGGCAACTCCACCAGATCCCATGCCTCATTTTTGTGCAAGGATGCCATTTCATCAACCATGGCCTCCTTCCAGAGTTTTCCATCCTTGGAATCTACTACCTCCCTGACAGTTCTGGGATCATCATTAGTTATAGTTAAGGAAAAACCTAAACAGAAAGCAGATGGACTATACCTTTCTGGTTGCCTTCTTTCTCAAACTGATCTTCTAAAAGCTGGAGTTTGTGGCTCTTCCTCTTCTGAATCTTCTTCTGCTGTAGAGTTTGATTCATCCTCCTTTAGCTCAAACTCTATCTTCTCAAGTTCCTTTGGTATGATTTCATGTTTAAAAACATCTTTCACCTCTCTAAACACCACATCTCGGCTGTACACAACCTTCCTTGTTTCCGGGTTCCAAAGCTTGTAACCTTTTAAACCATCCTTATACCCAATAAAGATGCACCTTTCAGATTTATTATCTAACTTTTTCCTTTTCTCCTTTGGAACATGTACATATGCATCACATCCAAATACCCTTAGATGTGAAAGAGAGGGTTTCTTACCAGTCCATACCTCATGTGGAGTCTTATCCTCCAACGCTGATGAAGGTGATCTGTTAACTAAGTAACATGCAGTCTCCACTGCCTCTGCCCAGAATTCTTGTCCTAACCCAGTACCACTGAGCATGCTTCTTGCCTTTTCCATTAGTGTTCTGTTCATTCTTTCTGCAACTCCATTATGCTGAGGTGTGTATGGAGTAGTTTTCTGCCGTGCTATACCACACTTCTTACAAAACTCTTCAAATTCCTTCTTGCAGAACTCCCCACCATTATTTTTCCTCAGCGCCTTTATCTTCTTCTCTGTCTGGTTTTCCACCAGAGCCTTAAATTCTTTAAATCTGTCAAAAGCTTCAGATTTCTTCCTCAAGAAATATATCCATGTATTCCTTGAGAAGTCATCTATGAATGAAACATAGTACACAGACTTTCCCAGTGATGGAACTGACACAGGTCCAAACACATCACTATGCACAAGTTCTAATATTTTGTTCGCCCTCTTAGCACCAGAAGGAAAACTCACCCGATTCTGCTTCCCATATACATAATGTTCACAGAAATCGAAATCCAGAGAACAATTAGACATACCTTCTACCATACCATCTCTATGCAGTATCCGAAGGCCCTTCTCTCCAATATGTCCAAACCTTTGATGCCATAGCATGGTCTTTTCTCCAGAGACAGCTAGACTTTCCGTCCCACTTTCAGGAACCACAGAACTGTTACACCCATCAATAACAGTGCTACCTTGTAGCTTGTACAGAGTTCCAGTCTGAACTCCCCGCATTAATACCAGTGCTCCCCGAACCATCTTGCAGGCATCTTTCTCGAACACTTTTTTTACACCTGCATCATCCATCTTGCTTGCAAAAATTAGATTTCTAGCCAATGCAGGAATATGCAGAACACCAGGAAGTGTTCTAATCCTTCCACCTTGCAGCTTCAGCTTGACCTTTCCACGTCCGACGATTCTGGCCTTCCTATCATCCCCTAGAAAGACATCACCACCATCATATTTCTCATACTCGCAGAACCACTCCCTATGGGGAGTGAAGTGAAAGGATGCACCTGAGTCAATCAACCATGACTCATGATCTACATGTGTATTTGAAGAAGAAGCCAAATACACATCCCCACCTTCATCTGTGGTGGTTTTTGCCTCTGCAGAAGGAGCTTCATCAGATCCCTTTCCTTTCTCAGGAGCTTTAGATCTGCATTCCTTTTTGTAGTGTCCTTCCTTTCCGCATTTCCAGCACACCTTTACAAACTTTCCGGGAGATTTAGATCTCCCTCTAGATTTAGATCTCCCACTCGAAACCTTATTCTTGTTTCTGTTCTGGGACCTTCCTCGTACAGATAAGGCATCTCCATTCTGACCCTCCATATTTCTTCGTCTCATTTCCTCCGACAGCAAGGCTGAGACAATGTCATCAAAATTCAAGGTAGTTGTATTGCTACTTATTGCAATAACCAGACTGTCCCACGAGTCTGGTAGAGAACACAACAAACTGATGCACTTATCTTCATCTGAGATTTTAATATCAACAGATGACAGCTGACTTACCATAGTATTGAAGGCGTTCAGATGCTCTGTCACCGAGTCTCCATCCTTCATCCTCGGGTTATACAGCTTTTTCCGCAGGAACAACTTATTCACCAGAGACTTAGATTGGTACAAAGTCCCAAGTTTTTCCCACAAATTCTTCGTCGTAGCTTCCCCAGATACATTCAACAATATTGAATCTGAGACACACAACCGTATTGTGCTCTTAGCCTTCCGATCCAGTTTCTTCCAGTCTTCATCTGACATTGCCGTTGGTTTAGTACCTAGATCTACCGCAATCCACTGATCTTTATCCACCGGCAGATCCTCCATCTTGAGCTTCCACAACTCAAAACTCTGACCATTAAATTTCTCGATCTCTATCTTCCCGTCGCTCGCCATCTTCTTTCACAGCAAGAATCGATCCTGCAGATCTCCCACTGAACAGGGTCTACCTCAGGCCCAAGCAAAAAACCCTCAGCAGCAAAGGCGTCCCCTTGAAGCCGAAACAGCTCTGATACCAAATGTAGGTTTTAACCCTAAACAAAAATTATCTACACATGAATATTATAACAGAAAATAAACAATAGCGAGAGCATAAAACATAAAACAGATAAACACAGAGATTTTCCCCTGGATCCCAAATCGGGACGACCAACTTGATTTTTCATTATATTCCTTTTAGTGTTACAACACATATATATACACACTGAAGCATACATAAACCCTAATCCATTAACCCTGGATTAGAACATAACCGTAGTTCCCTTGACCGGATCTACAAAATACCAGGGGCCGAAAACCATCGTACCCCAAAACCATGTGCAAACTCATGCACAAAACATGGGTGGGTCCGCCTATGAGTGGGTCCGCACACCAAAACAATTTTCAACAGTGGGGGCTGCCTCCCCCCTTGTGACCCCCCTGCTGTGCTCGACGCAACGTACAACGCGTGGGGCTAGTCGTGGAAAGAATATAACACATACCCAACATAGGAAGAAAGTAGTTTCACAAGGAATGGATAAATATCATTTGGAAAATTACTAATTTCCCTCCCCACAAATTTTTCCAGTACTATACCTTTCATTCATAAAGACTCAAAGCATTTCTCTAACTTTTGGTGGGACCAGACCCACGTCTTAATGACTGATTGGCATCAAGGTATTGCATTCCACCTCACTAAAACCTTTCCCTTTCATAAAAAAACCCTTTTCCCTTAACATCATTCATTTTTCCCTCATGAACCCCCTTTCCTAAGTTAAAACACATTTTACTTAGGAAAAGTAAAAACCCCTTTAACTAATTCTCATTTCGTTAAAAAAACCCAAAAAATGATTTTACCCTAAGTATAAGCATTAAAATGTTAATATTAGGCCATTACCATGAAAATCCCGTCTAAAATTATGTTTTAACACTATATTTAGTATATTCTTCAATCCTGCTCATACACTTCTTTATTAACACTTTAACTTATGTATTAGATCCCTATTAACCTTTCCTCTCCCATATTATATTAAATCCCTTTAAATAATATCCAAACCCATATTTTATTTTTAACCTATGGTTCGTTTTCCCTGTGTGACCTATTATTCTCGCTCCCCATAGGTTAAAACTATCCCTTTATACAAATATCCCGCCTATCCTAAACTTACACATACATCTGTTTCATTTGTTAAATATATCATACCAACCTATCACATTTCACACATAAAACTATATATTAAAACTATGTTTTAATATATAAGTTCAATCCTGTCGCAATAAAGAACTCCCAAGCCCCACGTCCATTACCCTGCATCTTCACCACTAAATCTCGATCGTTCGCTCCATTCCTTTAGATCCAACGACGAATATCTCCCACCGCAAATATCATAGCACGGTTAATAACCAAAATAAAATTTTTGATAAAAGATGTTTTGAGCCTTCCTCTCTCCTCCACACGTTGCAAATGTTTTGGATCACATCTATTCGACAAATACCATTTACCGGTTTTAAACCATGTGAAAACCGCTTAGCGGTAATTCCTTCCCCCGCGCCTAAACCGTTGATAAATTGAATTGACTAAAAGTTAATGCAATCACCGTTCAACTCAAATTCTTTATAAAAAAAACAGAATGCACGTCTTTCAAGCTTTATGTTACCTTTCTGCTCATAAACATCTCCAAAACGAGAAGAATACATTTCTACCCCTGTTTTAGTGCATAAACCAACAAAATCCAACCAAATCCATTGCTACGATCATTAAAAAGATTCCAGACTGCATATAAAGGACACAAAAAGCTTTTGAAAGCTTTCTACACACAACAAACCCTTTTCCGCAACAAATTTTCTAATTCACAGGTATTCTTCAGAAAAAGACCTATCCATCCATCTAAAACAAATATATTGTTAAATTGAAGTCTTTTAGAACCTGTCTGCCTAAGAAACAACCATATTACCTCATAAATTTATCCTAGCTGTAAACCCTGAGCATTTCCACAGTTTCTGAAACTGTAATCCATTTTTTAAGCAAGTTTGAAGTGACTTTAGGCATTTGCGGACTTAAGAAGCCCTCTGAGATATCCAAAGCATTTCTACAATACTCAAAATCCTTTTTTTCATAAGGTTTGATGTTTCTTCATCAGCAGAAAATTGCAGTTTACCCTTGATATCTTTTGCTGAGTCTGTAAAGGTCAAGAAATTGGTTTTAAAATAGAATTGACAGTTTGAGTCAGAATAACCTAAAATATCCTTTTATAGTCCAAGATAGAACCTCTGTTACACTTAAAGTCCTTCTGTAAATATTTTATTCTTACAGAAGTGTGTCTCAGACCTAAAAAATGAGTTTTAAAGATCAAGAGTGTTAAATTTGTTAAAACAAACCTATCTATGGCATCCAAAAGCACAATTTTAATCAATCCACTATAACCTCCTATTGTAGATGTAGAACATACCCCATTGGCTGATGCAAACTACAAAATCACAGATCTTGTAACTGAATTTAACCTCCTTGAGCTCCACTGTTGGAGCCAAGAGAAATCCTTGGACCAAGTAGATGATGTTCTTATTTGGGAATCTAATTTTATTAATTATGTTGTTCCTCACACCCATAAATGCCCAAAAGCCATCAGATTGTGCCAATCTCATTATTCTCTAGATTGGAGAGCCATTGTCAATTTTGAAAAGGAAGTATTGTTTACCATAAAAGCTAAATCCATAAACCAAATGCTTCAGTTTCAACCTGAGCCCAGTGCAGTCCCTTTGTCCATTGAAGCTCTCACAAAGTTCTATTTGGAGTTGGATTTTCCAAAAAGATTCCAAATCTTTCAAACATTCATGCCCTCCTATATAGAAATACCTAAGTTCAAACCTCCATATTCCTCTTCTAAATTCCCAAAAGGAACTAGACACATTACCTCTATGCTGTCTTTTATCCTTGGTTACTTCACAGATGAACATACTAATGCATCTATACTTGGTTTCCTATCTATTTTTGTACCTTTTCAGCCCCCTGCAGTCATCTACAATTTTTCCCAGTATATTGTTGATAGTATACATGAACAACTTGTTAAATTACCTATTGAAGGTGTCTTTAGGTATACTTCTTTTCTTTTCCACATGTTCCTTTACATTCAGTCAGACAAGTTTCCTATAACTCTTCAAAAGATGGATGTAGAAGGAAATGCACAGTCTATTATATTTTGGACCTCCTTGATCGGAAAGGAGTCAAAAGAGTTCACATATGCAGACTTTACAGATTGTGTCATCCATTCATTGGTAAATCTACTAAAAAAAAGTGTGCAACCTAGAATCAATGATGAAATCAATAGGGTTTTATAGTTTTTAGAATAGAGCAGGACAACTGATTGGTATTTATACCAAAATCACACTAAGATCAGAGTTTATGGGACAACCCTCATTCCTTACAAATTGCCAAAGTATTTTCCTATGAGGTTGTTTTATTTAGAATATATAAGATAGATTTTGAACTCAGATTCAGTAAATTTCTTGGTTCCTAAGAATAAAACCCAGTTTAAATTAAAGAACCAAGTGGGTCCATTTGTATGCAATAACAGAGAAGCAGGTATAGAGGGAGAAAATAAGTTGTCAAAGTACAAATTCAGAATTTTTTTTCTTTGGCACTATGATCCTTATGGTATAGTAAGAAAAATGAGAGTGAAGTGTAAATTAACTCCCCACATTGATGAAAAGAAGACTGAAATTGAGAAATTTTCTAACCAATATGAATGGTTATAAAATACACTGGTGGAAGTTGATCACCAGAGTGATACTAGTCCCATTTTGCAGACTCCATCTTAGGAAGATAGAGATATAAAAAGAAATAGGGAAGAAGGCTCTTACACTACTGAAACTACCACAGAAACCAAGTTTAAACTCAAGTACAACAAGAAACCAAAGATCAATCCTGCAGATAAAGAAAAAGAGACAGTGGATATTATAGATACAAAGATTCCAGAGAAAGAAATAGTGCCTCCCACAATGATTGTAAATGAACAGAAACCTGCCACTTCCAATACAAAATTGATCCAGAAGCAGTAGAGTGTGGAAGTTTAATCATCAAAATAGACAGAGGACAAAGATATGGACATAAAGGAAAAGTATAACGAGATTAAGGCTAAAAATGAGGAAATTAAGAATGAAATTTATTCTCAATACTTAAAGCAGACTCTTGGCATACAAAACAGGCTGCTTTCAGCCTTTGATTATAAAAACAAGAAATTGATGATGACAGTACTTCAACCTACAATGCCAACTCCCAAAGCAGTAACTGATTACAAAAAGGTTTATTTTGAAGTACCGGTCCAAGACATTCATCCCTTGGACCAAATTGAATTCCATAAATAGAGTTCAAAAATGATATATTCCACAATGACTACAAAAGAAATGAGTTCTCAAAAGCTCCATAATACTTTGATAAATGTCATAGATCAAATTAAAGTTGAAAAATCCTCTTCATATTCCAACCATACTAGAAAAAAATATTTAGAGGAGTTAGTGATTGAGGTGGGTTCTGATCCTACTAATGTAAAAGCTAAAGAGGAACTAATAAAAAAGAAGAATGGTGATATTGCAGCACTCAAAAAAACAGTTGAAATTACCTCCTACAGAGCATTTGCAGGCCAAGGAGATTCTATAGGAATCCAATCAAAAGGAAGAGATGATGAGTCTCATATTGCAGATGACATCACAAATTAAAGAAATGGAGTGAAATGGACAAATTGGTCCAAGAAAAATAATCCAACAAAGCCTAGGAAATCATTGCTACTGTAATTCCTATGGTAACAATAGCAGTGCCATCTACTCTAGCAGAAGAATTATCTCCAAAGGTTCCATTGGCTACAGCAGTGCCTGTAACTTCATCAACAACTTCTACCACTAAGTCTTCCACTTCAGCAGTCCAGCAATCAGAAGAGGCCAAAACATTGGTTAAGGCAATGGAGGAAATTTCCATACAAACCAATGAATTAAAAATATTAAAGGAGAAAATTAAAAATCTAGAAGATGCCAAAAAGCTTGCACAGATCAATGCCAAGACTGAAGAGAAAAAGGCTAAAAAGTTGAGTGAGCAATTAAAGAAGTTGGAAACAGATTTGACTTTGAAAGAACCCATGGCACATATTAAAAATCAATTATGGTCCAATATCATTGAATCATTCAATGATACTTGGCCATCAATATAGGTGATTTACGAGCAGAAGGATTTATTGAAAGCAACAAGAGAAAAAATACAAAGGACCAAAGATGAGCTAGGTACCAAACCTGAAGAAGCATTGGAAATTATTAAGTTCCTCAATTCCAAAGATGAAATTGGAATAACAGACAGAACATAAACTATACTTGAGGTAAGAAAGGTAGTTTCCAAAAAGAACTTGATGAAACAATTGGAAGAAAAGTGCAAAAACATGGATATAGAAATTACAAGATTCATGGTAAAATTTGACATTTTAAGGCAAAAAGAACTTCCAAATATTCTAGTAATCATTGAAAAATTTATGAAACAAGAATATTATAACAAAAATATAAGGGAATCTGTCAAAGAATAGGTAAACAAATCAGATTGGCAAGGGATACCAACAGGGAAAGTTTTGCACAAGAGTATTGAAAATCTGTTTTACTTGCATACACAAATTTCTTTGATAACATAACATGAAACATTTTATAGAATAAAAAAGAAACACTTGTACCACTTCTATTCTTTAAAACCAATTCTCATATATGCATTTAATAACACACCTAATCTAATATACTATTGAGTTTTCCAAAAATATCAATGTGCTCAAAAATTAATATTTTTATTACTAAACCTTTATGTTTAATAGATCAGTTTAGTATGATGTTGTAACTAACCCCTCCCACATTTACCCATTTTTACAAGCTCTCGAGGGTAAACATGAGATGAGTGCCACTATGATATGACACGACCTCCAAGTTCTAGTTATGGAAGTGGGGCTAACAAACCGATAACAAACTTCCATCCCGCAGGGACTACATACCACTCATGAGCCTGCAAGCCACCCTAGGTGATCAATCCCTGAGTTGCAACTCTTTTTCAGTAGGCTTATATTCCAACCGCACCCATAATACCACATGAATGTAGTTATTAGGCTCCAACTACACCCATAATCATTTCTCCATGTGGTTATGACCCAAATTTCATATTTAATTTCATGTGATCGCTAGACCTATTCCACTTTTTCAGGAAATCCTCTAGACCACTGCCTAGAACTTCTTGTAACTTTCCAAGATCATGATTAAGATGGCAACAATGCTGAAAATTCAAACTTGAATAAGATATTGACCTAGACATGGTTAATACACAACAATAATTTCATCAAACATATGATAAACATGAAAGTTATAGGTCATGAATGCATATCTTATCAAAAACTTTTAAATTTTATCTGAGAATCATCAAGAAGGATCCAAGCCCTCTCTAACTAGCTATAACAACATTTGTTATTACATTCTTTAATCAACTACCCAGTAACTTAACAAATCATGAACAAGAGCCTAAGTTATAGCACATCATATAACTAGGTATATAACCAACATATAACCAGAATAGAGACCATAACAAATCATTCATAATGTCAACATGGCGACTAGAAAAAGTGCTCATAGATCAAAATAGGAAAATTACTGTTATTAACATATGCAAATGCAAACCAAATCAGGGACTTCCACGTACCACCCAACCATATATTGGGTTAAACCAAATCTCTCTTTCATCCAATCACACCCATGGCATATTCCAAAAATGAATGCGGGATTATATGGGTTAAACCAAAATAAAACTACGTAGGGCTTTCAAATGCCAAACCACCTCAAACCTCAAGCATAGTGATCTCACCTATATGTGGCAGAAATCACAAACATAAACTAGATCGGTCTCTACCCAAGTTGTCTAGGGCTCTAGCAACTAGTAACTCAACCCACAACCTCCAGGGAACTTGAGTTGTTCCAGGGATCCAAAGCGTTTTTCCCAACCCCAAGGCTTTAGGGACTAGTAACTCAACCCAAAAAATGATCAGGGGATCATGTCCAAGATGAAAAAAATGCTCAAAAATGGAACTAATCAGAATTGGTTACAATTTGAACGATTGGATAGGCCTCGTCACTGCGATTCTGGCACCGTGAATGGGACTCCAATCCGATGTCGCATGTGGAAGATATTGAAGTTTAAAAATTTCCAATAACCTTCAAAACATGACTTTTGACTTAATTGATTTTTTCATTTACAAAAAAAAAATTATATGGAAAAAATTCATTTTTATATGGTTTATTAGAGGCCTATCAGTGGGTGCCACGTGGCCTACCTAGAAGCTGCCACGTTACCCCAGGCCATTGGTTCAAAGTGCTGGTTAAAAATTGGTTTAAGGTTCATGGACCCGACTCCTTGGGTGGGTCGTGTTGAGTGCACGCAGATTCGATTCGTTTCATTTTAGAAGAAGTAGACAAATGTGAATAACCCTTGGGGCTTAAACCTTTTTCCATTTGACCTAATGTTATGAACGTAGCCTTAACACCTTGTGAACGAGCGGAGGTTATGGGACTAACCCTTGGGGCTTTGGAACTTCGCAATGTGACCACCTGCTCAGAACCGTGGTCTTAACCATTTTCAAAATGATGGAAGAATTAAGGGCTAGCCCAATTGCATGTGACCCCGCGGCTAGAAGTAGAGACTAATGCCTTATCCACCAGCAAGACTATCCGTCTGGGAAAATCGCATGTGAACATGCCCATCATCCGACAGTTACATTTATTATTTCTGCCAATTTTAGCACGCGGTTCCGACATTTTCGGAGATTCCGCCTTTCTGGTGGAGCTAACTGGAGTTAGCCAAGTTTAGTGGAGGTTTTTGAGGGACACTAGGCAAAATACTGTTGGGATCATAACTTTCTCCATATTCGACCAAATTAGACAAAATTTTGGTCAATTTTGGGTATTCTGAGCATTTTGGAGAGGTTGGGACAGGTTGCAAAGCCAACAGAGGTGTTTTTCAGCCATATTTTCTTTAGGGAATCTTGGAGAGCCATTAGGGCCATGAGGTAAATGGAGCTATATTGGGCTACACTTCATTGTTTGAGGTGAAATAAAAGCCATACTTAGCTTATTTATGTCTTTTGAATTCATTTTCACAACTGTTTCAGCCTGTTTAGGCTTATTTCTCACTGTAAAACCAATTTGAGCAACCTAATAGAGCAAGGACATGCCCATTGGGAGCCTTGGACCCGGCATATGTAGCCCAGGAGGGGTGAACTACCTCATCATGTTGCTGTGTTGTTATGGTAAAGTTATTTTGCTATGTATTTTTGATTCAAGATGTTAAACAGTAATTTTAATTAACATTCCCTCACACATAAACTCAAAAATAGTTATCAAAAAAACTTTGTTTAATTTTCAAGACATGACAAACACTTTGCACACTTAATTAAATGAAAATGAATACTTTGAACAACAGATACAAATACTTTAATTTTTAGATCAGTTGGTATTAGAGCTAAGGTTTTAAGCCTTAGGAGCTAGAGTTTTACTCATCATTTGTTTTGTGAAATGATATAGTTGATTGTTTGCAAGTTTTGATGCTTACTAGGCTTAAACTCAAGAGAGGTGAAGGAAATTTGGCTAGTGTACAAAGTAATCCACAACCAAGAAGTGTCAGAGAGCCACCTCCAAGAGCCATAGAAGAAGCTTTAAGTATGTCTTCAAGAGAGGGATAATCTCCTGAAGATATGGATCCAAAAGAAGAGGAATGGGTGTTCCGAAAGGATTTCTTGGATATGACGAAGATGGTGAGGATACTCTACAAAGAAAGGAATGATAGGCTTGTTGGAGAAGGGTATAAAAAACAGAAATAAGGAGAGGGTTCTTCAGGAGGAAAGAAAAGTGATGACAAGTCAAAGAAAGGACACAGAGGAAATGGTGATCCACCATCCCCATATTCATCCTCTTCCTCTACATCGTCATCCTCAACTTTGGTGAATCAATCTCACAAGTCTAAAACCATTGGTAAAAGTCCATTTTTAAAGCTTGATGTTAAATTTGAGTTGCCTATGTTTAACGGTGAAGTCAATGCAAAGAAACTTGAACATTGGATAAGACAGTTGGAAGTTTACTTGAGGATACAGAACCTTCATGATGATGACACCAAGATACAGTTAGCCTCTTTGAGAATGGATGGAGCAGCATTGGTATGGTGGGAAACCAAGACTAAGGATGGAATTAAAAAACATGGTATGATCACTTTATCATGGGCTAAATTTATTTTTGCAATTAAAAAGAAATTTTATCCATTAGCTCATTTACAAAATGCTATCATGAACTGGAAAAACTTCAGACAGCTTAAGGGAAAAAATGTACATGACTACACCCAAGAGTTTAGGAAAAGAGCACTCTTATTAGGGGTAGACTTACAAAGTCAAGATACTTTGCTGTAATATATAGGTGGTTTGCATAGCTACCTTAGACATAATATCCTTATGTTCAATCATACTAGTCTAGACGAAGTTTGTGTACAAGCTACACATTTAGAGGCTAGAGGGAAAAAAACTTTCGATGAGGGTATAAACAAGCCTTTTAAGGGGGAAAACAAAGATTAAACCTTTAAGGGAAAAGGAAAAAAGAATGCATCTGTTAAACAATAGGGTGAGAAAGTGATATGTAAACACTGTTCAAGAGAAGTCCATGAAGAGAAAAACTGTTGGAAATTACATCCTGAAAAAAGAACTCAGTTTAACAAAAACAAAGGAAAGAAGAAAAATGCAGCTACTACAACTACACCACAGGACTTAGGTGATGATTCAGGTGACGAAACCAAAATTGCAGCCATGGGTTTGAAAAGTATAAAGGGAAAGGAAAGTGAAACTAAGCCAAGCACTAGTAATTCAAACTGTCATGTACAAACTCCAAATGAGGAAGAAAGAATTGAATTGTTCCATGTGAGGATAGTCTCAAAACATACAAAAATTGACACATTGTTTGACAGTGGGTCACAAGAAAATCTCATATCAGAAGACTTGGTAAAACAGTTTAAACTTGAGACCATTCCACATCCAAAGCCTTATCCACTTGGGTGGATATGCAAGGATGCAAACTTACAAGTCTCAAGAAAGTGCATATTGTGATTCACGATTCTGACACAGTTGAACTTGATGTAGTACCGCTTGATATATCAGGAATTGTTTTGGGAAGTCCTTACTTATTTGAAAGGAAAGAGATCTTCCATCACCATGAAAATAATTATCATCTCTTTAAATATGGCATGAGTTCATTTTCAGAGCACATCACAAGAAGGAAAATATAGCAATGGTAAATGTGGCATAGGTAAAAAGGCTAGTGAATTCTAGTAAGAGTTTTGTACTTCTTATGGTTAAGCCAAAGGTTTATGTGAATCATGAGTCATTTAAAAAATGTGATTCCAAGCTTAAATCAGATTTATATGATGTATTTGATGCACATCATGAGATGTTTTAGGAACTAACAGGTTTACCTCCTAAAAGGGAGATTCAACATGAAATCCAGTTACATCAAGATTGTCCTCTTCCTAACATAGGCATGTACTGCATGTCTATCATGGAGAATGCTGAAATCAAGAGGAAAATTAAAGACTTGTTGGACAAAGGATTCATAATACCAAACACTTCGCCATGTGGGTCACCGATAGTGTTGATTCCAAAGAAAGATGGAACTTGGCGCATGTGTGTGAACTTCAGGGCATTGAACAAGATAACGGTAAAGAATCGTTACCCACTCCCAAGGATAGATGATTTTTTAGATCAAATGAAAGATGCTAAATATTTCAATAAGTTAGACTTACGTAGTGGTTATCATCAAGTTAGAATTGCAAAAAGTGACATTTGGAAGATAGCATTTAAAACCAAACAGGGACTCTTTGAGTGGCTTGTTATGTCGTTTGGTGTATGCAATGCACCTGCAACTTTCATGCGGGTAATGGATGATGTATTACGTCCTTTTCTTGATTATTTCATTATTTTCTACTTATATGACATCTTAATTTTCAGCAAGACTAGAGGAGAGCATGTCATGCATGTTAAGAAAGTACTTGATATTTTGAAGAAAAATCAGTTATTTCTTAAAATGTCAAAGTGTGAATTTGGAAAGACTTCTTTGGTTTATTTGGGACACATAGTAGGAGGAGGTGCTTTGAGAATTGATCCTTCTAAGGTAGAATCCATTTTGAAGTGGCCTAATCTCAAATCCATTACAGAGGTAAGATTTTTTTGGGTGTAGCTCAGTATTGGAGGAAGTTTATTTCTAACTTATCTGCCATAGCCACTCCTATGCATGTAGTGACAAGTGTGAAGCGTGCTTTCCAATGGGGAAGCAAGAAACATAAAGCTTTTGAGTCTTTGAAAGAGAATATAATTTCAGCTCTAGTCCTTGCATTACCGACTTGAGACAACCATTTGAGATTCAGACCGATGCTAGTGATTACGCCATGTGTGCAGTTCTCTTACAGCATGGTAAGCCTATCGCATTTCATTCTGAGATATTTAATGGTGCTGTTGTGAATTATCCTACATATGATAAGGAGTTGTATGCATTGGTAAAAAGCGTCAAAAAGTGGAAACACTATTTTATGGGCAAATAAACAGTTGTTCATACCAACCATCAGCCTTAAATACAATACTTGCAATCACAAAGTAAATTATGATAATCACGACATTTTAGATGGATGGGTTTCCTACAATAATTTCACTTGGTAATAAGGTACAAGAAAGGTATTTTCAAGAAAGTTTCTGATATGCTTTCAAGGCCTATTATTAGTGCTACCAATTTACTTAAGAATGATTCTATTGTACATGAGAGCTACATATAACAGTATGCATCAGATGTTGATTTTAAGGATGTGTATGCTAACTTGAGTGAAGGGAATCATGTTGAGGAGAATGATTATCATTTGCAAAATAATTTGCCGTTTCATATTGGAAAGTTATGTATACCATAGGGGGAGAGACTAAGCATCATGAGAGAAGCTCATTCTTCTCTTATTGCTGGACATTTCGGGGTAAGCGAAACGGTGGCACATTTACAGAGGTATTGTTATTGGCCTCACATGGTAGATAGTGTTTCACGTTTCATTAGAGCTTGTTCATTATGTGCTATAAGAAAGCCTAGCAATAGGAAGCTTGGTTTATATACGCCATTTCCAGTACCTTCTAGACCATGGGAAAGTGTTTCTATAGATTTTGTTGGAGGTATACCATTATCTAGAAAGAAGCATGATTATCTTTAAGTAGTAGTTGATAGATTCAAAAAGATGTGTATTCTTATGCCATGTAAGAAATCTATAACTACTGAAAAAATTGCTGATTTGTATTTTCAACATGTATGGGTTCATTATGGCTTGCCTACTTCTATTGTTAGTGACAAGGATTCCAGATTTGTTGGGAATTTTAGGTCAAATCTATGGAAGATCATGGACACCAAGTTGAAGAAGAGTACTGCTTTCTATCCACAAAAAAATGGCCAAATAGAGGTAGTGAATAGAACCATTGCACATATTTAGAGATGTTATTTCAGCAAGCATCCCAAGCTTTGGGATGAACACTTGCATTACATTCGACATGCTTACAACTGAGCCAAGCACTCTTCTACAAATACTTCACCTTTTGAAACTTGCTTTGGGTATTTGCTTAAGTCACCTTTAGATTTCATTCTTAAGAAGGATGTTTCCATTGAAGGGCATAGTGACATTGACAAATCTCGCATGTTCATTGAAATAATTCAGCTCATACATCAACAGGTTCAAGAACAGCTTGAAAAAAGTCAAGGCAAGTACAAGGAGAGGCATGACAAACACAGAGTTTATCATAAGTTTCAAGAAGGAGATGAGGTATGGTTGCATATTAGTAAGGTAATAATGAAAGGAGAAGGTAAAAAGCTGAAGCCTATTTGTTATGGTCCATTCAAGATCCTTAAACAAGCTGGAAATAATGCTTTTCAACTAGATTTGCCTTCATATATGCAAATGTATTCTGTTGTGAATGTGGGAAATTTACGTTTGTATAAACCTCCTTTAATTTCTAATTATGAAAGTGACATTTAGCTGCCATCCATAGAGGATTTCTCACCATAATTTTTGGATGAGCTGAAAGAGGATGTTATCCTTAACAGAAGGATGTGCACTTTGAGGAGGGGAAATGTTGATTATGTTCGGGTTGGTCTTAAAGGTAGCAAACCGAGTAAGGAAAAATGGATGGAGGTGGAAAAGGTGAGGGATATGTACCCTCATCTGCTTAACAGGTAATTGAAGGCTTTTGGGGTCCAAAAGCTTCCCAATTGGGAGGTGTGATCAGGGTATCATGTCCAAGATGAAAAAAATGCTAAAAAATGGAACTACTCATAATTGGTTACAATTTGAACGATTGGATAGGCCTCGTCGCTGCGATTCTGTCACCATGAACGAGACTCCAATCCGATGTCGTATGTGGAAGATATTGAATTTTAAAAATCGCCAATAACCTTGAAAACAAGACTTTTGACTTAATTGATTTTGTCATTTACAAAAAAAAAATTATATGGAAAAAATTCATTTTTATATGGTTTATTAGAGGCCTATCAGTGGGTTCCATGTGGCTTGCCTAGAGGCTGCCACGTGGCCCTAGGCCATTGGTTCAAAGCGTTGGTTAAAAATTGGTTTAAGGTTCATGGACCCGACTCCTCGGGTGGGTCATGCTGAGTGCATGTAGATTTAGTCGTTTCATTTTAGAACAAGAGGAGAAATGTGAATAGCCCTTGGTGCTTAAACCTTTTTCCATTTGACCTAATTCTGTGACCGTAGCCTTAACACATTGTGAACGAGCGGAGGTTATGGGACTAGTCCTTGGGGCTTGGGAACTTCGCAATGTGACCACCTGCTCGGAACCATGGTCTTAACCATTTTCAAAATGGCGGAAGAATTAAGGGCTAACCCAATTGCATGTGACCCCGCGGTTAGAAGCAGAGACTAAAGCCTTATCTGCCAGCAAGACTATTCATCCTGGAAAATCGCATGTGAATGCGCCCATCATCCAACAATTACATTTATTGTTTCCACCAATTTTATCTCGTGGTTCCGACATTTTCAGAGATTCCGCCTTTCTGGTGGAGCTAATTGGAGTTAGGCAAGTTTAGTGGAGGTTTTTGAGGGACATTGGGAAAAATACTGTTGGGATCATAAATTTCTCCATATTTGACCAAATTAGACAAAATTTTGGTCACTTTTGGGTATTCTAAGCATTATGGAGAGGTTGAGATAGGCTTCAGAGGCAAAAAAGGTGTTTTTTAGCCATTTGTGCTTCAGGGAAGCTTGGAGAGCCATTAGGGCCATGAGGGAAATGGAGCTGTATTGGGCTACACTTCACTGTTTGAGGTGAAATAAAAGACATAATTAACTTATTTCTGTCTTCTGAATTCATTTTCACAGCTGTTTCAGCATGTTTAAGCTTATTTCTCAATGTAAAACCAATTTTAGAAACCTAATAGAGAAAGGACATGCCCATTGGGAGCCTTGGACCTGGAAAATGTAGCCCAGGAGGGGTGACCTGCCTCATCATGTTGTTGTGTTGTTATGGTGAAGTTATTCTGCTATGTATTTCTGATGCAAGATGTTAAATAGTAATTTTAATTAACATTCCCTCACACATAAACTCAAAAACAGTAATAAAAAACACTTTGTTTAATTTGCAAGACATGACAAACACTTTGCACACTTAATTAAATGAAAATGAATACTTTGAACAACAGATACAAATAGTTTCATTTTCAGATCCCAAAATCTAGGGAAACCCAAGTTTTTATAGAGTTATAGAGCATTTGTTCCAACCCACAACCATAGGGAATGTGAGAACCAATAAAAAAAATCCAAAAATGGGGAACCCACTACACCATAGTTATTCAGGAAATGGAAAGCCAAGGTTGGAATCACTGTCACTCCAACAAAATCTCCATACCAATGACAACACAAAACCAAGGAACCACATGCATATACCATGCATCCAAAAATAAAAAAGGAAATTAAACATGCAACATGTTACATGTAAAGTATCCCTATTGTGGTTGTTTATCCAACTGTCCCCTTGCGCTCACTTCCTTTCCTTTGCTTTATTTCTCCAATTGAAGTGAAAGATAGAGTGCTCCAAGCATACTCCAATAATTATCTAAGTGTGAAAGAGTATGAGAGAAAATGGACAAGAACTAAAATAAAAATTTTCAAGAGCTAACAACAGATTCTCTTATGCCTTTTTATCATCGATGTCTCATTTTCTTCATTTTCCTTCATTTTTCCTCTAATTTCCCTTGCATGCAAATTTGTGTCTCTTCACCTTCCTTTTCTCCTATTTTCCTTTATTTTCATAATGAAATTCTAAATATTTCCTCTTTTCCTTTGCCAATTTTCATAACCATTAATTAATGACAAGTGATTCCCACTAAAGTATTTTCCCAACATTTAGTTTGGAATGTGTGCCCCATTACCTTGGTATTATTTTATTTACATGGAAAATCAGCCATGGGCTCTTACAAACCCCTCCCCCTTGGGGGAACATCATCCTCGGTGTTTAATTATGCTTATAAACACCCAAACATTCTGTCAATGGAGCTTTATAACATAACTCGATGCAACATTTACATCATACAATATTGTTGAAACCATGAACACCATACTGCTTATTGGAGCATTATAACATAGCTCGATGCAATATTCACAACATAATAATTATTGGAACTTTATAACACAACTCATTGCAGTATTTACAATACACGTGCATATGTAAATATAAACTAAAACACATAAACTAAACACATCTACTCAACCAACAAATAAGGAAGGATACAAGATCCACATATGATAAACCATCTTCCATGTAGTTTCATCATTCCCAAAGTTCTTTCATTGTACTTTAAATTTCTTTATTGCTCAATTCTGGAGCATGAGTTGTTTCTGCTTGAAAATGCACTAAGGTTTTGGCTGGAATTCTCCCTCTGGTTCTACCTGCAATATAAACCAATCAATCAGATGATCAATATCTTGGACATATCTCTTAAGTAATGAAGCATTAAAAAATCAAGGACTTTCACTGTTGGCGGTAGTGAAATTCTATAGGTAATTGGTCCAATACTCTCAAGGATTTCAAATGGCCCACAATATTGAGGTTCCAACTTGTCACATGATCCAATCCTCAAGGATATCCTCTTGGGTTTGATGTACAAATACACATGCTCCCCAACCTGAAAATTCTTGAATGCTCTATGTTGATCTGAATAACTTTGTTGGAATATGGAATTACTTGGGGGGGGGGGGGGGAGGACTATATCAGTAATAATGGGGTTCTTAAAAATTTAAGTACAAACCTTCATTTATTTTCACATTTGTCAGTTATTTGACAGAGCGTTCATACTATAATAAACATGAAAAATAAGATAATACATTCACACACATCATTTGAAAAACACACACACATATTGACACGTGTATTTTTATATAGAAACACAAAGGGAGAAAACCACCAATCTATTTGTTATTATGATGTAATTTAAGCACCCACTTAATTACATCAAGTTGTTTGTGATCACACACTCACAAGAGGCCCCAACTAGGCTTCAGATAGCAAGCTACAACTTTCCAAGAGGCACCAACCTCTTATGAATGTAGGAAAATACTTTCTCTAGCCATTGTTCTACTTGTCATACACTTTTCAAATTTAAAATAGAGACTAATACAATTACATAGAAATATAAATTTAGTTTAATACAGTACAAGATCCTTTCCTTCAGCACTACAATTCTTCTTTGAACCATGCCCCCTACTGCTCAACTAGCTCTGGTCACTACTGTATGCTTCAATGTATCTCTATTACACACTTACACACTCAAAATGCTACAAACTTCAACTCACACCAATTATACATTCACCCCACACTGTTCCATTGTAATATTAGGTTTTGTTTCACTATTACACAATTATCAATGTCATTTTTGTAGTCAATCTCATTCTTCCCAAGATTTTACTCATCATGGCTCTCCATGTCGTTGTTTCATCAAATTTCCTGACCATTACATCTACTTTAAACATAAGAATGGGAACATGTGTTTTTTTCCCATGCTAAGAATTAATTCTCAGTCAGAATATGCATGGATAATGTTATCTTTCTATTATGTACTACTTATTGGCCACTGCAATTGAATTAATTCTAAGAATCGACACCTGAATGTTTTTCATACTAAGAATTAAATCTTAGTCAACCTACAAAATCAAATATCTCCTCCATTAATGTTGTGAAACCAACTCCAAAAATAGATGAAAAGAGATATCAACGCCTTAGAAATAAGCCACTTCGAGGGGTCAACCTCCAATAAATTACATGAATGAACAATTATTGGATGATTCAAATTACAAAACCTCCTTTCTATATATAGGAGTCCATGGGGCCACAATGTAATCCTAGCCGACCTAACAGTAATAATTTAAAGGCACAATAATAACAATAAGGGGGTTACACTAACAACAATAAGGGACCATACTAGTAATATAGGGACCTAACATGCCCCTCTCCTTCAAAAAAGTGTTGTCCTCAATGCTTGAGTAGCTCTGGGTTCTTCTGTATAAAATTATCATCCTCCCATGTAGAATATTCAGTGGGTAAGTTCTTCCACTTGATGAGATACTCTGAAATTGATCGATTCCGTAGCTGTCTAGTTCTTGTTTCCGTGACTGCTTCAGGTTCCAATATGATTTTTCCTTCCTCATCAATTTCTGGAAATATTGTTTGAACTGGAAGATTTTCACCTATAACCCTCTTTAAGCATGAAACATGGAAAATTGGATGCACTCGTGAAGAAGCAGGAAGCTCCAATTTGTATGCCATAGTACCAATCTTTTGCAACACCTTGTAAGGACCATAGTACTTTGGCGATAATTTATTATCCTTCTTAGCTTGCTTGAGGGACATTTGTTTGTATGGTTGTAGCCATAAAAATACCCGGTCTCCTACATCAAAACTTCTTTTCTTTGTGATGTTGATCTTTTTGTTGTTTGTTCGATTTTATTGCCAGTCGGAGTTGTCCTTTAAGAGTTGGAGAACTTCTTGTTGATGCTCAATGTGATATTCCTTTGCTTGAACCTTGAATTTTCTCTTAAAGATGATGTGATGGATGGTGGATGATATCCCTCAAGTTCCATAAATGGGGTCATTTTTATTACGTTTGGAAAAGTGTTATACGACCATTCAGCTAGAGGTAACCACTTGACCCATTGTGTTTGTTTATCAGATACAAAACAACGAAGATATCCTTCCAAATATTTATTTACTATCTTAGTTTGACCATCGGATTGAGGATGATAAGATGATCTATGAGCTAATTGAGTACCTAAACAAGAAAATAACTCCGTCCAAAAATTTCCAGCAAAAATGGGATCTTTGTCGCTCACAATAACCCTTGGGTTTCCATGTAGCTTTTCAATTGTGTCCATAAATGTAGTAGAAACTGTACTTTCTTTAAATGGATGAGATAATGCACAAAAGTGTGCATACTTGGTAAGTCTATCAACTACCATCATGATGACACTCTTTCCTTCGGACTTAGGTAAACCTGTGATAAAATCCATTGAAATCTCCTCCCGATGTTGACTTGGAATGGATAAAGGTTGTAGAAGTCCCGGGGTCTTAATTGTCTCAACTTTGTTCTGTGGGCAACCAAACATTCCGCCACAAAATTTTGAATATCAGATTTGAGGCCATCCCAAAAAAATTCATTCTTCACCCTGTGGTAAGTTTTTAAAAATCTGAGTGTCTTCCTAAAGGAGGAGTGTGAAATTCAAAAGAAAATTTTGTTTTGGTTAGAATTCTTACAAAAATATAGAGATATTTGTACCATAACGAATCATTTTTTCAACTAAATGTATCGGATGTACTAGGATCTTGCTGCAACTTTTGAATGAGTGTCTACACTTCTTCGTCCTTCTTCCATTCATCGCTTGCTTCGGCTATCCAATCTAGTTGGATAATAGAAATGACACAAAGCAATGCTTCCACCTCTCCATTCTTTCTTGAGAGTGCATCTGAAACAACATTTAACTTCCATTTTTTGTATACTATTTCAAAGTCATAACCCAACATCTTTGTGACCCATTTTTGCTGCTTTTCTGAGGATAGCCTTTGTTCCAAAAAGTGTTTAAGACTATCATGATCAGTTTTTACCTTGAAGTGTGTCCCCATTAGGTAAGGTCTCCATTTCTTTAGTGCATGTAGTATTGCTAACATTTCCTTCTCATAAATAGGTTTCTGTAAATACTTTCCTTTGATTGGATGACTTTAAAAAGCAATGGGTTTTCCTTCTTGCATTAAAACAACACCAATTCCATTTCTTGAGCCATCACATTCCACAATAAAGGTTTTTGTGAAGTCTGGTGTAGCTAAGACCGGTGCTAGGCACATTGCCTCTTTAAGATGTTCAAAGGCCTTAGTTGCTTCAAGAGTCCATGAAAATGCATCTTTCTTCAATAATTTTGTTAAAGGGGCTGCTATTCTCCCACAATTCTTAACAAACTTGCGATAATACCCTGTTAACCCGAGAAATCCTCGCAACTGCTTAATGGTTGTGGGGACTTTCCATTCCTTAATGGCTTTAATTTTGTTAGGGTCTACCTTAACACTCTCGTGAGATACAATATGACCCAAATATTCCACCTCTTGTACTCCAAAGAAACATTTGGATATTTTTGCATATAACTGTTTCTCCTGCAATATTTTGAGCACCATGTCAACATGTTGAACATGATCCTTCCAAGACCTGTTGTAGATTAGTATATCATCAAAAAATACTAGCAAAACTTTTCTAAGGAAGGTTTTGAAAATGAAATTCATCAACCCTTGAAATGTAGAAGGTGCATTGGTAAGGCCAAAAGGCATGACCAAAAATTCATATTGACCCTCATGAGTTCGAAATTTTTTTTTCAGAATATCTTCAGTCTTCATTCTAATTTGATGATATCCTGAATGAAGATCCAACTTGGTAAAATAAATTACTCCATGTAATTCATCCAATAATTCATCGATCACAGGAATGGGAAATTTATCTTTAATGGTGAGCTTATTGAGCTCCCTATAATCCGGACACATGTGCCATGATCCATCCTTCTTGTGTACCAATACTACAGGAGCAGAGAAAGAACTTTGACTAGGTTGAATTATACCAACCTCTAACATTTCTGCAATCATACGTTCAATTTTGATCTTTTGGACATAAGGATATCTATAAGGCCTGATGTTTGGAGGAACACTTCCTTGAATCAAATGAATAGCATGATCATGATCAAAAATAGGTGGGAGTCCTTTGGGAGTTGCAAAAGCCTTGGAATGATTGTCCAAGACTTTTTGGAGATCTGCAGAAATAGATGATTTTGATGTTGGAACTTCTAGTGAGCATAATTGTGAAATTACGCCTCGTTGTTCCTTCTTTAGAAGATTTGTCATGACATTAGAGATTATTATCTTTCCTGGCTTCCCTACAATACCCTGTAATTCCACTTCCTTTCCTTCTGAAATTATTTTAAGAAAATTTCTTGAAAATTAAAAGCTACTGTCCCCAAAGATTGTAACCATTGTACTCCTCAGCACCTCCCATAGGAATGGAAAGCATTGGACTATTCAATACATATTACCCCATGGTTAGCTTGATATTATGGTATTTTCCAAAGCAATTTATAGTTCCTCCATTTGCAACCATCACTTGACATTCTGGTGCTGGGTATAGGAAACAATTTAATTCCTTGGCTACCTTATAATGAATAAAATTATGGGTGCTACCTGAATCAATCAACACTATTACCCTTTTCTTCTTTATATGTCCTTCTATTTTGAGAGTTTGAGGAGTGGTAATTCCTGCCAGTGCATTACACGATATGGTCGGATTCATTTCTTCCTCTTCTAGGGGTGGTTCCTGGTGTATATCCTCTTCTTGTTCATTTTCTTCTTCTTCTTCACAATCTATGTAAAATAATTTCTTCTCAGCACACTTACGACCTTTAGTGTATTTGCTATCACAACTGTAGCAAAGCCCTTTTGCTCTTTTTTCTTCCAATTGTTGTGGTGTCAACCTTGTAGGTTGTGGAAATCTAGGCGTAGCAACACTTCCTTCTTTATAGAAGTGAGTGGTAGGCTTCCTCGTCGCCATAATTTTACATTCAATTTTTCTTGCCAACCTGAATGCCTTCTCCAATGAATCAGGTTCCAAAACGCGAACTTCATGTTGGATGTTATCCTTTAAAGTGCCTATGAAGAGATCAATCCCGTGTTCCTCTGGAATATCAGTTACCCTTATATTCAATTTTTGGAAGTCCTCAATGTGCTGCCCCACTAAACCCTTTTGTTTGAGATTTAACAATTGGCTAAAGAAGGTGTTGCTCTTTGTATCCTCATAATGTGCTATCATTTCCTCCATAAAAATTGACCAAGTGACAATTTTTTTACGGGAGCAAAGCCATCGATACCATACAAATGTATTTTGTTCTAAATGTAAATTTGCAATGCGTACCTTTTGTGTGTTTTGCACATTATGGAGATCAAAATATTGCTCCATCTGTAGTATCCATGTTACAGGATCCTTTCCATCAAACTTCCTCATATCCATTTTCGGAATATGGTGGTTCTTCCCGCCAACATTAGAGTTTATGAAGTCACGATTAACATTTATTTTGTTCTCATCATGAGTTTCCTCTACTATCTTTTCACCATTAGGAAACATTTTTTGTATCAACTTTGTCAAACCTTCCATGTCTGCTTTTAGATCATTCTTCATGTTTTCCATTTTTTCATCGATATTAGCTTCCATGTCATCCATCTTAGCTTCCATGCCAACTTCCATGCCATCCATCTTAGCTTCCAAACCATTCATCTTAGCTTCCACGCCTTTCTTCAAACCATCCATTTCATTTTTTGTTGCTCTTTGCGATAGCGAAATTTGGTGCACTTGCTCATGGACTTTTGATATCTCATGTTGCATTTCTTCATCTTCATGAGTCATAGTAGAGCCTTCTGAAGGCTTAATGGGTGTTGAATTATTTTTAGGAGGCATTTTAGAACCCAATAATGATATCTATGTTCAATAGGCCTTTGGAATCACCTAGAACTGATTTTTGAAAAAAGACTTATGCAATTTGAAAAAAAAAATACACACCTTTTTCTTGATTTTGAGGAGCTCAATATTCAAACTGATTTATCTCTGTGATTTTGGATCTTCAATATATAAAATTTGGCCCTGAAGTAGCCCTTTGAATCTTCTTTCGAATGCCACAGGTCTGATCAGATTTGGATTCTTGAAGACAAAGTTATGCCCAATCTCCTATGATGACCTAATTATGGACTGGTTCAGTAGAGCGAACTTGTACGACCTGCCACATGTCACTGTTTCCTCCTTTGGCTCTAAAATGGATATAGCGCAAACTATAGTCCGTGTACTTGTGGACACATTTTACAGAATTCGAATCCGATGCTCAGAGAGAGAGAGTTATGAAGATTTTCCCATGATCACCTCTTTGAGATGAAATTTGGGAGCCTACAAAAGACCTAACTTCCATAGACCATATCTCCAAAAATATTGCGAACCAAGCTCTGAAATTTTGTGATGATCTTCCTCAATATTTCTTCGTCGTTCCCTAAAAATTTCATCTTTTTAACCTTCGTAGAAAAAAGGTTATAGAGAAAATTCCACGATGATCTGTTTAGGTTAAATTCAAGATCCTGCAAAAAGACCTAACTTCCACAGATCATATCTCCGAAAATGTTGTGAACCAAGCTCTAAAATTTTGCGACGATGTTCCTCAAGATTTTGGCTTCACACTCTAAAAATTTCAGCTTCTTAACCTTCTTAGAAAAAAAAATATAGCAAAAATGCCACGATGACCTGTTTGGGGCAGCGAAACCCTAGAATCCAGAGCTCTAATACCAAATGTTGTGAAACCAGCTCCAAAAATAGAAGAAAAGAGATATAAACACCTTAGAAATAAGCTATCAGAGGGAAACCTAACATATTTATACAATGAACAATTATTGACATTTAAATTACAAAACCTCCTTTCTATATAGGAGTCCACATGGGGCCACAATGTAATCCTAGCTGACCTAACAATAATAATTTAAGGGCTCAATAATAACAATATGGGGGTTACAAGGGTACAGTAATAACAATAAGGGGGTTACACTAACAAAAATAACAAACTATACTAGTAATATAGGGACCTAACAATTAATATGTGCATGTACTCATATCATGGCTCTCCTTCGTTACTCTTTAAGCCTCATGGGATTAGAGGAAAATATTACAACACGTCATCTTTTAATTTAATTCATCACAACATCAAATGAAGCTCAGGGATGGATAACTTTGTTGTTAGAACAATATTCATTAAATTGCTCCGTGCATCGTGGTCCTTCACTATCCTGAATCAAATATCTTGAAAATTTCCATTACGATTGACCTCAATTGGCCTTAAAACCTGGTGCATTTTCTTTGCACTTGTTTATTAACCGTCGGGTTCATACCTCTGGGATGACGTTCCTCCTACCACGTGTCGACCTATGAGTGGTGACATGTGTCACCTAGAATACGGCCATTCAGGTGCATAAAAAAGTTGAATTTACTTTCCACGTGTCCATACTAATGTCATCCTCTGAGGTCATCTAGGCCAATCAATTTTTGTCACCTTTCCTCTGGGAGAAGAGAGAAAGGGTCCTCCAAGGAATTGCTTTGTGACCAACCTTTGTTATAATAAAATAATACCAGGTTCCAAAATACATCTTCAACACCACTCTTGAGTGGATTATGGTTTTGGGAGGTGCTGATCATGTCAGCCCCCCTTTAATATTTTGGCCATTAACCCTGCTTAAAACTTTCAAATTTCCTACCATGGCCTAAGAAATCCTTTTTCTGCTTATCGTTGCCTTCCTTCGCCTCGAAATTGCATAGTAGAAGGCCAAAAGACTCACTTTTGAAATATTTAAATCCTAGCCCCTTCAGCCCTAACACCCCCTGTCTTTTTCTTCATATATAGCTCGAGCGCTTAACCAAGAGCTACTCCAAGGGGGGCTTATCCAATATACGGATCAGGCGCATTTTAGAACATAGATGTACACAGATCTGACGGCCTCTACGGCTCCACCACGCATGCGGTCCCCACTCCATTTACCCGCTCTAAACATCTGTCCACCATCTGATTAAACAGAGATCAACGAGCCACGGCGTATTGCTTTTGTGGTCCCTGCGCCCTAAAATCACTGCTCAAAATAAGTTGTATTCATTACACTGCCTTTAAAGGGCTGGTGGTTTTTCTCCAATCTCAGCGATTCCTCTCAGCGCTCGCCACGCGTCCCTGAGTACGGTCTCAATACCACCATTTATCGCACATTATCTTTCGACCAACGTCACACAGCGATATCCATCATGACCGTCCGATCCTGAGCGCTTCATCTAACGGCTACAGTTTCCCCAAGTTGTGCACATTTTAGTCCCAGTGCACAGTGCCCCGGGCCCGCCATTTCATCACCCCCGGTGAAGTTTCGATCGTCGATTTCATTTGTGGATCGTATGATCCAGAACCGTTTACACGTTGCGCTGATTGACCAAGTCCGCCTCCACGTCACCCTTTTTATACAATCTGTCGTACGTGCACCCACCAATAATCTACGTGCTGTCGTATTCTCCTCAGTCCTTTATATGCTTGTTTTTGGGTCTGATTATAAGGTTCACGATTAAAAACGCTCACCCGTCGACCCAACATTGCTGCGCTGAGTTTTTCACCACCACTCTGTATCATTCTTCCATCCCACTCGTCTACACAACCATCTCCATTTAGCCTCGACACATTCACCATCCCCGTGTGTGGTTTTCTTTAACATTTTTTTGGGTTTTGCTGGTTTATGGCGATGGAAAGAGGTCCATTATTCACCGCCTCCATTACAGAAGCCGAGGCCGCTTTAAATGACTATTGTTCAGCGGTTGAATTTATGGAAAAAAGCTTGGGTAGCTGCTGAGACATGACTTCTATTAAAATAAGCACGAGTGGTAATCTATCAAATCCTACAGAGTAACTCAAAAGGTAGATTTCTCAGATGGAGATTTTAATGTTACAACAAATAATATCCATAGGAAATCAAGAACTACAGCGTCCTGCATTAAATATCTTGGATTCTAATTCAAATGTTAGAAGGCAGAGGGTACCCTTCACAGAAAAAAATGCCCTCAAGGTTTTATTTCAGCCGAATTTTCTTCAGGAAAGGACAAGATGTTGGCATAGTTTATTCTCTACATTTTGTTCCTGAAAAGATTTCCATCCAAAGCATTTACTTCAGAGAACCGGCCTCAGAGTACCTACAGCACAACATATTAATTGAGCAGTATGAGCACGAATGTTTTCGCCATTTTGTTTGAATTGAGAAAATTCAATGCACATCACCTACCTCATTTTCTAGAGTCTTCGGTTTCTCCTATAAAAACCGAGAAGAAAAACATTGTAAGGGTTCCAGATTTTTATCAAAGAATTGTGCAGTGAAAGGGATTTTTTGTATACATCTTGTAAAAGCTCTTGTATGAAGGCTCAGAGCCTATAGGGTTTCAGTGAGGAGGTGTTATATCTGTATTAGAGGATTCTGGTCTTTGGTATCCCACAGTATGTAACTTCCTTCTATGTGTTTAATACAACATTTAATTTTATCCATATTCTTGTATCATGTACTGGAATGCGAGTGGCTCACTAATTTTAGGTAAGGATTTATCCTAGTTGATACCCATACTTGGATCAGTCAAGCGCTTTAAATATGGCTCATGCATGATATACTGTTTCATGTTCATTTCATCCATCTTTCTGTTATATTAGTTGCTGTGGGAGGGTGCTTTTAAAACGTCGTTGTCATGTATGGATTCTTAGATTGATAAGCCCATATATGGTTCTATTGTGTATCTGGGTATCAGACTAAAGATAAATAATATCTTCTTATATTTCTTTCACCGCATCCACCTTCTGATATTTGATTTCTGTGGCATATTACTTGAATCGGCCCTCTTTACAGTAAATTGTCTCTTAATTTCTAATGCTTTTGTGTTGGAGCTTTGCATCTTGTCTCTGCAACATTACTTTCCCTGTGGCATTTTCTGTAAGTTTTGGTCCCATATAAATCAATTTCCTTGTTACAAGAGATAGCAGGAGAGTCTTTGGATTGACACCCAAGTTTTATTATATGCTCCTTGCTATGATAAGATGTCCTAGGCACTGATCTATGGCAACTCTAGGTTGTCTCTAGGAGCGAAAAAATCTGTCAACAACAGGAGGGGTTCCCCTAGAGTATCTCCTTTTCATTGACCTGCATGATCAAATATGAAGGAAACCACTTCCGAGATCACAAAGCCCATCTATCAGAATATCTCTAGTGCCAATGGAAATTTTCCATGTAGCCTGACACTTAGCCATTTATGATCTCCTACCGGGTCCAATGTTTTCCTATGTTTCCTCTTTATTATCCCTTTCTTCATTCACCTTGGGGATATCACAGTAGGGTGGGATCCACCCAATCTGTTCTTTCTCTACGCTTACAACTTTTGCCCTATTTGAAACCACCTGGGTGCACCTGCTAGGATGACATCATCTCAGTCCTTATCTTATCGATCTCTTAGACTTGGGATCTAAAATAATACCGTTGATGGTAACCCTCTGAAGTAGCCTTTCCATTCCAACCTACAATGTGGGATCCTCCAACAAATCTATTGTCTCCACGTCTACCTGACGCACTCACTTAGAGGATATGCCAGACTTTCCAATTATTTTTGAATTTATACCATCTTTGGCTACATGCTAAAGGCTCACCATGTTAGGTCCCTATATTAATAGTGTAGTCCCTTATTATGTTAGTGTAGCCCCCCTTATTGTTATTTTTGTACCTCTGTAACCCCAATATTGTTATTATTGTGCCCTTAAATTATTATTGTTAGGTCGGCTAGGATTACATTGTGGCCCCACTAGGATTACATTATGGCCCCATGGACTCCTATATATAGAAGGAGGTTTTGGTCATTTGTATCATCCAAGAATTTTTCATTATGTAATGTATTGGAGGTTTCCCCCTCAAATTGGCTTATTTCTAAGGCATTGATATCTCTTTTCTTCTATTTTTGGAGCTGGTTACACAACATTTGGTATCAGAGGTTTGGATTCTAGGGTTTCGCTGCTCTAAACAGGTCATCATGGAATTTTTGATATAAATTTTGTTCTATGAAGGTTCAAAATCTGAAATGTTTAGGGTGTGAAGCCGAAATCCTAAGGAAACTCGTCGCAAAATTTTAGAGCTTGGTTCACAATATTTTCAGAGATATGATCTGTGGAAGGTAGTGCTTTTTCAGGCTCTCGAATTTTATCTTAAAGAGGTGATCGTGGGAAAATATTCATAACTCTCTCTCTGAGCATCAGATTGGAGTGCCGTAAAAAGTGGTCACAATTACATGGACTGTAGTTTCTTGACTATCAATTTCAGATCCTAAGGACGAAATAGTGACACGTGGCAAGTTGTACAAGTTTTCTCTACTAAACTAGTCCATAATTAGGTCATTTTGGGATATTGGACATAACTTTGCCTTGGAGAATCCAAATTAGGTCAGACCTATGGCATTCGAAAGAGAATTTAGAGGGATATCTCAGTGCCGAATTTCAGATATTGAAGAGCCGCAATCACAGAGATAATTTAATTGCAATATCAAGCTCCTCAAAAGCAAGAAAAAGGTGTGTATTTTTTTTAGAATTGCATAAGTCGTGTTTGAAGAATCATTTTGAATTGATTACAAGGGTGTATTGTAGAATAGATATCAGTATTGGGTTCTAAAAAATGCCTCGTAAAAATAATTCAACACCCATTAAGCCTTCAGAAGGCTCTACTATGACTCATGAAGATGAAGAATTGCAACATGATGTATCAAAATTACAAGAGCAAGTGCACCAAATTTCGCTCTCACAAAGAGTAGCAAAAAATGAAATGGAAGTTTTGAAGAAAGGCGTGGAAGCGAAGATGGATGGTTTGAATAATAATATGGATGGTTTAAAGAAAGGCGTGGAATCTAAGATAGATGGCATGGAAGATGGCATGGAATCTAATATGGATGACATGGAAGCTAAAATGGAAAACATGAAGAATGATCTAAAAGCAGACATGGAAGGTTTGAAAAAGTTGATACAAGAAATGTTTCCTAATGGTGAAAAGATAGTAGAGGAAACTCATGATGAGAACAAAATAAATTTTAATAATGACTTCATAAACTCTAATGTTGGTGGGAAGAACCACCATATTCCAAAAATGGATATGAGGAATTTTGATGGAAAGGATCCTGTAACATGGATACTACAGAAGGAGCAATATTTTGATCTCCATAATGTGCAAAACACAAAAAAGGTACGCATTGCAACTTTACATTTAGAAAAAAATACATTTGTATGGTATCGATGGCTTTTCTCCTGTAAAAAAATTGTCACTTGGTTAATTTTTACGGAGGAAATGATAGCACATTATGAGGATACAAAGAGCAACACCTTATTTAGCCAATTGATAAATCTCAAACAAAAGGGTTTAGTGGGGGAGCACATTGAGGACTTCCAAAAATTGAATATAAGGGTAACTGATATTCTAGAGGAACACAGGATTGATCTCTTCATAGGAACTTTAAAGGATAACATCCAACATGAAGTTCACATTTTGGAACTTGATTCATTGGAGAAGGCATTCAGGTTGGCAAGAAAAATTGAATGTAAAATTATGGCGACAAGGAAGCCTACCACTCACTTCTATAAAGAAGGAAGTGTTGCTACACCTAGATTTCCATAACCTACAAGGTTGACACCACAACAATTGGAAGAAAAAAGAGCAAAAGGGATTTGCTACAGTTGTGATAGAAAATAAACTAAAGGTCATAGGTGTGCTGAGAAGAAATTATTTTATATAGATTGTGAAGAGGAAGAAGAAAATGAACAAGAAGAGGATATACACCAAGAACCAAGCCTAGAAGAAGAAAAAATGAGTCCGACCATATCATGTAATGGATTGGTAGGAATTACCACTCCTCAAACTCTCAAGATAGAAGGACATATCAAGAAGAAAAAGGTAATAGTGTTGATTGATTCGGGTAGTACCCATAATTTTATTCATTATAAGGTAGCCAAGGAATTGAATTGTTTCCTATACCTAGCACCAGAATGTCAAGTGATGGTTGCAAATGGAGGAACTAAAATTTCTCTGGAAAATGCCATAATATCAAGATAACCATGGGGGAATATGTATTGAATAGTCCAATGCTTTCCATCCCAATGGGAGGTGCTGATGTTGTACTAGGAGTACAATGGTCACAATATTTAGGGATTGTAGCTTTTAATTTTCAAGAACTTTTCTTGAATTTTTTTTCAGAAGGAAAGGAAATCGAATTACGGGGTATCACATTGAAGCCAGGAAAGATAATAAGCTCTAATGTCATGACAAAGCTTCTAAAGAAAGGACAACGGGGTGTAATTGCACAATTATGCTCACTAGAAGTTCCAACATCAAAATCATATATTTCTCCGGATCTCCAGAAAGTCTTGGACAATAATTCCAAGGTGTTTGATACTCCCAAAGGAATCCCACCTATTCGTGATCATGATCATGCTATTCATTTGATTCCAGGAAGTGTTCCTCCAAACATCAGGCCTAACATATATCCTTATGTCCAAAAGAGAGAAATTGAACGTATGATTGCAGAAATTTTAGAGGCTGGTATAATTCAACCTAGTCAAAGTTCCTTCTCTGCTCTAGTAGTATTGGTGCACAAAAAATATGGATAATGGTGCATGTGTCTGGATTATAGGGAGCTCAATAAGCTCACTATTAAAGATAAATTGCTCATTCCTGTGATTGATGAATTATTGGATGAATTACATGGAGCAATTTATTTTACCAAGTTGGATCTTCGTTCAGGATATCATCAAATTAGAATGAAGACTGAAGATATTCTGAAAACAGTATTTCGAACTCATGAGGGTCATTATGAATTTTTAGTCATGCCTTGTGGCCTTACCAATGCACCTTCTACATTTCAAGAGTTTATGAATTCCATTTTCAAACCTTTCCTTAGAAAATTTGTGCTAGTATTTTTTGATGATATACTAATCTACAGCAGGTCTTGGAAGGATCATGTTCAACATGTTGACAGGGTGCTCAAGCTATTGGAGGAGAAACAATTATATGCAAAAATATCCAAATGTTTCTTTGGAGTACAAGAGGTGGAATATCTGGGTCATATTGTATCTCACGAGGGTGTTAAGGTAGACCCTAACAAAATTAAAGCCATTAATGAATGGAAATTCCCCACAACCATAAAGCAGTTGCGCGGATTCTCGGGTTAACAGGGTATTATCACAAGTTTGTTAATAATTATGGGAGAATAACAACACCTCTAACAACACTATTTAAGAAAGAAGCATTTTCATGCAACCCTGAAGAAACTAAGGCCTTTGAACATCTTAAAGAGACAATGTGCCTAGCACTAGTCTTAGCTATGTCAGACTTCACAAAAACCTTTATTGTGGAATGTGATGCCTCAGGAAATGGAATTGGTGTTGTTTTAATGCAAGACGGAAGACCCATTACTTTTGAAAGTCGTTCAATAAAAGGAAAGCATTTACAAAAGGATATTTATGAGAAGGAAATGTTGGCAATACTACATGCACTAAAGAAATGGAAACCTTACCTAATGGGAAGACACTTCAAGGTAAAAAATGATCATGATAGTCTTAAACACTTTTTGGAACAAAGACTATCTTTAGATGAGCAGCAAAAATGGGTCACAAAGATGTTGGGTTATGACTTTGAAATTGTCTACAAAATAGGGACGCTAAATGTTGTTGCACATGCACTCTCAAGAAAGGATGAAGAGGTGGAAGCATTGCTTTGTTCCATTTCAATTATCCAACCAGATTGGATAACCGAAGAAAGGGATGAATGGAAGAAGGACGAAGAAGTGTGGACTCTCATTCAAAATTTGCAGCAAGATCCTAGTACATATGATACATTTAGTTGGAAAAATGATTCCTTATGGTACAAAGATCGCTTATATATTTGCAAGAATTCCAAACTAAAACAAAAGATTCTTTTGGAATTGCACACTTCTCCTTTAGGAGGACACTCGGGATTTTTAAAAACTTACCACAGGGTGAAGAAAGAATTTTTTTGGGATGGCCTTAAATCTGATATTCAAAAGTTTGTGACGGAATGTTTGGTTTGCCAGTAGAATAAAGTTTAGACAATTAAGACCCCGAGACTTCTACAACCTTTATCCATTCCAAGTCAACGTTGGGAAGAGATTTCAATGGATTTTATCACAGGTTTACCTAAGTCTGAAGGAAAGAATGTCATCATGGTGGTAGTTGATAGACTTACCAAGTATGCACACTTTTGTGCATTATCTCATCCATTTAAAGCAAGTACAGTTGCTACTACATTTGTGGATAGAATTCAAAAGCTACATGGAATCCCAAGGGTTATTGTGAGCGACAGAGATCCCATTTTACGGGAAATTTTTGGACGGAGTTATTTTCTTGTTTGGGTACTCAATTAGCTCATAGCTCATCTTATCATCCTCAATCTGATGGTCAAACAGAGATAGTAAATAAATGTTTGGAAGGATATCTTCGTTGTTTTGTATCTGATAAACAAACACAATGGGTCAAGTGCTTACCTCTCGCTGAATGGTGGTATAACACTTCCTTCCATACTGCAGCAAAAATGACCCCATTTATGGCACTTTATGGATATCATCCACCATCCATCACATCTTATTTAAGGGAAAATTATAGGGTTCAAGCAGTGGAGGATCACATCGAGCATCAATAAGAAGTTCTCCAACTCTTAAAGGATAACCTAAATTTGGCAAAAAATCGAATGAAACAACAGGCAAATCAACATCGCAATGAGAGAAGTTTTGATGTGGGAGACTGGGTATTTTTACGGCTACAACCATACAAAAAAATGTCCCTCAAGCAAGCTAAGAAGGATAATAAATTATCGCCAAAGTACTATGGTCCTTACAAGGTTTTGCAAAAGATTGGTACTATGGCATACAAATTGAAGCTTCCTACTTCTTCGCGAGTGCATCCAATTTTCCATGTTTCATGCTTAAAAAAGGTTATAGGGGACAAAATTACAGTTCAAACAATATTTCTAGAACTTGATGAGGAAGGAAAAACCATATTCGAACCTGAAGCAGTCACGGAAACAAGAAATCAACAACTACGAAATCAATCAATTTCAGAGTATCTCATCAAATGGAAGAACTTACCCACTGAAGATTCTACATGGGAGGATGAGAATTTTATACAAAAGCACCCGGAGCTACTGAAGCGTTGAGGACAACACTTGTTTGAAGGAGAGGGGCATATTAGGTCCTTATATTAATAGTGTAGTCCCTTATTATGTTAATGTAGCCCCCCTTATTGTTATTTTTGTACCCCTGTAACCCCAATATTATTATTATTGTGCCCTTAAATTATTATTTTTAGGTCGGCTAGGATTACATTGTGGCCCCACTAGGATTACATTATTGCCCCATGGACTCCTATATATAGAAGGAGGTTTTGGTCATTTGTATCGTTCAAGAATTGTTCATTTATGTAATGTATTGGAGGCTTCCCCCTCGAAGTGGCTTATTTCTAAGGCGTTGATATCTCTTTTCTTCTATTTTTGGAGCTGGTTACACAACACACCAACCACATTTAACCTTGCTATAGAGACCTTGGGGTCGCTAGACTTTGACTAGCTCTATCTTTTTATCGAGGAGGCCTTTTTAGGACTTCTATATACCATTGGAAAGCTCCTGCATATCTCTATTCATTTGGGTTTTCTTACACCTACATATCAAATGATATGATGCTCCAAAACTGGCTCCATGGCCTCTGCACCATATATTTGCCACCAATGATAGCCTTTTCGATCAATGGCAACACATTTCCAAAAAATTCTTCTGCTTGTCATGTGTTTCCTTCAAATTCCTTCTGATAATCTACATCTCTTTCTCCATCTGAACCAACATATCTGATCCAATCAGTACCCTATTCACTAGATCACTCCATTTGATAGGAGTATTATCAATTCAAACGTAAAGAGCCTCAAATGGACTCATCCTCAAGGAATCTGACCCATTATTATAATCAAACTCTACTAGTGGAAGATACTCCTCCCACTTCCTCTGTTGATGCATGAACTACATCGTTAACATGTCCTCAAGCTATACTAAAATCTATGTTTGTCCCTAAGCCTACAAAAAACTCCTTCCAAAACCTAGAAGTGAACTTGGAATATTTGTTTGATAGATATTCTTGGGAACACCATGCAACCTCACAATCTCCCTGATGAAGATCTGAGCTACCTCACCAGCTAATTTTGTAGACTTAAATACAATTAAATTAGCTACCTTTTTTAATCACAACCATGATGGAATCATGTTGTCTCAGTGTCCTTGAAATAATTGTAATAAATTCCATCGAAATGACCTCCCATTTCCATTCTAGAATCCGAATAGGTTGCAACAAACCAGTTGGATTCTTACACTTAGCTTTCACCTACTGTCAGTCTAAATATATCTCTGTTGGTATCCCGTGTTTTGACAGTTTGGAAAATCAAAAGACAAGGCAACATCAGAACCAATCTTTAGAGTTCTAGGATCTAGTCCTCCTGTTCTCAGAGAGGGATCTCTCAAATATATGTTTTCAAAGGTTTATCTTGTTTGCTTTGGTTATGGATTTTAGACTAGTTATTTAAGTGCAGATGTTTGTTTGGTTGGGTTGAGTTGATACAACAGAATATGAAAGGTCTAGTAAAGATAGACAGAAAGAGGAAATATCTGGTTCATTGGGCAATGGAGTCAAAATAAGGTCATGACAAACTCTTCAAGGGATATGGGATATAAAAGGGCAAATCTAACTTGGCCACAGGATCCTTTTTTTTGGAATGAGATGGAAATTAATGTTTTATAAAGAGAAACTTAATTCTCAACAAAGAGAACTTGAAAACATAACTTAACAATAAAGAGATATTTGATAGATCGGGCTAACCATAAATTCCACAAACATTCTTTAAGCAAACAATGACTTCAAGACAACTTTTAAAATGAAATCTAAGATTCGGGGAACTCCCTATTTCCTCAAAGATTTTATTTTAAAGGACTTATAAAACATAAAAGATTCACTAATAGTTGCATTTATAGAAGAGGGAACACCTAAATAACATCTATGCTTACAACTAAAACGACCTTCAAAACAACTGTTCAAGCAGGGGCAAAGGGTAAGATCAAAACTGACCTCTTTGAATAACTTAAGACAATGGTACTTCAAAGGGAGACTTCAATAACAGCTTTCAAGTGATGGCAGACAAGCAGGGAGAACCATAAATCATGCTAAAACCAACTATTTGAGCTATCAAGGAAACAAACAAGCATGAAGACTAAAGAGAAGGTTTAAAGCCTCTAAAATACTTCAGCAGAAGAAAACATAAAACAATGAAGGGTGAACAGGTCTAAGGTGCTTCCAGGAGTCATTTCTTAGCCTAAAAATTTCAGCCTACTGTAGTAAGAGATTATGAAACATAATGAAAATAGGAGAAAACATTAAACAATTAGAATACTTCACCAACAACCAAGCTCATGAATCCAGTGATAGAGCCTTCTCAGGAACAGGGATGCAATAGCATCATCAAGACATCCAAGACTTCAATTTGTTCTTCAACTTCAACAGACTTGTATATTTATTTCAGAGAGTTTCAATGTTACAACTTGTGATCAAACAGCAACCAACAACCAACCAACCCCTCACTCATCTTCTACTGAAGTATTTATAGAAGAATGAGGAGGTGAGATCTGATAAAAGATCTCAAGATCAATTAATACAGGCATTAATGTCTTTTTGGCCTTTGAGGGGCTCAACGAAGAAACTGTACAGGTGTTTCGCTGTATTAACTGATTCATACTTATGATTTTAGCTCAGTGGGAGCTTTGTTGACCTTTTGAGGATTTGTGTACAATTAGGGTTACTCTGCGGACATCAGTTAATAAATTCCATGGCAGAAGTAACTTCTTTGGCTGTTTCGAGGCAAAATATCTGATCCTGCTCCATAAATTCGGCTCCTAATTGAGTGTTTTGAGGTAATAGGTGGCGCTGTGGTGGTTGAGGAATTAATCTATCTCAGATATGGCAGTGGAGGCATTCGTCTGATAAAACACTTTTAGGTTTTCTGTTTAAACTGTGCTTTGAGTCGGGGATTAGGCTTTTGATAACCGTCTTAGCCGTAATCCCCACTCATTTGTCCATTCATTTACTGCTCTGGTCCATTTCTGTGACTGATACTCTTTTTCTGGGTTTGTTTGATGCTTTCCAGGTTCAACAGGGGCAGCTGTATCATCGGCTCATGAAACCTTAATGGATACGTGATTTAACATCCTGTGGTTGATTTCCTTTGACAAATCGAAAGAACAATAGTTGTCACCCTCGTACTTCGAATCTTCTTCAGACATGGCAAAAAGAACCTTAGACCTGCAAAATAAAAACAAAATTATGAAATCCTGTGTTTATATGGGAAAATCTGCATCGAAGGGTGTGCGGAGGAAAGGGGCGATCGGAGCCATCGATCTCACCGTGATCGACGGTCGGAAGTGATTGAGAGAAGTCAGCGGCGTGAATAGTTTGACTAGGAAATGGAATCAAGGGATTGAACGCGGGCCATTGATCTGCAGAGATCGACGGCGGAGATTAATTTTCCGCAGCGTCGGGGCTTGGCTAAACGATATGCAACTTGGTTAAAGATTGGACAACTTCAACGAATTCCAGCCGTTAGATGCGAGGGTTCAGATCGGATGGCTGCCGTTGATTCCGCTGGGTGGTCATGGCCTGACGGATAATGCACGGGGGACTGACTTTATGCGGCGGTTTTGAAACAGGGCGGAGGACACGCGTCAGGCGGTGTGTGGAATCGCTGGGCCTCGGGCCAAAACAGCCTTTGCCCGAAGAGTGGTGCAGAATAAATCGTGGTTTTGGAAAACATCGCAGAGAATGGCTGGGTCCACAAGGTAAGTTGCGCTCCGCGCCATCCGATTTGAGGAGCAGATCAACGGTTGAGATCATTCCATAAATTTCACGGTCGGAAAACTTTGGAATTTAATTAAAACCCGATTTTCAAAGGTTTATTATGTTTTGGGCGGAGAAAAATGAAAAAGCGCCTGATAGGTTTAGCCACGGGTTCTGGCGCTCGGGCGCATAGAGGAAAAGAGGTAGGGGGCTTAGCCTGAGGGGCTTAAGACCAACGCATAGAAAATGTGCGTTTCTATGTTTTTTTAATGGTTTTCAAAGGGAAATGAAGGCTTCCGATAAGGTCAAAATAGTGGGTTTTAACCTTATAAAGGGGATTTTAATGAAATGAAAAGGGGGGAAACATGAAATTGTGGGGTTTTCATGGGAAATGGAGAATAGAAAATGAGTTTAGTGGTGGAAAGAGGAAAAAGGGAAAAAGGTCCTTTGCAAAAGTATCCAACTGTGGATTTTTATAGGATTTCAGAGGCTTTTGAAGTATGAAACAGTAGTATGGGATATGGACAGAGGGAAAAGGCTAGAGGCCTTATAGAGACTTCAAGGGCCAACAATTTTTAGAAATGAAATTTGTTCCTTGGAGGCTCCCAAAGTTTTTAGCCACCTTTTGGTATACCAAAATATTATGGGTGGCTAACAATCTCAACAAACTCAACCACCTCTTTCTTCAAGCTAGGCCAATGATATAATTTCTTAATGGTTGTGAGATTCTTCTGATATCTCAAGTGACCTAAATATGACTTGACATGAAACTACCTCAATATAATATTCTTGAGCTCAATGCTATCCGAAACATAAATCTTGTTCCTGAATCTGACCAACCCATATGTCACGAGGTGATACTCCTCATCTCTATCACCTTCACCCTATTGTTGCAATCTCTGCTTCAATTTATAGTACATTCCATCATGTTGTCCTAAATGCAAGATCCACTCTTACAAATCTATCACATTTGAACCCACAATTGAAATTTGATTCACCTACACTCTCCTACTGAGAGCATCTCCAACCCTATTCTCCTTTCCCTTAATGTATCTGATCTCAAAGTCAACCTCACTACGGGTATCCAACCACTTATCTTTCCTGTAATTCAAATTGGGTTGGTCAAAAAAGTACCTCAGTCTACTATGATCACTCATCAAGAGGAATCTCTTACTAAGAAGATAGTGTCTCCACATCTTCAATGCATGGGTGATAGCTGCAAACTCAAGATCATGAGTCACATAGTTTCTCTCACACTCATTCATCTTCCTTAACTCATAACATACCACCTTCCCTTCATGAATCAAGACTCCACCAAGTCCTTCCTTGCAAGCATCTATACATACCACAAAATCTTTATCAGTATTTTCAATCTTCGGGGCTGGAGCATTTGTAATAAAATGCTTCAACTTCTCAAAAATATCTGCACATTCCTCAATCCATTCAAAATTATTCCCCTTTCTATGAAAATATGTAATAGGATAGCCAATCCTTGAGAATTTCCTGATGAACCTCTTGCAATAAACTGATAGTCTCATGAATTATCTAACCTCATTCACATTCCTAGGAGTTTGCCACTCCATGATAGATTTGATATTTTTTGGGTCCACTGCTATACCTCCTTGGAAACAACATGCCCCAAGTAATGAATCTAATACTGAAAGAAACTGCACTTGCTAATCTTGGCATATAACTGATGCTCTCTCGAAAATTTCAACATTGTTCCTAGGTGATCTGCATGCTCTTCCTCATTCTTAGAGAGTATCAATATATCATCAATAAACACTAGCATAAACTTGCCCAGATAAGGATGCAACACACTATTCATTAAACACATGAATTTTTTTAGATATTAGTAAGACCAAATGGAACCATCACAAGCTCATAATTCCCATACCTGGTACAAAATGTGGTCTTTTAAATGTATTCTTCTTTGATTTTCACTTGATGATATCTTTATCTCAAATAAATATTTGATAATATCGTTGGTCCCTTCAATTGATCAAAAAAATCATTGATCCATGACAATGGATAGATGGTCTTTATATTCACCTTATTCAACTACTTGTAATCATTTCATAACCTGAGAGTATTATCCTTCTTCTTTAAAAATAATATTGGTGCACCCCAAGATGACACACTTAGCCTTATGTATCCCTTATCAAGCATCTCTTTAAGATGTAACTTTAATTCTACTAACTCCGGAGTGCTCATCTTGTAAGTTGACTTCGATGTTGGTTCCACTCTCAGCATCAACTCAATAGAAAATTCCACCTCTCTATGAAGACGAAACTCTGAAATATTTATAGGAAACACATCCTGAAACTACTAAAAAACATGATACTTCTTCAAGGCTTCACCATCCTCAACATCCTTCCCTTTTTCATTGGAAATATGAACTAAAAAAAATACACATCATTTTTGGCAATCACACTTTTCCTACATAGTTGCAACCATTCTGACTAATGTAGTCTTCTTCTTACCCTACAAGAATCTCATTTCCCCATCATCATCCAGGCACTCAATAACCTTGTCACAATAGTCTACCTTGGCCTTTTGAATGAACAACAATCCATGCCCAAAAGCATATTATATGATCCCAAAGGAAGCACATTTAAATGTGCTGATGCAGGCAAACCATTCAACTAAAATGCCATAAGATCTCACCCAATGATGAAATATTTTCTTGGTATTTGTAGCCAACTGCACCAACCAAGATTATGCGTGCAATTATTTATTCAAGGAACACTTATACACCAGGTTAGGACTTATATAACTGTAATTAGATCCATGATCAATAAAAATGGAAACAACTTGATCACAAAGGCTACCTTACATCTCAATAATGGATTCTTGATGATCAGCCTGCCTGTTATCCACTACGTCATAAATTCGAGGAATACTATGACCAACATATCCAAATATTTGTGTCTCCTAAGCAATATAAATATGAGGTTTTCTAGCTTGGTGCAATGGAAAATATCTCCTACAATTCTCTCCTAGAAAAGTATAACACTACAAAGGCTTCCATCCATAACCTTTGTTCTACTACTCAGGATGGGACCCATGTCCTTTGTCAACTGCATTGAACTTCTTATAAGGTACTATGTTATCCTTATCACCTGCATCCTAAGGTCTTCCTCGCTTCTTAGACCACTTTCCTTTAGTCTTGTCATTACCTTTCCAATCCCACTTAGGCTCATACTTGCACTTAGACTTCTCATAACAATGCTTCAGCTTCCTGGGGACTTCCTCCAATGACCGAGGCTCATAATACTCAATCTGATATTTAAATGCTAAAGGTAATCCATTGATGAACCTTTGAACCTTTGTCTTCCCATCCTTGAGGTAAGGAACATAACTCAACAACTCCAGAAACTTGGTTGTATACTCTTCATATGTTATATAACCCATCTTAAGTTCATATAATTCCCTGGCATATCTATCATAATATCTCTTGGACAAGTATTTATTATTTAAGAGTATTTTAAACTCATGCCAACACAAATCATCTACCGAAATTCCTCTAAAAATCTTCACATATTCCCACGAGATATATACTCTTCCCTTGAGACTGGAAATAACTAGGTTGGCTTTCTTATTATCTGAATAATCATGCAATTCAAAGAAATTCTTCATCCCAAGTAGTCATGCTTTTGCATCTTCTGGTTTTTTCTCTTCCCCATAAAATTAGGAGGCTTGGATTTCTTGAACTCCTCTAGAAAATGCTGCTTCTCTCTCCTCCTATAAGGATACTAGCGGTAATGACGATGATGTATCTTAGAATAGGAACTGGAATAAAATCCATGAGTGTTAGCTCGCCTAATAGGTGTATCCAAATATCTTCCCCTCTAACTCTATCATTCATGTCCCACATGTATCTTGATCCATATACTACCATATGCCCCATTATTCCTTTCCTCCTATCCATGACTAATCCTAATTTTTCCCTACTTTTTCAAATCTATAAGACTCTGAAGGATTATTGAATTAACCTTCGCTTTCATTTCTTGAGCTCTGGAAAGCCTTTCTTGTGCCTCAATCAACCTGCTATTATTTTCCTTAAAAATTTTGATTTATTCCTTCAAACTTCTCAATGTACCTTTTATATTAGGAGATTACTTTTCTCCTTGTTGCTCAATTGACCTGTCCCATTCTATTGAATAATTCACATCATGCCTATAAGGGAAGTCATGTGAATTGTAGTCCACCATTTTTCTCTTTATCTCTAATATTCTATCTCGTATAAACATGTCATGTTAGATAAATAAAAAAAGGACATAATAAAAATAATACCTTAATGAAGTTCAAGGGAGGCTATCACATCTACATAAATAAATCCATATTAGCACAATAGATAAACATAATGATGCCACCATATCAACATCTCAACATCATGAATGATGGCACAAACAAGAATAACCTTCACAATGCATGTTTGACCTACTATGCATGCATAACAATAACCATCACAATGCATGCACAAAATAAAATTGACAACTAACATGCATGCATAATAATATACATCTTCCCATCTTGTCCAAGTGTTTGAACTTGAAGCTCTGATACCACCCTATAACTGCCTCCTCCAACATTTACCCACTTTTACAAGCTCTCTAGGGTAAACATGAGATGAGTGTCACTATGATATGACCCGACCTCCAAGTTCTAGATATGGAAGTGGGGCTGACAAACTGATAACAAATTGACATCCCATAGGGACTACAGACCACTCAGGAGCCTACAAGCCACCGCAGGTGACCAATCCCAAAGTTGGAAACATTTTTCACTATGATTGTCCTCCAACTGTACCCATAATACTTCATTCGTGAGATTATGAGGCTCCAAGCACACCCATAAGCCTATCTTCATGCAGTTTGACCCAAATTTCTCAGTTAAGTGCATGTGGTTGCAAGATATATGCCACTTTTTCAGGGAATCCTCCAGACAACTGCCAAAAATTTCCTCTAAATTTCCAGAATCATGATTAAGATGAAAAAAATGCCAAACATTCAAAATTGAACAATATCTTGAACTAGGCATGCCTAATACATGACATACATTTCATCAAACATATGGTAAACATGAAAGCTACAGGTCATGAATCCATATATTATCATAAACTTCTGAATTTCATCTAAGAATCACCAAGAAGGCTCCAAGTCCTCTCTAATTAATTCCAACAACACGTGTTATTCTATGCATTCATCAACGACCCAGTAACTTAACAAATCATGAACAAGATCCATAACGAGAACACATCATATAGCCAAGTATATAACCAACATATAACTAGAGTAAAGACCAAAATAAACCATCCATAATGTCAACATGATAACTAGTAAAAGTGCTTATAGATCACAATAGGAAAATTACTATTATTAACATATGAAATTGCCAACCAAGTCAGGGACTTCCATGTTCCACTCGACCATAGATTGGGCTAAATAAAATCTCTCTTTCTGCCAATCACCCCCATTCCATATTCCAACCATGAATATGGGATGATATGGGTTAAACAAAAACAAAACCAACTAGGGATTCTAGAAGCCAAACCACATCAACGTTCAAGCACAATGATCTCACCTATATAGTAAAGAAATAAATAACATCAACTAGATTGGTCTCTACCTAAGTTTTCCGGGGCTCTAGGAACTAGTAACTCAACCTAAAGCCTCCAGGGAACATGAATTTTTCCAGGGCTCTAAAGCGTTTTTCCCAACCCCAAGGCTCTAGGGACTAGTAACTAAACCCACATGATCCAGGGAAACCGAAGTTGTTCCAAGGATCTATTGAATTTGTTCCAACCCACAACCATAGGGAACTTTAGAACCAATAAGAAAATACAAGAATGGGGAACCCACTACACCATGGCTATCTAGGAAATGACAAGGAAATGTTGAAACCACTAACACTCTAGGAAAATATCCATGCCAATGAAAACACATAACCAAGGAACCACATGAATATACCATGCATCCAAAAATCCTCAAGGAAATCAAACATGCAACATGTTATCTACACAGTATCCTTTTTGTATATGCTAATCCAACTATCCCCTTGCACTCCCTTTATTTCATTTGATTTATTTCTCCAATCCAAGCGAATGCTAGAGTGCTATAAGCATGTTCCAAGAACTCTCTAAGTTTGAAAGAGTATGAAAGAAAATGAACAAGAGATAAAATAGAAAATTTCAAAAACTATTAACTGATTCTGTGATGCCTTTTTATCATTAATGTCTCCATTTTCTTCATTTTCCTTCATTTTTCCTCTAATTTCCATTACATGCAAATGTGTGTCTCTTCACCTTCCTTTTCTCCTATTTTCCTTTATTTTCATAATTAAATTCCAATTATTGCCTCTTTTCCTTTTCCAATGCCTTTGTCAATTTCCATAACCATTATTAATCACAAGTGATGCCCACTAAAGTGTTTTCCCAACATTCAACTTGGAATATTTGTCCCATGACCTTGGTATTATTTTATTTATATGGAAAATAAACCAGGGGTTGTTACCAATGTACAAACCCTAGATATTTCCAACCATTGGGGTTATTTACAACAATTATTAGAGTATAATAGAGGAAATATTGATTGTGAGAAGATGCATGGTAATGCATTTATAGTCATGTTAAAAAAAATTAACCATACATGAATTGGTAATACGAACTTGAATGAAGAGGCTAGAAATTGAGGAAGTGGATTTGAAAATGATTTATCCTTTGGAATTTATGGCTAAATCCCATACTTTATTCTAGGGCTGATTTTTCCCCTTCTTGGATATTTGTTTTGACACTTGTGGGAAAAAGTTGATTATATAGAAGTGATAGTGGGAAGGATACTCTTGTGTGTATGCGCTTTGATTTTGCAAATTGGATGATTTGTCATGCTAGTGTTTTCCTTGTGAACTAGGATGAAGATCTTGGTTGTTCAAGAAATGATTAGAAATTGATTTTTGTTTGAGCCTTTGATACCTACCTTGATATTCACATAGATGTGTATTGGATTTATTTCATTAATGATATAATTGTGTGAGGGAAATAAATTCTAATATGTGCATAAAGTGATTTCACATTCATGTGACTATTTTGTAGAGAGTCAGAGTGAAAAGAATGGTGAAACCAATTTAGGCCCTTTAAAATTATATGTTGTAAATTTTTATATATAATTTCACACCTGTATATTCATTTTCTCGTTCATTAAAATTATGGAAAATATATATTAAAATCGATATTCATTTTCTTGTCCAATCAAAATTCTTCACCATATACTATTCATTTTCAAGTTTGGGTAACTATTTTTTTTAATTAAAACTCTAAAGGGTTACAAAATTCTCCTGCCCTCAAATACATAGTTTTGGAATACTTAAGTGAAAATTTCTATGCTTTATCAAATTTATCCATGACCACATGCATTTCCATGTATATATTTCATGCTAGCGTGAATAGAAGTTGATGGGAACAAGAGTTTCACACACTAATTAAACAAATATACCTATAAATAACAACTCATATTTATTATAAGCTAATTATCCATTCCAATGGGATCAAAATGGAAAGAGTTTTAAAGTGATGCATTTAACAAGAATTCTAGTGAAAAATCATTGACATGGATTATTTTGTATTTCAAATTTAACAAGAATTTCAATGGAAAAGAAATGATGTTAAGGTTTTGATCAATAAGCTTATTCATTGAAAATAAATGTGTTAATATTTTGTTCAATAATCTTGAGAATAATGAATAATGCACATAGATTTTCAAGTGTTTATAAGCTTTTATGTGAATTTCATGCAAAGGCTCTTTACCATTTTATTAACCAATTAATTCATGTTGATTTGTGAAGAATGATATTGATGAATCTTGTGATTGGTCAACCTACATTTACGCACTTTCCAAACCACTGTTTAAGGCTTGTTGGTTCTTTGTGTAAGACAAGTAAGAGGGGACTTCTCACTTTCCTTTACACAATTTTTCTATGTGAATGAATGCATAAAATTTAATTAGAGCTTTTCTCATGTGCAAGAGAATATTTGAAAATTTTATGCCTTCCTTATCAACATTATAAGATTTATAAATTGTCATAGATCAAATATCATAAACATGAGTTTCATTGAAGGATTTTGTAAGTTCATTTAAAATGGGAAATCATAGTAAGATCATTATCACTTTCACCATTATGAAAAAAAAGTATTTTATGATGACTTTTTTGAAGATGTTTCTGACACAAATGAAAGGAATAAATATTAATTTAAACAAAGACTTTGAGGAATGTGGGCATGAATCAAGTTTGACTAGTCTCAATTTTCTCTCTCATTAATTATTAATTAATTATTTTTTTCTAAGTTACATGCTCGAGAAAATCATATGAGTACTTCCCCATTTTTAGGATGGTATTTAGTGTAAACTCTAGAATATTCACGGCCATTTAAAAACTCGGATTGAATCCATTATAATAATTACAATAATATATCCCTAAGGGTTAGCTCAAGTTATCTAGAACTAGATGTGAAGTTCTTTAATATTGTTGCTAGTTGTTGACCATGTGTTTAAAATATTTTTGATTCCCTTGGGGAAATTCCCAATAATTAGAGCCAAAATTTTACCTATTTTGTCATCCACAACATGTGGGGTAGTACTCTGGGGTTTTCGATACTTTCATTGCGAGTGTATATATATATATATATATATATATATATACTTAATTCCACAATTAACATAATAAGCTCTTAAAGAGTGTGTGTGTATATATACACACACACACACACACACTCTTTAAGAGCTTAGTACGTTAATTGTGGAATTAAACTAGGGTGGGAAAGATAAAAATTTCCTCCAAACCACCTGAAATAAACCCAGTTAACATTCATTAATTTATTTCTATATGTTATATTTTACTTTTTATTTAATTTAAACAATTATATTCTTCTGGTATGATGGTTTTCCCATTAAAATTAAAACTTGCTAAGGTAATATTAAATTTTGTGCTTTAGTCTTGTCTCATACTTATAAAGGCATTACCTATGAAAATACAAAATTGACAAACATGTTATTTCCACGTAGGTCAAGCACTGTAAGAGATTTCTCACACAAATGGATCAAATATTAGTACAATGGTGTATTGAAAATTCTAAAAGAGGGAAATAGTCCATGGTCCTCCCTTGTGCAAGCACTTGAGGAAATATATTCATGAAAAAGAAAATAAATTTCCATATGTCTCTGTTGATCAACGATTGTCATTGATGTCAACCCAAGCAGCACCAGGGGCTAACCCAATATTGGATGGGAATGTTGACCCAACAAATTGATATATTCTGGGTCAATAATGCTTTTGATGGTTTCTACTTGTCGAGATGTTTCCGTTGATATATGGCACGCCATGTAATTCTTCACAGTGTGAGAGATATTCATGTTTGAAGTTTGTACCCCGAGTTAGTGGGCTAAAACCCCGTGGGGTTATGGCATGGGTCATTGAAAAGTCATAATTAATATTTTTTAAGCTCCTGAAATCCCTCCCACATTCACTTGTTGAAGCCCCTCTCAACCTAAGCATTTATATAAATTGTGATCTTCATTTCCTCCTTAGGCAAGGGATTTCGCTATGTGAAACAAGTCATCGTGGATTTTTCACTCTAAATTTTTTTCTACGAAGGGTCAGAAGCTAAAATTTTTATGAGGCGAAGATGCAATCGTGAGGAAGCGTATGTGAAAATTTCAGATCAAGGTACGCAACATTCTCGGAGATATGATCTGTGGAAGTTAGTGTTTTTGCAGGCTCTTGAAATTCATCTCAAATAAGTGACCTTGGGAAAATCATCATAACTCTCTCTCTGAGTATCGGATTGGAATTTCGTAAAAATTGGCAGATAGTGCACAAACTGTAGTTTTTTCTCTATCAATTTTGGAGCCAAATGTAGAAAAAATGACATGTTTCACTCCGTACAAGTTCGCTCTACTGAAATAGTCCATAATTAGGGCATTGTGAGAAATTGGGTATAAATCTCCCTTGAAGCATCGAAATTGGGTCAAAACTGTGGCATTGGAAAGAAGACTTAGAGGAATACTAAAAGACCAAAAATCAGATATTGGGGATCTGAAATAACAGAGATACACCAGATTCAATATTGAACTCCTAGAAGGCAAGAAAAAGCTAGATCATGTGTTGTCAAGGGTTGCAAAGGACCAGAATTTCTAAGGCAGAAAAGCAAAGCAAGGTGCAGCAGAGGGTAGCATGATAAGAGAAGTAACGAAGGTGCATAACAGCAACAAGAAGTTCATCATATGAAGTCTTCAAGTGGGCATCACTTCATACAATCATTGTAAAGGTATCATTGTACTAAGTCATTGTAAATACGTTATTGTAAAAATTGTACTAGTGTCTATCTGCCAAGAGTTGAAGAGGTAGTGGTGGGAGGTCTAGGATCATCATTAGGTGGTTGTGTCAAAATTGGGGTTATGGTCTAGTATATCTTCTTCTTCTACATCATTCTATATCATTGTAAAGTGGACCATTTTCCCTAGTACTGGAGTCCATTCTTCTTTTATTCTTCTAAAGGGTGGTAGGGTGGTGCTAGGGTGAGTTGTAGCTCATTGGGTGTTGGGGCATCCGTTAAATTGACTACTAAAGAATCTCGGGCGTTGAAGCGTCCATCCAGTGGGAGCTGGAGAAGAATGCTTTTCTAGATTCTAGGAAGTTGGCACTTTATTTTTAATTGGAGTTGAATATTAAAGAATTATTAGAAAAGCATTAGGTGGTTTTTGTCCCGGAGTGGGTTTCCACCTTAAAAACTATGTGCATTTGTGTTCCTTTTGTTTGCTGCTATCATTGTACAAACACTGATAGTAATTGAAGATTAACTAATGCTCTAATTGAAAGGAATATTGATTCACCTCCCCCCCCTCAGTATTTCCAACAATATCTACAATCAATCTTCAATAGTTGACCTTCGATCCTCTTTAAATAGAGATCATGGGCCAGTCATGTGTTAAGACATGGATCACTATATGAACCATTAGATCACTTTATCTCTAAAACATATTGTGATAATAAAATTGCATAAATACAAATGCATACCAAGGAAACACACTTTACCCAAATATGATTTAGATCATATTTATCTTAATTAAATCCTAAGTGTATAAATATCATAACATTCCCCATTAAGAACAACTTGGGATAAGATTAATATATTTACAAAGGTGATGCAATAGATGAATGAAGGAGGTGTTAGAGCCTAGCCACCCTTAGTAAAAACAATGTGAATTCTTAACATAGGTTGAATGTGGAAACTTTTCTTCAATAAGATATTTTATCATCCATAATTTAATCACCTAGACCAAAATGCTAAGTTTACCAAACTACACCATTATAGTATGGGTTCCATGTGTTTAAACCTTCTTTTCAATAAAGGTTTTACTTCAATTGGCTTAGGTAACTGATTTTCCCTTAGTCATTTTCATTTTCTAAGGTTATAAACCCACTTTACAAAATTTTCCTTTTGAAATTATCAAAAGAAGAAAAATAAATAAATAAAATAAAAAATCCTAAATGTAATGGTTAGAATTGATTTGGTCAAATAATCATATTTTATTATATTGATCCTATGAAATATAGAAACACATTTTCTTATAAATTCAAGAGGTTTCCTCCATTTTCCATAATCCCCCTAGAGAGTAGTGAAGTGTTAATAAATTTTGTATAGCCAATCAAGCTACCCATTATGTATGTGGAGACTCTTTGGGATTATTCCCAACTCCTATTTAGCCACAAAGGAGAGGATCAAAGCCAAGGCCACACATTTAGGAAAGAACATGAACCATCCCAATGAGGAGGCTAAGGATAAAAACCTCTTAAAAGATATTTCTCCCCAATTTATTTTGTAAGAATTTCATGGGGTAATGGATCATTTTTCACTTTTTATAGATATAATATTTTGATTTATTTCTTTTGCCACATGTTGGGGTTCCCATGTTTTGGCCAGATTGGAAAGACCAAAAGATGAGACAACATCAAAACCACTTTCAAACCTCAGGATCTAGCCCTCCTGAGTCCAAAGAGGGATCTCTCTGGACCCAGGAGGGCTAGATCTTGAGGTCCGAAAGTGGTTTTGATGTTGTCTCATCTTTTGGTCTTGCCAATCTGGCCAAAACATGGGAACCGCAACATAATGGTGACTCCGCTGGGGCACTGAGTGCATTACACCTTAAACATTCTTAGGCATTCAAAAAACCTACAATCTCTGGTTAGGTTGGTAGTTAAACACTCCTATTCTCACATCAACCTCTATACCATTTGTTGTGTTTCTCCCATACTCTTGGATAGAGTCTGGAAAGGGCCAGGTAGCCTCCATATCTCACACTCTTTCAGAGGTGACATATCTGGTAAATTCCCTCCCAGTAAATCTCTGGTTAGAGTTTGCTGTGTTTGGAATATTTCCTTGGAAAGGGACATCTCATAAGCACTATGGTGGATAGTGTACCCTCCAAAAACATCCTAAAACCTTCCACCTGGCGACTCCATAACTCCTAAATGATTTAAAGACTCCACTGGTGATCAGTAGGCCTTCTGATTATCTTGGTTCACATTAGACTCCACTGGGAGACCAACCTTCATAACAACATCAACCACAGTAGAAGTAACAAGTAGGGTTAAGCTGCTTTGTTGAAATACAACATTCTAGCTTCAAGGAACATTTATACAAGAGCTTACCCTGATTCAGACCCACCTGAAATAGTTGACAACCCTAAGAGTATCCTCAAGGGAGCTCCTACACCTAAAGGATCAACTTTTTCCAGTCGCATCTATAGAGCTAATTCTGCACCAAAAGATCTTACAACTCTTTCACACTTTCACCTTGACCTAGACCCACCTAACAGATTACCTAGAACTAGGTCATTCAGTAGCTTAGACCAGCCAGACCCTGAGCTTCCTGATTCACCACAACAAAGTGGTAGACACCTTGGGAATAGACAGACCCCTCCATCCACACCTTCTGATACACATTTCATACAAAACTTGGGGCTCAGTCACCCTAGGTCTACTCATCAATCTTCTGCTGGTCATAATATTCCTATCATCCATATACCAGCTGCCCAAGTTAACCCTTTACCTCATCAAAACATCATCATGGCAGCCTGGTATGCACCTCTGGTTTTACCTCAACCACTAGTACCCTTACCAAATGATTATCAATCAAAGATCCCACACTTCACTACAAAAGAGTTCACCACAGCCCAACAACATGTAGATAAGATGGAAGATTCTTTTGACTACATGGAAATAGATGATGATACAGTCAAAATGAGAATCTTTGCCCAGAGCTTAGGTGGTGATGTGAAGAAATGGTTTAAGGGCCTACCTCCGGGTAGCATTAATGATCTTCCAGCTCTATATCAGACCTTCATAAACAAATGGGAAGCTAGGGAAAATCCTCGCCAACTACTAGCAAAATACATGACCCTTAAAAGAAACGTAGGAGAGAGTGTCCACGATTACACAACAAGGTTTAACAACATTTACAATGCCCTCCCTCCACATATGAAACCTCCACAAGGCATGGCCCTCGAAAAATACCCTGAAGGCTTTGATGCTGACATGGCCTATGAACTTAGGGATAAAGAATACAACACATTGGAGGACATGTAGAAAGGAGCAGTGAACATAGAGGCAAATCTGATTGAGAAAAGAGCAAGACTGAGATCTGAGAAAAGGGTAACATATAGAGATGACACTGTAGCTTCTACATCTTATCCAAATTATGATAAATTGTCTAAAAATGTGGAAAGGTTACAAGAAATGATGGAAAAAATGGTTGTCACAGTCAGTAACCAGAATAGAAACCAAAACCAGAACCAAAACTTTAGGAGGAACAATAACACTCCCAACAGACAAAGAGAATCAGATCAACAAGTTATTCCCCCATTCCAAGAGAACTTTCTTGATGAAGATGAGGGAATCATAGAAGAGTCTGAAGGGAACACAATAAAAATGTTTGAAATAGAAGATTCAATCCATAACTGTTACTTAGAAGAAGATCAACCCTCACCCTCTGGTTGGGAAGGTGAATGGTTAGAATCTGAAGATTACAGATTAGGATTTGAAAATGCCATGATGCAGGTCAGAGAACAATATGAACTCAGGAGTAAAAAGAGCCAGGAAACTGGCAAACCCAAAACTTCTGAGCTCAACATCAAGAAAAGGCCTGAGAAAACTTCTAAAGCAATTGCTGAAAGTAACAAATCAGCAGCTGAGAGTTCTGGAAAGAATAAAGGAAAGGACAACCAAAACACTGATACAAAAGGTAAACCAGCTAGCAGCACTAGCACTTCATTTAGTGCTCCTGATAAAATTGTCACAAACACTGTACATAACGAGAATCAACACACTGATTCAGCCACTAAAGTAGTGGCTAACAAAACAGAGTTGAACATTCCAAAGAGTCTGTCCACTTTCAATTTAGAAAGCGAGATTGCAAAAATTAAAATCTCTGTCCCACTCTCTGAGCTGGCCACTCAGGATGTATATAAGGGCCAAATTTTCAAAGCATTGAATTTAGGTGAGAGCAGTGACACTGTAAATCTGAGTGATGATCAACCTGCCCTTCTGTTTGGTCCAAAGATAGAAGGGAAGTTTCAGGAAGGGGTAGTGCCCCCTTTTTATATCAGTCTTAATATTCATGATAAGATCCTCCACAATGCAATGCATGATTCTGGAGCATCACACAACCTGATTCCTAAAGTTGTAATGGAAAGATTAGGCCTAGAGATAACCCATCCCTATAAAGACCTGTACTCATTTGACTCAAGTAGAGTAAAGTGTCTTGGCCTGATCAAAGATTTATGTGTGAGCCTTTCTCAGATTCCTGCCAAGTGTATGGTCATGGATGTTGTGGTGGCAAATGTGCCACCCAAGTATGGCATGTTATTATCAAGATCATGGGGAGCCAAGTGTTACACTGAAAAATGTCACTCTGACATTCTGCTGACTGTATGAGCTCATTAACACTCATACATGCCTCCTCTGCAAGTCTTACAACCTTTGTTCCTCATTCCATGCCCTGAAACTGGAGAAAAAACCCTAAAAAGCTCAAAAACTCTTGGGTACGCAGTTAATATGAGGCTTACCTGCGTTTTTAGCTTGGGTACGCATGTAATGTAAAGATAAACTGCGTTCTAGAACGCACTTTCTATGTGTTATAGGTGCGGTACCCCTGTAAAGTTAAAAAAGCGCGGAATTAAACTGAAAAAGTTGAATTTTGGTCAATTCTGGAAGGTTCTGGATGAGATTTTTTGGGGATGAGTACGCTTTAGTAAGGTGCATGTATCCCACACCTTAAGGAACTAATCCCTTGATGTGAGGAGCCTATCCTTTTGAAGGAGGGTTCTATCCCTTTAAAGGTGGAATCCTAACCTCCTCATCTGCTCTATAAAAGGAGGCATTGGGTAGCCTTTTGGGTTAAGTTCAAGAAGAGAAGTTAAAACTAATAAACTAATGGAGGATGAAGAATATTTTGATGGGTAAAATATTTGAGTTGAAGTGCTGGCGAGATTTAGACTTCTTTACCAGGCACGAGAGGAAAGATCACATACCTCTTTATGCTTTTGGAGGAAGAGTGCAAGACTTATCAGAGTAGAGGAGATTCCTGCTTCGGACCCCGGGAAGGCCTTTCGAACATCAAGGCTAAGGTTGTAAGGTTCTTCTGTATATTTTAAGATTAATACAATCAAGTTTTGTTTTTCTCAATAAATTGTCGTTCGATTGTTTATTTCAATAAGCTATCGTTTGATCGTTTATTTCATAGATTCCTTGATCACTATGATAGGTATGTTTTATAATTATTTGTTATACAGGTGCTATTGATATTTTCTTGTTTGTGATTGCAGATCAACAAAAGATGATACTTTCTTGTGACAAAAGGGCCCTTGTTGCGATGAAGGATTATTGATGCAATGGAAGCACTGCGACCGCAAATAAGCATTTGGATCTAAGGTAGGATCGACGCCTTCATAGCATTTAATTGTAAAACGAATATACTTAGAGAAAGACAAACTTAGTTTTTCGTTTGTTGCTATATTGTCTTCTGACACTAGGGAGATCGGTCTTGTCCGCAAGAACGATTTATCCGGCCAACAAATTGGCGACTCCGCTGGGGAAAGAAACTTGTTGTTTTTGGTTCTCTTTTATTTTGATTTGAGGAAAAGTTTTTCTTGGTTTTTGATTGATGGATATCTGCCTGGGTAGCTTAGGTTTTATTTGTTTTTGAAAATTATGAAATCTTTTATGTTTTTCTTGAAGTTTTCAGGGGACCGCACTTTGTCTTCACACACAGTGCGGGCATCTCCGCACTTTCCTTAAGTAACCAGTGCGGGACCGCACCTGTTACTTCTGGGACCTGCGGATCTTGTTAAAAGTCTTGAAAAACTTAGATTTATTCTTTTAATTTAGTTTAGATTTAATTTAGGATTCTTAGCATCTACCCAGATCTGTATTTCTCTTTCAAAAATCTCTTGTTTCTGAATTTCTTTCAGCAAATCCTCATCTCATCAATCTCCATTTAGTTAATTGGGTGTTTTGAGTCTCTTTTTTGAGAAATTCTTAATTTGATTTCCTTTGGTCATTAATTGAAGGTTTGTCTCAGTCTTTTCACAATTTTGCATCTTTTTGCTTTTGTTTTAATCGCCTTATGAGTGTTAATCGCCTTAGAGTGTTTTTTGATCTTTGGAACTCTCACCCGATTTTCTTGACTTCCACTTGATTGGTTCTTAGATTACATTAGAATCATCTTGTGTTTGAGAATTCTCTTGCATAGATCACATTTGCATAATTAGAATTCTCATTTTCAGAATATGAATGAAAAATATGCATAGATTACATTTGCATACTTTTCATGTGAATTGTGCATAGATTACAATTGCATAGTTTATATTCTGAAAAATCAATCTTAGATTTAGATCAGTTTTCTTTGATTTGAATTTAGATGTTTTTATGTTTGTTTTAAAAAAAAAACACAAAAATAAAAAAATTGTTTTGGGATTGATTTGCATTAGTTTTTCTTAATGAAATTAGTGCATTAGAGAATTTGTTATATTTTCTCTTAGTTATCAATCTTTGCATTGTTGGAAGTGTAATGGAAACTCTCTCCTTTCTTTAGTTAGGATTCATCGAATTGAAAAGATTACATTATCATATTCGATTGCATTCAGTTTTGGGTCGGGTCATAACACCATTGGTTTCATATCCATTTACCCTTTTGAGTAATAACAGCCTAAATAACACAGCGCTTAATAAAATTCATCTAGTAATTTTTACATTTTAGGGCTCTTTCCACCAATCTAGCTTAGGCTAGTGTCTTGGAATAGGTTTTAGTTAACTCTCCAAGACAGTAAAACAAACAAGTAGTCGATCTTGCGGTAGGAAAAATTCCAATTGTTACATGTATGCTCTAGGAAGCTCCTCCTAAAGGAGTCAAGCACGAGATCATATCTGAACCAATGAGGTAATCAATCCTTCCTCATTGGGAACGATAGAAGATATACACGTATTAACAATGGTAAACCTCGGATAGACCATTGTCGAGGAGCCTGGGGTCACTTGTCGGTAAACCTTGGATTATGTCAAGGAGCCTTCAAGGGGATTGAGCTTTGTTACTCTGCCCTTGCGTGTGTGTCGGATCGTAGACTGTTCCCCCAGGTATATTTGTTTCTATTGGTAACCTTAGTGACCATAATCTTTAGGATTCTTCCTTAAGGTGACGGTGGAGGGAAGATCCCACTGTACCTGGAGCAGACGTCGACTAGACTCACTTGGACTCTCTGGGGGGTTCTCTTCACTCGAGATGGTTTTGTGAAGAAACTTGTGCCAATCTGTTTCATTAAGCAGGTTGTCGGGGTAACTGTTCCAACCGCCCTTTCTATATTAAATTCTACGATGTTGGATTTCATCACCAACTAGTGTTTTTAGTACGGGAAGTTACTGTTTGTGTGTGGTTTGACTCCTAGATTTGATAGCGCGTGTTAATTTGTTTGTTTTTACTTTTAGAGACCATATGTGTGAATTGTGAATTTTAATTGTTAGGTGTGAATTGTTAATTGTTAATTTTAGTTTTAAATTATTAATAAAATTCACTGAAGTTGAATATAATGGCAACTGTTCCGGAATTTACCAACCATGGAACCCCTCTTAACGAGAATCCTAGTACTTTTCCTTGCTTTGGAAATGTTGGTCCTCCTTATATGGCTACATTTTCATTACCTGGATTTACAATAGGTTTACCGATATGGTTATTTTCAACTTCGTTGGCCCTGAATACTCCATTTGTTCCACCTCAACCGAATGCTTCACCTAAACAGAGTTCACCATCTCAACATCACCAACCTTTTGTTGACCCTTTACCTTCTTCGTCTAATATTTCTTCCTCCATTTCTTCCTCTTCGCCTGGTAAAAGCCTTGAAGCTAGTAACCAGGTGGCGAAGAGGAAGAAAGGGAGGAAGAAGAAGGAGAAGAAGAAGAAAGAAGTCAACCAACCAACCATGGTTGTAAATGTTAGGGGTGTTGAGGAAACTTCCAACATGCATCGTAGACCCAAATACCCTTGCAGGCTTTGTAAGGGTGACCAATTCCTTATCAATTTTCCTGGTATTCCTAAGGTCTTGGAAGTATGGTCAGAAAAATCTCATCAACTTTACGTTGATCCATCAACTAGTGATAGTCAGGTTCCTGGGAAAAAGGGTAAAGTTAGGTTTCCTTGTAAGGTATGCAAAGGGAGTCATCAAACTCACATTTTCCCTCACATGGATGAAGGCTCAAAATTATTGGAAAACCTTCCTGTTCCACAGCAAGAATTTCCAACTGGTTACCGTAAACTTTCTCCCAACCTACCGTCAACTGACGGAGTGATTGATATAATTTCAAGTACAGTCAATCCCACTCTTCCATTGAAGAGTGAAACTCATACCACTCAGGTTGATGATCCATTAGTTGATCAAGTGGTCGATTCAATTTCACATTCGGTTGATCCCATTCTCCCTGTAGAGAGTGAACTTCATACCGCTCAGGTTCTTCTTGTTACATCAGATTCTTCTACGCCGGGGGGCATTTCACCTGTTTCTACAGAACCCCCTCCAAGTACTGAGGTCTTTTCCTTTGATTGGAATATACTGACAGAACCCCGTCTTCCTTCCTCTATCCCTTTCCAAATCATTGTGAAGTTTGGTGGTAGGGACATACATCACACACAGGTAGATGAAGGTGCTTCTGTTAGTATTTTATCCTCAATTGCTTGGAAAGCTTTGGGTTCTCCTCAGCTTGTGCCTATTATGCAGAATCTAAAAGCTTTTAACAGAACCATTAGTGAACCTTTAGGGATCCTTCCTAAGTTTTCTATTACTTTGGAAGGTAAAACTGTCTGTATTGATCTTATGGTAGTTCGAGGTCCCTTGGATTTTAATTTACTCCTTGGGCGAGACTATGTCTATGCAATGAAAGCTGTCGTATCGACACTCTTTCGCGTGATGTCTTTCCCTCATAATGGAAATATTGTGACTGTAGACCAGCTTTCGTTCCCTAGTCTTGTTTCGACTACCAATAATCCGACATCCCTGAATGTTCCTCATATGAAAGTGGTATCTACCCCGCCACGGGTTAATTATGTGGCAACTAGTCCCATGTTTTCAATTACCGATGTAAGCGAGCCTCTCACTGTATGCTCGTCTTCCTTTGACTTAGATCTGGTAATTGACATGGAAAACTCTATGGGATTATTTGAACGCGATGTTCTTATCCCTTTTGAGTCCCTTGACATGTGTTCCTTCCAGAGAACTATTCTTCCATCTGATGAAGACCTCTTGGAAGCCATGATCAAGGTGTGTCCATTGACATGTGTTTCCTCCAGTTGGAAGCCATAAACAAGCTTCTATGAGAAGAGTTCCTTTTCCTGTGCCAACCTCATTAAAAAATGAAACAGGTGTCTGGAGCAGAGTTCTTGTCTTGTGTCAAGCTCCTTAAAAAATGAAACAAGTGGGTGAGGAGAGTTCCTTGTACTGTGTCAACCTCGTTAAAAAATGAATCAGTGTGTGTGAGGAGAGTTCCTTTTACTGTGTCAACCTCGTTAAAAAATGAATCAGTGTGTTTGAGGATGGTTCTTTTCCTGTGTCAACCTCGTTAAAAAATGAATCAGTTAGTCGAGAGCATAGTTCCTTTTCTTGTGTCAAGCTCGTTAAAAAATGAAACAAGCTTCTATGAGGACAGTTCTTTTCCTGTGTCAACCTCATTAAAAAATGAATCAATAGGTAGATTGTAGAGAGTAGGTTATGTAGGTAGATTAGAAACATGTAGGTGAGGATAGTTCCTGTTACTGAGTCAACCTTGTTAAAAAATGAATCAGGTTTTAGGATAGTTCTTATTACTAAGTCAACCTCGTTAAAAAATGAATCGGGTCTGAGGACAGTTCTTTTCCTGTGTCAACCTCGTTAAAAAATGAATCAGTTGTTCAGAGGATAGTTCCTGTTACTAAGTCAACCTCATTAAAAAATGAATCAGGTCTGAGGATAGTTCTTTTCCTGTGTCAACCTCATTAAAAAATGAATCAGTAGGTTATGTAGGTAGATTAGAAATAAGTAGTTAGATGAGGACAGTTCCTTTTACTGTGTCAACCTCGTTAAAAAATGAAACACGTTGCCATGAGCATAGTTCTTTTCCTGTGTCGAGCTCGTTAAAAAATGAAACAAATCCTCCCTTAATTGAGTCGAGTCTTTGAATAGACCTCGTAAATGTTAGGTAATATATTTAGGTTAGTTTTTAAGTCGGGTCTTTCATATGATCTCGTAAATCAACCTTCATTCCATCCAGCTATTTATTACTAGTGTACTTAGTTGAATGAAATGAAGCTGAGGGGGCATGCACTCTAGCAGTTACGCTTAGGGGGCATCAAGCACAGTTTTCTTTCTGTTTCAAGCTTGTGTAAAAATGAAACTACTCTGAAGCATAGTTTTTCTCTGTTTCAAGCTTTTGAAAAAATGAAACCTATCTTGAGTCAATTTCGGTTATTTTCAAGACTCGTTAAACTCATGAAAATCTCGATATTATTTTGCTATCTTTCATTCTCGTAAAACACATGAAAATTCCGAGTTCTTTCCGTCTTTTCCTGCTCGTAAATTAAATTTAAAGTCGGCCACAGGAGTACATTTTTATCCCTTTTTCGAACTCGTTAAAACTTACGAAAAAGTGAAAACCATGAGTACATTTTTATCCCTTTTTCGAACTCGTTAAAACTTACTGAAAAAGTGAAACCCTGGAGTTCTCTTTTAAGCCCTTTTCAGACTCTCTAAATATGAAAAGATTGCCGAGTACTTGATTATTCGAACTCGTTAAAGTAAATGAATGATCGTCCTTTCAGTATAAGTTTACCCCTTTTACGGACTGAAATGGACTATTTACGAAAAAGGTATATGTTGACTAATTACGGTCAATAGAGTTCTCTCTCGCATTATTTTATCCTTTTTCGGGCTCGAGAGACTAAATTTACGAAAAAGTACACCCATGGAGTTTTCTTAAGTTTTTTCTTCTGACTCCCTAAAATTGAAAAACACCGAGTTTCTCCTATACTGGACTCATTAAAATTTAACAGTAAAGGACCTGTTCAATTTTAAGCAGGAACGAACCACTCCTTCTTAGGGTTCGAATCTTAAACTAAGTTGGACTCATCCGAAGGATGAGCTTATAAACAAGCAAATGTTATCCTCCTCAAGCTTGTCAAAAATAAAGAGGTACTTGCCAGAAATGGTGGGGGAAAAGAGAGAAAAACAAACATGTTTGTTGTATTTTGATTATTCGGAAAACCGTTAACCACTCTTGAACACGACACTTTTTGTTCACCTGGGTTGGGAAATCCTTTGTCCAACAGTTAATCAAACCATATTGAAAGTCTTCAGCCGGTTTCTGGGTATTAGCTTTGGGTCAATTGTCACCAAGCCATCTGCAGTGTCGTTATGTGTTCAAGAGAACAGTTGAAATAAAACCATTCATCTGCAAAATATCTGTCATCCATCTTTTGACCATCCCTGAGTCAGTCCTTGCCAATATATTTTCAAAACTTGATCTATGATTTCGTGTTGTGGGCTTGCCTACGACGGATCACTTTCTATCGACGACAACTCATTATCTAGGAAGTTGATCTAGAAATCATCAGTACCTTGAAATCTGCATGCCTTAATGGCAGGTTTCTCGCCTTCGACGACAGGTTGCATCATTGACCTTCGATCGAATGATTCCGTGAGATGTTCGACTTCAGCTCATTCATTCACATTTCATGGATTGTACTGAGTACTTTGAGAGCCATTGACATTACTAGTGGTTACTCTCACACTTGTTAACAGTTTACATCATTGACTGGTAATCAAGTGGTTTCTACCATGTTCGACTTCAACACATTTAATCACATGGATAGAATCGTACTAGTTCGGGAAGCGGAAATCAAGACCCTGGATCTAGTTTCTACCATCCAGGCTGCGAGGAATTTTGTTATCATTCATACAATAGACTATTTATAAACAGATGGCTGCGTCCATGCTGTGTCGACATATGTCTATACTGTGATGTATTCAAAATCATTCCTGTATCAGAACAATTTAAGTTAGTTCTAGTTAGTTTTGATCTGAGTATGGGAATGCCTACCTCAGCGATGATATGATTACATATATATATATTTTGCATTGAATGTTTTTACAGGTTCCGACTGGGGTGTCCACAGGATGATCCTTGAAATGATAAAGTGCTTCACTCTTCATATATGACAGACTTCATCTTCATCTATTCCAGACTTCGCACTTTAGGGGGCAATCTGTTACACTAAAAATGTCACCTTGACATTCTGCTGACTGTATGAGCTCATTAAACACTCATACTTACCTCCTTTGCAAGTCTTACAACCTTTGTTCCTCATTCCATGCCCTGAAATTGGAGGAAAAACCCTTAAAACTCAAAAAAGCCTTGGGTACGCAGGTGACATGAAGCCTGCATGCGTTTTTGGCTAGGGTACGCAGGTAAAGTGAAGATAAACTGCGTTCTAGAACGCACTTTCTATGTGTTATAGGTGCGGTACCCCTGTAAAGTCAAAAAGCGCGAAAGAAAAGATTAAAAAGTTGAATTTTGGTCAATTCTGGAAGGTTCTGGATGAGATTTTTTGGGGATGAGTACGCTTTGGTAAGGTGCATGTATCCCACACCTTAAGGAACTAATCCCTTGATGTGAGGAGCCTATCCCTTTGAAGGAGGGTTCTATCCCTTTAAAGGTGGAATCCTAACCTCCTCATCTGCTCTATAAAAGGAGGCATTGGGTAGCCTTTTGGGTGAAGTTCAAGAAGAGAAGTTAAAACTAATGGAGGATTGAAGAATATTTTGATGGGTAAAATATTTGAGTTGAAGTGCTGTTGAGATTTAGACTTCTTTCTGCTGAGCTTTTGAGAGGAAAGATCACATACCTCTTTATGCTTCTGAAGGAAGAGTGCAAGACTTATCAGAGTAGAGGAGATTCCTACTTCGGACCCCGGGAAGGCCTTTCGAACATCAAGGCTAAGGTTGTAAGGTTCTTCTATATATTTTAAGATTAATACAATCAAGTTCTGTTTTTCTCAATGAATTGTCGTTCGATTGTTTATTTCAATAAGCTGTCGTTTGATCGTTTATTTCATAGATTCCTTGATCACTATGATAGGTATGTTTTATAATTATTTGTTATACAGGTGCTATTGATATTTTCTTGTTTGTGATTGTAGATCAACGAAAGATAATACTTTCTTGTGACAAAAGGGCCCTTGTTGCGACGAAGGATTATTGATGCAATGGAAGCACTGCGACTACAAATAAGCATTTGGATCTAAGGTAGGATCGACACCTTAATAACATTTATTTGTAAAACGAATATATCTAGAGAAAGACAAACTTAGTTGTTCGTTTGTTGCTAGATTGTCTTCTGACACTAGGGAGATCGGTCTTGTCCGCAAGAACGATTTATCCGGCCAACACCAAGCTGCAAGGAACAATGTAGATGGATGGGGCTTATGCCACAATCCCAGTTTTTGGCCAACTTAGAAGATTGTACAGGGAAGCAAAAATGAAATTCTTGGTTAGTAGCCCTGAAAAACCTGAAAATGCTCCTCTATACTCTGTACATACATACTTGGATTCCTTTATATTCTACAATGATGAATCTTTGGGAGGAACAGGATCTGAAAACGTAGACACAAACAAAGGTACACATGACGAAATAGGGCCAATGGATTTTAACATAATGGCTACCCTAGACTCAGAAGAAGAAGACATAGAAAACATCGAATAGTGCACTGGAACAACAACTCAAAGTGAACCAGAAGTGGAACACAATCAGCCAACTAGCCACCTCTCTGACTTCCACACACACAACGAAAAACTAAGCAGCCCACAGCCTAGGGTAGACCCTATAATGCAACATAATGGCGAACCCAGTTGTAGGGAAATAAACAAAAACGAGAATGAATCCCTATGGAAAATGAATTTCTATGGGTCATGCAAAAGAATGACTACTGGTGCAGGAGTGTGGATACACAATACAGAGAGTGATTACGCAGAGAGCCATGCCTGCAACTTTCACTTCAAATGTACGAACAATATTGCAGAATATGAGGCTTTGATCCTGGGCTTAACTCTGCTGAAAAAATTAGGAGCCCATAGGATAGTCGTGCGTGGGGACTCTAAGCTGATTATGAAACAGGTGAATGGTGAATACATAGCGAAACATCCTAGACTGAGAGCATATAAGAATGACACTATGGATCTACTGAAAACGTTTGTTGAATACAAATTAGTGTTCGATCCTAGGGGTAAAAATTTCATTGAAAATGGATTAGCTTGTCTAGCTAGTTCCTACCCCAAGACTCCCAGTGACCAGTAGATCATCATTCAGACCAAATTCAGACCCGCTATGCCAGACAACGAAAAATATTGGCAGGTTTTCGAAGGTGATAAACAAATCGAAGATTTCCTGGTAGAAAGAAACGAGTTTGAATTTTCTGATTCAGACTCCCAACCTGACAGTAGCTGCCCAAGTGATGAATCCTCAGATGAGGAAGAAACACCCTGTAACATAGAAATAAACTCTTTAGATGAACAGACTGGAATTCCAGATGGAAATTGTGAAAATGTAGATAGTGAAGAAGTGGAGGTGCTGCAGGCCAGAGATAAGAACATACCCAGTGGCCTAGCACCCTTAGAAGACCTCTTTGACTTTGATGATGTAGCAAAAAATCCCACTATAGAACATGCAGACTCTGATGTGGAAGAATGCAACATAGGCTCTGAAGATAAGCCCAAAATGATTAAACTGGCTAAGTCTTTACCTGCGGACATGAAGAAAAAATACATTGACCTTTTCAAGGAATTCATTTATGTGTTCGCCTGGAGATATGAAGACTTAAAGGCCTATGACACAAACATCATTCAGCACAAAATACCCTTGAAGAAAATAAGAAGCCCTTCAGACAAAAACTTCACAGAATCAATCCAAAACAATTGCCTGCAGTAGAGAAAGAGATTAAGAATATGTATGAAGCAGGTATAATTGTGCCTGTGAGGTTCTCTGATTGGGTATCAAACTTAGTGGCTATGAGGAAGAAAATAGGGGAAATCAGGGTTTGCATAGATTTCAGAAATCTTAATAGGGCCTCACTCAAAGACAATTACCCTTTGCCTAAAATGGAACATATTCTTCAGCGGGTAGTATGCTCAAAGATGATTTCTTTGTTAGATGGTTTTTCAGGTTACAACCAAGTCTTAGTAATCCCAGAAGATCAACTCAAAACAGCTTTTACCACTCCATGGGGTACCTTCATGTATGTGAAGATTCCTTTTGGATTGATGAAAGCTGGAGCCACCTTCCAAAGAGTGATGGACATAGCTTTTTCAGATGAGATAGGGCACTTCATTGTTATTTACTTAGATGACATAAAAATATTTTCCAAGACTGAAGAAGAACATCTGAAACATCTGAGAAAAGTGTTTGAAAAATGTAAAAGGTTTGGTCTGTCACTAAATCCTAAAAAGACTGTATTTGGGCTACAGGAGGGTAAACTCCTTGGCCACATTATATCTGAGAAGGGAATTAGAATAGACCCACAACGAGTTGAGAGAATACTATAGATCACACACCCAAGAAACATCAAGGAATTATAGTCCTTCATTGGGAAGATTAACTTCCTTAGGAGGTTTATTCCAAATTTGGTTGAACACCTTAGGAACATGAATAACATGCTGAAGAAAGGTGAAGGAGTTAAATGGACTGTCGGAGCTAAACAATCTTTTGAGTCAGTGAAACTTGCACTTACCCAAGCTCTAGTTCTAATCAGCCCAGATTTCTCCAAAGATTTCCTGATCTTTTCATTTGCCTCTGAGCATACAGTGGCTGCAGTCTTGCTGCAGAAAAGCACAGAGGGAATGGAGCAGCCAATTGCCTTCTTTAGCAAAGCACTCAGAGATGCACCCTTGAAATACAAAATAATGGAGAAACGGGCCTATGCTCTAATTAAGGCCTTGAAAGACTTTAGGGTGTACATACTGCATTCCCACACCATAGCCTATGTGCCAAATATAGTGGTCAAAGATATATTGTCCCAAGACCCAGATGGGAAAAGGGGTAAATGGATAGCTGTGATCTTAGAGTACGACCTTGAGATAAAACCCACCAAACTGATTAAAGGTCAGGGCTTAGCTAAATTAATGGCTGAATCAAACTTAAAATCCCTAGAAATCAACATGATAAATACCTTGGATGAGAAGCAAGAATTGCCTGATCCCACTGTTGAGGAAAAGTTTCAGAGCTCTCCTTGGTATTCTGACATTCTGTATGTGCTTACACACCTCAATGCCCCACCCGAACTATCAAAGACCAAGGCCAGATTCTTAAAGCTAAAATCCAGAAACTACTGCATTTTGAATGAAAACTTATACTGGAAGAATCCTAATGGCCTATTGCTTAAATGTTTGCCTGAAAATGAGGTAGAGAGGGTTAAACAAGAATTACATGCTAGAGAATGTGGAGGCCACCTGAGTTGGAAAGCCACTACAAACAAAATACTCAGGGTTGGCTACTATTGGCCCACACTCTTCAATGATGTCCATAAAATGATAGTTGCCTGCCACAAATGCCAAATCTTTGAAGGCAAAAGAAAACTCCTCACTTTACCCCTACAACCCATCACTGTTGAAGGTCCCTTTTTGCAATGTGGCCTAGATTTCATAGGGGAGATTCACCCTGCTTCTTCTGCACAACACAAATGGATCCTGACAGCCACAGACTACTTCACTAAGTGGATAGAGGCCATACCCACTAGGAATTTCACATACTCAGTCATCATTAGTTTCCTAGAGGGTCACATCCTCTCTCGGTTTGGCTGCCCAAGGAAAATAATCGCTGATAATTCTACTACTTTCGGATCCAAGAAGATGGTTGATTTTTGTCATAGGTATCAAATAGCACTTGGTCATTCAACTGCCTATTACCCTCAAGGTAATGGATTAGCTGAATCATCAAAAAAGAGCCTGGTGATCATCATCAAAAAGCTATTGGAAGAGAACAAAAAATCATGGCATAACAAGTTAGTGCATGCTTTGTGGGCTGACAGGCTTACAACAAAGAAGTCCATTGGCATGTCACCATTTCATCTTGTCTATGGCACAGAAGAAATATTCCCTACCAGCCTTGGGATACCAGTGATCAAGCTGGTCCAGGAGATTCAAACAGAAGAAGAAAGTATGGTGAGGAGAATAAACCAGACAATTCATCTCTAGCAAACAAGGGATGAGGTCTACAACAAAGCAGTGAAAGTTCAGGATAATATAAAGAAATTGTTTGACAAAAGAACCAAAGCTGCTGATTTCAAAATTGGAGATAAGGTTCTGAAGTGGGACTCAAGAAGAGAGGATAAGGGGAAGCACACCAAGTTTGACAGTTTGTGGCAAGGCCTGTACATCATCCAGGCCACTGTGGGTCCAAATGATTTTTTCTTACAAGAATTAGATGGCACTGAGCTGTTTGGGGGTCCTGTCAATGGCAGGATTCTCAAACACTACTTCTGCTGAGTTATAATTTCCAGTTTCCATTCCCATTGTACATACCATTGCAGTTTTTATTTTCAAGAAAAAAGGAAAATGTTTCAAAAAAACAGAGGAAAGGAGAGGTTCATACATGCTTAAAACATGAACCTCAGATGTGCAAAATATTGGCTCTAATAAGCTCAAAACCTGAGCCAAAGAAAGTAGAAAAGCTGGTCCTAACATGCCCAAAATCTGGACTAGCAAAGAAGAAAAAGAAATCAGCTCTAACATGCCCAAAACCAGAGCTGAAATGAAGAAAATAAGTGACTCTAATATGCTCAAAACCTGAGTCAGAAAGAGAAGAAGGATTCCTCAAGTTTCAGATCCCAAGCCTTCACAGTTTTGTTTTCAGTTTTCTGCAAATTTTGTCCATGTGCAACTGTCTTTATGCCCTAGATCCACAGCAAGTCAGACAGTCTAATCATGGCTTGACTGTTTTTCAATTTCTGTCGTAGAATATAGAGAAGAAATCTGCTGGACAGTTTAATCCCATCAGATATTAGATTAGGAAGAGAAACATATGAGACCAACAGTCTAATCTAGTCTCGTGGAGAAATAAGGGTAGAAATAGAATAGGTTTATTTTCTGTTCGTAAAAATAAATGATGTAAAGGGCCTACTAGCTCAAAAGCACCCTAGAAGAAAAAATGATAGGATTGTAGTATGGGTAGGTAGTTTGTTGGGAAAGTTTTTCTGCTGATGTGATGTATTCATATTGTGGCAGCTGAGCTAAAGAAAGAAAGGGATGTGCCAAGCAGCAGGCAACTGGCCTACTTCAAAGATCTATTCTCTGAATTCTTGACTCCTTCAAGAAGAATCCATCCCCAGTTGGAGCCACTGTTAGCCCCTTATAAATTTCTTGATGAGCGAGAAAGGGGATAATTTGTTTTATAAGCCTGCAAGGAATGCATTTCCCTTGAAAACACATCATCCTTGCAGCGTTTTCATGTCCCCTACCTTGTGACTGTTTCCTTCTGCTGTTATGAGTGACTAAGCCTTGCTGACAAAGAATCATACTCCTGAAGGATTTATTCTGCTCTTTGTACCCTTGCAAAACGCCTCGTTTTCACCCCTTTGTTCCTTTCCTCACAAGTCCCCTTTCTTCCTCCTAATTTCCCCTGACCATACCGGAAATCCCCTCTAAAACACCCTTACTCCCTTTCTTTATGTCTAAATCCCCCTCATTCCCCTATCGTTACCCTTGGCTGGCCTTAGAATTCTTTAAAACGAGCCAAAAAATCATATTTTCTTCATAGTCCGGGCCTAGCCCCTGCACCTTTTCCTCCCACAAAATCCAACGCTGTGACCGAGCGCTAGCACTGAAGGCGCTTGTCCCATATGTTTATTGGGCACATTCTCAACCGTTGATCCATGTAGATTGGATGGCGATCGTTAAAACCCGCAGCGTTCGTGTTCCTCCATTCAAACCCCAAATCGCACCATCGCCGTTCATTTGCCCGCCAGATCGACGGTTCGGAGTTTACCCGCCGATGGTCCCTGCAGCGCACTATTTCAAAACCACCCGGTATCTATCGCACTGCTTTCAGGAGGTAGGCGATTTTCTCCCATTGCCCAACGATTCCATACAGCGTTCGACGCGTGGCTCCTGTACGATTCCAAAACCGCTTGCCCATCACACATTATTGTTCGGTACAGGACACACATCGATATTCATACGAGCCGTTAGATCTGCCCTTGCCCATCCAACGGTCATCGCTCGGCGAAGCTACGCAGGGTTTAAACCATAGTCTTCGTACTCCTGGCCCACCGATCGTTGTCCTCCTCCGCATGTTCAACCGTCGATCTCCTCTTAGATCCGACGGTCCAGATTTTCCCACCACTGTTGACTCTTATGTCATCACCTGGCCCCGGCATGTCACCTCCACGTGTCCCACCGTACATTCGCCCCTTCCGTTTTATAAATTTATTCAAAGGTCAATGTTTATAAGGTTTTCATGTATAATTGTTCCACATTCCGCCAACCTTCTACCAGAGCACTTCTCCACCACTCCTCTGCGTTTTTTCCCCCTTCATCTACAGTTCCACTGTCGTCCTCACAATCATCCACATCATCCGACCCCCATTGTTTTCTTAACCCGTGTTCATGTTTTGCAGGGTTATCAGAGGTGGAAAACTGCCATGATTCATAGGAAACAATGTAAACAGCGCGTTGAGCAGAGAAGGTTGAATTTGGAAGCTGGTACTACAGGGAGGTGTCCGGAAAGGTAGCAGTGGCATAAATATTATCCAAGGACAATTCAATCTCCATAAATAAAAACCTATCTGGTGCCATTAAAGCCCAAATTTTGCAGATCGAGACATTTATGGAGCAGTGGAGAAAAAACCAGCTAATGATCAAGGATTTTAGCGTTCAGTATTGAAGGATTGAGCCTTAATACAACAGTTTAGAGGCAAAGCAACAGATCAGTGAACCTAAGGAGCACGCAGAAAGTACATCAAGCAGAAATCAATGTATATCAGGGATTTCTACAGTAGTAGAATGTTTTTTCCATAAAGGACAGAGCGCCCATGCAGTGTCCAATCCATGCCGTGTTCTGGAGATATTTTCTACCCTGAAACAGCTCCAGTACTATCAAATCATTTATTTCATCAGTATGGCATACTTATTTATCATTCATTCATCTTTTTTTTATTCACCAATAGCACCACACAGTACTGCAGACAGAATACATTAGAGTCATATCAGAATAGTCTGAAGACCAAAGAAGATCATTCGTTCACCCAAAGAACACCAGAAATTAATGCACATGATTTAAACAGAATGGGCTTCGGCCCTCTTTCTTTTCAAAAGTTTCAATACTGCATTTAGTTCTTCACCTACCTCCTCTGCTCCTCCGGAGCTATAAATTCATGAAGAAACTCATTGTAAAGGTTGTTGATCAGTTATCAGAGAAATGCAAGTAGTTTCTTTTGAGACACAGTCTCTGTGTAGAGTTGTAAGATAGGTTGAAGGAAATGTTTTCAGACTGACTATTCAGATATTGGCAATTTTGTACTTAACTGGTATTTCTATTTAATATGACAAGCACAATTATCTGGATCCTGATCTGAAGCAGCGGTGATGTTTTCCTATCTTTGTGTTTATATTCATTTCATTTCATTTCTACTGGCTTGCATCAGAATATTGGCATAGGATTTACCCTTGTTGGGTACCCTATATTTCTGCTCTCCTTGCCATTAATGTTTCTCTTCTGAATGGGTTATCTAAGAATTTATTTCAGTTGGTTTAACCAGTGTAGTGGATGTTATTGCCTGCTCTCTGATGTATGAATTAAATGCATTCAGTTCTTAGATATTTCTTGTTATAGATTTAGTTGGAAGATTTGGGAACACTGGGGATTAGAGTTAGCCCTATCCACTAGGATCCTTGTGCGACCATCTGGTTTGTAACTTTGTGCTCTAAATCTGTGTTATCTTCTCTCCTCCCACTTTCCATATCATACTTCATCTTGAAGATCCTAAGTTTCAGATGACTAGCCCAATTGAAAGGATGCCTATTGAGTAGCAAGAAAATCCTTTCCTAACTCCATTGCCCAATGGTTTTGAATATTTCCTGAAATATTTCACCTCTGCCTTTTTCCTCTTTGCTCATCCTTGTCTTACATTTCACCCTTCCTTCCTGATAACCAACAACCAAATCAAACAATCAAAACAAACAAACCTTGTGCCTATAACTAGCCTAAAATCATAACATTTGAGCCTCATAGACATAAAACCTTTGCTCATATAGAGAGATCCCTCTCTGGACCCAGGAGGGCTAGATCCTGAGGTCCGAAAGTGGTTTTGATGTTGTCTCATCTTTTGGTCTTGCCAATCTGGCCAAAACATGGGAACCCCAACACCACATTTTTGTTTTATGTTTATATGATCATATAGATATAAAGATGACCATTTCCATTTTAAGGTAGGGTTTCTATATTTGCTTCTTTAATTTATTTGTGATATGGATACAACCACTATATTAGTATATTTTTCTAACCCTTGTTGCATATTCTACCTAATAAAAGACTTTGTGAAAGTGTTTACAACTTTATCATTTATACTGAAAAATATCACTTCAAGAATACAATATTGAGTAAGCTTTGTGATGGAATGCAGGTGAAACTCAATGCTTTTTCTATCCTGATGTTGATTGATTTCTTTAGAAATATTTATGGCACTCTATTTATCACACTAGGGTATGGTTAGATGTTGTTGCTGGAACTCAAAATCTGAAAGGATTTTTCAAGTCCACAAGGATTATTGACTTGCATTAATTGTTGCTTGATACCTAGCTTATGTTGTAGAAAGAGTAATAGCTTGTTTCTCGTTACAATTCCATGTGATAGGTTTACAACCAAGACTAAAAACATAACCTATAATATTCTTTTGATCATAAGGATTTCTAGCCTAAACCAACTATCAAAAGGCCCCCCTTTAAACCCTATCGTATCCCAAATTGAACTATACCTTGCATATAATAAAGTTTCCTTTTGAAACTTTTTGATGGCTCTCATTGGATGTTTTTATATATTAGGGAACAAAACCAATAAAAAAGGAAATATCATGATAGGTACAAGTAAAATATGAAAGGATACCAACTAATTGATGCTACAAAGTGGCACATACTTTATTTGTAATACAAATGGTAGCAAATTTGACTCTATACTAGAAGGGAGAAGGTTTTATTTACTATATTCCATGTGAAAGCAATAGAGAAGGTCAAATGTTTACTTAGACTAGGAAACAAAAATTCCTTCCTTGGTTTGCAATATTTAGAGGCTGAGGAAATAATTCAACAATCCAAACCATATCATTTAAAATTTATTCTTAAGGATAAATCTCACATGGTTTAAAAATTTGAGGTCACTACCATTGAGAATAAACTTAACAACACAAATAATAAGTGCTATGTGATGGTTACCCACTTTCATAGTATAGAAATTGGGGTCATAATCACATCTGAAAAATATAATGCTAATAATAAATGCATTCATTTCAACATACAAAGTGTAAATATATTGATATAGACTATTTCTTAATGAAAAAATCAAGGTCATATTCATTCTTAACATATATAGGAGGTTTCTACATGTCAATTTATTCTTGAAAACCTCAATGTAGAAAGAAATTTTTCACATTCATTAGATGGGCCTCCCATTGACGTGAGTTAGTAAGGGATAAAATAAGGTATATGGAATTAATTTTGGTTACATGAGAAATGATTCATTATTTTCAACCCCTTAAAATTGAGGAAATCCTTTGGAATGTAACTATGGATGTCTTTTAATATTTCCATATAATGAATATTTAGCTATATACACCCATTTACATATGACAAGTTTTCTTATTTTCAAAAGAGGTTCAAGATCTCAAATATTATTTTCCATCAAGGGACACTATTATTCTTTCATTTTTGTGTCCCTATATAGATTTCAAAAATATTTTACAAATGTTTCTTTATCATCAATCTCTAAAAATTAAGATAAAAGAGAGGAGGCTCATGTATGATTCTATTTTATAATATCAATGACAAGATTGCTAGCTTCTTCTTGTGTTGTAAAAACTCCTTTGGGAAGTTGTAGTGTTGGTGTAGGCTCATATTCAATAGACCTTGTTATATGTCAATTTGGGCATCATCCCCCAAGACCAATGAATAGGGTTTATCATTCCCTTAATTTAGTTGTTATATTCCCTAAGTGAAGACATTACTTTTATGGCTTCAATTGTGAGATTTCCAAGGTTTGAAGTATATATTATATGACCCATTGACTCATCAACGCTCCTCTGCAAGGGCCCAACTGCGTTTCAGTGCAACATCCTCCATGCAAGGGTGCATTGCAGTGCACTTCCTAACACTCAAGGGTGCGTTGGTCTCCTGGCAGCGAAATCATCATTGTTCCGAGAATCTCCACATGGCCAATGCCTTATAGAAGAGTCCCTAGGTGTCATACTTCAAATGCAATTGTCCATCCACCACCTCTGAACTTGGGAACATGTCTCACCTATTATTAGAAAGCTATTCAATGAGAAACTACCTTCAATTTTCCTATAAATTGAGCACTCATCTAAGTGCTAGCGAGGAATAATTTTGTGCAAAGTTATGATGTTGGATTCTCAATTGATAAGAGCTAGAAGTATTGATATGCTAATGAGATGATGCTTTATGTGATGAGGATGGAATGAAGTTGGAGTAGGTTGATGACAAATCGATCTATTGGTTGTAATATTCTCCTGTTACTTTCCTAATAAAGATATGTGTTCATTTTCTCATACATATGTTTATATCTTGTGAAATGTATTCTTGATGATGCATGTATTCTCAAATCTAATCGGTTTTATTTGGTTAAGATAAGTAGATACTTGTATATTTATATGTTGTTTTTTGTTCTCTGTCTTTGATTGTAGCAAGCGATCTAGTAGCTTTAGTTGGATTGAGAGCGACGATAAAAATGACAAAAGGAGAAGGAGAGAGAAAAGGAGAAGGAGAGATAAAATAATATTTGTCTTTCTTTTGTTGTTCTAAGTGAAGGAACACCACACTCAAGGAATTTAGTTCATCCATAGATTAAAATTTTGTATAACAAAGACTCTGCTGGGGATAATCCCATCATTCTTGGTGTTTCTGCCTATATTTACCATCATTAGTAGCCTCTAATTTCTCTTATCAGTCATTTGAATGAAAAAAATTCATTAGAAGTGTGTTTAGCTGCTTGTTTTTCAAAACTCACTGCGCCCAACGCACTGTTGGTCAGGGTACAGTGCATTGCAGTGCAATGTTTTCCATTCAGGGGTGCAATGCAATGCACTGTCTCCCCTTAGAGGCTATGTTTCCCCCTCACGCAACCAAATTCCATCAAAATTTGTCTTTTCTTTATTAGAAATTGTGAGAGAGCAGAAACGCACAATATTCACACACAAAATAATTATTTTCTATATTCAATAATCAGAGATACATCAAATATATATAGTTAAACTAATGCTAATTTTAGAGAGAGAATTTGACAGAATCTCTCAACTTCCTCAACAACCCAATCCAAACTAAGTAAGCCTAATAATGGAGGCATTATCTCAAACACCCCCCTTTAATGCCTACATTACAAAAATGGAGAACACACTAATTTAATACAAACATTTGTCTGTCCTAGTCTTCATTAACATTTGTACCCACTCTGAGATCTCATAGGAAACGCTCTTTTCTCCACCATTTTTGAGCTACCATTCAACCCATTTAAAATACATTTGTTTCTGACCAGCAATAATGAACTTTGCAAGATCAACAATATTGACAACTCGGCTCGTCGGGGCTTCCGCGATAGAGCTGACAAGTGATGAACCATCCTATGGACCAATCACCATCTGTCGGATATTTCGATTTCGGCTATCCATCAGTAGCTAGGCAAATGGTCTGAATACTGAATGTGTTCAAGAGCTAATCTAACAACTTGACCTGCTTCACATCATACTGTAACCTGTAACTGATGCTCCTTGGCCCGTAGCACAACAAGATCAGCATATAACAAATTCACACAATAAAATTAGCCAATTGTTCTCTCGTCCCTGTAGAATGTTAAGAACGACTAATTTAAATAATGCTAATTTTTTCAATAATTGGTTCTCTAATACACAAATCTCACAAATCCTATACAAAGTTGCAAATAATGCCCTATTTCAAGGTGTGGCGAAATGATTGCATGCAAGCAACCCAGTAAATGTTGCTCCTTTTCCAGTAAAGCATCGAATTCATGTTTAATAGAAAGAGTTATTGAGCTGTGGACTAGATCGAATAGAGACAACTGCTTGAACGCTCTCTCCAACAGGTTTGGAAGGGAATAAGCCAATTTATACTTCTCTGGGATTTGAAATTCTATAAAAAATTTATTTAGCATAAAAAGTGGGATCTGATTCTCCAGCTTGAGAATGTCGCACTTTATATGGATGTTGTGCTCATCCTGATTACTGCTTGATACGAAATACATGAGAAAAAATGAATCCAACACCATCATGAGAGCAAAACCGTCAGCGTTCTCACCCTCAGTAATTGACAAGTTATAGAAGCTCTGAAATTGGGGCAGCATGTTTTCAACCATTTTGAACATCTTCTCCAATTCGTCGCCATAAATGCCGAGAATACCCAAGACTGAGGAATATTTGGGTTCTGAATCCTTTGATCGATACCCAGCAAATGCTTCGGCACACGGTAAGGGGCTACCTTGTTTTCTGGCCTACTCTCCCGTGTATCGTGAGAGAGCACATGTTTCTTTTCTAACCTGCTTTCCTCTGCGTCCACTTGCCTGGAATCTATAACAAGCTAAGCAGAATGTTAGCAGTTAATATGGGCCCAATTACAACACAGTGCTTTCAAGACTGCTTTCTACAAATTGTAGTCAACGGATCACAAAATAAAATAAAATAACCAACACAGAAAAATAACAAACGCACACAAAACTGAACCATCTACTCTCACATCTTCCTGGCTATCCCATGAGGGATTTAAGCCAGTAGTGGCTCTGATACCATATTTGAAATTGTGAGAGAGCAGAAACGCACAATATTCACACACAAAATAATTATTTTCTATATTCAATAATCAGAGATACATCAAATATATATAGTTAAACTAATGCTAATTTTAGAGAGAGAAGTTGAGAGAATCTCTCAACTTCCTCAAAAACCCAATCCAAACTAAGTAAGCCTAATAATGGAGGCATTATCTCAAACATTCTTTTATTTTCAGCCAATTTTCTTTTCTATTCTCAAATGTTTGATTGCTCTTAGAGACCAGTAAAACTTTTTTGTTCTTCCTCCTCTGAAAAGTAGTTTTTTCAATGTTTCATTAGTTTTTTTCTTTATCATTGGAAAATCAAATTCAAAGTAGTTAATTTTTGCATTAGATCAATTTTGTTTTCGAAAAGGAAATTTTTGTTTCATTCCTCATTTCCTGTAGGAAAATTCTAGTTTCATTCTTCAGTTTCCTAAGAGAAATTGCTATTTGATTCCTTGTTTCTCAAAAGAAAACATTTGTTTGATTAATTTGTGCATTTAGTTTCCTTTCACTCATTCACATTAAAGGGAACTGAAAATAAAAACATTCACGTGAATTTAGAGATTGTATGTCATTGCATATGAACAAGTTAGGGAAATTTGCATTTAGTTTGTGCTCTTTGTTGTATGCTCAAAATATGATTGCTCTTACTGCTTAGTAGCTATGATTTTGATTGAAAAATCTAAATTGAAAAGTTTTCTTATCATTTAATTTGCATTTTTATTAATTTCCCATTACATCACGCGATGAATCTCAAATACAAACTTTTAAACAATATCAACATAAAATTTACCTCAATCAACCTAAGAAAGCATTGTAACATTAACGATAAAATTTAGAAGGTCTAGGCTAGAGACGTGTTTTGGTGTCATTAAACATAGAAGCTATCGTTAAATTGTCTAAGATACATTCAAAGTGTGAAATACCACTCCACGTACGTAAGTATATCAAAGCTTGTCCACGTACCTTCGGGTATATAGGGTGGTGTTCGAGTACGAAAAGTATAAGGGGGTGCTCTCATTTTGCGATTTCACATTATACAATGCTAATATGGACTTGGGCCTCCACGTACCTCCGGGTATATTTTGGAGGACAAATTTAGGTTTCTTACCATCCATAGGTAACCGATTCGGCCGCCTTGTAACTTGTGATACACCGAAAAAAAATTCAGGGAGATTGCTTGCTCATACTTCTTGGTTCGCCAGGAGGTATTATACAGTTCACAATTACTTGGTGAACCTTTTGCCTAGTATTAAACTTTTATTTGTTTATTTTTTTGTAATAAAATCAATCATTCATCCCTGAATAAGAACATCCCTTTCCCCTTCATTCACATATAATATCACTTAAACCACCTTTACCACTAGAAGTCGTTTTTGGTCGGCGAAGACGACCTCATTTTACCAAAACCAGTACCATCAGTACCTATGGTGTGACATTGTCATCAAATATACCAGAGTCATCTCGAGTCATTTCTACACATCATGGTTCATCCAATGTCATCAAAACAGAGTCCTCACAGCTACCTATGGACACTATCCATCCAATTAGTGAGACCATACCTCCCAAACCTGACATTTTTCAACTGGAATTTGATCCGGATTCCATCGTTCTTTTACCAAAAAATATTGATCCTGAAGTAAACAAATGGAATTTGTTCCTGTATTGGTTGCTCCACAATTGATCATAATCATTTAGTCTCACATATCACGCAGTTAACCACCTGAAATATATCTCGGACCTGAAGACAAAATCCTTCCACCTGGTTTGATTTCGATTGAGGAAGAACCTCAACAAGACACAAGCCCTTCAACTCCAACACATTTTGGATTGGGGATTTATATTTACGAGAATACTCCTCAGTTGACTTATACTACTTCTTTTGATCCCATTTCAATTCGAGTTCCCGTAGATCCTATAGGGTATACACTCAGTCATATGACCATGGTTGAGTCAACATCTCTGGCTATACCATCTATTATAGTTGCGACAAAATTTATTGTCATTACCCCATCGATGTCTACCACATCACCAGGGTCACATATATATGGTGGTCCTTCTATCCCACCAGGTTACCAATTATTATCTGGAACCTACTCTGGTGCATCCTCCAATCCATGGACTTCACCCATGTCATATTCTAGTATTCTATCTGGTACATCTCTAATGAGTATTGAATGACTTGATCCTTTATATACATCTTCAGTGCAACATCAAGCTGGTCCATCTGAGTAAATTACATCCAGTACAATCTCAACTGTACTTCCACCATTTGGAGAAAAATATATTCCATCTTATGGTCACCCTAATGTTGGAATGATTGTTTGTCAGTCGCAGCCTATCCTTCCCATTAAAACACAAACGATTTTGCATTCATATCAATCGGTTCAACCTATTGCACCCACATATACTCCACTTGTTAATACTTCATTACCCTTGTTACAGGCTCAAATTTATGTACCTCAACCATCTCAGGTGGATCCTTCAAACCATTACCCTCAAGCTTTTGGCCCCGAGACCCCAACTCCTTCGGCTGGTTTAAAACAACCACCTGTATCTAGAGTCTTTCATTCACAAGCTGGATTACCCTTTTATGGGATGTCACAGGAAAAACTATGTCTTACCTATTCAAAACTGGGTCCAAGCTATTATGTTTTGGGTTATAATCTTGGTGGGTATTCAGCTTGGCAGCCACAACCGCAAACAACACAACAACAATTCCAACAACAAACAACTTACCCAAGTTTTGGTCAACAGATCCCTCAAGCGTTTGGTCATCAAAACAACCCCTATCTGGGTTACCAACAACAAATGCATTATGCTGGTGCTCAAAGGCCTATTTCCCAAGAAATTCCATCATATCCTGGATATTCTCAACTTAACTTAAATCGACAGTTTCCCTTTGTCACAACTTTAGAATTACCTGATTTAAACTAGATTACCAATGATCTAATCAACTATTCTCCTTGGTGGCCAATGATACCACATAAATTAACCTCTGACATTCCTAAATTCAATGGAAACCCTAGATAAGACTCGCCAATGCATGTTATGACTTATCATTTGTGGTCTTCATCCAACTCCATAAATGATGACTCTATTCGACTACATATTTTCCAGCGTATGATCACTGGTCTGGCCGTGAAGTGGTACATTGAAATACCATGAGATTCATTTGATAATTTTACTAACTTAGCTACTACCTTTTTAACCCACTTCCAGTTACCCATACGATATGAAACTGGAATGAAATTGTTGACCAATTTTAAGCAGACAACTGCTACTCACATTTCTGATCACATTCATGAGTGGCGTCATCATCGTAGAATGGTAAAAAAAAATGCTCATGATCAGTTACTCGCTAAATGGTTTATTAAGTCCTTACTACCATATATCACTGAGGATGTAGCTAAAGGTGGAATCGTCACTGAAGAGCAGGTAATTTCTCATGCCTAGTACTTATATTTGATTTATAATCAGTCTGTCATGCTCTACGAAAAAATTCCAAACGTGACGCGATCTAATTTTGTTGTTCCTCCTTCATACAAGGACTGTCATGCCGACGATGGTATGATCGGGTCTACAAGCACTCACAACTCTATTTCCTTTGATCTTGAACCTTCTTTCAAAATTCATGCCATGTCATCTAACACAGGAAAAAGTGACAAGCAACTCGAAAGCAAGAAAAATGGGAAAGTGAAGAAAAATCAAAATTCAACCCCCGAGGAACGGTCTTCTGATCAACAAACTAGAAATAATAAAAAACCTCGTTACCCTTGCTTAATATGTAATGAGGAGCACTTTGTTCGAGATTTTCCTCACCATGCCAAATTCTCAAAATTTCTTAATACCTCGACTGCATCCACTGTGTTGATAGATCCTTTTTCGAATCTAGACACGAACATGGTTGCTATGGATCCAGCTTCTAGTTCCCAAGTGCTAATGTTATGTGTCACAAAGAAAAAAACTGATGTTTTGGTGTCTACACAAAATAAATATTACGATAGTCAGGCTATTGATCAACCTACTACCTCGACCACGAATCCTTCCACTGAATCAATTCCACCAACTGCTATTCGAGAGTTAACATTAAAGTCACCGAAGGGAGTCATCCACAAATTGACATTCAATCCTTGAGCTTGAGAAGCTAAAAATTATAATATAGTTGAAGATTTGGCTCAGATATCTTCAACTATGTCGATGCTTGACGTACTTCAAAATTCCCCCTCCGAGAAGCAGGCTTTGTTGTTGCCAATTGGTGGAATCGACCAGACAGATTCCAATCTTGTAGTCTTTAATAATATGGGCTATGTGCCACAATTACCAGCAAAATTATCATTCTACATCCAAGTAAATGTTATCAATCACCTCGTTCATCGCAATATTATTGATGAGGGAGCGTCTACTTGCATTATTTCTCTAGAGTGCTAGAAGTCACTTGGGTCGTCGCGACTATCTCAATCACCTATGACGTTGAAAGCTTTTGACAGACGTACATATAAGCCTTGCGGTATCATTAATAACCTAAATGTCGAACTACGGGGAAAAATGGTAATTGTTGAGGTTGAGGTTATTTACGGACCCCTTGATTACAATATTTTACTCAGAAGGCCATAGGTTTACGCTATGACTGCGATCGTATCTACTTATTTTAGAATGATTTCCTTTCCTCATAAAGGTGTTATCACAATCATCAATCAACTCTCCTTATTTTCCTCTAGTTCCTAGGTATCTGGAAGCATTCCGTTAGTTCATGCACCCTAGATGGCACTTCAAAACATTGGTGTAGGTATCTTAAAGGATTCTTCCCTAATGGGCACCTTTTCATTACTGTCGCCTGCGATGTCAGAAGAAATTGCAAGAATAGAGACCTGTTGCATGATATCTTCCACTTCATCTGACTTAAGGAAGATTACCAATGATTATGAAGTTCTTACACTGGATGAATTCCTGTCACCCAACCAATTTGAGATGGCATAGAAATCAATATATATGGCTTGGGCGGTGAATCCTAATTCATCGTCGCCAATCGTTTGGGTCGATTGTTCATTAGATTTTGGTACTCCATCTGATCCGTTTTCATCCACTTTCTTGAATGATGAGAACATTGTGGAATCCATGATGCCAGAAGGAGAACCATGGGAAGATAATCATCATCGTTCACATCTTCAAGATTATGAAGAAGATAATATTATTGAACTATATCACCCTTCGATCAAAAATTTCTTTTCAAATTCTATTCCAATTAATGCTATCAAATCCGAGCGAAATTTATCAAATATTAAAGAAACAATTTCTATCGATATTTCGACCAAACCCGGCATTTTAGAAAACATTCATGTCGGTGTGTCTTGTTCTCCATCCAAACTCGAAACTTATTGCTCTCTTTTTCGTGAATTCCGAGATATATTTGCTTTGTCTTATAAAGAAATTCTAGGAATAGATACTAGTATCGTTGAACACACCATTAAAATGTACCCTGATGTCAAACCAGTACGTCAACACCTTCATCCTGTTCATCCGAAGAAGGCTACTGCCATTAAAGCAGAAGTTGAAAAAAATTTGCGTGCTAGTTTCATTTACCCTATTCCGCTTACTCATTGGGTTTCCAACATTGTTCCTATCATGAAGAAACAAGGGACAATCAGAGCGTGTCTCTATTATCGGGATGTCAATCTTGCTTGTCCAAAATACAACTATCCTACTCCCTTTATCGACCATATTATTGACAAATATGCCCAGTGTGAAATATTTTCATTCATGGATGGATTCTCTGGTTATAATCAAATAAATATCTGCCCAAACGACCAATATAAGACAAAATTCATCTATCCCTGGGCCACATTCTCTTATCCTAAACTCCCATTTGGTTTAAAGATCGTTGGGGAAACATTTCAAAGAGAAATGGATTCTGCTTTCAATGACATCAAGCACATTGTTCAAACTTGTATAGACGATTTACCTGCGCATTCACGAAAAGGGACTAATCACCCGATGCATTTGAGAGCTATCTTTTTACACTGTTTACACTATAAAATACGCCTCAATACACACAAATTTGTGTTTTGTGTTGGTTCTAGTCATTTTCTTGGGATTTTCGTTTCAAAAAATGGAATTCGAATAGACCGACTAAAGGTCTAGGCCATTCTTGAATTTCCAGCGCCATCAAATTTACTTATGTTACAAAAACTTCAAGGAAAGGCTAACTTCCTGAGGTTCATACCCAACTATGCCGAAATGGCTAAAAGATTTACTTGTCTCTTGAAAAAGGGGATTCCCTTCCACTGGGGTAAGGTTGCGCAAGCTTCTTTTGATGCTGTCAAGGATACACTGATCTGAGCATCATTAATGTATCCACCTAATTATCAAAGTGATTATTTCCTATATATTTTCGTGGCAGATACAACCATTTCTATGGTTTTGTTCCAAGAATAAGATGGGATATAACCTCTAATATATTATTTGAGTTGTAATCTCAATGATATGGAAGTGAAGTATCCATACTTCGAAAATCTCGCCATGGCGGTCGTTCAAGCTGTCCAAATATTTTACCATTATATCCTGCTCCAGAAGACCATTGTCATTTCGGATTACAACCCATGACATAAATTCTGTCACGTCAATTGCTGGAGGGAAATATTCAAAATGTATCATCATTTTGCAGGAATTTGATTTGGAATTCATCAAATCCAAGTCAAAGAAGTCTTTAGTTTTGGCTGAGATTCTCTACGAACATCCCTATGATAGTACTGAAACTAAATCGTAACCATTAATTCTTGATGATTCTCTACTTCTGATCGAGTCATCTAACCCTTGGTATGGGGATTTTAGAATTTATCTCCAAACCCATCCTTTCCAGCCCAATACCTCTCGCTCACAACAACGACATATTCGATACCAATCCAAATATTTTTTGATCGTCGGCGATACACTTTATCGTTGTGGTGTCGATACAATTTTAAGGAGGTGCCTCAGTCATGAGGAGGCCGAGAAAGTTCTAAATGATTGTCATGTTGGGGCTTGTGGTGGACATTTTTTTTATTGTCATGCTGGGGCTTGTGGCGGACATTTGTTTGGATACTCTACTGCACAGAATATTCTCTGCACTGGTTACTTTTAGCCTACCATATTTCACGACTGCATCCTCACGGTCAGAAGTTGTCATGCGTGCCAGATATTTTATCGTAAAATCCACATGTCGTCAATGTCAATGCATCTTGTTATCGCTGTGGGACCATTTTCAAAATGGGGCATTAACTTCATTACATACAATCCTTGTTCGTCTAGGAGGCATGGTTATATTATTGTCGCAGTTGAATTCTTTAACAAGTGGGCGGAAGTGATCCCTACATTCAATAACACAGGCAAAACAACAACACTGTTCTTTTTAAATCATGTCATCTCATGGTTTGGTGTACCACAAGATATAGTTACATATCATGGTAACCATTTTTGCAATCACATGATGAATGAGTTGACTGCCAAATTAGGATTGTCGCATGATAGTTATACTCCTTATTATCCACAATCCAATGGACAAGTTGAAGCTATTAACAAGATTCTTAAGTGAATGCTTCAACAAATGTTAGGAGTTCATAAAAAAAAATTGGCATTTAATCATGTACTCGGATTTGTGGGCATATCTAACCTTGGTGAGAAATGCAACCAGATTTACCCCCTTTCAATTGGTGTATGGTTTGAAAGCTATCTTGCAAACCCAATGTGAAATTCCTTCATTAAAACTTGAAGTTGACTTGTTACCTGACACCTCTAATGAAGAAGCACGTGTTTTTAACCTCATCCATCTAGATGAAACACATCGCGAATCTCCATTGGCCAACTAAATGCATAAGAGACGAATCAAGGCACAATATGACCAACATGTCAAGCCTCACATATTCTTAGAGGGAGACCTAGTCTTAGTTTATGATCAGGAAGTTGATTTGATAGGTACATGAAAATTTGAGTCGCTATGGCACAGCCCCTACATTGTCAAAAAAGTTTTTGCAAAGGGCGCCTACGGGTTAGTTAATTATGATGGAATTCCATTGGCACAACCTTGAAATGGGTTGTATCTTAAACATTACTATGCTTAATTAAGCGTAATAATATTTGTATTATATTGTATATATGATTTTGATTTTCATTTAATGTCTTATTTTGTTCTTCTAGAGTTTTCTTGAAGTTAGTAATCCACTTTACATTTCTTCGCAAATGTCCGAATCTTTGGAACCATTCATTGGGTACACTAATGGTACTAGTCATAGTACGCAGAACCTATCCTCTACAGCATGGGCCATTTTCGCTCCAGGTGGAGACTTAGTGAGTTTCAAGGGATTTTTATTGGTCGATCCACAAACAATATCACTGAGTATAGTGTTTTTATCGAAGTTCTCTCTGATGACATTTCATTTGTTATTAACTGCATCATCATTAGGTTAGAATCACAACTTGTTGTATTGTAACTTACTAGCATTTATACTGTCTGAAATCCAACATTGCATCATATGTTCCTAAGAGTTCGAATTTTGGAAATAAATTTTGATTACATTCAATGTCAACACATTTCCATAAATTTGAACACCTTAACTGATTCCTTATCTAATTATGTTTTAAACAGACATGTGCAACACATGTGTTGAGTCCCAAATTTGCATCTTTTCCATACACTTTTCCATACCTTTTTCACTCACCTAAACCTCCCAAATTGTCAATATCATGTGCAAAAGGGTATCTAACATGGTTTTTAATTATATTTTTGTGTTTTCTATTTGATCTAGATTTTGTTCATTCGATTGCGAAATCTTACTTACTTTCTCCTTGTTCTTTGTAACTTTCCTTGTTCTTTGCTGTGACTTTCCTTATTCATGCCTTGGAACTCTATGCTACAGGTGTCTACAAGGGAAACCAGCCACATGGGCAGGCTAGGAATGACGTGGACATGGTTCGTGTCCTATTGGTTCAAGCAAACTCTTCCAAAGAAGCCGCGGTCAAAGGCGTCCACATGGAAGTCAACCATGGAGTTTCATGTCGGCCGGACTCTGTTTCGTGGCATATAAAGATCCATACGGCCGTTTCTAAGCCTGCGGAGGTTAAATCGACATATGTGCAGAGCTCTGGAGTCGAATTCAAGCATCCACCTTCCGTAGATTCACTTTCCAACACGGCCATACTCCTATATCCGTGGACGTAGTGGTCTACGTGCTCCCTGCCATCATGAACTTTAGGAGACAGTTACAGTTTATTGTTATATATAGAGCGTTTGCATACGCACATAAAGTTAGTTGATAGTTGATGTTAGTGAATGTACTCTGTTATCTTTTAGTCTGCTCTGTAGTGATTACGCTGCACTTTTGCCGTAACACTACCATTCTGTAATGAACTGCTTTTTAATATGAGAAGACTCTGTTTTTCAACTTAATTCGTGTTTGAGGATCGTTACCAAGGCTGTGTAGAGGCCCCTGCTCAGCTAAGGTTTTGTGTATTAGTGTATATTTCTCATTTCATTTCTTTAAAAGTCATTGTATCATAATCCATCCATATGTTCATACTTTGCAGTTGTTTCATTTTTGTTTATACATTTCCATAATTTCCATTTCATTTCTGTCTTTCATGTTTTTATGATTGTTAATCACTGATCAGTTTTCTTGTGCAGGTTTTAGATAGACAGCCCGGGCATTTTCATAGTATTTTGACTAATGACATGAAACTAACATTGTTCTGTTGCTAGTTTGCTTTTCATAGCTTTTGTTTAACTTCAGTCTTGCTTTGTACATTTCAGTTTTGCTTATCTGATTCAGTAGTTAAATTTAGATATATTAAGCTGCTCATAGCATCTTCAGTTGCCTCCGAAAGCTACAGCTGGACTGATGGTGAGGGACTGCATTATGAAATGTGTAGTTTAGTATTAGTTTCTTTTCTGCAAATTTAGATATATTAAGCTGCTCATAGCATCTTTAGTTGCCTCCGAAAGCCACAGCTGGACTGATGGTGAGGGACTGCATTATGAAATGTGTAGTTTAGTATTAGTTTCTTTTCTGCAAATTTAGATATATTAAATCATGTATGACATCTTTAGTTGCCTCCGAAAGCCACAGCTGGACTGATGGCGAGGGATTGAATCATGAGTGTATGGTTTAGTATTAGTTTACTTTCTGCAAATTAAATATCAGTTACACAAGTTGTTTATGATTACTTCCGAAAATCATAGCTGGTCTAATGATGAAGGGTCAGAAAATGAATTGATGTAATATGATTTAGATTTATTTTGTTGCAATTTTGAATTTCCTTAAGCATAGTTTCTTTTTTTTGTTTAGTCGGCAGCAAGAATAGTTTGGTTTTCATGTTCACTAGTTTACTGTTTTGATTCATTAGATTAGCAGCACCTTTTTATTTCAGCAGTACACTTTTACTTTCTTTCAAGTCTTGTCATTGTAAATTTCAAATTGCTTTTTAAAGTTACAAGTTGGTAAATCATTATAGGGGATATCACTTCCTTGAACAAATATAACCAAACTTGTTTTCATTTTAGAATTTCCATTTCACCTTAGAAAAACCAAAAACGACAAAAAGTTAAGAAATAGGTTATCTTGCACATATAGTGCGCCGCACTTCATCAGATTACGATTCCTGGATTGACAAATTAAATGCAGCAATTTAGGACACACTAAATTGACCAAACAACATGTAAAGACACATTTTCAATTCACATCACATAATTGAATAGGATTGTGCAATAAACATAGGAAAATAATGAAAACAAATAGATATATAGTTATAGGTTTTTTAAAATTGTGCCCAAGACACATTGGTCATTTGACCTCAAAATGTATGCAAAAATGTCAAAGTAAAATAGTGATGCTCATGATAGAAAAAAACTGATCTAGATATCCTACGCAATAACCACATCCAATGGTTAGGAACGCCAATAGCGTGGTGTTGCAGTCTCGTAGGTAAATCTTTGATTTGGAAATCCAAAATCCCAAGAGTCAATCCCTCCATGTGCCGTTGTAGCTCATCAAGAGTCTCCGTCACATCTAAATCCCAAAGGACTTCTCTCTTGACAACCCTCTCTACTAGCTCATCTACTCCATGCTCTGGTTGACCCACTAGTTGAACCTGACCCACATCTGTGTACATAAAAACTTTAGTTTAGTATTGGGAAACATAAAAATACAAAAAAATGTAGAAAAATTTGAAAAAAAAAAAAAAACAGGGTCAAAACATTCTTACCTATTGCACCCCATTGAGCGCCGTATGGTAGAATCAAGTATGGATCTCCACAGAAATCTACGCTTGCGTATGCATACTGATCTATGGCGAAAATATGTCTTCTAAACTAAGCAAAGAATGCAGTAGAGAATATGATGGTCAATTTAATAGAATTTATAGACACAAATTCAACCCATCTCTGCATTTGTGGATCTCAAGGGCCAGATATACTCAGTGTAACATGCTACAATTGCATCAATGGAACTCGTTCTAGAACGAAGGAAATCAGGATCGAGCCATAGTTGAAATTCTTATTCCTACCACCCTTTTCTTTAGTCAGTTTTTCTTTCATTTGAAAGAGTACTTCTTCCGCCCAGTTGAATATTGTTGGTTCTAAACACTCAAGTGCATACTACATGTATGATCTGTTTGCAACATGTAGTGTCACGGAAGCAGTAAGCTTTGCGATAGTAAAAAGGATGGTTCTCAAAGTTAGATCACACACATCACAGACATTTATTTTCCCATCTTTACTCGCTTCAGTACCTGGATGAAAATGTTGGCTTATGTAATCTCTCACTGACTCTCCTCCAAGAGCAGATCCTGCAAGGGAATTGGGAGAACCTCGCCTCGATAATCCAGTGAGAAAGTAAATGCCCTCCACCAATATTGGGAATAATTTGTCCCCAATGTGAAAATCTTGCAATACCGGATCCCATGAAACCAGATTCCATGAATTAACTAGGAAATCCAATAGTTGCATACGCTACCTCATCCATGACAATCTGAAGTATTTAAGTAAGCCACAATCTCCGAGGGATCTTACTGTACCCGCATCATTTAGGGAAATCATATTATGTTCTTCATGTTCTCTTTCTCACCATGTAATCATCATTTTGATCCAATGAATACTTGAAATACAATCATAATATTCATTAGATCCATTTCATGCAAAAGACTTGGAAAATTTTGGGCACACAACAAGAAAAAAAAATGGGAAATGTGCCCAATGCACTCCAGGTCAAGGGACAGAGCATTGCAGTGCATCTGGCCTTCAATTTTAGTGCACTACAATGCACCTTTTGACATTCAAGGGTGTGTTTCCCTCATAACGTAATATATTTACCTTAAGGGGCTCAAAACCTTAAAAGTTTACCATGAAATGAAATAAAAATGATACTAAAAGAAATATAAGGTTCATAGCTCCAACTTGGATCAAACGGCAAGAGAAATCGTCCACTGAAACTGTCCCAATCGACTGCTGAAGTTCGAGGGAAAAATTGGGTCAGAGCTCCTAATTTTCAAATGGTAACTTTGGAATGGTAAAAATGATTTTATTTAGTCATTTTGATTATTTTGAATCATATTTAATGTTTTGACTATGGTTTTTATTCATTTTTAATATGAAACAGGTACTTTTAATCCGTTCGATGGTTTTCTGAACATGTTTTACAACTGATATAGTGAGTTTAGAGTGCACACTTATTCAAGAATGATTTGACCACAAAGCATACTTTTATCCTCTTTTTTCAAGCTTTGATAAAAATGAAAAAAGAATTAAGTGTACTTTTATCTCTTTTTAGAGCTTTGATAAATGCGAAAAGGAATCCCCTGGAGTCTTCTTTTAGCTATTTTCAGACTTTGATAATGTGAAAATATTGTCGAGCACTTGTCTTTTTGAGCTCGTAAAAATAAATGAAACATCATCTACTCAATATAAGTTTAACCCTTTTCCAGACTGAGATATATTATTTATGAAAAATGAAAACATTAGTCAAACATGGCTAAGAGGTTTTCTTAGGTATCATTTTACACTTTTTCAGACCTAAGAGACAAATTTATGAAAAGTGACTCATGGATTTTTCTTTTTGTCCTCTTTTTCAAACTCTCTAAACATTAAAAAGGATCAGGTTTTCACTGTCGTTAGACTAGTTAAAACATAAAATAGTGACAGAATTTTCAATCATGGAAAGATCGAGTTTCATTTATTGCTAGACTCGTTAAATTATTAGATAGCAATGGATTCACCCGAAGGGTCGAATTATAGATCAAGCATATGTTACCCTCCACAAGCTTGTTAAAAAATAAAGAAGTACTAGTCAGCAATGACTCGGGGAAATTTGGGAAAAAAAACAGAACCCTTTATGCTAGTAGGTCACTCTTGAACATGACACTTTCACTCCATCACCATGACTTCTGGGATGGATAATATTCTTGATGGTTCATCATACCTATGATTCATCATATCATCACTTCAATTTTGGGTCAATGCTGCCAGCTCATTTTAGTGTCATAGATATGTTCAAGAGAAGTCATCCAGTAATTCCTCATCTTCTGCAATACTCATAAACCTTCATTTTCATGAGAGTCATCCCTAAACATTGCTATATCAAGTCACATTTTGTCTCCAAAATCGTTAATTCCGTTTCGCGATAAAGTTTCTTCCTGCCGACATCAACTCATTATCCAGGAGGTTAACTTAGAAACATCTTTCAAGTACCTTGGAGCTTGCTACATCATCGACAGGTTTCTCACTTTCGGACCTTTGACCGAAATATTTTTTTTGGATTTCATCATCAAATAATCTATTCACACCTTGCAAATTTTTCTGCAGTATCTTAAGTACCATTAACATCAATGGTGGTTTTCTCGCATTTGTTAACAGCTCACATCATTGGCTGGTAATCAAACAATGTCTTCCGATGTTCGACTTCAAATCATATATTCGCATGGTTAGAATTGAACTTCAACAATCGAGTGAACGAGATAAGAATACCTCGGATCTAGTTTCATCCATCAGAGTTGTGATTTCAGGAAAATTATACACATCATATTTATGATGTCTTTACATACAGATCGCCATCCGAACAGGGGCCTATATCTCTAGGGATGTCTGTATCAGACAAAATTACGATGTAGACGACTTTTGGAATTATGTACATGTTATGATATTTTATGTGCTAAGCATGGGTATACCTCCCTCAGCAATTCATGTCCAAGATGTAATATATCATGATATAATGTATTGGAAATTTATGCAGGTCACCATTTGCTTCAGATCTACACATCACATCGTAAAGCATCTCAACAAATACTATTATTATTTTGACTTAATGCTTTAGGGGGCAGTTTTTATAGGTAAATTTGGGCATCATCCCCCAAGACCTGGTCAAATTGGGCATCATCCCCCAAGACTAATGAATAGGGTATATCATTCCCTTAATTCAATTGCTATATGCCCTAAGTGAAGGCATTCCTTTTATGGCTTCAATTGTGAGATTTACATGGTTTGAAGTATATATGACATGAACCATTGACTCATCAATGCTCCTCTACAAGGGCCTAACTACGTTGCCATGCAAATTCCACCATGCAAGGGTGCACTGCAGTGCGCTTCCTGACATTCAAGGGTGCGTTGGTCTCCAGCAAGCGAAATCATCATTGTTCCGAGAATATCCACATGGCCAGTGCCTTCTAGAAGAGTCCACAGGTGTCATAATTCGAATACAAGTGTCCATCCACCACCTCTGAACTTGGGAACATGTCTCACCTATTATTATAAATCCATTCAATGAGAAACTACCTTCAGTTTCCCTATAAATTGAGCACTCATCTAAGTGCTATGGAAGAATAATTGTGTGCAAAGTTATGTTGTTGGATTCTCAATTGATAAGAGCTGGAAGTACTAATATGTTGATGAGATGATGCTTGATGTGATGAGGATGGAATGAAGTTGGATCAGGTTGATAACAAATCGATCTATTGATTGAAATCTTCACCTCATACTTAATAAAGATATCTATTCATTTTCTCATACATATTTTTATCACTCAGAAAAAGTGAAACATCATTTGACATAGTCTTAGAAGATCATTTCTCAAAGGTAGGGTCAGAGAGTTCATTGGTCACAAGTTGGTAAAGGAAAATTTTAAATTTTTCATATTAACCTATCCTAAGGTCCAAACCCACCCCCATTCAAGTCATATCATGTCCCATCAATCATCATTTGCTGACATATTTCACTTACCAAGCTTTTGAATCCAAAAAGGTCACTTTAGCCAGTTTTTCTAGTTTTCGTAGCGATTTACACTGTAAAAAGGAAGTTTTCGCTATGAAACTGCTAATAGTTTCGTAGTGAAAATGCTAGGAAAGGAACTAACTATGCTATGAAAAGAGGTTTTTCTGTCTGTCTTTTCAATTTCGGTGTAAGGTGTCAGTCAATTATTAGAAGTGTTAGGGTGGATGTCATTTAAGTCAGTTAGGGTTAAATCAAGGTACAAAGGTCATGGTTGAGGCCATTATTACTGTTTTTAGCATGTATGAGGCATGATTAAGCCATGTGTTGTCATTGAAACTTTAAAAAATTACCCAATTGGGTCTTTTTAATTCTCCACTTCATCTTTGCATGCTACTAATTTCTAGAGAGTTGTTTCACCAAGCCAAGATGGTTGCTGGCATTTTCAAAAGTTGCAGGTGTCACTAGTCAAGCGAGGCACGGAAGGTATAAAATCACCATGGCTGCAAAGAGGAAGACCAACAAAGGTGGCCACTGCCTCAGATATGAGCCATAAAACATGAATTTGTTGAATGAAGACCCAACTGCCTTAGAAGTTTTCAGAAGAACATGGTGTTTGCAGTTCTGTCAAAAAATGCAAGGGTGCCATGTGCAGGTTTCTAAGGAGTTTTCTATCAGTTTCAATGGGACAGCTTCAAAGATGGGAATGTTGAACCTCACTATAACACCGAAGACCATTGCAGCAGCAACAAGAATCCCTACAGGAGGAGAACAATGGTTCAAATGCTTCAAGTTCATCTTGTAGGACTGTAAAGAATTTATCAAGCCAGAGCATAGTGAGATTGATCTCACAAATGCCATCCCAAGGAGCTACATGAAATACAACTTCTCAAAGTTGCTGCTAATTATTTAGAAGTACTTCACTTGTGGAGGGAGATATCACATGGTCTATTACTTCCACCGTAGGCATCTGCTACATTTTTTTGGTAAGAGGTCTCTTGATTTACCTTTTTACTTATACAAAAGATTAGCTAAAATGTCAGGCAAATTTCAAGCTAAATCTGAAGGAAATGAAACCTCACTCTTTCATCATGGTTTGATCAAGTTGCTGGTATTAGAGGAGTTAAAAATATTAGGTAGATACTGGTTACCTTTTATTTTCATCAATGATTTTGAAGTAGATGTTATCACTCCTAAAAGGACTCCCAAGCCTAGATATATCCCATCACCTTCAGTGGCATAGCAAGTTAAGCTAGTGATCATGGAGACAGAGCCTTTGCAGAAGGTTGATACACCCAAAGCTACACCTGCAAAAAAAAATCCAACAGTGAGCAAACATGGCAACAAAAGTGTTACAATAAGCCAAACAGTGGCTAACGGTAACTTAGAAGACATTTTGCATGCTATTGATATTGAATAAACTCCCATAGTTCAAGTTGAAGACATAGATGAGGGAGCAAGGAAACTCAAGAAAGCCAAAACAACTAAAAAGTTATAATTTGGAGGTGAATATGCAGGATTCATGTTTCAAGCTAGAAAACCAATGGCAAGACATGCTAGAAAAATCTTGGAAAGCAGAAAAGAGGCCCAGAAGGTTAGTTAAACTATTTAGCCACCACCAAGCATCATTGACCTCTCATTACCTACAAAAGAAGATTTGTTCATCAATCAAAAGAAGGGCAAAGAGAAAATCACTGAAAAGACAAAAGTTGAAGTCCTTAAGGAGCATTTGAAGCTGGAAAATGATGAAATATCAGTCTTAAATAAAGAGGCATGGAAGCACAAGGTTCAGAAGGTACAATTTGAAAAAGTGAAAGAGATTTGGGAGGATCAAGTCACAAGTGTCTCTAATACCTTGGACAACACAAAAAAAGTGATCAAATGGACTATGTGATTGAGAGGAGAGGTGAAACATATCAGAAAAATGAACCTGCACTTACAGTCTAAGAACAAGACACAAAAATACCAGTTCAAAGACCTGCAAGAACAACTGGAATTGATTCATGAAGAGCTAGAGAAGAAAGGCTTAAAAATGACTGTGGTTGAGGAGACCATAGCTCAACTGATCATTAATGAAGAGGAAACACCATAGGGGTCCTAAGTTTAGATTGAATATGTTTTAGAAGGTTCGTGGCATGCTAAAGATCAAGCTTATAGCTGGAGGTCACTTTATTGCAGTTAGTCTTGAAATATGAAATTTCTGCACTTTTTCAGAGTTTCGTAGCGTTTCCTAGGCTTAAAGCCAGGAAAACGCTATGAAAATTTCTGTAGCACCATTTTTTCTTCTAAATTTAATTTTTTCAGTCGTTAATGAGGGAGAATGGTGATGATGATGTTTCATGACTAGGTTGACACCATGGAGCAGCAAAGGAGAAATTTTTTTGGGTGCTGAAGCTTTTTTTTCAACTCTATGAAAGCTTGCTATGAAACTGTCATGTTTTCGTGGCGAGATGTTTTTGAAGGTTTTGGAGCATATTAATGACATTTTTGGATATCTGTACTCCTCAAACATGTCAAGGGACCTTAATATCAAATATTTATGACTTGAAGGAAGTGTTGTGGAGACAGGTCATCAGCTCAAGCTCTCGTTGAAGATAAGGGTCATGCATTCCTGAAAAATAGGGTTTTGTTCCACATGTCTAGGAGGGTTTTTAATATGAAAAGTGGTGATGAACTATGTCATATCCTTTTCAAGCATGTGATGCTTATTTTTAACTGACATGTAACTGTTTCACAAATATAAGGTAGAATATGTAATAAATAGGAGTTAGAATCCTATTAGGAGATGTCTTATTTAAGGTATAATTGTCAGTTTCTTATTAGAAGAGATGTTTTTCAGTTATGTGATGTGTCATAGGAAGAATTAGATGAATCTAGCCATCATTCAGATAATCCTTGCTGTAATAATGTCTATTTAAAGGAAAATCATTGAAGTAGTAAAGGGTTGGAGAGTTTTTGGACCAAACTACTACTTTATGTATTTTGACTTATATCAGTAATACATAGGACTTTATTCTTGACATACTTGAGATTCTCATGGGGATTTTTAAGTCTTATTGATCTACATCTTATGTTTTACCACTTGCAGTAGATTTCATTGCTATTACTCAAAATTCATAAGTTTATTCTCTAACTTCCTTTAGTAATGAAATGACTGTATTTTTCTATGTTTTATGAGTGAATTTCCTTTGTTAAAGACCCTTATTTGCTTCAGCTTCCATGTTAAGAAACCTTGCCACTGAAAATACTGATTGTTCACTCCATAAGCCCAATGGTAGCAAGCCTGCATTCTTTTCAGCCTACATACATAAAAACAAGTTACTTTTCAAATAGAGTTAGCCATCTAGTACTATCAAAATCAAATATCATAAACCCCTTTGAGAGAGCCCTCTCAGACTGATGAGGCTAATATTTATTCAAAAACTGGTTTGAAACAGTTACATAGAGTTGTCTGATCAACATCTAATCAAGTACAATTTTGTGATAAAATTTTTGTGCATCTGTCGGGTGCTTGAAGATTTAATTTTCCTGAAATTTTGAAGATGAACTCTTGAAGGTAGTAGGAGCTCAGAATTTTTTTGAGGCTGCAACTACCTTGGTGACTCCATTAAAAATTATCATGTTCAAATGTGGCTTTGAAAAGGAGATATACGAGGAGTAGTCCTGAACCAGATTCACCTCCAATTGTGGATAATCCAAACATAATTTCCAGAGGCATTCAAGACAATTCTGCAAAATCAGGTACTCCATTACATACAAAAGTCTTGCCGTCTGAAGTTTTAAGAACTCCTGAAGATAAAATGTTTGATGATAAAATTTAGGAAGTCATGTTTAGGTCTGAAAATGGAAAAGAATTGACTGAAATTTTCCTAGACCTAAAAAGAAGAGGTATTGATACCTCAGCCTTAGTGACCCAAAAAGATAAAGAAGAATTTTGGGAAGCAGTCACATCAGAGTTATTGTTAGAGAGGGAATATTTAGATAGGTTGAAGGAACAAGACCCATTTGAAATATTTCTAAGAAGTAAATCTGGTTTTCCTTTACCTGACTGGAGTTCAATTGTAACCGCACAAAAAAGAACAACCAGCCCCCCTCCTAACAGTCCCTCTTCCTCTACTATTGTTGTCCATAAAACTACCACAGTTCCAATCATCATGGCAGGAAATGTGCCACCTCCACCTGCTGCTGCAACTGCTAGGTATGCCCCTCTTGTTCTTCCAATTGTCCTTAATTCCCTTCCTAGAAAATATTCTTCTAGAATCAAAACCTAGGGAAGTGATGAAGAAATTACAACTGAAGATCATGTAGACCAATTCAATGACTTCATAGATAGGGAGGAAGTTGACCATGAGGATGTCAAGATGAAATTATTTTCTCAGAGATTTACTGGTGAGGTTATGAAGTGGTTCAAAGCCCTTGCACCAGGAAGCCTGCATAATTGGAATGAATTTGAAGACAACTTTTTGAGAAAGTGGGGAAATAGAACCAACCCTGTGCAAGCCCTCACTGAGTATAATAGTTTGAAAAGAGCTGTTGATTAAATTGTCCAATATTTCTCCAAGAGATTTAACAAAGTTTATGACTCTATCCCTACCCATCTAAAGCCTCCACCAGGAGCAACTCAAGTGAGATATGTTGAGGTCTTTGACTAAGAATTTTCTATCCTGCTCAGAGAAAGAGAATCCCCTTCAATGGCTGAAATGAAAAATGATGTTGTGAAGGTGGAGGTCAATATGATAGCAGCTAAAAATTCCAAGATGGGAAAGACAAAATTGAAAGAAGAAGATAATCCTTCCACCTTAGATGATAAATTTGACTCCATGATGAAGACAACGGAAAAATTGATGGATAGGCTTGCCCTTGGGAATGCGTCTACTCCTACACAACATGAACCTCAATTTAGAAATCCTCAGTTCAAAAGACCTCAAAACCAACAGAGACCTCAGCCTGACCCTCAAGTAAGGCCTCTTTTTCAGCAAAATTTAGTTGATGAAGAATATCAGCCTGAAATACTAGAAGACTTTATTCATTGCTTGGATGAAAAAATGTCAGGGATGTTTTTGACTAAGGAAGAGCATGATGAGTCTAATCATGATGTGAACAAGGGTGAGGAACCATCTAATTATCTTAAAGGATATCAACATGAAATCTTTGAGATGCAGAAACAATACAACCTTAGAAAAAAGAAATGTTCCAGTTACTGCAAACAAAACACAACCCAAGAAAGATGCCCCTAAAGATGTTGAGGTTAGAAAAGATCCACCACCTCCTCCTCCTATCAAAGAGACTGAAAAATCTGCATTTGTTTTCAGTTTGGAGAATGAGATCTCCAAGATCAAAATCCCAGTTCCTTTTGGCGAAATTCTTAAGGTGAATGAATACAGAAGTAAGATTGTAAAAAGTTGAATTCCCAACCGGGAGCTGCTGACATCCTTAATGTTCAAGAAGATCACCCAACCATATACTTGGGACCAAGATTAGAAGATGAGAAGAATGAAGAGGTACCTCCTTTCTATGTCAGCCCTAACATTCATGACATGACATTACACAATGCCATGTTCGATTCAGGGGCATCTCATAACCTCATGCCCAAAGTGATCATGGAAAGGATGGGATTAGAAATCACTAGGCCACATAAGGATTTATTTTCCTTTGATTCAAAAAGAGTTCAGTGCATTAGTTTAATAAAATATGTTGTTTTTGGTCTTACACAAGTCGCTTCCAAGACAGTGGTATTGAACATTGTGGTAGCAGACATTCCACCTAAGTTTGGCATGCTGCTATCTAAATCATGGGTAGCAAAGATCAAAGGCACCATGCAGATGGACCTAACTTATGCCACCATTCCTATTTTTGGTGAGCAAAGAAGACTATACAGAGAAACAAGGATGGCTTATATGGTAATTAGTAAGGAAAAAACTCCAAATTTCCCAATCTATGCTATTGATACTAAATTAGGATCTGCTATACTTTTCAATGAATTGATTGATGAAGAAGAAGATGAAAAGAAATTAGACATTTAGGAAGCATAAAATCAGCAGGCAGAAAATTAGGAAATCAGTGAAGAGAAGGCAGAAGGTTGGTGGTTATTACACTTTGATGGATCAGCAGGAAGAGGGGGGGCTGGAGTATGTTTTTCAATCACAACTCCAGAAGATGAAATTAAGTTCTTTTCTTTCAAACTGAACTTTAATTGCACAAATAACATGGCTGGGTGTGAATCTCTATTTTTGGGTTTAGAAATTTAAAAAAAAATGGGTGCCCAAAAAATTCCTGTTTGTGGAGATTTTGAATTAGTTATTAAAAAATTTGAGGGTCTATATCAAACCAGGGATGTGAGAATGAGGGCATAAAGAAATTTGATCATGGAGATGTTAGAGAATTTTCAAGAATATTCATTTATTGTGAAGACTAGGGACCAAAACTCAGTAGCTGACTCCCTAGTTGTCTCTGCAAGTCTGTTTATTATTCCTACACATTCCACTGAAAGATATGAGGTTGACATTCATCATAGACCTGCTATCCCTGACAACGTAATTCATTGGAAAGTTTTTGAGGATGACCAACAAGTAAAAAATATTATAGAATTGAAAGAGGAGTTTGAAAGCACACAAATAGACCAACAAAACATGCTTGTTGAAACAAAGAGGAATTATGAAGTGTTACGGCTGAAGATTAATTCTATACCCAAAGGTCTCATACCACTTGAAAAGCTTTTTGACAAGAATGATGTGTTCAAATACGCTAGGATACAAGCTGATGATGAAGAGGTAGAGAGTTGTAACCTTGGTACAGTAGCAATGCCAAAAATGATCAAGCTTTCAAATTTTCTTTCAGTTGACATGAAACAAAAATATATTGAGATGATGAAAATGTTCATAGATGTTTTTACATGGAGTTATGCTGATTTAAAAAAAAATGATCCTACTATTATTCAACATACCATTCCTATTAAAGAAAATGAAAATCCTTTCAAACAGAAGCTGAGGAGGATTAATCCACTTCCCATGCCTTTGATTGAGAAGGAAATTAAGAAGCTCTTTGATGCCAAAATTATTGTTCCAAATAGATTCTCAAAGTGGCTTGCAAACTTGGTTCCAGTCAGAAAAAAGAGTGCAGAAATAATAATCTGCATTGACTTCAGAAACTTGAACAAAGCCTCTCTGAAGGAAAACTACCCTCTCCCAAAGATGGACCAAATTCTGCAGAACATTGTTGGTTCCCAAAGGATGTCTATGTTGGATGGTTTTTTAGGATACAATCAGATACTAGTGCATCCAGAAGATCAAGAGAAAACTATATTTACCACACCATAAGGCACATTCATGTATGCCAAAATGCCCTTTGGTCTGATGAATGCAGGAGCGAATTTTCAAAGAGAAATGGACATTTCCTTTGCTGAGGAGAAGGATAAGTTGGTGGTTGTCTATCTGGATGAAATAACAGTTTTCTCAAGGAGAGAAGAAGACCATTTGAAGCATCTAGAAAATATTCTGCTAAAGTGTAGAAGGTTTGGAATTTCTCTCAATCCCACTAAGATCATTTTTGCTCTGACTCCATGGAAGTTACTAGGGAATATTATTTATAAATATGGGATAAATATTGATCCAAGTAGGGTCATTTCCATTCAGAAAGTGGATCTACCTAGAAGCAGGAAGGAAATTCAGTCTTTCCTTGGAAGGGTGAATTTTGTGAGATGGTTTATTCCTAACTTTGTTGAGATTTTTAAAGACATAACTAAGATGCTGAAGAAAGGAGCTGATATCAAGTGGACAATATAAGAAAAGAATTCATTTGAGGAGATCAAGAAGGCACTCACTCAAGCAACAGTGTTGATCAGCCTGTATTTTTCAAAGGAATTTATGGTTTTTACATTTGCATCATAAAATACAATTCCTGGAGTTTTGCTGTAGAAAGGACAACAAGGTACTGAGCAACCCATTTCATTTTTCAGCAGGACCTTATATAATTCAAAGCTAAAGTATAACATCTTATAGAAGTAGGCCTATGCTTTGGTCAAATCCATTACATATTTCAGAATTTACATATTTCATTCTCATGTTATAGCATTTGTTCCTAATGTTGTTGTGAAGGACATCTTAACTCAAGCTAATCCTAATGGTAAGAGAGGGAAGTGGATAGCTAACTTGCAGGAATATGATATATAAATTAGACCTATAAAATTGGTGAAGGGTCAAGGGCTAGCAAAGCTGATGGCATATTCCAATTATGGCTGTCTTGATATGAATTTAATTGCAGAAATTTTAGAGTTATTAGATGAAGATGAAGAGTTGATTTCCATTGAAGATAAGTACAGCCTTTCTGACTGGTACAGAGACATTGTCTTTGTCTTACATCATCATAGATATCCTGCTGAATTGACAAAGTCTAAGGCAAGGTTCGTTAAGCTAAAATCCCTGAGGTATTGCATCATAGATAAAAATATGTATTGGAAAGATACCAGTGGTATTATTCTGAATTGTTCGCTGGAAGAGGAGGTTGAAAAAGTGATTGAGGAGTTTCACAAAGGAGATTGTGGAGGTCATAATTATTGGAAGGCCACAAAAAATAAGATTCTCAGAGCAGGGTACTACTGGCCTACTATGTTCAAAGATGTCTACAAAAATATTGCTGCCTGCCATGAATGCCATATTTTTTATGGTAAGAACAAACTTGTTCCTTTACCCTTGATGCCTATCTATGTTGAGGCACCATTCCAGCAGTGGGGGATAGATTTTATTGGTGAGATTCATCCATCATCTTCAGTTCAACATCGTTAGATCCTAACAAATACTGATTATTTTACCAAGTAGATTGAATCAATCCCAACTAGGAAATAAGAAGATTCAGTTATCATTTCATTTTTGGAAAATAATATATTGTCTAGGTTTGGCTTCACTATGAAGCTCATCACTGACAATGCACAAGCATTCAAATCCAAGAGGCTGATTAGTTTTTTTCATCAATATCAGATTACACTTGGACATTCTACTGCATATTATCCACAAGGTAATGGTCTTGTTGAATCTTCTAACAAAAGCATTGTGAGTATTGTTAAGAAGATGTTGTAGGAAAATAAGAATTCATGGCATTTGAAGCTGAAGTATGCTTTGTGGGCTGATAGAGTGTGCACGAAAAGGTCAATTGGAACTCACCTAATGAGTTGGTGTATGGGGCTGAAGCCATTTTTCCTACATCCTTGGGAGTTCCTGTCATGAAGCTGGTGCAAGGGTTAGAGGAGGAGCCAAATGAAATTCAGAGGAGGATAAATCAGTTGATAGCCTTGCATGAAAAAAGGAGGAAGTCTACAAAAGCAATCAGCAATCTCAAAATAGAATTAATAAGACTTTTGACAGGAAGGTCAAAGAGGAAAACTTTCAGATTCAAGATGTGGTACTTGTTATCACTCAGGTTTTCCTAGAAGTTGTGTAAGAGGAAAGTATACCCGAGGTAACCACAAACCAACCTTTTAGATGCAGAATCTAGCCGATCTGCATCCAGAGAGGGCTCTCTCTTTATGATTTATCTTTGTTCTTAGAAGGTTTTAGGCTAGTTATAGATCCAAGATGTTTGTTTTGAAAAATGGTGGAATCCTTAAACTGAGGGCAAGGTTGAAAGTTTTCAGTCCATTGAGCTATGGAGTCAAAGGATGGCTTTACTGGATTTATATTCTAAACACAAGATGGTATTACAGGGCAAGATAGCTAGACAGAGAACAATCCTTAAAATTTAAAGTGGATGGGATGATCTTGAAGGGATGAAAGACAGCTAAGAATCTTTCACCATTTTCAAAAAAAAGAAATGAGATGACTACAAATAAAGAGCAATGAAGAATTCTTTATTATAGTAATAAAAAATGTTTAAATTAGCAAAGCAAGAGCATTTAAGAATTCATGCTTATAACTAATTTAGAAGAAAACATTAAGAACAACCACATTTGAAATCAGAGTACAATTAAGCAAATTCTGATTCAATCCTTTATGTAAATTGTTAAGAAATGGACATGATGATATTATAAACTAATATGAAGTTTCAGGCAAAGGGTAGAAAAACTTATTGAACTGTAGTCCAACACATGAATCCTACAACAAGTCCAGTGCTTTAAATCGTCATCCAGTAAGCCACGAATAAATTTCTCCAAAATGATTTTATTCCGAAAATCTCAATGTTACAACAGAGTAATAGAATCCACCCTCAATACTCTCTTTGAGGGTTTATTTATACACTAAATAATTGAAAATATCTCACACTATCCTAGCCCATAATTTGGGGTGACTAAGGAGTAATTTACAAGTAAACAAGAGACAAATGGTCTCGTAGATAGAATAATAAGTAACTGCTGATGTGTTGTTTCCTTTCTTTATGGATGTGCTGGAGGCAAGTGCTGAAAAAGGGTTTGTTGTTGTCTTCTGGAGTAATTTCTTTGCTTGTTTGATACTCTTTGTCTTTACGGATACTCTTTAACTTGTGTAACTGATACTCTTTCATCTGTACTCATTTTTACCATTTACCTGATAGTAAAGATAAATTCTCATCCTGAAAATAACTTTTATAGAATTTCTAATAAGTCTCTCCACCATGAATCGTCTGGTATCACAGTCCTTTTGAGTTTTCTCAATGTCTCATATGCTTCTGTGAGTTTGTAAAAGGTGGGATCATTAGGAAATAGATAATTTATTTCATGTTCCAAATGAAATAAATTCCTCACTCTATCATAGATATTTCTCCCTGTTGGTAATGTTGATTGTGGTAAACTAGGAGAACAAGCAGCTGTATTTTGAGCATGAGCATTTATTTTCTTTACATAGGTTTCCAAGTCCATTATTTGATCCTCTAAGAGCATAGGACTTGGTAACCCACTGTCCAACAAAGCTTGAAATTTCTCTCTGAAAATATTGATATCAACCAAAATATCTGTGCACTTCCTTTCTAAATTATGCATGAAAGTTCTTTTGATGAAAACTCTCTTTATTTCCAAAACTGTACCGGTCCTGTCTTCAATCCCCAAAACTGCCAGCTGTTGCTTTGTCCGGGTGTTCAAAAATTGAATAAGCTGATTGGCCTGCTCAGGCCTGCCTCTTAATTCATTTTTGGTTCTGTTTATTTCTTCTTGGGCTATTTTAACCAAATCATTTTGTTCAAAAATAGCTTGAATAGAGGGCCAAATACCCTTTATTAACTCAATGATATTACCCCAAATAATGTCATTTATTTCCTTTAAAGGCTTTTCCAATGAGAGATCTTTTTCCAAAGCCTGAACCAATTTTTCTAATCTTTTTATTTCCCTGGTGTTATCAGCAACTGTGTTTTTAGATGTATCATATTTCTCCTCCAATTTTACTAATTGCAATTTCGTGGTTTGAAGTTCTGTGACCCTTAGTTGTAGACTTTCCATTTGTTTTATTAATTCATCAGAACTCAAACCAGAAGTGTTTACCTGGGATGGCTGTGTTTGCTGACCTGTTGTTGTAGTACATGTGGTTGATGTCTGCCTGATAGTTTCCTGTTCCTGCAAAGCTTGTTCCAATTCCTTCTCCGTTTCACTTAGTCGCTCAGTCATATTTAGGAGCAACTCCATTATTTCTTCCTGTGAATTCCCTTTTAGAACTTCTTGGGTCTGAGGGTGCCTTGAGGCTGGCAATTTTAGCTGCTTTCTGAGTGCAGATATGTCATCATCTTTCTTCTTTATTAATGCCTCAATACTTTTAATGTCTTTGGGATTGTGACCCAAACCAATGATTATGTCTTCTAAAGACTTTATTCTATTATCTTTGGCCTGTGAAGAGGCCTTCTCAATTTGCAATTGTGTAGTAGTGTTATTCAAAGAATCTTGCAGCGTTATAGCTGCCATGGCCTTGTTGGTAAGAGTGGAATAGACCATTTCCCCAGTTTGTCTGTGTAGCTCTATTTGGTCCAGAGGATGGATATCCTTTGCCAAAACTTCAAAATTTGCTCTGATGTAATCAGCTGCTGAAGTGGGCTTTGGCACCTTTGCTTTGAAGTGGCTCATCAGAATTTTGCCTTGTGAGAGGTCAAACGCCGACATTAGCCTTTCTTGATTATGGGGAGCCATCTTCATATACTGATCATATACCTTCATTTTTAATGGATCATTCTTTGCTTTAATATTAATGAAGGTTCTTTTAATATCCCCTGTATCTATTTTTGGTGGTCTGAAAGAGGATACCTCAGTACTTAATTGCTTTTGTAAAGCTTTCCCTTTCTGTCCTGTGTTTGTTTCACTAACTGTGCCAGTTAGTTGACTGTCTTCCCTCCCATCATCAAACACTTCATCTATGATTTCCACTTCTGGAAGTGGATCTGATTTATGTTTTTTAGCTTGATGCACCTGTTTGGTCAATTTAGTGTGTCCTAAATTGCTAACATAAATTATCAACCAGGGATTCGTAAGCTGACGAAGTGCGGCGCACTATATGTGCAAGATAACCTATCTCTTACTTTTTGTCGTTTTTGGATTTTTTATGAAATTCTAAAAGACAAGTATGGTTATGGATATTCAAGGCAATGATGTCCTTTATAATGATTTACCAACTTGAAACTGAAAAAGGAATTTGAAACATACAATGACAAAACTTGAAAGGAAATGAAAATGTGCTACTGAAATGAAAAAGGTGTTGTTAATCTAATAAATCAAAACAGTGAACTAGTGAGCATGAAACCAAACTATTCTTGCTGTTGTCTAAACACAAAAGAAACTATGCTGAAAGAAATCCAAAAGTTGCAATAAAATAAATCTAAATCAAATTACATCAACTTGTCTTCTGATCCCTCATCATTAGTCCAGCTATGATTTTCGGAAGTAACCATAAACAACTTGAGTAACTGATATCTAACTTGCAGAAGGTAAACTAATATCAAACCACACATTCATAATTCAATCCCTCACCATCAGTCCAGCTGTGGCTTTCGGAGGTAACTGAAGATGTCATGCACAATTTAATATTTCTAACTTGCGGAAAGGAAACTAATATCAAACTACACATCCATAATTCAATCCCTCACCATCAGTCCAGCTGTGGCTTTCGGAGGCAACTGAAGATGTTATGAGAAATTTAATATATCTAACTTGCAGAAAGGAAACTAATATCAAACTACACATTTCATAATACAATCCCTCACCATCAGTCCAGCTGTGGCTTTCGGAGGCAACTCAAGATGTTATGAGCAATTTAATATATCTAAATTTGCAGAAGGAAACTAATATCAAACTACACATTTCATAATACAATCCCTCACCATCAAATTCGGAAATTGTGGCTTTGTAACTGAAATGACATGAGAAATTTAATATATCTAAATCTAACTACTGAAGCAAATGTGCAAGACTGAAATAAAAAAAGCAGTACTGGAATTAAACAAAAACTAAGAAAAATAAATTAGCAGTAGAACAATATTGATTCCATGTCATTAGTCAAAAGATATGCAAATGCCCAGGCTGCCATGAAAAATTATGCTAAAAGCTATGATTTCAGAAAGCAATCTAAGTAAGGAAATATGACAAAACAAAATTGAAAGCAACTTATCTAGAAAACATGTAAAAGCCTCATTGGATAGCAGGGGCCCTCTGCTACCAATTTGGTGAAGTCCTTCAGCTCCTTAAAGTTGTAATCAAAACAACATCAAAGAACTGAATTTCTCTATTAAAAAGAACTCACAAATCTACATTCCATTCCATCTTGAACTTAGTTACAAATCTACTTCTTCATTACTTTCTCATTACTTTTTCATTACCTATGATAGGAGAAAGCTTCTCCTATTTATACAAAATATGAAGAGTCATCTCATTAATGGAAGTCCATGAATCTCTCCCTCCATCTCTAGAGTTACAATCAAAATAGGAAATGATAAGACACATGTCTTTCTAGAGTTTCAACACAACTTGAGGAATGAGACACATATCCTCTTAGAGTTTCAATACACCAAGGAAGTGAGACACATATCCTCTTGATCCCATAATCTTCTCCAACCAAATTCGAATTTGGCCTTAGAGTGCCACATAAGGGTCTTCTAGAAGTCTCCTTTTGACCTACACTTGTCACAAAACTCATAACACATATATAGATATATGAAACTATGTTAATTTTCTAGTTTCTAATCATAAATTCACTTAAAATACATAAAATAAATAACTTTGGAAAACAATGATCCTAACCCATATATTTATGAAAATGGTTATTTGATGTAGGGTTTTAGGTCAAATGGTTATGAAATAAGAGCTAAATGGTTATGACATAATGGAAATATGTATGAATATGGAGAACACTTTTGAGACTCAACATACCCCCCAACTGAAGTTGTTGCATGTCCTCATGCAACTATTGCAATGATTTATTTGTCCATGAGTTGATCTTTTATGAGTTTTGACTCATATAGATTCATTCCAAACTTTGCTTCTTGATATTTTCCTTTTTGGCAAAGTATAATACATTTGATTGCAACATTTTTTTTTTTCAATGGTTGGTTCTTGTGTGACAACCATTTTTTTTTTTTAGCATTGGTTCTTGTGTAACAATGCTTTATTTTCTTTGTTGCATCAAAGTTCATGAAAACATTTAGAATCAATTACTTCATCAATGAATTGATCATTTGCAAGGCATATAATCTTTTGGATCATGTTGCAACAATAGTTGGTTGGGAAGTATATGTGGGTGGAAATGAAAATGTGTGATAGTGTATGACATGTGGATATGAAATGATGTCCCTTCCCCCCCCAACTAAAGATATGACAATGTGAAAAAGGGAGTGAGGAATTTTTCCAAAGTTACAATTTTAGCATTCTAATGAATTACATGACTAAAAATTAGAAAACAACATACCTTCACTTACCTTAAATGTGGATGAGTTGTGTATGTATGGTGGCTGCAAAATTTTGATCATATTCTTCTTCAAGTGGCTGAACAAGAGGAGTCATGGATAAAGAGATGAGATGACTTTTTATTGCTTCTACTAAAACTTGCTGAAATCTGCTCCAAAATGCTGAAAATAATAGTCTTCATGTCTTCAAAACTCATTAGCATAATTCCTACTATGTGAAAAGATGTTTTGATGTCGAACATAGTAGGAAATTGTTGACTTAGTGGCCATTAATGGATGCCACTAGTCAACACGAGAACTCTCACCATTGATGACAATGAGAGTCAAGATGCCCAAACACATCTTGCTAGGTACGAATGATTTTGCTGATGTCGAGTCACCTAGAAGATCTGACGAACAAGGGACATTAATGTATTCTCATTGTTTGTCAGCATGAGAACTTGCCATTAAGGCATGCAAGCCTCAAGGTGTTTTTACAAAGAACTTAGACTCAAAGGACTATGGATTCAATAGTTTGCATTGAAGCAGGGCTTATTTGCGTAATGAAAATGACAAGAAATGGAAGATAAAAATGGAAGATGGCAATGGAGAGTAGAAATGGAAAATGAGCAATAAGCATGTGAATGAGAAATGGCAATGGGCAATAAGCATGTGAATGAGCCTCTTGCTTTTATTTGTGGTTATGAATGGACAAAAAGAAATGGAAAGTGGATGTGAATGTAAATGGAAAATATGAAGTGAAATCAGGTGAATGGTTTATTATGAGGTATGGATGTGATGGAGACAATAGTATCTGAAAGTTTTTCAAATGTTTGGATCTGATTTTACATCAACATATTTCCTCCTCTTTGTTGCTGATCATCCTCTTATGAAACAAATTGGTCTCTTAGAGAGACACCATTCTCTTGTAGTCATTTGTCCTTCCTCCTGGAACCTGCAAAAAAAACTAATACTTCTTCTGCAATTGAATGTAAGATTATCAAAGGGAGAGAGGTGATCAATCTCTCTAGTTATGATATTTACACATAAAACTAAGAATTTGTATTAATGAAACAAGTTTTCAAAGGAAAAATCAAAAGAATTTATACCTGTTTTGAAATTAGTGCCTCAAGTTGAATGTAGCTTCTTTTCAGCAATTTATTTCATTATTTATCATTTCAAACTCTAATGATGGATTTCTCATTGTGTAGATCTTGTTGAGACCTTTCCAATGATACTTAAATCATCAAAATCTGATTTTGTATGAGAAAGTTAAGCTGATTTGAACAATGAGGTTTTTCAGCTGCTAAAAATCTTGAATAAAAAGTTAGTCATTCATCTTTCATCATCAGTCCAAAATTACTCAATACCTTCAGAAAAGTGAGCAAATAACTTATTCATTTCATTGATTCAATTTTTTTATTTTTATTTTTTTTGAATTTTTTTTTTTTGAATTTTTTTTTTTTTTTTGAATTTTTTTTTTTTTTTTAAAATGAAATAAAGCATGGATGAAATAATTGTCCTTATGAATATTTTTAAAACAAAGTCATGCCAATGCCTCTTTCATGCAAAATAAAAATAAAAAGCTTGAAATTTCTAAAGTCAAATTCCTAACTATGAAGGAGATGAAGGCAGAGTCCTTTTCAATTTATACAACTTGCATTTGATGCACATGTGATAATGTGTTTGCCTCAAATAATACATTTGTCATTCATCATGTGCTACCACACATGAATCCTGTCACATTTTCCCTCAAATAAGGAAATTAGTTCCTTGATTATTTCTCAAAACCGTGACTGTTTTCATAATAATAAAAAAAACAATTTCTCTCACGCACATTGCAAATTAGTGCTCCGAAGAACCCTGAATTTCTCCCAAATGGCTGCGAATTTCAGAAATTTCTTATACGATTACCTAATTCACCCCGTTCCCGAAAAAACCCATGTTTTATTTTTTTCTAATTAGTCCTGGTTTGCTCAGAAAATTCATTTTAAAATCGGGTGTTTTTGACAATGACGCATTTCGTTTTCCGGCAATTACTTGTGGTTTGATTTGTTTTTATTTTGCAGGTTTTGAAGTGTAATGGCTTGTATCTCACAGAGAATTTCAGATTGATCTTCCTCATTCCAATTACTTGCAATGGAATCTACAATCTTCTCTTCATCAACAGTCTGAAATCTTCTCTTCATCAGCAATTTTTTCATATGATACACTTCCATTGTATGTCCCTACAATTGAATTTGTAATCTTCTCTTCATCAGCAAATTGCAATCTTCTTCTCATCAAAAATTTGCAATCTTTTCTCATCAACAGTTTCTTCATGTGATATACATTCATTGTGTGCAATTTTTTTTTTAAAATGATTTCTAATAACTGTTGTTTGAGGAAAAACGAATATGAAAAAGAGAAGGTTCTTTTTTTTTTTTTTTTAATTGCAGTGCATGGGTCTTTGTGTGGATTGAATGTCTGCATATATGCGTAAAGCCAAACCAAAGAATAGCCTCATGCGTATGCGTGAGTCTTATTTCCATGAGATTTTTTTTTTTTTAATTGATTTGTTAATAAAATTATGTATGTTATATTTTCAAAAATTTAAAAATACACATATATATTTCATTAAACAAAACAATGTATTGGAATTTTTTTTTTTTTTTTAATTGAATCAATTGAAATGATGAAGTTTATTTTGTCTCCCCTTTTTTTTTTTTTTTTCACATAACAATTCTTTTTCTGATCCTCCAGATCACACAAAGTGCAGGAGGAGAGCATACTCAAGAATTATTAATTTTTTTTTACATAACAATTCCTTTTCTGATCCTCCAGATCACACAAAGTGCAGGAGGAGAGCATACTCAAGAATTATTAATTTTTTTAGATGTAAGAAATAAGGCTACCTAGTTACACTTCCCCGGCAACGGCGCTAAAATGTTTGGTCAATTTAGTGTGTCCTAAATTGCTAACATAAATTATCAACCAGGGATTCGTAAGCTGACGAAGTGTGGCGCACTATATGTGCAAGATAACCTATCTCTTACTTTTTGTCGTTTTTGGATTTTTATGAAATTCTAAAAGACAAGTATGGTTATGGATATTCAAGGCAATGATGTCCTTTATAATGATTTAACAACTTGAAACTGAAAAAGGAATTTGAAACATACAATGACAAAACTTGAAAGGAAATGAAAATGTGCTACTGAAATGAAAAAGGTGCTGCTAATCTAATAAATCAAAACAGTGAACTAGTGAGCATGAAACCAAACTATTCTTGCTGCTGTCTAAACACAAAAGAAACTATGCTGAAAGAAGTTGCAATAAAGTAAATCTAAATCAAATTACATCAACTTGTCTTCTGATCTCTCATCATTAGTCCAGCTATGATTTTCGGAAGTAACCATAAACAACTTGAGTAACCTGATATCTAACTTGCATAAAGTAAACTAATATCAAACCACACATTCATAATTCAATCCCTCACCATCATTCCAGCTGTGGCTTTCGGAGGTAACTGAAGATGTCATGCACAATTTAATATTTCTAACTTGCAGAAAGGAAACTAATATCAAACTACACATCCATAATTCAACCCCTCACCATCAGTCCAGCTGTGGCTTTCGGAGGCAACTGAAGATGTTATGAGCAATTTAATATATCTAACTTGCAGAAAGGAAACTAATATCAAACTACACATTTCATAATACAATCCCTCACCATCAATCCAGCTGTGGCTTTCGGAGGCAACTGAAGATGTTATGAGCAGTTTAATATATCTAAATTTGCAGAAAGGAAACTAATATCAAACTACACATTTCATAATACAATCCCTCACCATCAGTCCAGCTGTGGCTTTCGGAGGTAACTGAAAATGACATGAGCAATTTAATATATTTAAATCTAACTATTGAAGTAAATGTGCAAGACTGAAATAAACAAAGCAGTACTGGAATTAAACAAAAACTAAGAAAAATAAATTAGGAGCAGAACAATATTGATTCCATGTCATTAGTCAAAAGATATGCAAATGCCCGGACTGCCATGAAAAAATATGCTAAAAGCTATGATTTCAAAAAGCAATCTAAGTAAGGAAATATGACAAAACAGAATTGAAAGCAACTTATCTAGAAAACATGTAAAAGCCTCCTTGGATAGCAGGGGCCCTCTGCTACCAATTTGGTGAAGTCCTTCAGCTCCTTAAAATTGTAATAAAAACACCATCAAAGAACTGAATTTCTTTATTAAAAAGAACTCACAAATCTACATCCCATTCCATCTTGAACTTAGTTACAAATCTACTTCTTCATTACTTTCTCATTACTTTCTCATTACCTATGATAGGAGAAAGCTTCTCCTATTTATACAAAATATGAGGAGACATCTCATTAATGGGAGTCCATGAATCTCTCCCTCCATCTCTAGAGTTACAATCAAAATAGGAAATGATAAGACATGTCTTTCTAGAGTTTCAACACAACTTGAGGAATGAGACACATATCCTCTTAGAGTTTCAATACAACAAGGAAGTGAGACACATATCCTCTTAGAGTTTCAATACAACAAGGAAGTGAGACACATATCCTCTTGATCCCATAATCTTCTCCAACCAAATTCGAATTTGGCCTTAGAGTGCCACATAAGGGTCTTCTAAAAGTCTCCTTTTGACCTACACATGTCACAAAACTCACAACACATATATAGATATATGAAACTATGTTAATTTTCTAGTTTCTAATCATAAATTCACTTAAAATACATAAAATAAATAACTTTGGAAAACAATGATCCTAACCCATATATTTATGAAAATGGTTACTTGATGTAGGGTTTTAGGTCAAATGGTTATGAAATAAGAGCTAAATGGTTATGACATAATGGAAATATGTATGAATATGGAGAACACTTTTGAGACTCAACAGCACCTGTGAGGTTTCTTTTGGAGGAGTGGTGTCTGGAACTTGCCTTTTCTTACCTATTTCCACATTTGATGGAGTTTGTAACTCTGGAACTTGTGTGTGCTTTGCCTGAGTGGGAGAAACCTGTGATTGTTCAGGTGCTTTGGAAGTTTGTGGTTTCTCTGTCATGACTAAAGTTTCAATCACCTGTAATGCAGGTTCCTTTCCTTTACCTTTTGTCTCTGCTGCCACTGGTGGACTGCCTTCCTGCAATCTCTGTTGTGGATTTGCTGCTGAAGATGTACCAATTTGGGGTACCTACACTTGACCATAAGATTCTAGGTCATATTTCTTTTGAAGATCTTTCATAACTTTATTCATTTTTTCTTCTGCACTTTCTTCTTCAACAAGTGTTTTTTCCACCCATTCATCTTGGTTAGCATATTGCTCTATATCAAGAATCTTGTGGTGGATATAAGGGGAAGATTTGTTCTTTAATCTTTTTTCACAGATGAAACCAAATGGGTCATAAGGAACCCAACGAAAACTTCTTTGAAATTTGTAGCGGTTTTGTAATATATCCTCTGCTTCTCGCTCAGCCTCTCTAGAGTTGCAGATGTAGGGACCTAATTGACTTTTAATCCGGAGTTGAGCTTTCTTTTTCACACTACAAAAATGGATCACATCTGAATTATTCATTTGCCTGAAATATTCCAAGGCAAATAGTCTCATGGGTACATACTTTGGTAACTTGAATGGATGTAATTCACATCCATAGATTCTGATGACTGTATGGTTTTGATACAAATACCAATCCCCAACTTTATAGGTCCTTGAAAGTTTCAAGGTCTTCTTTATTTCATTACTGAGTCTTGGGGGAGGAATCCCTGTCAACAATGTAGTTGCAGGATATACAAAAAGATCTATAAACTCAGAATAGGAATAGGGAGACTCATAAGAATGAATTATGGGAGACCAAAATATAAATGACCTTTGGTTTCCCTTGGCATCAAGTTTTTGAACAGGGAAAGGGAACCTTTCTGACTGATAGTAGATAATGAGATGATAGATGACTGAGGAATATTTAAAAACTTTTTCATCATCTAGCCTCATGAACTGATCATGGATATTGTTGGCTATGAAGGAGGCAAAGTCATATTTAATCTCAGGAGGTTGCCCAGGAGTAAAAATGGATAGCAAAACCAAGGTTATCTCATCAACATATTCACTGGTGTTGAAGCCCAAGACAAAAGAGATCATATTGAGGATGAGTCTTCCCAATTGATTGAAATAATAAAAACCATAGGGAGGAGACCCCTTAGGTTGATGCTCAGGCAACATGAAAATCTGGCACATGGATTTTAGCTTTTCTGAAGTTAATTGCCTAGTCTTCTCAATCAATTCTTCCATAGACAGAGGTGCCAATTCTTGGTCAGGTTCAAAGTGTAGCATTTGATTGATGGCCTGGAGAGTAATGGGGACTAGAACACTCTGATCAGGAGCTATTACAGCCCTTTGAGTGGGATCATAGTTTGAATGGAAATAGTGGATAATTTCTGGGAAATTAATGACTGAGGGGACGAGGTACCTTGAGAGATTGGATTCCCACAGTCCAATGACATCTTGCCCCTTTGAATAATCGTCTCTGCAGCGACAAAAACTCAGAAGGGGGCTTTCATCAAAATGCAAGTGTTTAATCTGAAAATCTCTATCTACCAAAGGTAAATATTCCAATTCACGGTGAGGAGCATTCAGTGGAGTTATATTCAACGCTGCCAGGGCCTCCATTTTGGTTCTTGTGGATTCAAAATGGAGGTTTCTGGTTTTCTTCACAGGCCGGGCGTGATTTCTAAAATGAAGGAAATTGGCACAATTTGTAGGTTCAGGGAGGAATTACACAGTTTTAAAACCTCTGGGGAAGATCTCAGTGATGATTTTTAATCACTAATTCAGCGAAAAACAAAGAAAACCGAGTTTTACTTGCAGTTCGAGGCAGAATAGGATAAATACCTGTTTTTGGAAGAAATATGGTTCTTAATAGGTAACAGACGGTAGCAGAAGGACGCTTGAACGCAGGTCTGGCAGATTTATGGAACGAAATTGAATGGAACAGTGGATTTCAATGAAAATTCGAAAACCGTAGCAGAGAGCACAGTCGCGTTTAATAACGAAAATAACGGAAAAAACATGAAAATTGGCTTTATTTACAAGTTTAAAGGGTTTTTTAGTTTTTCGAGGAGTGACGTCATCAATGTAGGGGTTGACGTATGGTGGAGGGGCCGGGCGGTAAGTGGTAAGTCCCCGCACCGCTTATGAGCAAAGGCGGTATTAACCGCGAGGGCAGCGATTCCACAAAGTTGTTGACACGTGGACGGGTGACTAGTCAAATACCACTAATCCCCCGCTGGTTAAAATGCTGACAAGGGATGGGTAGCGGGATGAATGCTAGCCGTAGATCTTACAGTGGGAGATCGGACGGTGGAAAGGACGAATAGATGGTGGGGTTTTCGCGTGCGGGCCCGGCGGGTTTTAAAACACAATTAACTCTATTTAAACATCCCCGGGGGCATATAATAGGCGGAAAGGTATGATTATTAGTTAATTCAGATAATTAACTAATTTCATGGTTATAAAGGAAATAGGGGTCACGGTGGGGTTAAAATGTCGGGTGAAATGCCAGGTGGATGAGCCACGTTGGCGCGGGATTTTCCAAAGTTTAGTTTCGAATAACTTCAGGTTTTATTTATATTTTGGGTTTAAACATATATATCATATGTTTAAAGTTTTATTTTTCATATATATGTTTTTATTTTATTATATGGTAATTTAACAAATGTAATTAACTTACCATAGGGGCGGGTTTACGATATAAAGATATAATTTAACCAAAGGGCTTATATAGTGAGTTTTTATTGGAATGCAAGGGGAAATAATTACTTTGGTTAAACTTTATAATAGAGGGTTTTTTTGGGGTATTTATAAAAAAGGAGTTATATACTTAGGATAGGGCATTTGACTAGGGATTTAGTAAATAGAGCTAAACATTAATATGACCAAGGGACAAGGGAACTCAAAACACTTTGCACATCTAAGAAAGTGATAATTTTTGAAGTAATTTGCAATATCTCATCTTCAACACTTGAACTTAGAATAGTAAGTTATTTTGAGAGATTTTTTATGGATTTTTTCATGATTTTCCTAAGTAAAATAGGATTTTACTTAGGACAATGTTAAAGGTGAATGATTATAATGATGAATTATCTCAAGTACTTAGGTCTTTTGATCATTAGGCCGAGGGTCCGGTCCCTCCAAAAGTCAAGGAAATGCCTTGAGCCCTTTTGATCTCCAAATACCTTAGTATTTTGGTGGAAATTAGTAAAACTTTTGAGGGGAAAGTGATGAGGGAAGTTAATGAGTTTGACTTTGCTTGCTATGATTTTCCAGTGTATTTCCTGCTTTAGTATTTGTGATGAAAGTAAAGGATTAAAAACATGTAGCAGCATCATTCATCAGATAACACTTTGCAGCACCATCTACCTACCCTATCTACTTGACACTACCATTTCCTTTTCTTTATTAGGGTGCATTTAGACTTGCAAACCCTTATCAATCTTTTCTTTTTACATGATAAATCTACCTATCTCTACCCTTATTACATCCAAGGGCTCAGATTGAACTGTTGAGCACATTTTATTAACTCTACCTATCTACTTATCTGCCAAGATTAAACTGTTTGGTCAGATGTTTATTCTCTAATCTACAACATGAAATTGAAATATGAGTAAGCCAAGTTTAAACAGTTTGAATTATTCATGAATTGTGGCAAAGGTTTTGACAAGCTGCACACAATTTCTTTATTACAAAAAAAATGAAATAGTAGTGGCTTTTGGATTTGCACACTTTCCTTGGTCTATTTTTGCTTGGGGTTCATTTCTTTCTCTTTTTTGACCATTTTATTTTTCTTACCCTTTGATTTTTCTTTTAGGGTATACCCTCTTTACATTTTTTTTTAAATTTTTTGATTTTTTGGTTTTTCAAGAATATGGAACACCTTTGCTCAAGAAAGAAGGTTTGAACATATTCCATAGTTCAATCAAGACAATCATGAAAAATGAAACCTATTGGTATAGGAGACTAACACTGGCTCCACTTGGGGATGGCTTTTCCTTCTTCTGGTAGCTTTATTGTACATATGATAGTGAAACTTTTTGAAGATTAGGGCCTTCACTTCGGGCTTCAACTTCAAGAAGTCACCATCCAATCAAAACTGCATTAGAAAAAATGATATATTATGTACAAGTTAGAAAAATCAAAACATTCTAGTAAATGGGATCAAAATAATGCTTGAGCATTCGACCATTGACTGGTCCTTCTTCAACTTCTGAATTGTCCAACTCCTTCAAAAAGTATGTGTTGTTTCCCTGTAAGGCATGAATGATATAAGGCCCTTTCCACAAGAAATCAAACTTTCCATGTTTCCCTTTTTCTTCTCTTCTAGAATCCCATCTTAGGACTTTATCACCTAGTTGAAAATCTTCTGATTTAGTCCTTTTATCAAACATTTTCTTTAACTTTTCCTACAAGACTTGTGATCTTTGGTATACCTCTTCCCTGGTTTGTTGCAGGTGGATTGTTTGATTAATTCTTCTTTGAATGTCATTTGGCTCCACTTGAGCCTCCTGAAGTAATTTCATAACAGGAATTCCTAAAGATGATGGGAATCTTGCTTCAAGACCATAAACTAACTCATATGGGCTAGTCCCAATCGATTTCTTGGTTGTAAGTCTGTCTGCCCATAATGCATTGGTCAGTTTCTTGTGCCAATTCTTTTTGTTTTCTTCCAATAACTTTTTGATGATATTGATAAGGCTTTTATTGGAGGATTCTGCTAGTCCATTACCCTGAGGGTAATAAGCTGTTGAATGGCCTAAAGTAATATGATATTTACTACAAAAACTAATCATTTTCTTTGACTTAAATGCAGCAGCATTATCTGTTATAATCTTTTCTGGACAGCCAAATCTTGAAAGTATGTTGGTTTCTAAAAACCCTATAATCACTGAATCATTGGACTGTCTACATGGGATGGCTTCAATCCATTTAGTGAAGTAGTCTGTGGCAGTTAAAATCCATCTGTGTTGCCCTGAAGAAGGGGGATGAATTTCTCCAATAAAATCTAACCCCCATTGTTGAAAAGGTCTTTCTGTGGAAATTGGTTTTAAAGGAAAAGGTAACAACTTTCTTTTACCTTCAAATATCTGACATTTATGACAAGATGTTACAAATTTCTTAACATCAGAAAATAAGGTTGGCCAATAAAACCCAGCCCTTAAGATTTTGTCTGCAGTTGATTTCCAGTAGAGATGTCCTCCACAATCCCCTGCATGAAATTCATTAAGAACTTTATCAGTTTCATCTTTTAATAGACAATTCAGTAAGATTCCTTCATGATTTTTCCAAAATAAAGTGCTATCTAAAATACAATATTTCAAAGATGTCATTTTTAAAAATCTTCTTTTCGTTCTGGACAACCCTGGAGGAGCTTGCAGGTTTAATAAAACATGAATGATATCAGTGTACCAGGGTGAATCTAAGAAAGCTTGACTGATATGTGGAGTCGCCATCTCCTGGTTGTCATCCAGTTAGTTAATGTCTAAGGCTTGGCAATTAGTTTCAGTCATGAGTTGTGCCAAACCTTGACCTTTTATGAGTTTTGTTGGTTTAATCTCAATATCATATTCTAAAATGGTATCTATCCACTTACCTCTTTTACCTTCAATGCCATCTTGAGTCAAAATATCTTTAACTACAGCATTAGGCACATAAGCTATCACATGAGAATATAATATGTAAACCCTGAAATCTTTAATTTCTTTTACCAATGCAAAAGCCTGTTTTTCCATAATATTGTATTTTAGAGATGCATCCCTAAGTGCTTTACTAAAAAATGCTATTGGTTTTTCACACCCTTGGTCATCTTTTTGAAGTAAAACAGCTGCAACTGTATGTTTAGAAGCAAATGAAAAAATAATAAAATCTCTATCAAATTTGGGACTGGTAAGGACTGGTGTCCTTGTTAAAGCCATTTTAATTACCTCAAATGATTGTTTGGCTTCTACAGTCCAGTCAATGCTTGAATATTTCCTCAACATGTTAGTAAGCAATCTAAGTAATTCAGCTAAACTAGAAATAAATCTTCTCAAGAAATTAATTTTTCCTATGAATGCTTGCAACTCTTTTATGTTTCTAGGATGAGGTATCTGTAAAATTGCTTGTATTCTTTCTGGATCAATCCTAATGCCATCTTTAGAAATGATATGACCTAAAAGCTTTCCTTCTTCCAAACCAAACAATGACTTCTTGGGGTTTAAAGAAATCCCATATTTTCTGCACTTTATAAATACTTGTCTTAGGTGATCTAAATGTTCTTGATATGTTTTAGAAAAAACGGTCAAATCATCTAGGTAAATAACCAGAAAATCATGTATCTCTTTAGCAAAAGCAATATCCATTGCTCTTTGAAATGTAGCTCCTGCATTCTTGAGCCCAAATGGCATTTTAACATATTTAAACGTACCCCATGGTGTAGTGAATGCTGTTTTATCCTGATCATCAGGGTGAACCAGAATATGGTTGTACCCTGAAAATCCATCCAGTAGTGATATTCTCGAAGATCCTACTACCCTTTGCAGAATGTGGTCCATTTTCGGCAAAGGATAGTTATCTTTTAAAGAAACTTTATTCAAATTTCTTAAGTCGACACACAGTCTAATTTCTCCTGTCTTATTTCTTGTTGGTACCAGGTTAGAAACCCATTCTGAAAATCTGATAGGAGCTATAATCCCTGCTTCAAACATCCTTTTGATTTCCTTTTCAATTGAGGGTAATAAAACATGATTTATTCTTCTAAGCTTTTGTTTAAAAGGTTTCTGGTCTGGTTTCAAAGGTATAGTGTGTTGAATGATGGATGTGTCATAAGATTTGAGATCTTCATAACTCCAGGCAAAAACATCCTGGAATTCTTTTAATAGTTCAACATATTTAACCTTTTGATCTTTTGGAAGAGATTTGGACAACTTGACCATTTTGGGATTTTCTGGGGTTCCTAAGTTGCATTCTTTCATATCAGCCTTTACAGGTTCCATTTTAGGTCTAAATGGAATATCATTTGAGTCAAACAGATCTTCCAAAGGAGTTAATCCTTTGGGCAAATGATTATCTTTCAAATTGATGATTTCTGTCTCATCTTCTATGATCTCATCAGATTCCATATTTTTCAGATTCTGCATGTCTTTTTCTGTGAATGTGGTTGGGTGCAGTATATGAATTGCATTTTCTTTTGAAATTTTTATTTTTTGTTCTTTTTCTTGATCAAATTCATCAATAGTTATGTCTTCATCTATATTACAGTTAGAAAACTCATTTTGAAGTGTCAAAAAGTTATTGATTTGATTATTATTCACAAATACTTGCCAATTCAAAAGATTGTCTGGTAATGCAGGCCTATGTCTAATTTCAGCTGAAAACTGATGATTAGGGTCAAAAGGTAACTTGCATGTGCTAGCAAACATGGCGAGGCTGTGAGCATGCAAATTTTGTTTCCTGGGAATCTTGGCAAGTTGAGCTTGTAAAAATGTGTTGAGAATCTCTACAACTGTCTCTCTGTATTGTTTCAGTCTCGTGTCTTTTGTTGAACATTCTCCTTTAATCTATTGAATGATTAGTTCGGAGTCTCCTATGATTGATACCCTAATAGCTCCTAACTTCTTGACATGTTTAAGCCCTAATAAAAGAGCTTCGTACTCTGCCATGTTGTTAGTGCATTTGAAATTCAACCTATAAGCATGACCCTCTGCATGATTATTCTCAACATTATGTAACCAAATCCCAGCTCCTGCCCCTAGTCTGTTTACTGAGCCATCAAACTCTAAATGCCATAAAATTTCATGTTCATAATCTTCATCAATTGTTTTAAAGTGTTTCTTGACAGGAGCTAGTTGTTTAGTTTCTTCAGGTATTTCTTGATCATCTGGTGTTTCTTTGTTTTCAGAGATTTCTTCAATTTTAACAGTGGTTTTGTTTATGGTTTCCAATTCTGGGGCTTCTATTTCAGTAGGGAGATCTAACTCAGCATTGTATAAAATAAAAGAATCCATGTCAGAATGTACAGAGTAAACAGGGAAGTTTTCAGGCTTCTCATGGCTACTGACTAAGTACTTCATCAAGGTTTCTCTATATAACCTTTTAGGCTGACCAAATACTGAAATAGTTGCATATGACATGTCTAGTTGAATAGAACCTCCAAGTTTAGCACCCCAAGATCTGGACAATAACATACCAAATTTAGGTGGAATATCAGCCACTACTATGTCCATTAAGACAGACTTAGCAGGGTATTGTACCAAAGTTACACACAAATCTTTAATCAAACCTAAACATTTTACCTGACTAGAATCAAATGAAAACAAATCTTTGTACGGTCTGGTAATATCTAGATTTAATCTTTCCATTACTGCTTTTGGCATCAAATTGTGAGATGCTCCAGAATCAAGCATTGCATTATGGAGTATCTTGTCATGAACATTCAGGCTTACATAAAACGGAGGAGTTCCTCCACTTTCTGGTTTGCCATTTACCTCGGGGCCAAAAAGAAATTTGGGTTGATCATCAAGAATATTCACTGAATCATCTAATCTAGCAATGTTAATGTTTAGGGACTTGGTAATCTGACTTCTATAGACATCATGTTTAGCCAATTCTGATAAAGGAACAACTATCTTTAGTTTTCCTATTTCAGCCTCTAGATTGAAAGGTTTTTCTGTTTGAGTTTTGGTGTTTTGCACAGTTGGGTTTTCTCTGTTTTTTGGGTCTTCAATGTTTTTCTCTTTTTCATGAATGAAGTTTTGTTTTGAAGATGTTTCTGGACTAACCTCTACTGATTCTTCTACGTTTCCCATAGGAGGAAAAGTATTAGACTGTTGTTTGTTGTTTGGTTGGTTGTCAGAGACATCTTCAATTATTGGATTTGAAGAGTTGGGAGTTATTCTAGACAAAATTTGTACTTGGGGACTGTTTTATACAGGGGGAATGTTTTGTTTACCTTTGACATTTTGTTTTGCAGTTTTTTGTTTTCTATTCTCTGGCACATCAATCCGTCTACTTCTCAAATTATATTGTTTATGGACCTCATAAATTGCTGTGTCATAGCCTTCCTTGAAATCAAAAGTCTCACCTGAATGAGTTTGGAATGTTTCAAGGATGTGATTCTCTTGATCATCCTGGGATAGGAAGACTTCTGGTTCATTTTCGTCATCAGTTACATTGTTTATTTCTACATCTTCTGTAGGTTATTCAGAAGTTGAACCTTCAACACATTTTTCTTGGAAAGGTGGCCTAATGCTCTGGTCAGGAACATTCTTTCCACTATTTTGATTCAGATTCCTCCTAAAGTTTGGGTTTCTTGCAACATTCTGATTGTCACTAGAAGACTTTCTTTCAATGGTTTCCACTCTGTCTCCTAATCTTTCCATGCCTTTAATGATTACATCCAGCTTCTTTTCAAAAGCTGAAGGTTCTTCATTCATAGGCATTCTTCTTTCTGCCCTAGCTCTGGCTCGTTTTTCTATCAGATTTGCTTCTACACTCACCACTATGCTTTGCATTTCCTCTAGTGTTTGAGGAGCCCTTTCCCTGAGGGAATAAGCTATGTCAGAATCAAAACCGTCTGGAAATTTAATCAATACAGAGTCAGGTGGGGGTCTTAGGTTTTGAGGAACTGCATTATATGCTTCATTGAATCTTATGATGTAATCTTGTACGGTTTCGTTAGGTCTTCTTCTTAATTTCTCAAATTCTGATAGGATCTGAAGAGGATCCTTTTTCTTCTCCCATCTATTCAAAAATGCCCTATATAAAGCTTCTAAATCAGCAATACTGTTCGGGGAAAGGGCCCTAAACCAAGTTCTAAATTCTCCAGTAAGACTCTGAACGAAAATTCTCATTCGGATATTATCAGTATCAATCTCGTAAAACTCAAAGTAATCAGTCATTCTTTTGGTGTGTTGTTGAGCTGTGTAAGTACCTGATCCATCAAAAGGTGTGATCTTACTTTGATAATCTTGAGGTAAAGCTGGAGGGTTGGCTGGTAACTGTAAAGGGGCATATCGATTAGCCATTGGAAGATAAAGTGGGGTAATAGGAGTTGATGGTCTGGCAGGAAGAGATGGAGGAGTAGAAGGGATGACAGGTGTTTGAAAAGCTTGAGAAACAGTAACTGAACTTGGAGATGCTTCAGTAATTACAGAGATGTTTGAACTTTGTTCAAAGGTTTGTTCAGACTGAATAGAGTTATGTAATTCTCTGTCAAGATGATGTGAAACAAATCTGTATTGCAAATCTTCAAAGAACAATGGATCTGGAACTAATCTGGATAATTCGTTCTCAGAAAAATTCACAAATAAAGATGTTTCAAATCATGCATCAAAAGGAATGTCATCAATATATATAATTTTCACAGGACAAGAAGCAGATCTAGAAAGTGGTCTAGAACTTCCTGAACTTTCCTGACTTCCTCTTTCAGAACTTTCTTGACTTCCTTGTCTTCTAAGAATCCTAGGAATCAGATTTGGATTTTCAAATATTGGTGGTGGATTGGGGTCAGGTTTTGACCTAGTATGTCGAATCCTTTCTGAAGCCAGTTTTCCTAGACTATGTGTTTTTTGAATTTTTGATTTTAATTGAAAGAATAAATACAACTTCTACAAATTCTTCAAGAAATAATGATGTGTGATTAAAATTTTCTCAAAGCTCTGTTAAACTAGAGAATCTGATTGAATATTTTGAAACTAAGATTCAATATATAAGCTAAATCAGAGATAGACTGAAGCAGCATTTATTTACTTTTGCAATTGCAGAGCAAAAGCAATTTCAAAGGCTACCTGGCTGATCTTCAGACTCTGTCTATAGCTCATAAATCAAACAATAGTATCAATAAATGATTCAGATCCCCAGTATGGTCGCCACTATGTTATCACTCAGGTTTTCCTTGAAGTTGTGGAAAAGGAAAGTATACCCGAGGTAACCACAAACCAACCTTCAGATGCAGAATCTAGCCAATCTGCATCCAGAGAGGGCTCTCTCTTTATGATTTATCTTTGTTCTTAGAAGGTTTTAGGCTAGTTATAGATCCAAGAATTTGTTTGAAAATGGTGGAATCCGCAAACTAGGGGCAAGGTTGAAGATTTTCAGTCCATTGGGCTATGGAGTCAAATGATGGCTTTACTGGATTTCTATTCTACACACAAGATGGCTTTGCAGGGCAAGATAGCCAGACAGAGAACAATCCTTAAAATTTAAAGTGGATGGGATGATTTTGAAGGGATGAAAGGCAGCTAAGAATCTTTCACCATTTTCAAAAGAAAGAAATGAGATGACTACAAATAAAGAGCAATGAAGAATTATTTATTATAGTAATCAACAATGTTTAAATTAGCAAAGCAAGAGCATTTAAGAATTCATGCTTATAACTAATTTAGAAGAAAAAATTAAGAATAACCACATTTGAAATCAGAGTACAATTAAGCAAATTCTGATTCAATCCTTTATGTAAATTATTCAGAAATGGACATGATGATATTATAAACTAATATAAAATTTCAGACAAAAGGGTAGAAAACTTATTGAACTGTAGTCCAACACATGAATCCTGCAACAAGTCCAGTGCTTTAAATCGTCATCCAGTAAGCCACGAATAAATTTCTCCAAAATGCTTTTATTCTGAAAATCTCAATGTTACAACAGAGTAATAGAATCCACCCTCAATACTCTCTTTGAGGGTTTATTTATACACTAAATAATTGAAAATATCTCACACTATCCTAGCCCATAATTTGGGGTGACTAAGGAGTAATTTACAAGTAAACAGGAGACAAATGGTCTCGTAGATAGAATAATAAGTAACTGCTGATGTGTTGTTTCCTTTCTTTATGGATGTGCTGGAGGCAAGTGCTGAAAAAGGGTTTGTTGCTGTCTTCTGGAGTAATTTCTTTGCTTGTTTGATACTCTTTGTCTTTACGGATACTCTTTAACCTGTGTAACTGATACTCTTTCATATGTACTCATTTTTACCATTTACCTGATAGTAAAGATAAATTCTCATCCTGAAAATAACTTTTATAGAATTTCTAATAAGTCTCTCCACCATGAATCGTCTGGTATCACAGTCCTTTTGAGTTTTCTCAATGTCTCATCTGCTTCTGTGAGTTTGTAAAAGGTGGGCTCATTAAGAAATAGATACTTTATTTCATGTTCCAAATGAAATAAATTCCTCACTCTATCATAGATATTTCTCCCTGTTGGTAATGTTGATTGTGGTAAACTAGGAGAACAAGCAGCTGTATTTTGAGCATGAGCATTTATTTTCTTTACATAGGTTTCCAAGTCCATTATTTGATCCTCTGAGAGCATAGGACTTGGTAACCCATTGTCCAACAAAGCTTGAAATTTCTCTCTAAAAATATTGATATCAATCAAAATATCTAAGCACTTCCTTTCTAAATTCTGCATGAAAGTTCTTTTGATGAAAACTCTCTTTATTTCCAAAACTGTGCCGGTCCTGTCCTCAATCCCTAAAACTGCAAGCTGTTGCTTTGTCCGGGTGTTCAAAAATTGAATAAGCTGATTGGCTTGCTCAGGCCTGCCTCTTAATTCATTTCTGGTTCTGTTTATTTCTTCTTGGGCTATTTTAACCAAATCATTTTGTTCAAAAATAGCTTGAATAGAGGGCCAAATACCCTTTATTAACTCAATGATATTACCCCAAAGAATGTCATTTATTTCCTTTAAATGATTTTCCAATGAAAGATCTTTTTCCAAAGCCTCAACCAATTTTTCTAATCTTTTTATTTTCCTGGTGTTATCAGCAACTGTCTTTTTAGATGTATCATATTTCTCCTCCAATTTTACTAATTGCAATTTCGTGGTTTGAAGTTATGTGACCCTTAGTTCTAGACTTTCCATTTGTTTTATTAATTCATCAGAACTCAAACTAGAATTTTTTACCTGGGATGGCTGTGTTTGCTGACCTGTTGTTGTAGTACCTGTGGTTGATTTCTGCCTGATAGTTTCCTGTTCCTGCAAAGCTTGTTCCAATTCCTTCTCCATTTCACTTAGTCGCTCAGTCATATTTAGGAGCAACTCCATTATTTCTTCCTGTGAATTCCCCTTTAGAACTTCTTGGGTCTGAGGGTGCCTTGATGCTGGCAATTTTAGCTGCTTTCTCAGTGCAGCTATGTCATCATTTTTCTTCTTTATTAATGCCTCAATACTTTTAATGTCTTTGGGGTTGTGACCCAAACCAATGATTATGTCTTCTAAAGACTTTATTCTATTATCTTTGGCCTGTGAAGAGGCCTTCTCAATTTGCAATTGTGCAGTTGTGTTATTCAAAGAATCCTGCAGCGTTATAGCTGCCATGGCCTTATTGGTAAGAGTGGAATAGACCATTTCCCCAGTTTGTCTGTGTAGCTCTATCTGGTCCAGAGGATGGATGTCCTTTGCCAAAACTTCAAAATTTGTCATGATGTAGTCAGCTGCAGTAATGGGTTTTGGCACCTTTGACTTGAAGTGGCTCATTATCATTTTTCCTTGTGACATGTCAAATGCTGACATTAGCCTTTCTTGATTATGGGGAGCCATTTTCATATATTGATCATATACCTTCATTTTTAATGGATCATTCTTTGCTTTAATATTAATGAAGGTTCTTTTAATATCCCCTATATCTGTTTTTGGTGGTCTGAAAGAGGATACCTCAGTACTTAATTGCTTTTGTAAAGCTTTTCCTTTCTGTCCTGTGTTTGTTTCACTAACTGTGCCAGTTAGTTGACTGTCTTCCCTCCCATCATCAAACACTTCATCTATGATTTCCACTTCTGGAAGTGGATCTGATTTATGTTTTTTAGCTTGATGTGTTCCTGAAGGCTCTTTAGGAGGTGTGGTATTTGGAACTTGCCTTTTCTTACCTATTTCCACATTTGATGGAGTTTGTAACTCTGGAACTTGTGGATGATTTACCTGAGTGGGAGAAACCTGTGATTGTTCAGGTGCTTTGGAAGTTTGTGGTTTCTCTGCCATGACCAAAGTTTCAATGACCTGGATTGCAGGTTCCTTTCCTTTTCCCTTTGGTTCCGCTGCAACTGATGAACTGCTTTCCTGTAATGTGTGCTGTAGAGTTGCTGCTGAAGAAGTGCCAATGTAGGGTACCTGCACTTGACCACAAGATTCTAGGTCATACTTCTTCTCGATATCTTTCATAATTTTGTTCATTTTGTCAGCTTCACTTTCTTCCTCAACAAGTGTTCCTTCAACCCATTCATCTTGGTTAGCATATTGCTCTATATCAGGAATCTTGTGGTGGATATAAGGGGAAGATTTGTTCTTTAATATTTTTTCACAGATGAAACCAAATGGGTCATAAGGAACCCAACGAAAACTTCTTTGAAATTTGCAGCGGTTTTGTAATATATCCTCTGCTTCTCGCTCAGCCTCTCTAGAATTACATATGTAGGGACCTAATTGGATTTTAATCCGGAGTTGAGCTTTCTTTTTCACACTACAAAAATGGATCACATCTGAATTGTTCATTTGCCTGAAATATTCCAAGGCAAATAGTCTCATGGGTACATACTTTGGTAACTTGAATGGATGTAATTCACATCCATAAATTATGATGACTGTATGGTTTTGATACAAATACCAATCCCCAACTTTATAGGTCCTTGAAAGTTGCAAGGTCTTCTTTATTTCATTACTGAGTCTTGGGGGAGGAATCCCTGTCAACAATGTAGTTGCAGGATATACAAAAAGATCTATAAACTCAGAATACGAATAGGGAGACTCATAAGAATGAATTATGGGAGACCAAAATATAACTGACCTTTGGTTTCCCTTAGCATCAAGTTTTTGAACGTGGAAAGGGAACTTTTCTGACTGATAGTAGATAATGAGATGATAGATGACTGAGGAATATTTAAAAACTTTTTCATCATCTAGCCTCATGAATTGATCATGGATCTTGTTGGCTATGAAGGAGGCAAAGTCATATTTAATCTCAGGAGGTTGCCCAAGAGTAAAAATGGATAGCAAAACCAAGGTTATCTCATCAACATATTCACTGGTTTTGAAGCCCAAGACAAAAGATATCATATTGAGGATGAGTCTTCCCAATTGATTGAAATAATAAAAACCATAGGGAGGAGACCCCTTAGGTTGATGCTCAGGCAACATGAAAATCTGGCACATGGATTTTAGCTTTTCTGAAGTTAATTTCCTAGTCTTCTCAATCAATTCTTCCATAGACAGAGGTGCCAATTCTTGGTCAGGTTCAAAGTGTAGCATTTGATTGATGGCCTGGGGAGTAATGGGGACTAGAACACTCTGATCATGAGCTATTACAGCCCTTTGAGTGGGATCATAGTTTGAATGGCAATAGTGGATAATTTCTGGGAAATTAATGACTGAGGGGACGAGGTACCTTGGGAGATTGGATTCCCACAGTCCAATGACATCTTGCCCCTTTGAATAATCGTCTTTGCAGTGACAAAAACTCAGAAGGGGGCTTTCATCAAAATGAAAGTCTTTAATCTGAAAATCTCTATCTACCAAAGGTAAATATTCCAATTCACGGTGAGGAGCATTCAGTGGAGTTATATTCAAAGCTACCGGGGCCTCCATTTTGGTTCTTGTGGATTCAAAATGGAGGTTTCTGGTTTTCTTCACAGGCCGGGCGTGATTTCTAAAATGAAGGAAATTGGCACAATTTGTAGGTTCAGGGAGCAATTACACAGTTTTAAAACCTCTGGGGAAGATCTCCGTGATGATTTTTAATAACTAATTCAGCGAAAAACAAAGAAAACAGAGTTTTACTTGCAGTTCGGGGCGGAATAGGATAAATACCTGTTTTTTGGAAGAAAGCTGGTCTTTAACAGGTAACAGACGGTAGCAGAAGGACGCTTGAACGCAGGTCTGGCGGATTTATGGAGCGAAATTGAATGGAACAGTGGATTTCAATGAAAATTCGAAAATCGTAGCAGAGAGCACAGTCGCGTTTAATAACGAAAATAACGGAAAAAACATGAAAATTGGCTTTATTTACAAGTTAAAAGGGTTTTTTAGTTTTTCGAGGAGTGATGTCATCAATGTACGGGCTGACGTATGGTGGAGGGGCCGGGCGGTAAGTGGTAAGTCCCCGCACCGCTTATGAGCAAAGGCGGTATTAACCGCGAGGGCAGCGATTCCACAAAGTTGTTGACGCGTGGACGGGTGACTAGTAAAATACCACTAATCCCCCGCTGGTTAAAATGCTGACAAGGGATGGGTAGCGGGATGAACGCTAGCCGTAGATATTACAGTGGGAGATCGGACGGTGGAAAGGACGAATAGATGGTGGGGTTTTCGTGTGCGGGCCCGGCGGGTTTTAAAACACAATTAACTCTATTTAAACATCCCGGGGGGCATATAATAGGCGGAAATGTATGATTATTAGTTAATTCAGATAATTAACTAATTCCATGGTTATAAAGGAAATAGGGGTCGCGGTGGGGTTAAAATGTCGGGTGAAATGCCAGGTGGATGAGCCACGTTGGCGCGGGATTTTCCAAAGTTTAGTTTCGAAAAACTTCAGGTTTTATTTATATTTTGGGTTTAAACATATATATCGTATGTTTAAAGTTTTATTTTTCATATATATGTTTTTATTTTATTATATGGTAATTTAACAAATGTAATTAACTTACCATAGGGGCGGGTTTACGATATAAAGATATAATTTAACCAAAGGGCTTATATAGTGGGTTTTTATTGGAATGCAAGGGGAAATATTTACTTTGGTTAAACTTTATAATAGAGGGGTTTTTGGGGTATTTATAAAAAAGGAATTATATACTTAGGATAGGGTATTTCACTAGGGATTTAGTAAAATAGAGTTAAACATTAATATGACCAAGGGACAAGGGAACTCAAAAGACTTTGCACATCTAAGAAAGTGACAACTTTTGAAGTAAATTGCAATATCTTATCTTCAACACTTAAACTTAGAATAGCAAGTTATCATGAGGGATTTTTATGGAATTTTGCATGATTTTCCTAAGTAAAATGGGATTTTACTTAGGACAAGGTTAAAAATGGATGATTATAATGATGAATTATCTCAAGTACTTAGGTCTTTTTGATCATTAGGCCGAGGGTCCGGTCCCTCCAAAAGTCAAGGAAATGCCTTGAGCCCTTTTGATCTCCAAATACCTTAGTATTTTGGCGGAAATTAGTAAAAATTTTGAGGGGAAAGTGATGAGGGAAGTTAATGAGTTTGACTTTGCTTGCTATGATTTTCCAGTGTATTTCCTGCTTTAGTATTTGTGATGAAAGAAAGGATCAAAAACATGTAGCAGCATCTTTCATCAGATAACACTTTGCAGCACCATCTACCTACCCTATCTACTTAACACTACCATTTTCTCTTCTTTATTAGGGTGCATTTAGACTTGCAAACCCTTATCAATCTTTTCTTTTTTTACAAGGCAAATCTATCTAATTCTACCCTTATTACATCCAAGGGCTCAGATTAAGCTGTTGAGCACCTTTTATTAACTCTACCTATCTACTTATCTGCCAACATTAAACTGTTTGGCTAGATATTTATTCTCTAATCTACAACATGAAATTGAAATATGAGTAAGCCAAGTTTAAACAGTTTGACTTATTCATGAATTGTGGCAAAGGTTTGACAAGCTGCACACAATTTCTTTATTACAAAAATGAAATAGTAGTGGCATTTGGATTTGCACACTTTCCTTGGTCTATTTTTTGCTTGGGGTTCATTTCTTTCATTTTTTTTTTGACCATTTTATTTGTCTTACCCTTTGATTTTTCTTTTAGGGTATACCCTCTTTACATTTTTTTTTTTAATTTTTTGATTTTTTGGTTTTTCAAGAATATGGAACACCTTTGCTCAAGAAAGAAGGTTTGAACATATTCCATAGTTCAATCAAGACAATCATGAAAAATGAAACCTATTGGTATAGGAGACTAACAGTACTGAAGTGGGAGGCCAGGATTGAAGAAAAGGGGAAACATGGTAAGTTTGAGAATATCTGGAAAGGTCCATTCATAGTGGCTACATTTCATGGAAACAACACTTACATACTACAGGATATGGATGGACAACCTTGTGCTGGAGGGCCTGTCAATGGCAGGTTTTTGAAGACTATTCCTCTTAATTTCTACTGATATTTCATTCCATTGTACATATTCCATTTTTATATTTTTTTATGCTAATAAAGATAATCTAATCATCAAGCTTGAGCCTGAGGTGACGGCCATTATATTTTTAAGGAAATCTTGGCAAATTTCAAAGTTTTTATTTTCAAGAAGATGGATATTACTAGAACTATAGGTTATTTTGTGTACAATAGGGGAACACCATCTCAAGTGGAGCCAAAAAATGTTATCACAAAATTGTACTTGATTGGTTGTTGATCAGAGAACTCTATGTAACTAATTCAAACCAGCTTTTGACTGAAGCTTAGCCTCTTCAGTTTAAGAGGGCTCTCTCAAAGGGGTTTATGATATTTGATTTTGATAGTACTAGATGGATAACTCTATTTGAAAAGTAACTTGTTTTTTATGTATGTAGGTTGAAAATAATGCAGATTTGCTACCATTACTCTTATGGAGTCAAAAATCAGTATTTTCAATGGCAAGGTTTCTTGACATGGAAGCTGAGGCAGATAAGGGTCTTTAACAAAGGAAATTCACTAAAACATAGAAAAACAGAGTAATTTCATTACTAAAGGAAGTCAGAGCATAGAGTTATGAATTTTAAGTAATAGCAATGAAATCTACTGCAAGTGGTAAAACATAAGATTTAGATCAATAAGACATTAAAAACCTCGTGATAATCTCAGGTTTTTCAAGAAGAAAGTCCTTTGTATTACTGATATAAGTCAAAATACATAAAGAAATAGTTTGGTGCAAAAAAATCTCCAACCCTTTACTACTTTGATGATTTGCCTTTCAATAAAAATTCTTACAGCAAGGATGATCTGACTGATGGCTAGATTTATCGAATTATTCCTATGACACATCACATAACTCAAAAACATGTCTTCTAACAAGAAACTGACAGCTATACCTTAAAGAAGACGTCTCCTAATAGGAGTCTAACTTCTATTTATTACATATTCTACCTTATCTTTGTGAAACAATTACATGATAGTTACAAATAAGAATCACATGCTTGAAAAGGCTATGACATAGTTCATCACCACTTTTCATATTAAAAACCCTCCTAGACATGTGTAACAAAACCCTATTTTTCAGGAATGCATGACCCTTATCTTCAACTAGAGCTTTAGCTCATGACTTGTCTCCACAACACTTCCTTAAAGTCATAAATATTTGATATTATGGTCCCTTGATATGTTGGAGGAGTCCAGCTGTCCAAAAATGTCATTAAGCTGCTCCAAAACCTTCAAAAACAACTCGCTACGAAAACATGACAGTTTCGTATCGAGCTTTCGTAGCATTGAAAAAGAAGCTTCTACACCCAAAAATTTTGCTCCTTTGTTGTTCCATGGTGTCAACCTTGTCATGACACATCATCACCACCATTATCCTTCCTTGAAAACTGGCAAAAGTAAATTTAGAATAAAAAAGACTCCTACAGAAATTTTCGTAGCGTTTTCCTAGCTTTAAGCCTAGGAAATGCTACGAAACTGTGAAAAAGTGCAGAAATTCCAAATTTCAAGACTAACTGCAAAAATTTACCTCCAGCTATAAAAACTTGATCTTCAGCATGGCATGAACCTTCTAAAACATAGTCAATCTCAAGTTAGGACTCTTGTGGTGTTTCCTTTTCATTAATGATCAGTTGAGCTATGGGCTCCTCAACCACAGTCATTTTTAAGCCTTTCTTCTCAATATCTTCATGAATCAATTCTAGTTTTTGTTGTAGGTCTTTGACTTGGTATTTTAGTGTATTGTTCTTAGACTATAAGTGTAGGCTCATTTTTCTGATATTTTTCACCTCTCCTCTCAATGGCTTAGTCCATTTGATCAGTTTTTCTGTGTTGTCCAAGTTCTTAGAAACACTTGTGACTTGATCGTCCCAAATCTCTTTCATTTTTTCAAAATGTACCTTATGAACCTTGTACTTCCTTGCCTCTTTATTTAAGATTTATTTTTCATCATTTTCCAAATTCAACTGCTCCATAAGGACTTCAAATTCTATCTTTTCGGTGATTTTCTCTTTGCCCTTCTTTTGCTTGATGACCAGATCTTCTTTTGCAGGTGATGAGAGGTCAATGATGCTTGGTGGTGGCTAAATATTTTCACTGACCTTATGAGCCTCTTTGTTGCTTTCCAAGATTTTGCTAGCATGTCTTGTCATTGGTTTTCTATTTTGAAATATGAATCCTTCCTCCCTCATCTATGTCTTAAGCTTGAACTATGGGAGTTTATTCAATATCAATAGAATGCAAAATGCCTTATAAGTTCACCTTAGCCACTGTTTGGATTCTTGTAACCCTTTTTCTATCCTTTTTTCTCATTATTGGCTTTTGTTTTGCACGTGTAGCTTTGGGTGTATCAACCTTTTTCAAAATATCTGTCTCCATGATCATTGACTCAACTTGTTCTACCACTAAAGGTGATGGGATATCTCTAGGCTTGGGAGTCCTTTTAGGAGTGATAGAATCTACTTCAAAACCACTAATGAACATAAAATATAACAAGTCTCTACCTAATATTTTTAACTCCTATAATACCATCAACTTGATCAAACCATGATGAAAGAGTGAGGTTTCATTTCCTTCATATTTAGCTTGAACTTTGTCTGACATTTTAGCTAAGCTTTTGTATAAGTAAAAAGGTAAATCAAGAGACCTCCTACCAAAAAAATGTAGCATAAGCCTAAGGTGGTAGGAATAGACCATATGGTATCTCCCTTCACAAGTGAAGTACTTTTGAATAATTAGCAGCAACTTTGAGAAGTTGTCTTTCATGTAGCTCCTTGGGATGGCATTTGTGAGATCAATCTCACTATGCTCTGGCTTGATAAATCCTTTACAGTCCTACATGGTGAACTTGAAGCCTTTGAACCATTTTTCTCCTCCTGTAGGGATTCATGTTGCTGTTGAAATGGTCTTTGGTTTTATAGTGAGGTTCAACATTCCCACCTTTGAAGATGTCCCATTGAAACTGATAGAAAACTCCTTAGAAACTTGCACATGGCACCCTTGCAATTTTTGACAGAACTGCAAACACCCTGTTCTTTTGAAAAATTCTAAGGCATTTGGGTATTAATTAAACAAATTCATGTCTGATGGCTCATATATGAGGTAGTGTCCACCTTTTTTGATCTTCCTCTTTGCAGCCATGGTGATTTTATACCTTCTCTGCCTCGTTTGATTAGTGACACCTCCAACTTTTGAAAATTCCAGCAACCAGCTTCGCTTGGTGAAACAACTCTCCAGAACTCAATATTATGCAAAGATGAAGTGGAGAATGAAAAAGAATTAATTGGGTAATGTTTTAAAGTTTCAATGATAGCTCATGGCTTAATCATGCCTCATACATGCTAAAAATAGTAATAATGACTTCAACCATGACCTTTGTACCTTGATTTAACCCTAATTGACACGAATGACATCCACCCTAACACTTCTAATCATTAACTGACGCCTTGCATCGAATTTGAAAAGAAAGATAGAAAAACCTCTTTTCGTAGCGTAGTTAGTTCATTTCTTGGTAGTTTCGTAGTGAAAACTACCTTTTTACAGTGTAAATCTCTACGAAAACAAGAAAAACTTGCTAAAGTGACCTTTTCGGATTCAAAAGCTTGGGAAATGAAATATGTCAGCAAATTATGACTGATGGGACATGATATGACTTGAATGGGGGTGGGTTTGGACCTTAGGATAGGTTAATATGAAAAATTTAAAATTTTCCTTTACCAACTTGTGACCAATGAACTCTATGACCATACCTTTGACAAATGAACTTATAAGACTATGTCAAATGATGTTTCACTTTTTCTGAGTGATAACACATATATTTATATCTTGTGAAATGTATTCTTGATTATGTATGTATTCTCAAATCTAATTGGTTTGAATTGGTTAAGATAAGTAGATACTTTTATATTTGTATGTTGTTTGATGTTCTATGTCTTTGATTACAGGAATTGATCTAGCAACTTTAGTTGGATTGAGAGCAATGACAATAGTGAAAAAAGGATAAGGAGAGAAAAAAGGATCACAAGTAGGCTTCTTTCCTTTCTGTCTATCTATTTATCTTAGATAAAATAATAGTTGTCTTTCTTTCGTTGTTCTAAGTGAAGGAACACTACACTCAGGGAATTTAGTTTATCTGTAAATTAAAATTCTGTATAACAGACATAGTTACAAAAAAGTGAGATGATGGAGGTGGATTTTAATCCTTAGTATCACCATCCAAATAAGAAAATAGAGTAGGATAATTAACAAAAAAAATTGGGAATATAAGATGGAACAAATACTCAATAAGGTTCATGGGTTTAAGATGGCACAAACTTCTAATTAAGCCTATAGGCTAAGTGTATTTCAACAAAATTATCATTAATAATAATTTCATGGGAATTGAGTTTAAGAAGTATATAAACTTTACATCTCGGTAGGTATACAATAAAAATGCGTTATTCACTTTTAGGCTATATTTATTTTATTTTCTCATAAGGAATGTGAGCCCTTGTTTCACTACAAACACATGGAATTGGCCTACATATAGTTTAATATTACTCCATTATTCTTTGGATGTTATATCTTTTAAATCCTTTGTGGGAGTGTGATTAAATCAACAATTGACATAATTAATGGTTCTAAATAAACTTGAAGAGTTAATCCCTTGAATTGTATCATACAACTTTCCATTTCCTTGAATGCATGGTTGTTTGTCTCAAAAACACCATTTTGTTGTGATATATATGGAATAATATGTCCATCTAAATGCCTTGGGAAGTGTAGTAAGTTGTAAATTCATTGTCAACATATTCACCTTCATTTTTTTATTCTTAACTTCTATAGCTGATGTATAAATTGATTTTATACATGGAATTTGTAGGCCAAAATAATGTTAAAAAAATTACTCTTAAGTGTTAATAAATAAACCCATGTGCATTTGGAGAAGCCGTCAATTAAATTTAAGAAGAAATTGAACCTAGAGAAAGAAAAATAAGGAAGAAAAGCACACAAATCACTATGAACAAGCCTGCAATAGGGTTAAGGCATGCTAAGAGGCCCATGTTTGTCAAAATTTTCATGATGATGTTTATTGAGAACATGGTTGGAATATATACCATCTCTATAATAAATAAAGAATGGCTAGTCAACATTTTTTGATTATGTAGTTGCGATTGTGAGTGATAGTTTAGATGACCAAATATCTCATGCCAAAGTTTTCTCAAGTAATATATATGAACAATACAAACTGATGCAAATAATGATAACCCAAAATTTTCAAAATAATGTAACCTCATAATATCATCAAGAATTCTAGTTACTATGATCTTTTAAATCCTTGATTGCAATATGGAGACGATTAAATTTAATTTTACCTTCAATTGAATGAGTGAATTGATGTACTGATATAAGGTTACTAGAGAGACATGGAACACATACTGTATCATTCAAATTACCAACATTTAGATAAACTATTTCAAACCCTACAAACACTAAGAGATCTATCATCACCAAAAATATTTGTTTGGTGTTACGTAAAATAGGTGTATAAAATTACATCAATTAGGGTGTAGGGAAAAATATCAACAGAGGATGGGAGGGGTTCCCGCCACCCCACCACCTCCCACTACAATTAACAGGGGGCGTGACATGGAAAAACCCTCCCATCCACAAAGCATGCGAGGCTTAATTTCCTTTGGTGTGATGGTTCATTCTCCAAAAGGCCCTAAGCTTGATTTGTTACTACATGTATTATGGAATTTATGCTTGGCTTGGATTCTTCCCCTACCATTGGTGGGATTATATTTACATCTACTCAACATAGTGGAGTTTGAAGCCATGGATAGATTGGCTAAGTTATGGACCAATATTCGGTCTTTCTCAATGGAGGGGTCATGTACCTATGGCGTAACAACTATAATGGCCCATGAATGCATACAAATTCATATGCTTCTAGATTATGGGTGGTCAGTTTGTCCATATGAGGGAGTGGGTGGTGAATCAGTACCATGTCCTGAAGTTTTTATAGCTCAGAGAGCTAGATTTCCGTGGAGATTTTAGCATCTTAAAGTGAAGTTCATTGGATCCATTGCTAAATTTCTAATGTTAAGGACTATTTCAGCCCTAATAATATTGGGTATCAGTTTTTTGTTACTGATTCCCATCCTAATTATGAATTTTTTCTTCCTTTTTATGTTTGTGGGTTGTTCCTTTCTAGTTGTCCTCTTGCATTAATATCAAATTCTATCTATATTTTGGGTCTCAAGGTATTTGGTTCTTTGTGGTTATTGTGAAATATTTAATTTTTGTTCCTTTCCCTCTCCTTTCATGGGTTTTATGACTTAATTTTGCTGGCTACCCACTCTTTGGTTCATCCTTATCATGCATCCCACACGCAGTGGTTTCCTGGTAATTTCGAGTTTATGTAGGGTGGAATTTTCGCGAATCATTTTATATTAGTTTTTTGTTTCTTCTAGGTGGATCAGGAGACTCTGTTGTCTCTAATTTTTCTATTTCATAGTTGAGGGGCCACTGTTGGTTTTATCTCTCTTCGGGGGAGTTGGTTAAGGCCTTAGTTTTGTTTCTAGTATTATGGAGGAGGTCTCTAATTATGGAGGAGGTCTCTAATTGGATCCCTAACCCTAGAATACCAGAGGCAGAAGAAACCAATACACACATTCCATAACCATCCATTGGTAGATGAAGACTTTATTATGCGACATTCTGAAGGAGAAACATGAAGATATGAATGATGTCATTTCCTGCCAATGTGATCCAGAGGGTGCAATGTTATCAACGATCTTTTGTGGAGATATTGGATTCTATCTTGGCATCTTCCTAAAAAATTTATACAATAGACGAGCATCTCACTCACAAAAATTGGAATGTCTCATAGTCTTCTTACATTTTTATTTTTATTTTTAGTTTTTTAAATTTTCACCATTGGGACAAAGAGTTGATTGATAAGATTTTTACCCTTACTTTTTCGTATTTTTGTAAGCATGTTTGTTGAAATCTTGGGGTTTGTAAGGAGAAATTGCCAGTAATATCATTAAATAGAGTGATATACATTATTATGTAACAATATACAACACAAAAATATAAGAGATGATAGAGAAAAAGTAATGGGAATTAGACCAACAATATGTACTTTATTATAGTAACACAATGGCAATAAATAAAACAACTATTCTATGTTACATGGATACACATATTTATACTTAATCTTAGTTAGAAGGTAGTTGCAACTACCTAACTATGTCCTTACTCAATTAACTGACTCATATATCCAAGTAGATAATGGACCATTCTTTCACTTGGTTGACTATCAAGTCTAGTCAGTAGAGTCAACTAGCCCTTCCAACATCTTAACCCCACATAAAATCCTTGCTCATCATAAGAAAGAGGGAGATGTGGAATTATAATTACAAAAAATACAAAGAATATTATTACAAAATGTTTTGAAATTTTGATTTGTCAAAGAGTATGAGTAAAAAGTGGTATGTTGGATTTCTTAAGCTTGATTAGCATTTCTTAGATATTTTATTGGGTTTTAACCAAATACATAAAAATATATTGGTAGAAACCATGTACACCATTGTAAACATGGAACACAACTCCAATATATATAAGAAAAACAAGTTCTACAATACTCCTTAAGGACTAGGAGAACCTCCTTCAAATACCAAAATAAATACAACATCACAATAACATGACCTTAGTAATGACTAATTAATACCAATATATACTTATTCACACATTTCACATGTCACGCCCCTTCATTACTAGGGCCCTCCATTTGTCATATTTTCACTTAGGAATCTAAAATAAATGAACACTTCTTCAACTCCCACTCTTTTGTATCCTACCAATGGGTTAGAAGGGCTGAATTATTTCACTAATTGGATCACATTCACGAGGATATTTAGGAAAAAATAGGGGTAATTTATTTAATCGTCCGATAATAAATTGTGCATGGAAACTTCTACTAGGATTTCTCCTCTAGGAAAATTGGAAGGAGAGAAATCATTGTATTTTCTAAGGAATTAAAGCCTATGAAAATTTTGTGTGGAAGAGAACCAAAAATGATATAAAAGAATTTTTTCTCTTATCTCCTTGGTCTTCACAATATTCACAAACTAATCCCTTAGAAACCATCATCCTTTAGTCCCTTAATTTAGTTCCCTATTACACCTCTCGCTCAACTCCGCTTCATTACATACCTCCCTACATCCTTGATTATTGGTCCCTCCTCCCTATAATTTAATTAATATAAAATTTGATGGTGCCTTAAAGGTAAACCCTAGAAAAAAAGTCTTTTGTGGAGTTTTAAGAGACAATACTAAATGATTCATTCAAATCTATGAAATATCCCTAGGCATGGATACCAACAACTTTGTGGAATTATCTACCTTAGAGTATGACCTTCAATATACTTTATAGGTAAATTACTCCACCATTTTTAGTAAAATGTGATTCACAATTAACCATCCAAATTACTAAGACACTTCCTAATGGTTCTCATGCTTCTAAAGTCATGAAAAGTTGGAGACATGGGCTTGGCTTGGAATGATTTAATGATATCCTTCTAAATCCTAGTTTCTCCCCATGTCCATATCAAGAAAAAATGTGTAAAAATGCACCTTAATTGTGTGGTATTCCATAAAGTCCATACTAATTATTACACCATATGAATCCAATGGAAGGACATTCAGATTTGTTGTTGTGTCCATGCCATCTAGTTTTATATGCAATGATTCTACTAATTATGTTACTTTCTTCCTGCCCCCCATGACCAACTGAACCATACAGGACTTAGTATGCTCCTTCTTTCGCATAGTGAAATATTTTAAAAAATTATGGATAATATTACCAAGGTTAGATCCTAAATAAATTTAAAAATAAACATATTAATTAATGATTTTACCATCCATTTTAATGACCGAGGCCTAGTCATTGACTTATCAATTGTCCAATGCAGTGTAAATCTGAGGCATACTATGAGCCACTTCATTTACCACCACCATCGATTCCATGTTGTATAACATTTTTTTCATTCTACTTATGTGGTTGAGGGAAATCGCTTCACAAGTGATTTCCCCCATAATTTTAACATTCAAAAGTTATTTTACCCCTTGGATTCTTCTCTTACTAGTTTGGAGGGATGCTCTTTTTTAGTCATCATGAGCCCATTGGAGTTCACCTTTGGAATAAGTGATGAAATCTGCCCCCCACCCCCCTCCCCCCCCTTTCCCATTTTCTTATACTGGAAAGGTTTTAATCATTTCCCTTTGAATTTGCCCCACTCTTTCTTCTTCCAATCCATCCAGTTATTAATCTTGTGTTTGGATTGTTTTCAATAGTAACTAGGTTTTTGGACAATATCTTCCAATGTTTTAGGTGCATCAAACTTGATCCTATCTATCAATTGTTGCACAATGTTTTGTCACCGTCCCTGCAATCTCCCATCCCACACATTGTAGGATGATTTCAGTGACTTCTGTGTATTTTCATGCCTTGAAAAAAGTTTCACTGCATCCCTTGGCTTGACAAGAAAATTTCCCCTGTTGATCATTCCTGAAGCAGGCTCTCAAAAACACATGAATTTGGGTCGGCACTCGTATGCAGTTATGGCCTCGCACCCATAGAGAAATTAACATTGGGCCTCATGCCCATTGGCGCTCTGTCTCAATGGACATGCCTGCACCGAGCTATTTTTGGAAATTTTTTTAAAATAGAAATTAAGTTTCCATGTTCAACCACTTCATGAGCAAATTCATCATTGCTTTTTCGATTGAATAACGTCAAAGTCCTTCCTTTCGCTTGTTATTTCCTATAATTGAGCAACTCCCTAAAGGATAAGGCCTCCCTTCCACCTTATGAGGGATCCCAAACCACCTCCTCCTCTCGTATAAATACATCCTTCTCACATAGTTTCCATTAGTTGAACAGTTCTTACTATAGCTAGTGTGAAGAAAAAGGTAGATAAGAATCCATTGTCAAGAGAGAGTTTAGGCCTGCTGCCTCACCAGGTCCAATTCCTGACGAATTCTTGAGACGCCCTTGACTGAACCCATCGAAGGAGGCTGCAACATCAAGGGTTTAAGGTTCTAAACTCCCTTTCTCTACTTATTAATACATGACTAGTATTTTGGTTCCCGTTTTGCATTTGATATTGTAATATTCCCAATTACCCATGAGCTAGTTGGAATATTAAAGTTTGTTTTGTTGCTTTGTTTTATGAATAAGAGGACAATGGAGGTATATAATTCTTCTTAATAATGAATAAATCAATTCCATTATGAAAAGGATAGATCTTGGCAGCTTAATTGAGCACCCTTAGGTGTGAAAATGGGCTGAAACACCTTGACTGGGTTAACTTTGACCAACAACATTGTCATGAAGGAGTGGCCATCAATGAAAGACAATGCAGTTTTAGATGGAGATGCTTTGCATGGAAGTAGTGATATTATTGGATGTGGCTTAGGGTTTGGAAGCTCATATATTATAAAAGGAAGATGATGATAGCCATATTCATTATGTTGATTTATATGATATTTCTGAATATATGGTTTGTTTAGACATATATATTTCTCTAACTGTCTAGCTGAGATTGAGTGTTGTCTAGCACTGGGTGTTCCTGATCGGTAATCCCACCTCTTCCATTGATAAGCTCTTGGAGGAGTCTTGTACTACATTTTCCACTTTCAGGCTTAAGGCCAAGCTTCATATTTCATTTACAGCGCAGATCCTGTTGAGGGTTGAGTTGTTTTACAGGTTGCAGTAGTGGAGACCATATTTGGGTCACCTTATTACTTATTTTCAGTGGAGAAGGCTTCCTTTACATTGGGAGGAAAGTAAGGAGGACCCTTGTTCTTATTTTCATATCTTCGCTTCAGGCCATTGACTTATTTTCCCCTACAGCGCAGTTTATTTCCAGATCCGCGTTATTGTTGTGGGAGGAGTTGTAGGGTGGTTTGGCACACCATTTGGAGAGAAGGTTTTCTAGAGAAGGGATCGGCCCTTGATCTAGAGATTCTATTGGAGAAGGCTGCATTATTGATCATATCAGATCAGCCAAACTTTCCAGATCCATATTTTGCAGTGGATCTTCAGCCCTAGGGCTTAGATCCCCATCTTATTCATGGTGTTTTGTTGAATACCCTTAAGAGGTTCCTTAAAGGAGGTTGTATAGTGCTCAGATCTGTATTGGATATATATTTTTAGGCACATATCAGACCTAGATCTATTGTATAATCATTTTCTGTAGCAGTGTCTTTTAAACAATGTTGTAGTAGTCTTCCCGCTCTTTATATATAGTAGTAGCACCTCTTTTGACGGATTTTATCCATTGGAGGCTTGTTCTTTCTTATTGTACATCTTATGGCCCATTAATTATGCATATTTTATTGCTATTATAATGAATATAAGTTCTCCATATTGGCCTCTTAATTTTAAATTATGATTTACACTGCTATTCCTTGGTTTTGCACTATATTCATGCTTTTTCCATCTGGGAATATTACAGTGGTATTAGAGCATAATATTGGCACAACGTGTGCATCATGAAAAGCCAATATGTAATCTGAAGAAGGAGATCCTCTTACTGATAGAGAGAATAGGTATCAAGGAAGAAGCCACCGGAATTTTGATTATACAAATGACAAAGAAGACAAGGGTAAAACCCCTTTATCTGGAGGAGAAGATGAAGAGAAAGAGTTTCCTAAGATTAGTATCAAAGCTATGCAAGAAATTTCTAGAGAAATAAAGGAGATGAGGATGGATAGATACAAATAATCCCCTAAAGGATTTCAACATGGTGAAAGCTTCGACACTTCTTATCACTGGAGTGATCAACTAGTGCAGCAGCAACAAGTTTCCCAACGCTCTATAATGCCTACATTTTTGGCAGTGGGAAATGAAGGGTTTCAAGAACAAGAATCCCTTGAAAACTATTTCAGGGAGTATGAGTCTCAAACTCAGAGATTCAAGGACCACTTGAATTTTCAAGAATTTTTTCAAATCAAGGACAATAGGATACCCAGGCATCACAATAGAAGTGGTGGATTCATTCAGAATCATGATCTACACTGCACTATGGGAAGATTATTCTTACCTGACTTTGATGGGTCTTCTAAATGCATTGCCAAATCATGCGTAGAGAAGCTTTACATCTACTTCCAGTTGAACAAAGTTCCAAAAATGGAGGCCATTAAGATAGAAGCGTTGCACCTTGAGGGTTAAGCACATGATTGGTGGTTCCATGGCTTGTCTAAATTGGGTCATGCCAATTTGACTACATATTTAGAGTTCACAAGGAGGCTGGTGGAGAGGTTTGATAGAAGAGATCCTGAAGCACCATTCATGGGGCTTGCAAAGCTTAAACAATCAAGTAATTCAGAAACTTATATTTTGAATTTTTAAGACTTTCTATCATGGTTACTGATTTATCTGTAGCAAGAAGGGTATATATGTTCATTGATGGGTTAAATGAACCTCTTCATGAGTTGGTCAAGTCTACCAAGCCCACTACCCTTCAAGATGCCATTGAAAGGGCTAGAGATCTTCAAGATGCCTTGCCAAAAGCAAAGGCAACATTTCAGCATAAGCCCTCTTTTCCATCAAAGGGAAAATATGACATGGCTCTTCTCTCAAAGGAGAGCCAAAATAAATAAATAAATCTTGATGATGATGTCCGAAGAGATTTGAGGAGGAGGAAGCTTTTATTCACATGCCAAGAATCTGGGGCACTCGAACATAAATGTGCAGTAGGAAAGGCACACTACATAGAGGTCTTCTCATATGATGAGGAGGAAGATGAAGAAGAATAAGAGAGGGGTCACATCATTAGAATAGTAGGAGATGATCCACCACCACCAGGAGGTGAGGATGGAGAAATTGCTCCAATCAGAGGGACTCTTGCATCATTAAGAGTGGTACCCAAATATCATAAAACTTCCACACAAAAAAACAGAGTTGGATTTGCACAGTGGAAGTAGAGACATGGTAGCCCCATCTATTATGCATATGAGATTGGTCCATGAGACATCACTATCTTGTGCTAAACCACCTGGGAGGCCACCTGATCCAGCTTTAGTGGGAGATGTCTCACATCATGATGCACCATTCATAGATCCAGGAGGGATGGGAGCATTATAAGACCATAATACAGCGTTGTGAGTCTTGGGTAGGCTCAAGGAGGAGGGATACATTCTCCCACTATCATCATTACTTACTCTCGCATCTCAAACTGCGTTAAGAGGAAATTCTACAGGATTGGAGGATGACACAATCATGGGGCAAGGAGACCATTCCTTGGTTGTGGAGACTCAGAATATATTCTCATTTGAAGAGGAATATTCCATACATGATAGAAGATGGTGGCCACACATGCATGCTTTGGCTAAACTCAGGAAGTTTAGGATAGATGATAGCTTCCCATGGGAGACTAACTTCCAAAAGCTTCAACCTTTATTTGAGCATGAGCATATGCAAGAAGAGCAGCAAGGAGGGGATAGCAGCAACCTTTTAACATGTACCTTTGGCATATGATATGTCAAGGAGAAGGGAAACCATATGACAGATGTTCTTTGTGATAGATCATCAACGATGTCACTATGGAAGATTGATCCATATTGGAAATCCAAACAGTTGGTGGATTATTCCAAGGATCTTTTCACATGCATGATACTTGATGACCAGCTACATGAAGAGAGCTATTCCGTCCAAGAAGAATTCATCTACTATCATGGTAGGATTTTCTTATCTAGATCCTACAAGCTCAAGGAGAAGTTGCTACAAAGATCTCATGACAAAATCCTTTTTATCCATACTTTTTCCATGAGAGCCTACAACACTATCATGGATAGCTACACTTGGGAAGGCTTTGAAGAGGGACTATATCAGCATTTTTAAAGATGCATGAACCATATGGAGTTGGAAGAGAGACACAAATCAATGAAGGAATTATCACAACCACCTCTTTCCTCTTTTGGAATGAGAGGGGATCTATCTATGGACCACTCCAATTGTATAAACATAATTTTCTGTAAGGAACATTCTTATGTACATAATGTTTCATTTGACGATTACTTGCATTCCTTTACCATGTATATGTAGGCCATAGCTCCAAGGAGGAGCATTATTCCATATAAACTTCATGGCCAACTTTGGGCCATAAACATTTTTGAACATGGCCACTCCCTTGGAGGATATAGGGAGATGTTGTATCATTGTGGGTGCACACCAAATGCACCAAACATATCTCACACTTTCAGCCATTGTGAGAGGACTTGGGCAACAAGTAAGTGGTGGAAAAACCACTTACCCTACTATTATCTGATGCAAACAGGAGATCTACTGCGCTGGTTCCACATGTGGGATTATGACCCACCTCCATTTGTACAAATTTTTGTTTGAATGTACTTTGTTTTGATCCCATACATTGATGATGTACTTATTCTTTTTATGGGAATGTTTGGAGGGTGGATGGGAGGAATGTATGTGCCCTATGGGAGAGATATTATCCATGTTCATTATGCCACATTTTTTCGGGAGAACATTGGGAAAACCATGTTTGTTTCAATGGAACTATTGTCTCCTTGTGGGATGAATTATTTGCGTCTCATAAGAACTTTGGAGGAGCATTTCATGGAGGGATGGATTGGTAGAAACTTAGCTTATGAGGGAATTTTATCACATGTTGGTGTCACCAATGATGGAGGAGAAGAGTTGCATCACTCACTTTGTCAATTGCTTGAGGACAAGAAACATTTGGGAAGGGAGGACTGTAATATTCCCAATTAGCCATGAGCTAGTTGGAATATTAAATTTTGTTTTGCTGCTTTGTTTTATGAATAAGAGGATAATGGAGGTCTATAATTATCCTTCATAATTAATAATCAATGCCAATGTCAAAAGGATAGATCTTGGCAGCTTAATTGAGCACCCTTAGGTGTGAAAAGGGGCTAGAACACCTTGACTGGGTCAACTTTGACCAAATCAACAGCGTTGTCATGGAGGACTGGCCATCAATGAAAGGCAGTGCAGTTTTAGATGGAGATGTTTTTCATGGAAGTAGTGCTATTATTGGATGGGGCTTAGGGTTTGGAAGCTCATATCTTATAAAAGTAAGAGGATGGAAGCCATATTCATTATGTTGATGTATATGATATTTCTGAATATATGGTTTGTTTAGACATATATCTTTCTCTAGCTGTTTAGTTGAGATTGAGTGTTGTTTACCACTGGGTGTTCCTGATAGAGAATCCCACCTCTTCCATTGAGAAGCTCTTAGAGGAGTCTTGTACTACATTTTCCACTTTCAAGCTTAAGGCGAAGCTTCATATTTCATTTACAATCCAGATCTTGTTGAGGGTTGAGTTGTTTTGCAGGTTGCAGTAGTGGAGACCATCTTTGGGTCACCTCATTACTTATTTTCAATGGAGACGGTTTCCTTTCCATTAGGAGGATAGCAAGGAAGTCCCTTGTGCTTATTTTCATATATTGGCTTTAGGCCACTGATTTATTTTCCCCTACAGTGCAGTTTATTTCGAGATCTGCATTATTTTGTGGAAGGAGTTGCAGGGTGGTTTGGCACACCATTTGGAGAAAAGGTTTTCTAGAGAAGGGATCAGCCCTAGATCTAGAGAGTCTATTGGAGGAGGCTGCATTATTGATCATATCAGATCAGCCACACTTTATAGATCTATATTTTGCAGTGGATCTTCAACCCTAGGGCTTAGATGCCCATCTTGTACATGGTGTTTTGCTAAAAATCCTTAAAGGGTTCTTCAAAGGAGGTTCTATAGTGCTCAGATTTGTATTGGATCTATATTTTGAGGCACATATCAGCCCTAGATATGTTGTGTAATATTTTTTTGTAGCAGTGTATTTTAAACAACGTTGTAGTAGTCTTCCAACTCTTTATATATAGTAGTAGCACCTCTTTTGAGGGATTTTTTCCATTGGAGGCTTGTTCTTTCTTATTGTACATATTATGGCCCATTTATTATGCATATTTTTCTACTGTTATAATGAATAGAAAGTCTCCATATTGGCCTCTTACTTTTAAATGATTTTTTACATTTATATTCCTTGGTTTTGCACTATATTCCTACTTTTCCCATTTGGGAATATTACAGATATGTTTAATCCTATGCAATATGTTTGATTCTCCTTGACCAATCAAATAGTTATGAATACAAGTATGTTTTCGTATGTTGTCACCATTCTCTGATCCTTTTGCAGGTACACAGATATTACCGCTGAAGGACCATGACATGTGAAGATGAAGATCAGGAGATCACTGCTACAAGCTACAACAAGAGCATTGGACCAAGGTAGGTCATCTATCCCAACTCATTTTCATTCAAGCTAGGAGTCTGAAGGATTAGCATGTTCCCTTGTTGCTAGACCCACTCCAGGGCTAGAGGTATCACCTCTATCTGCAGAGGGGATTTACCTGCACAAAAAGTTGGCGACCATAGTAGGGAGATCAGTGTGTTTTTCGTCTCTCGTTTTTCATCTATCATTTCTCTTGTTTGTTTGAATTTGGTCATTTCATTGTTTTTCTGCTTTGTTCTGCCTGTCTGACTATTTTCAGCCATCACATTCAGTCTCATAGTGTCAATTCTGACCTTTTCTCAGTGGTTTTTTTTATTTTTTCCATAGTTTTTAGGCTCGGCGCTAATGTTGCTTGAACAATTGCACCGATTGGCACTTTTTTCCTTTTTCATAGGTGCGACATCCTCTGTTTGGTGTTGATTACAGCCTCACAGATGCACCGAATCTTGTAGGTTAAAATTTTAACCTTTTTCCTAGGTTTTGTCAATTTATCTTACCTCTGGGTTGGATTTTCATCTTTCAATTAGTCCACTAGAATTTTTTTGACTCTCTTGTTGTTTCCTACTCAGCTGTTTGTCCCTCATCTGATCAGTGGAGTCAATCACTCTAGGGTTTATAGGTGCCTTCCAATGCTTGTCTAGCTACCTCCTCACTCAACCTTCTGATTTGAGTTTGAGATAGTTTGGTCGTTATCTTTTCAGGTTGTCGAGTGATTATTTTATCTTTTCTTTTGGTTCCTCGTGTCATTGGGTGGTTAAATGATCATCCTGGATTTCGTTTAGCTCTCCATCTGTCACCTTGAGCATAGATTACGTTGCTCACTGAACTAGTTTGAAAGCCCTATTTACTTGGAAGAGTGCATCTTTTTTTGAGTGTGTTTGACGTTCGTGTTGGATTGATCTCTTTTCTTTAGATCATTTCATTCGAATTGCTCAAAACTAGTCTCTTTTTTGTCATTTAGTGTAATAGTGCATTTTGTTTCTCATTCATCTAAAACGACAAAATTTTCATTCTTTCTCTTAGCTTGAAAATGAAAAATGTTCTTTTGCATTAGTAGCTTTTAGTGAAAAAGTAAAGAGCTTTTCATTTTATTTTTTGGTTGTCTTAGATGCATTAAGGAAAATTTCTTCTTGTATTTGATTGATTGCTGCTTCGTTATGATCTACTATCCCTCTCTTAGCTAGCATTCATAGAATTCGAATGATTTTATTTTGCATATAGCTGTGCATTAAGGATTCGAGATCACAATTGGTAAGGCCTTGAAATTGCAACATTAATTCAAGATCAACTTTAAAAGAAATTCAATCGACCTAAGGAAGCATTGAAACCTAACGTGCACATTTAGAGTTCTAGGCTAGTGACGTGTTCCGGAGACCTTAAACTTAGTAGTTGTCATTCGCCATCTAGAATTAGACAACACTAGTATGGACTTGTGCTCCCTATACCATCGAGTATATAAAGGGAGACGCTCATAGGTTTCAATCCTTTATCCATAGGAAGCCGAGTCAACTGCCTTGTAACCGTGATACACCAAACACAACATTCAGAGAGTCTGCCTACATGTACGTTAAGTCCTTGGTCATTTTTCTTTCATTTGATCACCAAGGTGTATATTGTAGTTCACGGAAACTTGGTACACCCTCTTGCTTAGATTTCCTGAGTAGTCATTTTGGTCTTTTCGTGACTCTCTAAAATTGAAAATTTCATCGAGCACCTATTCTTTCACACTTGTTCAACCTGAAAATGACTAGAGTCATATTTTTCCTATTTCTTGACTCTTAAAACATGAAAGGGCATAGTGTTGTTTTAATGTCATAAAATAAATTTCCTACGATCACAGGCCCATTAAAGATATTTCTATCTTGTTCTTAATTAATTCCTTAGTGTTTGGTCTTGAAGCATCGAATTGGTCATCTCGGTTCTCTCCTGTTGTGAGACAAAGTCACGGTGGCAGAACCACCAGTTTCATCGTCCCCTTCATTAAATCCTAGAGGAGATCCTTCTGCTGAAGTTTCTTTGGGGGCACCTCAGCCTACTAGGCCTCCTGATTACTGGCGTACTCTTATTCCGAGTATCTTACCCCTTGCTACCCGATCTCCTCTTAAGGAGCCTTTTGATATCAATTGGCAACCTTCAGGCACTTGGGATGGTTTTGGACATGAGGAAGAATTCCCTCCTCTTACTTGTGAACCATATTTACTTACCACTGCTTGTCGCCTTTTCAACGATACCATGGCGTCATATGACATGGATTCTTTGAATCCCATAAGTAGTGAAGATATTCATGTTTCTATAGTGTATTATCAACTCTTTTCGGAGGATTTTCCTTATGTCTCAAGTTAACCTTCCTCACAACTGATATCTCTCCCAGCCGGTTATCATACATTGGGTCAGATCATTTTTGGTGTTGCATCAATGTATTAGAACCCGACACAGTCAAGCACATCGACTCCCTCGGGGAGCTCATTTGTCACCGTATCAGGGGCATTACCCTCGACTCCCATAACGTTGACGATTGTTACATGTTTCTTAGTCCGGCCCACTGTCTATGTGGCCTCATCCACACCGGCTGTTAGTATGCCTCGATCATTGTCATCATCTTCTGTTGTTCATGGGTCAATTTTTATTAATCCCATTGTTGGGGTTCCCATGTTTTGGCTAGATTGGCAAGACCAAAAGATGAGACAACATCATAACCACTTTCAAACCTCAGGATCTAGCCTTCCTGGGTCCAAAGAGGGATCTCTCTATGTAAGCAAAGGTTTTATGTCTTTGAAGCTCAAAGGTAAGATGATAGGCTAGTTATAGGCACAGGGTTTGTTTGTTTGATTGTTTTTTTTATGTATGTTTGGTTGTTGGGAATTAGGAAAGAAGGGTTCAATATAAGACAAGGGTGGGAAAAGAGGATTTTAGGAAAAGGAGGGATGTTCTAGGGAACATTCAATACCATTGGGAAATGGAGTCAGGAAAGGGTTTACTTTCTATTCAATATGCAGGCTTTCAATTGGGCTAGTCATCTAAAGCATTGGATCTTAAAGATGATAGTGTGGCATGAAATGGTAAGAGAGAAGGTGAAAGCAAGGAAACCTCCAAGGTGACCTTCAGAAATCAAATCTAGGGACAGGACATGCCATTGAACAACCTGTGATCCAAAACCTGAAGGCTAACTCTTCAGACAAGGTAACATAAAGATTTAGAACATAAAGTTAAAGACCTGAGATCAAAGAGAGACTTTGAACTCTCAATGCTTCGACCTCCAGCTTGAGGGATCTTAGAAAGGTTAAATTGATTGAAAAGGATCCTAGTGAGACAGAGACAGAGTTCTATACCTCCCAATGTTCCCAATTCATTCAATTAAATCCTAACAAGAACATCTAAAGTCAGATTTCATTAATTCATACATCATCTAGCGATATATCAGAGCACTACACTGGTTAAATTAGTCCTCCGACAACACATATAGAAGAAAAAATTGAAGGCAAGGAGAGCAGAAACATAGGGTACCTAACAAGGGTAAATCCTATGCTAGATTTCTGATGCGAGCCAGTAGAAATGAAATGAAATGAACTACAAGTTAAAAACAAATACAAAGATAGAAAAACATCACCGTTGCTTTAAATCAGGATCCAAAGAAATGTGCTTGTCATATTAAAGAGCAACACCAGTCAAGTACAACTTTACCAATAGCTTGATATTCAGTCTGAAAGCATCTTCCTCAGCCTATCTTACAAATTTAAACAGAGAACATGTCTCAGAAGAAACAACTTGCAATTCTCAGATATCCGATCAACAACCTTATAATGAGTTTCTTCATGAAATTTATAGCTCAAGTGGAGCAGAGAAGGTAGATGGAAAACTAAATGCAGCATTAAAACTCAGAAGAGGAAAAGAGCCAAGGCTCGTTCTGTTTTAAATTCTGAGCTTTTATCTCTGGTACTCTTTGGATGAAAGAGTGATCTTTGTCAGGCTGCAAATTTACTCCAGGTATGTCTTTGTTGTACTTGCTGTAGCACTCTAGTGAATTAAAAAAGGTATAATAATGATTCTAGGGTCTGCCATACAGTGTAAAAAATGTTTCTGGTAGCATAGGACTGTTGTCAGGGCTGGAATTTCCTCAAGAACACGGTATAGAATGGAGACAGTATGGGCACTTTGTCCTTTATGGAAAGAACAATTTGCTGATGTGAAACCCTGATAGTATTTTTTTCTGCGCACTGGGCCTTCTCTGTGATCCATGATGTTGTTGATCTGGTATTCTTCCTTTAAATTATCAGATTAAGGCTAAGAATCTGCAATTAAAGGCCCTAAATGCTCTGTTTTCCCACTAATACTCTTTTCCGCTTCCACATTTTCCTATGACTGCGAAATTTATGCTTTAATGGCTCTGGAGAAGTTTGACAAAGTTTTAACCCGATCCTTTAATGAAGGTCATGTCGTAGCACCTTCCCAAGCCTTTCTCCATAATTCCATCTCCTGAAAATGGTCATTTCCTGTGTTCTCTGTCACTGTAACAAAGACTGTGAATCATGGCGGATTTTCGCCTGCCCGTAACCCTGCAAAACACGCAAACAAATTAAGAAAACCATGCAAGGAATGGTGGATGCAGTGGGGACGATGAAAATGGCCATGCAGTCTGGTAAAATGGCGGAACAGTGCAGGGTGATGGCGAAAAATGCAGAGAAACCATGGAGGATGGTCTGGTGAAAGCTGGCAGTCTGTGGCAAGTTTAAATGAAAATAATTGAAATTTGACCTTTGAATGCAATATATAGGGGATGGACGGAGGAAAACATAACAAAACACGTGGAATGGTGACATGGCGGGACTCGGTCAAAGGCATGACAGTCGTTAAATCTGGACCGTCCGATCTCAGGAGGAGATCGATGGCTGAGGATGCATCGGGGGTGAGGGACAATGGGCTAGGGGTAAAACAGTCAAAGGCGGGGGCAATCGAATCTGGACCATCCAATCTCAGGAGGAGATCGACGGTGGAAAACATAGCGGAGAGTAACGGATGGGGGGCTAGGGGAACTTTTTTCCATGGTTAACCCCCGCGCAACTTCGTGGCGCGATGACCATTAGATGGCCCGCCCTAGATCGGACGATGTACAACGATATCGCGTCGGATCTGTGGACGAACAATAATGTGCGATGGAGGGTGATTTATGAACAGTGCGCGGAGCCACGCATCACGCGATGAGTGGAATCGCTTTGAAATGAAAAATACCACCCACCTCCCAAAAGGCGGTGCGATAGATACCGTCGGCTTCTGCACAGTGTTTTGGCGCGAGGACCATCGGGGCGGATGAATATGGACCGTCGGATTTGCAGGTTAAATGGATGGTTGTGATGACATCGGGTTGTGAAAAGAGGTTGGGATCACGAGCGTGATGGGATTGCGAATACCGTCGGATCTGTATAGATTGACGGTGGGTACTGCGCCCAATAGAAAATCGGCCAAGCGCTTTTCGGGCTAGCGCCTGGTTTTGGCGCTGGGTCACATGGAGAAAAGGTCGAGGGGGCAGGCTGAAAGGTGCTAGCCTGTAATAAGGTAGAAAGTGGGTTTTGGGCCCATTTTAATGCATTTTGAGGCTAGGAAAGGGTAACGATAGAGGGAAAAAGGGTTTTTAATCCAAACAAGGGGTGTGTGTATGATTTAGAGGGGGTTTTTGGGATGATTTAGAAGGACTAAGGGAGGGATTTTGGGATGAAAAGGAGGCTTTGAAAATGGGGAAAAGGGATGAAGTGAAGAATTCTGCAGGAGTACAAGGGGAAAATGAAGGCCTTTAGGAGCACAATTTATCATCATCAGTGAGGCTTATTGACTCAAGAATAGCAGAGGGAAATAATCAAAGGGCAGAGAGCATGAAGAGGCTTCAAGGATGATGTGTTTTCAAAAGAAATGCATTCCTTGAAGGCTCATAAAAAAAATTAGCCCCTTGCTTGCCTGTCAAGGAATTTATAGGGGAGTAACAGTGTCTCCACATGGGGATGGCTTCTTCTTGAAGGATTCAAGAATTTAGAAAAATATCTTTGGTGTAGGCCAGATGCCTGCTGCTTGAGCCACCTTCCTTCTTTTCTTTTCAGCTGCCACAATTGTGAAGACATCATTTTAGTAGAAAAACTCTCCCAAACAATCTACCTACCCATCCTACAATCCTACCATTTTCTCTTCCAAGGTGCATTTGAACTAGCAGACCCTTTACATCATTTTTATTTTTTACAAAAAAGAAAATAAACCTATTCTATTTCTACCATTATTGCTCCATGAGACCAAGTTAAACTATTGGTCTCATATGTTTTTCTACCTAATCTAATATCTGATGGGATTAGACTGTCCAGCAGATTTCGTCTCTACATTCTACAGCAGAAATTTAAAATAGTCAAAATAGGATTAGAAAGTCTAGTTTGTTGTAGATCCAAGGCATAAAGACAATTGCACATGGACAGAAACTTGCAGAAAACTAAAAACAAAATCTTCAAGGCTTGAAATTTGAAATTTTGAAGCATCCTTCTTTCTTTTGTGACTCAATTTTTGAGCTTGTTAGAGTCACTTTCTCTTCTTCATTCAGCTCTGGTTTTGGGCATGTTAGAGCTGATTCTTCTTCCTTAGTTGCTGGTTCAGATTTTGAACATGTTAGAACCAACTTTTTTCCTTCTTTGGCTCAGGTTTTGATCATATTAGAGCCAATCCTTTGTACTTCAGAGGTTCATGTTTTGAGTATGTCTGAACCTCTCCTTTCTCTCTGTTTTTTTGGAACATTTTCTCTTTTTTCTTGGAAACATAACACAGCAATGGTATTTAGAATGGAAATGGAAACTAGAAATTGGAAATCAGCAGAAGTAGTGTTTGAGCATCCTGCCATTGACAGGACCCCCAAACAGTTCTGCACCATCTAATTCTTGTAGAAAAAATGCATTTGGACCCACAGTGGCCTGGATGATGTAGGGACCTTGCCAAAAACTGTCAAACTTTCCGTGCTTCCCTTTGTCCTCTCTCCTTGAGTCCCATTTCATAACTTTATCTCCTATTTTGAAATCAGAAGCCTTAGTTCTTTTTTCAAACAACTTCTTTATATTTTCCTGAACCTTCACAGCTCTGTTATATACCTCCTCCCTTTCTTGCTGGAGATGGATCATTTGGTTTATCCTTCTTATCATGTTGTCTTCGTCTGTCTCAATCTCTTGGACAAGTTTGATCACTGGTACTCCAAGGCTTGTAGGAAAAACTTCTTCTGTCCCATAGACAAGCTGATATGGTCACATGCCAATGGATTTCTTTGTAGTAAGCCTGTCAGCCCACAAGGCATGCACTAACTTGTTATGCCATGATTTTATGTTCTCTTCCAGCATCTTTTTTATGATGGCCACCAAGCTCTTGTTTTATGATTGAGCTAAGCCATTACCTTGTGGGTAATAGGCATTTGAATGACCGAATGCTATTCGATACCTGTGACAAAAATCAACCATTTTCTTGGATCCAAAAGTAGCAGCATTATCAGTGATTATTTTTCTTGGGCAACCAAACTGAGAGAGGATATGACCTTCTAGGAACCTAATGATGACTGAATCTATGGCATTTCTAGTAGGTATGGCCTCTATCCACTTAGTGAAGTATTATGTGGCTGTTAAGATCCATTTTTGTTGTGCAGAAGAAGCAGGGTGAATTTATCCTATGAAATCTAGGCCCCATTGCATAAAGGGACCTTCAAAAGTGATGGGTTGTAGAGGTAAGGGGAGAAGCTTTCTTTTTCCTTCAAAAATCTGGCACTTATGGCAGGCAATTATCATCTCATGGATATCATTGAAGAGTGTAGGCCATAGTAGCCAGCTCTGAGTATTTTGTTTGCAGTGGCCTTCCAGTTCAGGTGGCCTCCACACTCTCCTGCATGGAATTCTTGTTTAATCATTTCTGCTTCAGAATCAGGCAAACATTTAAGAAATAGGCCATTTTCATTTTTCCAGTATAATCCTTCATTCATTATGAAATAGCTTCTGGCCTTTAGCTTTAAGAATCTGGTCTTGGTCTTTGATAGTTCAGGAGGAGCATTGAGGTTTGTGAGCACATAGAGAATGTCAGAATACCATGGAGAGCTCTGAAATTTCTCCTCAACAGTGGGATCAGGCAATCCTTGCTGCTCATCCAAGGCATCTACCATTTTAATGTCAATGGCTTGTAGATTTGATTTAGCCATCAGTTGAGCTAAGCCCTGACCTTTAATTAGTTTGGTGGGTTTTATCTCAAGGTCATACTCTAAGATCACAACAATCCATTTGCCCCTCTTCCCATCTGGGTCTTGGGACAAGATGTCTTTAACCACTACATTTGGCACGTAGGCTATGGTGTGGGAATGCAGTATGTACACCCTAAAGTATTTTAAGGCCTTTACCAAGGCATAGGCCTATTTTTCCATTATGTTGTATTTCAAGGGTGCATCCCTCAGTGCTTTGCTGAAGAAAGAAATGGGTTGTTCCATCCCCTCTAGATTTTTCTGCAGCTACTGTATGCTCGGAGGCAAATGAAAATATCAGGAAATCTCTTGAGAAATCTGGGCTGATTAGGACAGGAGCCCGGGTGAGTGAAATTTTAACTGATTCAAAATATTTCTTAGCTTCAACAGTCCACTTAACTCCTACACCTTTCCTTAACATGTTTTTCATATTCCTAAGGTGTTCAGCTAAGTTGGGAATATACCTCCTGAGGAAGTTAATTTTCCCAATAAAAGACTATAACTCTTTGATGTTTCTCGGGTGTGTGATTTATAGTATTCCCTAAACTCTTTGTGGGTCTATCCTAATCCCCTTCTTAGATATAATGTGGCCAAGAATCTTACCTTCCTGCAGCCAAAATACAGTATTTTTGGGATTCAATGATAGACTGAACCTTCTACATTTTTCAAACACTCTTCTTAGATGTTTTAGGTGTTCTTCTTCAGTCTTGGAATAGACTGTTATGTCATCTAGATAGATGACAATGAAGTGCCCTATTTCATCTGAAAAGGCTATGTCCATTTCTATTTGGAAGGTTGCACTAGCGTTCATCAGTCCAAAAGGCATTTTAACATACAAAAAGGTGCCCCAGGGAGTGGTGAAGGTTGTCTTGAGTTGGTCTTCTGGGATTACTAAAACTTGGTTGTAACCTGAAAAACCATCTAGCAGGGAGATCGTTTTTGAGCCTACTACCCTCTGAAGAATGTGTTCCATTTTTGGCAAAGGATAGTTGTACTTGAGTGAGGCTTTGTAAGGTTCTTGAAATCTATACATAATCTGATCTCACATGTTTTCTTTCTTACAGCCACTAGGTTTGAGACCCAATCAAAGAACCTCACAGGAACCATTATGCATGCCTCATACATCTTCTTTATTTCCTTTTCCACTGCAGGCAATTATTTTGGGTTTATTCTGCGGAGTTTCTATCTGAAGGGCTTCTGATTTTCTTTCAAGGGTATTTTTTGTTGTATAATGTTCATTTCATAGGCCTTTAAGTCATCATAGCTCCAGGAAAACACATCAATGAATTCCTTGAATAGGTCAATGCATTTCTTTTTTATGTTTGCAGGAAGGGACTTAGCCAATTTAATCATTTTGGGTTTATCTTCAGTGCCTATGTTGCATTCTTCAACATCAGAGTTTGCATGTTCTATAGTGGACTTTTTTGCTACATCATCAAAGTCAAAAAGGTCCTCTAAAGGTGCCAAACCTTGGGGTATGTTCTTATCTTTGGCCTGAAGCACTTCTACTTCTTCGCTATCTGCGTTTTTACATTTTTCGTTTGGATTTTTTTCGTTTGGATTTCCAGTATGTTCGTTTAAAGTGTTTATTTCTATGTTACAGGGTGGTTCTTCCTCATCTGAGGACTCTTCACTTAGGCAGCTATTGTCAGATTTAGAGTCTAAATCGAAAAATTCAAACTCGTTCCTGCCTATCAAGAAATCTTCGATCTGCTTATCGCCCTCAAAGACCTGCCAATATTTTTCATTGTCCAGCATTGCAGCTCTGAATTTGGTTTGAATGATGATCTGTTGGTCGCTGGGAGGCTTGTGATATGAACTAGCCATGCAGGCTAATCCATTTCAATTGCGTTCTGACTCCTAGGGACAAACACCAGTTCATATTCTACAAAGGTTTTCAATAGATCCATAGTGTCATTCCTGTACACTCTCAGTCTAGGATGTTTCGCTATGTATTCACCATTCACCTGTTTAATGATCAGCTCAGAGTCTCCATGCACAGTTATCCTACGGGCTCCTAATTTTTTCAATAGAGTTAAGCCTAGGATCAGAGCCTCATACTCTGCGATATTGTTTGTACATTTCAAGTGCAGGTTACATGCACGGCTTTTTGCGTAGTCACTCTCTGTGTTATGCACCCACACTCCTGCTCCTGCAGTTCTCTTGGTGCATGACCCATCGAAATTCATTTCCCATAAAGGTTCGTTCTCGGGTTTACCATTGTTTCGTTCTTAATGTGGTGTAGGAACTTGTGAAGGATGACTAATCAGCTGACTGCATTTTGTTTCTAGTTCACTTTGAATTTCGTTTCTGGTGCACTGCCTGTTAGATTCGGTCCTTACAGCCCTCCGTCAGAGATCATTTCGCTTTTTGCATATAATTTTTAGGTGTCTCGCTCACTTCACTTCATTGCATTTCGCTAGGGGCATGCCATTGACTGACGAGAGGGTTTTTTCCCTCATGCTTGTACCTTCTGGGCTAATTAAAACTCCTCAAAAATCATCAAAGTTCAGGTCACGTCATTCATGGTCATAAATGACTATTTTCGTCAACAAGAGTCTGTTTAGTTTTAGAGTCTAGGGTTCAGTCTTTTGATATATTTAATAAATTCCCGTAGGCCATGAGGATGGTTTTCAAAAAGGTTCTTAGTTCAAATTTTCATCATCAAACACATTAGAGGACATTTCTAGTTCAAAACTCTGTTTTGAACAAGAAATTGTCGAATTCATTTTTTGTAATAATCATGTATCTTTCCCGCCATAAAAATTTCAATGCAACTTCTGATCTATACCGAAGTCCAAACGCCAACATCCCTACAAAAATCAACTCATTTCATTAGTTCAAACTCAGAAATTCGGTGAAAAAGCCAAAGCACAGAGCTTCATTAAATGATAAAGTGCCAAAATTGCAAAACATTACAAATTGGGTTTTTGGAAGAAGAAAAAATCAAATCCAACTCTTGTAAGATATTTTTCCAAGCTATATAAATCATTTTAACCAAGAAAAATTCTCAAAGTCCAAGCAGAGATCGAATTGAAGGGTTGAAGGACGAATTTTTTGTTTTGAGGTCGTAACTGTGTGTTGACAGGAGCGGGCGGCGCATACAAAGGAGCGCGCGGCGCGCTGGGCAAGTTTTGTCAGTTCATTTTTACACGCGCGTGGTGCACCCAAGGCATGCGGTGTGTTGGGCATGCGCGCGGTGCATAGAGCCCTAAGGCCGGATAATTACCCTCCTTCACCCAAACTCATATCAAATCACCTCATTCGCCTTCAATTAAGTTATCCATGCCTGCCAAATGTTTTTGGATATGCTATGGTGGTCTAAAGGTGGAGAAAAAAAATGTTTGTCATGGTGAAAGTTAAACCCTATATTCATTCCAAAATCCGCTCCATAGGGTTAGAGGAAGAAGTGATAGTATTTTGAAATTGTATGTCAAGGCTGCAACTTGTCAAAACAATCTCATTTCATTGTTATCAGAGTTTTTGTCACTGTTATTGGTCACTATAGATTTACCACAGTCCCATATTCATTGTTCCCATATCCCTTTGTACTTTTGGTTCCCATGTGAAATTCCAAACCCTACTGGTTACCTCTTTCCCTGCCATTGATAAAATTTCAAGTTTTCATAAGGATCAATGGTTGTTTTCATGTTTTTGACTGCACTTTGGCCATTTGGATAACTCTTATGTCTATCACATTGCAAGTCCCATTAATATCACCCATTCCCATACCATTTGTAAAGGTGTGTAATCCCAACATGTTCCAAGGCAGTGAGTAAATTGTTTGTCTTTTCCAAAGCCATTTGACAGTCCTTTAGCCCACTGTTTATACCTCCCACAGTTCTCCGTTTCATGCTTGAAACAGTTGGCATATTTGATATTGAAAGGCAAAGCACCAAGTCATCATTTTCAGACATATTCCTAATGCTTGTTTTCACCATACCTATATCAGCATATATTTATCAAACATCTTGATTTCAGCATCATGTCAGAGACGGATTCAGTTTATGAGCAGGGGTATGACAGTGATTCCACAGCAGAGGTTAATGTGCAAAGGAGGTCTCACAAAAGTGGCAAAAGTGGCAGGCATGTCAGGGAGGAACCTACTTCTTTGGTTCAATTGCAAGCTTGCCCGCTTGCAATGGATTGTTTTCAGCGTCAGTCATGTTTCCACTATTGTGAGATGATTTCCCAAAATCAGCATCATCATGACTTAGCTCGCCTATTTTTTCTACATTTGCATGATGGACGTGTAAACCTCGCTGGAGTAAACTTCATTTTGTCACCAGAGACCATTGCTCAGGCCACCGAGATACCAAACATAGGAGAGGAATGGAACAAACGACAGCAGCTAGAGAAATCCTATTATGAGCCATATATCAGACCTGGATATATGAGGCAGCTGAGCATGGTATTTCCATTTCAATTTCTGAAGGATGAGTATGCACCATTGATGAGACTGATCATTCGATATTTCAGTTGCGAGGGCAGATTCTCGCACCTCTATGCGTACCATATCTGTTTGTTGATGCATTTCACGAGGGTACGTATGATGAGCATTCCATACTTCATGTACCGTAACATAGAGCAGATGAAATTTCTTGTACATAAGAAGACCCCAGCACAGCAGCATAACAGTATATATCATTACGCGCTGATCAAAATCATGGTGGTACATCAGCTCGCACAGCAAGGCATCGCATGGGATGAGTTCATGTCCCGTGACTTCTTTGCAGCGCCACAGCCGCCTCCCGAGGTAGTTCATGATGAGGGAGAGCCTTCACACTAGTTTGATATTCCTGAGACCAAGCATATCAGTGCTCCAGTGTATGTGACATATCGGCGAGGCCACAGAGCCTTATTTGCAGCTACACGACGAGTACTATCTCCACCCGAGGTGGAAGGGGTCTCGTTGACTTCATCAGCAACGCGAGTACTATCTCCACCCGAGGTGGAAGGGGTCTCGCCTTCTACATCAGCACAGGTATAGTTTTAGGATAGAGGCAAGAGGCCTATGCACGATGAGGGCCCTTCAGGAGGCCGACACACTGATTTTATACTCATCAATGTTGATGCGAGCTCTCCTAGCTCGAAACTGAGGGAGGTCATCCAGGAGCAGAAAGCTGAGATTGGTACTTTGACAGAGAATTTTCAGAGAGCACAGTGGGTGATAAAGTACTTGGAGCAGTGGAACAAACAGCTAGAGGATCATCACACACTTGTAGAGCTGCGACGAATCCGTGAGGATCGACAATTGGCCCGGAAGAGCCCTGGTGACATGACACCAATTGAGTGAGAGACCGAACTCATGCATGTTAACATTCATCTGGAGAAGTTGTTGGAAAAATTGAATAGAGACAAATACATGCTCCGTCATATGAAAGGTCATTATTGGGCCCGCATGCACGTTTGCAGAGCAAAAATGAACATCCTGAAGAGAAGGTTGAGCAGAGCACTGAAACGGTGAAAGAGGCCTGATCCACTTCGGATCTTGGCCGAGGCTTCATTGGCAGAGCATGAGGCATGATAGGGGATCTTCGCTCCAAATTTCAGCAAATTTGGAGAATTTTTTGTCATTTTTGAAAATTTTGGTCACAAAACAGGTTTTCCCGCCCAACGCGTAGCGCGTCCCGACGCGCGCTTATGATTGGGACATCTTCTGGAGGAAAAAATTGTATTTTTGGATTTTTCATGGTAATTTATGCATGCTAAAAAATGGCTGAAGCATTTCATCAAGTTCTGGATGATCAAAAGGGCCAAAAACACCATGAAAACCACCTTTCTGCCACCTTTTGCACCAACAGGAAGTACTTATGGGAGAATGACGTTTTGGAGGGGAAAATGAGCTCCAAATTGAAACATTTTACTTGGGTTGGATAGCCAACATCCAGGGCTTTCCAACGAGCTATCTTGAGCTCAATTTGGACTCTGGGAAGTGCCGCAAAAATAGGCTGAAAGTAGCACGACGCATAGAGCTTTGGCGCGCGGTGCATAGAGATTTTGGGCATGTTTTTCACCTTCCAGCTCAGAAATTCGGCCAGTTTGGACTACTTTCACCTCTTGATGTAATTTTTGGTTTTTCTTGATGTAATTTTATGTACATAATGTAAAATTGGCACTTATTTACTTGTTCTAGATGATTCATTCACAAAAAAGTGAAAATCAAGTGAATGGATCAGTTTCCTATCTTATAGAGGCAAGTTGTTTGGCTGCCTAGATTTTAGCTCTTTGTTTAGAATTGGTTCAAACTGCTCCTAGAATCATGAGCTCGACCCCTAGAGGCATGGGAAGCGGTTAGACTTGTCTATTTATTGTATTTTCTGAGACACTTTCAGGGTTGGACTCTTGGGAAAAGTTTGGCACACTATTGTACATATTTTCTGCATTTTGGCTAAGGAAAGATCAGAGGTTTTGCAACACCTGTTGGGATTCTTGTGGCTTTCAGTTTTTATGGTGTGCTCTCTCAGTTATTTGTAAGTTTTTTAATTTTTAATGTATTCCATTCCCTTATTTTGCTTCTGAAACTAAATGAATGAGTAAATGAGGTAGAATCCATTGATTCCAGTGCTCTGCCTTTAAATTTGTTTAGTTTTATATGTTTTCGCCAGTTTGGAGAGGATCCTTGTTCTCCCTTGCCCTCTTCAGCTCCTTTTCATTCTGATCCATCCATACACATAATCAAAAAGCATCAAGACTACTGCCTACCTTGCCCTAACTCGAATTCTGCAAAGATATGGCCTCATCCCCGAGCCCAAAATTGTTTTGCCCATTTTTCCAACGAAAACCCAAAAATTTAAATCAAAACCTTACTATCTATTTACTAGCCTAAAATCAATATCCATTATAACTCATCTCAACCCCTTTGAAGACCTTTTGCCGTGATAGACCTGGAGAGAGCCCTCTCCTGTCCTCGTAGGGCTAGCTATGAGGCTGAGCGTGGTTTGATGTTGCCTTGAGTTTTACCTTATTTCAGCCTAAGGTAGATTCGAGCGCTAACATAGTGGCGACCATACTGGGGAAAATATAAATGGTTTGCTTGTTGGTGTGTTCATTTCATGAGTTATAGACGAAGTCTGAAGTCACGCCAGGTAGCTTTCGAAACGCTTTTGCTATGCATAAGCGGAAGTAGATAAACGTTGCTTCAGTCGATCTCCGGTTTAGCTTGTGAATGCAGCACTTGATTTGAAAATTACCCCAGTACACTTGTTCATTCTAGAATTTTGGATGATTGAGTCTAGAAGTCGATAGGCTGAAAATAATCGGTTGTGTCCTTTGGTTTTCTTGAATAGATCAATACACTGGCTTCAAAAAGGCATACTAGATCAAATCCTGATCCAAATCTGCCTCCAGTATATGAAAATCCCAACCTAATCCCAATAATTTTCCGTCGAGAAGTTCCCATCATTCCTTTGGTCAAATCTCACTCATACCCCACTATTTTTTAATACATTGAAGATATTGAGTTTGACGATCAGTTCAAGTTATCATTGTTTGAAACCAAGTCTGAAAGTGCTACTGGTTCTACCATCATCAATCCTAAGTTCATCAAGTATCTAGAAGTCGAACAAGCAAATAGATCTATCGATAATTATATTCTGAATTTTAAAAACTCCATTGTGGCAACCAACATCCCTGAATTCATTGAATCTGCATCCGAAACTCTTGGGCCATCTGAAATTGCATCCGGTTCACAGATTCCCACTGAACCTCCCTTTATCCCTACCATTCCCGTACAGCCTGAGATCTCTGATCAACAATCAACAGTAGTTCCTCCTCCATATCCACCGCATACACCTCGTTCATCTACTGCTCCCATTCCACCTGTTTCTCCAAGAAAGATTATAAATCCACCAAGAGCCATGGCTGCTAGATTCGCACCTCTTGTTTTACCTGCAAATTTGGATCCTATGCCCGCTGATTATCAGAGCAAGATTCCAATATTTTATGGCACTCCGCAGAGTGCGTCCGCTCAGCAGCATATTATTAGAATGACATATTTCTTGGACCTGCATGAAATTGATGAAGAGAATGTGTCCATGAGATTGTTCGCCCAGACTTTACAGCCCGGAAGTATCAATACATTACAAGAGCTTCAAACACAATTCCTAGATCGGTGGGAGATGAAGAAAGATCCGCTGCAAATTACTTCTGAGTATACTAGCATCAAGCATAATCCTGGTGAGTCCGTTCAAGATTATATTATCAGATTCAATACAATGTATAATGCAATTCCAGATGACTTAAGACCGTCTAGAAATTCAGCTCTCCTTAAATTCCCGGATGGTTTCGATCCAGAGATGGCTTATTCATTACGCGACAGAGATTCGCCTACCTTGGAAGATATGCAGAAGATTACTGTTAGTGTTGAGGCGAATCTAAATGATAAGAGAGCCAGGCTGAAAGCAGAAAAGAGAGTGACCATAAAGGAAGAAGCTTCCACATCTGCATCAGAACAGCACTTGCTTCATGAAATGGAAATTTTTTTCAAAAGAATGACACTTGATAAGCCAGAAACGCAGATTCGTAATCCCAACTACCGTGGCCAACAGCAGCCACAGTTCAGAATTAAGCAGCGTGAACACAGAGCACAAGAGCCGGCAGCCCAGCAACAAGTTAAAACACCTCTTCTGCAGAATTTTGTGAGTCAAGATTCAGACGATGATGATGATGTAGTAGGGGAGAAAAACCACTTCTTTACTCCCGATGATCTGCCCATTAACATCACTGAAGACGAAGAGTATGCAGAAAGTTCAGCTGCACAGAAAGATGAGGATTTTATTTTAGCAAACGATGTAGCTCTTGAGGAAGAATCAGATGAATACCAAAGAGGGTATATGAATGCTTTGTCCGCTCAGCAGAAGCAATACTCATTAAGAAACATAGATGTGCCCATAAACCCAATTCAGAAGAGAAAAGAGGCTTCAGCACCGAAGATAGATTCACCTGTAGCACCAAAGAAAGGAAAAGAGACAATTGATCCCGCAGCTAACAAATCATCATCAGCATAAAAGACAAATCAGCCAAGCATAATGAAGGATAAGGCTGAAAGGAAAGAAGTTCCAGTCAAAGAGGTTGAAAGGGTTTCAGCTTTTAGTTTGGAGAATGAAATGTCTAAATTGAAGGTATCTATTCCTTTGACAGAAATTATGAAGAACAGCAGTTATAGAGGTCAAGTCTCTAAAATTCTAAATTTTGATCCAATGTTTGACACGGTGAATATTGAAGATGATCATCCTGAATTGATATTTGGGACTGCTTTAGATGGTGAGACCCCTGACAGTGATGTTCCTCCCTTTTATATCAGTTTGAGGTTGCATGAATTTGTATTACATAATGCCATGTTCGATTCCAGTTCTTCGCACAATCTTATGCCAAAATCAATCATGGAAAAGTTGGGTTTAGACATTACAAGGAAGTACCATGATTTGTACTCATTTGATTCCAGCTAAGTGAGATGTATCGGACTCATCAAATATTTGGTTGTAAGTTTAGATCAGATTCCTGTGAAGAATGTCTTGATGGAAGTGGTTGTGGCAGACATTCCTCCTCGATTTGGGATGCTCCTTTCTAGATCTTGGGGAGCAAAGTTGAAAGGTACACTATAGTTAGATTTCTCCTATGCAACAATTCTTTTCTTTGGCCAAATGAAAAAGTTATATCAAGAGCAGAAGATGAAATACATGATAACAAGCAAGGAGAAACCAATCAATCATCCTGTAAATTATGTACATACCGACTTAGAGTCTTTTGTTTTGTTTGCTGATAGTTTTAATGATATAGATAGTCAGTTGGTTCAAGCAGAAGATATACCAGAGATTACCGAGAATTTCAGAGAAGTTCTGCAGAAAGAAAGACGAGAAAAGCAAGCTATTGTTGAGCAATCAGCTAAAGACGATGGGCAGCAAACAGAAAAAACAAAGCTGGCGCAATTTTAGCACTTAGAGGATGATGAAGATGGTCTTTGGACCATGGATTTCGATGGTGCAGTGGGTAGTGATGGTGCTGGAATTGGTGTTTAGATACGCAGTCCATTTTCCGCTCCGAATAAGGTCTCGAGCAATGTGCGACTATGTTCCTACAAACTAGCATTTGATTGTTCTAACAATGAGGCTGAGTATGAGGCTCTGATTGCTGGCCTAAAGATTCTAAGAAAGCTGAACATGAAAAGAATTGCAGTCTATGGTGATTCTGAATTGGTGATAAAACAGGTAAAGGGTGAGTTTCAAGCCAAGCATCCTCGCATGAGGGCTTACCGTAATGCAGTTTTAGACATTTTGAAGTTATTTTCAGATTATACCTTGACGTGTGTGCCTCGCATCCAACATGGTGTTGCTGATGGACTTGCTAAAGCAGCAAGAAATTTAAAAATCCCAATGAATTCCAGCAATAAGTTCGAGATCCATGTGAAGCACCGCCCTACCATTCCAGATAATCAGAGATGTTGGCAAGTTTTTCAGGATGATGAGGAGATTAGTGATTTTCTGCAAAACAAGGGTAAGTTTAAAGATACCTCCATAGATACAGAACATGATGATGGTAATGATGATATGCAAATAAATCAAATGGAAGTGATGCAGCTTAAAGATAACATCATTCCTAAAGGATTGATTCCTTTAGAGGAACTCTTTGATTAAGATGATGTAGCCTGCAAACTGACATCAAGGCCGACTAAAAAAGGTGTTGAAGAAGTAAATATTGGGACAGCTGAAAATCCCAAGATGGTAAAGTTATCCTAGTCATTGTCACCGGAGGTAAGAGCTGAATATGTGAGATTGTTGTCTTCATTTGCTGATGCTTTCGCGTGGCATTACTCAGATTTAAAAACGTATGACACTAATATCATTTAGCATACTATCCCTATTAAACCAAATCAAAATCCTTTCCGTCAGAAGTTGAGGAGAATTAATCCGAAGCTGCTACCATCGATTGAGAAGGAGGTAAACAGCTTGTATAAGTCAGGAATCATTGTACCTATCAGATTTTCTGATTGGATTTCCAATTTGGTGCCCTCGAGGAAAAAGACAGGTGAGATCCGTTTGTGTATTGATTTTAGAAATTTGAATAAGGTGTCATTGAAGGACAATTATCCGCTGCCAAAAATGGACCATATACTGCAGCGAGTAGTTGGAGCATCAAGGATGTCACTACTCAACGGCTACTCAGGATATAATCAAATTTTAGTGCATGAGGACGATCGTGACAAAACCGCGTTCACCACTCCATGGGGAACGTTTCATTATGCCAAGATGCCGTTTGGTTTGAAAAATGCAGGTGCCACTTTTCAGCGTGCAATGGACATGGCTTTCGCCAATGAGAAAGATGTATTTTTGGTTGTTTACCTTGATGATTTGACAATGTTTTCAAATTCTGATGAAGAACATTTATATCACTTGAAAGTTTTTTTCAGAATTGTAGAAAATATGGCATTTCGCTAAATCTAAAAAAGAGCTTGTTTGCCATGGATGAAAGCAAACTTCTTGGCCACATCATATCGAAAGACGGCATTCGTGTTTACCCTGCACGTGTCGAAGCAATCCAGAAATTGAACAGCCCCGGAACAAGAAAGAAATACAGTCATTTAATGGTAAAATGAATTTTCTACATCGTTTCATTCCAAATCTTGCTGAGCATCTTAGAGAAATCACAAACATGCTGAAAAAGGACAGTCAAGTGAAGTGGACAGAAGAAGCGGTGAAATCATTCAATTTGGTAAAGTTGGCTCTTTCTTCAGCTCCCATTTTAATCAGCCCAGATTACACACAGGACTTCATTTTGTTTTCATTTGCTTCTGAGCACACTTTGGTAGCCGTTTTAATGCAGAAAAGAGATGGAGTTGAGAAGCCCATTGCTTTTTTCAGTCGAATTATAAGGGACGGAGCTTTGAAATATAACATTATTGAGAAACAAGCACTTTCTCTTGTCAAGGCCTTGAAGGATTTTCGTGTGTATATACTACATTCCCACATTATAGCTTATGTTCCTAACGCAACTGTCAAAGATGTTTTGGTACAAGCAAATCCGGAAGGAAGATGGGGTAAGTGGATCGTTGCGTTGTTAGAATATGATGTGGAGATTAAACCGACCAAGCTGATCAAAGGACAGGGATTAGCCAAGCTCATGGATGAAACAAATCTGCATGCTTTAGACATAAATTTGATCGCTACTATGTCTGATGAGGATGAGGAAAGTGCATCATTTCAGGTATCTGATATTTTTGTTTCTTCCCCTTGGTATGCTGACATTTTATATGTACTTCAGAATTTGTCTCCACCACCCGGGATGCCTAGAAATAAGAGTAGAACCTTGAAGTTGAGGGCTGCAAAGTTTTGCATATTGAATTCTGCATTATATTGGAAAGACCCTGGTGGAATGTTATTGAATTGTTTGGTAGAGGAAGAAGCCAAAAGAGTTTTGGAGGACTTTCATAAAGGAGACTGCGGGGGCCATCTATTTTGGAAAACCACATCGAATAAGATTCTGAGAGCGGGATACTATTGGCCTACTTTATTTTCTGATGTATATAAGGCTGTTAAGAGTTGTCACGAATGTCAAATTTTCGAAGGGAAGCAGAAATTACAGCCTTTGCCTCTTAAACCAATTGAAGTAAGTGCACCATTTCAGCAGTGGGGGTTGGATTTCATTGGGGAAATCCATCCGGCATCTTCAGGACAGCATAGATGGATATTGACAGCAACGGATTACTTCACGAAGTGGATCGAGGCAATTCCCACCCGACAGGCTACGGATGTGGTAATTATTTCTTTTCTTGAGAATAACATTCTGTCACATTTTGGTTGTCCTAGTAAGATAATCACAGATAATGTAGCGCCTTCAAGTCAAAAAGGATGGTTGAATTTTGCAATAAGTATAACATCAGCTTGGGACATTCGACTGCCTACCATCCGCAAGGAAATGGCTTGGTGAAATCTTCAAATAAGTCTTTTGTAAATATCATTAAGAAATTGCTGGAAATCAATAAGAAAGGCTGGCACAAGAAATTAGTGAATGCACTTTGGGCTGATAGGGTAAGTCAGAAAAAATCCATCGGTATGTCTCCCTTTGAGTTGGTGTATGGAGTAGACACAGTGTTTCCCACTTCTCTTACTATTTCGGTATTCAAATTGCTTCAGGAAGCTAGTAGTGAGGAAGATCCCATGCAGCGAAGGATAAATCAGATGATTCATTTACAGCAGACACGGGAGGAGGTCTTTCAAAATACATTCAAGTTGCAGGAGCGCATTAAGAAGATTTATGACAGGAAGGCGAAAGTAGATAAGTTTCAGTTGGATGAGGTGGTTCTGAAGTGGGATGCTCAGAATGAGGAAAAAGGCAAGCATGACAAATTTGAAAACCTTTGGAAGGGTCCTTTTAAGATTGCAGCATATCGTGGTTAGAACGCCTTTCTTCTCAAGGAAATGAATGGGGATGATTGTCCTGGAGGGCCGATCAATGGTCGGCTGCTCAAGCGATACCATCTCTGAATATTTTCTGCTGATTTCATTGTCATTGTATATATCATTCTACTTCTGTTTCATCGAAAGTGTGTTCTAATCTCTTTCCTTCAGTCTGGGGCCCGAAGCGAAGGCTATAATTCTGAAGAAGGAGGTTAGTTCGTTTGAATTTTTTCAAGTTAGTTTTATCAGTCATTTCAGTTTTAAAGTTGAGTCGGTTTCAGTCAGGTTTCGGTCAAGTTTTCAGTCAATAAATGTGTCAAAGGTGTTATGTTATCTGTTGAAATAATGACTCCATCACCCAATGGATGAAGGCACTGTCTAACTCTTCCAGAGATCTGTCATTCTTGGCATCTCCTTGGAGCCACCATCCCCATTGGAGCCAAGGTTAGAGTCGGTCCTTACAGCCCTCCGTCAGAGATCATTTCGCTTTTTTCATATCATTTTTAGGTGTCTTGCTCACTTCACTTCATTGCATTTCGCTAGGGGCATGCCATTGACTGACGAGAGGGTTTGTTCCCTCATGCTTGTACCTGTTGGGCTAATTAAAACTCCTCAAAAATCATCAAAGTTCAGGTCACGTCATTCATGGTCATAAATGATTATTTTCGTCAACAAGAGTCTGTTTAGTTTTAGAGTCTAGGGTTTAGTCTTTTTATATATTTAATAAATGCCCGCAGGCCATGAGGATGGTTTTCAAAAAGGTTCTTAGTTCAAATTTTCATCATCAAACACATTAGAGGACATTTCTAGTTCAAAACTCTGTTTTGAACAAGAAATTGTCGAATTCATTTTTTGTAATAATCATGTATCTTTCCCGCCATAAAAATTTCAATGCAGCCTCTGATCTTTGCCGAAGTCCAAACGCCAACATCCCTGCAAAAATCAACTCATTTCATCAGTTCAAACTCAGAAATTCAGTGAAAAATCCAAAGGACAGAGTTTCATTAAATGATAAAGTGCCAAAATTGCAAAACATTACAAATTGGGTTTTTGGAAGAAGAAAAAATCAAATCCAACTCTTGTAAGATATTTTTCCAAGCTATATAAATCATTTGAACCAAGAAAGATGCTCAAAGTCCAAGCAGAGATCGAATTGAAGGGTTGAAGGATGAATTTTTTGTTTTGAGGCCGTAAATGTCTATTGACAGGAGCGCGCGGCGCATACAAAGGAGCGCGCGGCGCACTGGGCAAGTTTTGTCAGTTCATTTTTACACGCGCGCGGTGCACCCAAGGCACGCGGCACGTTGGGCATGCGCGCGGCGCATAGATCCCTAAGGCCAGATAATTACCCTCCTTCACCCAAACTCGTATCAAATTGCCTCATTCGCCTTCAAGTAAGTTATCCACGCTTGCCAAATGTTTTTAGATATGCTATGGTGGTCTAAAGGTGGAGAAAACAAATGTTTGTCATGGTGAAAGTTAAACCCTATATTCATTCTAAAATCCGCTCCATAGGGTTAGAGGAAGAAGTGATAGTATTTTGAAATTGTATGTCAAGGCTGCAACTTGTCAAAACAATCTCATTTCGTTGTTATCAGAGTTTTTTTCACTGTTATTGGTCACTGTAGATTTACCACAGTCCCACAACCACAGTCCCATATTCATTGTTCCCATATCCCTTTGTACTTTTGGTTCCCATGTGAAATTCCAACCCTACTGGTTACCTCTTTCCCTGCCATTGATAAAATTTCAAGTTTTCAGAAGGATCAATGGTTGTTTTCATGTTTTTGACTGCACTTTGGCCATTTGGATAACTCTTATGTCTATCACATTGCAAGTCCCATTAATATCACCCATTCCCATACCATTTGTAAAGGTGTGTAATCCCAACATGTTCCAAGGAAGTGAGTAAATTTTTTGTCTTTTCCAAAGCCATTTGACAGTCCTTTAGCCCACTATTTATACCTCCCACAGTTCTCCATTTCATGCTTGAAACAGTTGGCATATTTGATATTGAAAGGCAAAGCACCAAGTCATCATTTTCAGACATATTCCTAACGCTTGTTTTCACCATACCTATATCAACATATATTTATCAAACATCTTGATTTCAGCATCATGTCAGAGACGGATTCAGTTTATGAGCAGGGGTATGACATTGATTCCACAGTAGAGGTTAATGTGCCAAGGAGGTCTCACAAAAGTGGCAGGCATGTCAGGGAGGAACCTACTTCTTTGGTTCAATTGCAAGCTTGCCCGCTTGCAATGGATTGTTTTCAGCGTCAGTCATGTTTCCACTATTGTGAGATGATTTCCCAAAATCAGCATCATCATGAGTTAGCTCGCCTATTTTTTCTACATTTTCATGATGGCCGTGTAAACCTCGCTGGAGTAAACTTCATTTTGTCACCAGAGACCATTGCTCAGGCCACCGAGATACCAAACATAGGAGAGGAATGGAACAAACGACAGCAGCTAGAGAAATCCTGTTATGAGCCATATATCAGACCTGGATATATGAGGCAGCTGAGCATGGTATTTCCTATTCGATTTCTGAAGGATGATTATGCACCATTGATGAGACTGATCATTCGATATTTTAGTTGCGAGGGCATATTCTCGCGCCTCTATGCGTACCATATCTGTTTGTTGATGCATTTCACGAGGGTACGTATGATGAGCGATCCATACTTCATGTACCATAACATAGAGAAGATGACATTTCTTGTACAGAAGAAGACCCCAGCACAGCAGCATAACAATATATATCATTACGCGCCGATCAAAATCATGGTGGTACATCAGCTCGCACAGCAGGGCATCGCATGGGATGAGTTCATCTCCCGTGACTTCTTTGCAGCGCCACAGCCACCTCCCGAGGTATTTCATGATGACGGAGAGCCTTCACACCAGTTTGATATTCCTGAGACCGAGCATATCAGTGCTCTAGTGTATGTGACATATCGGCGAGGCCACAGAGCCTTATTTACAGCTACACGACGAGTACTATCTCCACCCGAGGTGGAAGGGGTCTCGTTGACTTCATTAGCAGTGCGAGTACTATCTCCAGCCGAGGTGGAAGGGGTCTCGCCTTCGACATCAGCATAGGTACAGGTTCAGGACAGAGGCAAGAGGCCTATGCACGATGAGGGCCCTTCAAGAGGCCGAGACACTGATTTTATACTCATCGATGTTGATGCGAGCTCTCCTAGCTCGAAACTGAGGGAGGTCATCCAGGAGCAGAAAGCTGAGATTGGTACTTTGACAGAGAATTTAAAAAGATCACAGTGGGTGATAAATTACTTGTAGCAGCGAAAAAAACAGCTGGATGATCAGCAAACACTTGTAGAGCTGCGGCGAATCCGTGAGGATCGACAATTGGCCCGGAAGAGACCTGGTGACATGACACCAATTGAGCGAGAGACCGAAATCATGCATGTTAAAATTCATCTGGAGAAGTTGTTGGAAAAATCCAATAGAGACAAAGACATGCTCCATCATATGAAAGGTCATTATTGGGCCCGCATGCACGTTTGCAGAGCAAAAATGAAGATCCTGAAGAGAAGGTTGAGCAGAGCACTGAAACAGCGAAAGAGGCCTGATCCACTCCGGATCTTGGCCGAGGCTTCATTGGCAGAGCATGAGGCATGATAGGGGATCTTCGCTCTGAATTTCAGCAAATTTGGAGAATTTTTTGTCATTTTTGAAAATTTTGGTCACAAAACAGGTTTTTCCGCCCAACGCGTAGCGCATCCCGACGCGCGCTTATGATTGGGACATATTCTGGAGGAAAATTTTGTATTTTTGGATTTTTCATGGTAATTTATGCATGCTTAGAAATTTCCGAAGCATTTCATCAAGTTCTGGATGATCAAAAGGGCCAAAAACACCATGAAAATCACCTTTCTGCCACCTTTTGCACCAACAGGAAGTACTTCTGGGAGAATGAAGTTTTGGAGGGGCAAATGAGCTCCAAATTGCAAAATTCCACTTGTGGTGGATAGCCAACATCAAGGGCTTTCCAACGAGCTATCTTGAGCTCAATTGTGACTCCGGAAAGTGCCCCAAAAATAGGCTGAAAGTAGCACGACGGATAGAGCTTTGGCGCGCGGCGCATAGAGATTTTGGGCATGTTTTTCACCTTCCAGCTCAGAAATTCGGCCAGTTTGGACTAGTTTCACCTCTTGATGTAATTTTTGGTTTTTCTTGATGTAATTTTATGTACATAATGTAACTTTGGCACTTATTTACTTGTTCTAGATGATTCATTCACAAAAAAATGAAAATCAAGTGAATGGATCAGTTTCCTAGCTTATAGAGGCAAGTTGTTTGGCTGCCTAGATTTTAGCTCTTTGTTTAGAATTGGTTCAAAATGCTCCTAGAAGCATGAGCTCAACCCCTAGAGGCATGGGAAGGGGTTATACTTTTATATTTATTGTATTTTCTGAGACACTTTTAGGGTTGGACTCTTGGGAAAAGTTTGGCAAATTATTGTACATATTTTCTGCATTTTGGCTAAGGAAAGATCAGAGGTTTTGCAGCACCTGTTGGGATTCTTGTGGCTTTCAGTTTTGATGGTGTGTTCTCTCAGTTATTTTTAAGTTCTTTAATGTTTAATGTATGCCATTCCCTTCTTTTGCTTCTGAAACTAAATGAATGAGTAAATGAGGTAGAATCCATTGATTCCAATGCTCTGCCTTTAAATTTGTTTAGTTTTATATGTTTTCGCCATTTTGGAGAGGATCCTTGTTCTCCCTTGCCCTCTTCAGCTCCTTTTCATTTTGATCCATCCATACACATAATCAAAAATCATCAATACTACTACCTACCTTGCCCCAACTCGAATTCTGCAAAGATATGGCCTCATCCCCGAGCCCAAAATTGTTTTTCCCATTTTTCCAACGAAAACCCAAAAATTTAAATCAAAACCTTCCTATCTATTTACTAGCCTAAAATCAATATCCATTATAAGTCATCTCAACCCCTTTGAAGACCTTTTGCTGAGATAGACCCGGAGAGAGCCCTCTCCTGTCCTCGTAGGGCTAGCTATGAGGCTGAGCGTGGTTTGATGTTGCCTTGAGTTTTACCTTATTTCAGCCTAAGGTAGATTCGAGCGCTAACATTGCCCATAGGTTTTTGCATCATTTTCTTCAGGGTCTAGAGTAGCCATTATGTTAAAGTCCATGGGCTCTGTTTCGTTGTGCGTATCTCTATTTTTTCATCCTAACTCCTCCAAAGATTCATCATTGCAAAGAATGAAGGAGTCAAGATCCATGTGTACAAAGTATAAAGGTGAATTTTCAGGCTTTTCGGGGCTGCTAACCAAGAATTTCATTTATGCCTCCCTGTACAATCTTCTAAGTTGGCTAAAAACAGGGATTATGGCATATTCCCCATCCATCTGCATTGTACCCTGCAGCTTGGCTCCCCATGACCTTGACAATAGCATACCATACTTAGGTGGCACATCTGCCACCACAACATCCATGACCATACATTTTGCTGGAATCAGGGTAAGGCTTATACACGGGTCTTTGATTAGGCCCAGACATTTTACTCTGCTAGAATAAAATGAATATAAATCTTTATAGGGGCGGGTTATCTCTAGGCCTAGATTTTCCATAACCACCTTAGGCATTAAGTTGTGAGATGCCCCATAATCATGCATTGCATTGTGAAGGATCTTGTCATGGATATTAAGACTAATATAAAAAGGGGGCACTACCCCTTCCTGAAACTTCCCCTCAATATTTGGACCAAACAGAAGGGCTGGTTGATCATCACTCAGGTTGACAGTGTCACTATTTTCACCCAGGTTCAAAGCTTTCAAAATTTTGCCTTTATATACATCCTGAGTGGCCAGCTCAGAGAGTGGGACAGAGATTTTAATTTTTGCAATCTCACTTTCTAAATTGAAAGTGGACTGACTCTTTGGGATGTTCAACTCTGTTTTGCTAGCCACCACCTTGGTGGCAGAATCAGTGGGTTGATTCTCACTATGCACAGTGTTAGAAACTGTTTTATCAGGAGCACTAACTGCAGTGCTAGTGCTACTAGTTGGTTGACTTTGTTTATCAGTGTTTTGGTTGTCTTTTTCTTTGTTTTTTCCAAAACTCTCAGCTGCTGATTTGTTATTTTCAGCAGTTGCTTTAGAAGTTTTCTCAGGCCTTTTCTTGATGGTAACCTCATAAGCCTTTGGTTTTGAAGTTTCTAGGCTCTTTTTTCTTCTAATTTCATATTGTTCTCTGACCCACATAATGGCATTTTCAAATCCAAGCCTATAATCCTCAGATTCTAATCCTTCCTCATCCCAATACGAGGGTGAGGGTTGATCTTCTTCTGTCGAACAATTGTGGATTGAGTTTTCTACTTCAAACATGTTTATAGTGGTCCCCTCAGACTCTTCTATGATTTCCTCATCCTCATCGAGAAATTTCTCTTGAAATGGGGAAATAACTTGTTGATATGATTCTCTTTGTCTATTGGGAGTGGTGTTGTTTGTTCTAAATTTCTGGTTCTGGTTATGATTTTTATTTCTGTTTTGGTTACTGACCGTGACAACCATTTTTTCCATTATTTGTTCAACTTTTCCACATTTTTATATAAACGGTCATAATTGGGGTCAAATGTGGAAGCTACATTGTCATCTCTATATGTCACCCTTTTCTCAGCTCTCAATCTTGCTTTCTTCTCAATCAAATTAGCCTCTACACTCACTGCTCCCTTTTGCATGTCTTCCAATGTGTTGTAATCCCTCTCCCTAAGCTGGTAGGCCATATCAGCATCCAAGCCTTCAGGGTATTTCACTAGAACCATACCTTGGGGAGGTTTCATGTGTGGTGGAAGAGCGTTATAAAAACTGTTAAACCTTGTAGAGTAGTCATGGACACTCTCTCCTTCATTTCTCTTAATATTATTGTATTATGCTAAGATTTGGAGAGGGTTGGCCTTAACTTCCCATTTGTTTATGAAGGTCTGATATAAAGCAGGAAGGTCTTGGATACTATTAGGAGGTAGGCTTTTAAACCATTTTTTCACATCAGCTCCTAAGCTCTGGGAAAAGATTCTCATTTTGATTGTATCATCATCTATCTCCATCTAGTCAAAAGAATATTCCATCCTATCTACATGGTACTGAGCTATGGTGGACTCTTTTGCAGTGAAGTGTGGGATCTTTGATTGATAATCATTGGGTAAGGGTACTAGAGGCTAGGGTAGAACCAGAGGGGCATACCAGGCTGCCATGATGATGTTTTGATGAGGTAAAGGGTTGGCTTGAGCAGCTGGTATATGGATGACAGGGATACTAGGACCAGTAGAAGCTTGTTGGGCATATTTAGGGTGGTAGAGCCCCAAGTTTTGAATGAAGTGAATATCAGGAGGTGTAGATGGCGGGTTTTCTCTATCCCTAATGTGTTGACCACTATGAGATGGTGAACTGGGAAGCTCAAGATCTAGCTATTCTATAACACTGAATGACCTAGTTCTTGGTAGTCTGTTTGGTAGGTCTAGGTCAAAACGTAGGACTAATAGAGCTATGAAGTCTTCCAGTGCAGAGTTAGCTCTATGGATGTGACCGGAAATAGTTGTTCTTTTGGGTTTAGGAGATCCCTTGAGGATGCTCTCAGGTTTTTCAACTATTTCAGGTGGGTTTGGATTAGGATAAGCACTTGTGTGAATGGTTCTTGAAGCCAGAATGATATTCTTCAACCAAGCAGCTTAACCCTATTTGTTACTTCTATTATGGCTGATGTTGTTATGGAGGCTGGTCTCCCAGTGGAGTCTTATGTGAACCAAGATAATCAGCAGGCCTACTGATCACCAGTGGAGTCTTATGATCTTTAAGGAACTATGGAGTCACCAGGTGGAGAGGTTTAGGATGCTTCTGGAGGGTACACTATCCACCACAGTGCTTATGAGATGTCCCTTTTAAGGGATATCTTCAAAACACAGCAAACTCTAACCAGAGATCGACTGGGAGGGCTTTTACCAGATATGTCACCTCTGAAAGAGTGTGAGATATGGAGGCTACCTGGCCCTTTCCAGACTCTGTCTAAGAGTGAGGGAGAAACACAAAAAATGGTGTAGAAAGTGAAGTGCAAATGGAAGTGTTTCACTACCAACCTTACCAGAGTTTCTAGGTTTTCTGAGGCTCTTGTGATGTAGTAGGATGGAAAATACTCAGAATTGTCCCCATTGGAGTCGCCATTATGTTGGGGTTCCCATGTTTTGTCTAGATTGGCAAGACCAAAAGATGAGACAACATCAGAACCACTTTCAGACCTCAAGATCTAGCCTTCCTGAGTCCAGAGAGGGATCTCTCTATGTAATCAAAGGTTTTATGTCTTTGAAGCTCAAAGGTAAGATGTTAGGCTAGTTATAGGCATAGGGTTTGTTTGTTTGATTGTTTTTTTTATGTATGTTTGGTTGTTGGGAATCAGGAAAGAAGGGTTCAATATAAGACAAGGTGGGCAAAGAGGATTTTAGGCAAAGGAGGGATGTTCCAGGAACATTCAAGACCATTGGGCAATGGACTCAGGAAAGGGTTTACTTGCTATTCAATATGCAGGCTTTCAGTTGGGCTAGTCATCTAAAGCATTAGATCTTAAAGATGATAGTGTGGCATGAAATGGTAAGAGAGAAGGTGAAAGCAAGGAAGCCTCCAAGGTGACCTTTAGAAATTAGATCCAGGGACAGGACATGCCATTGAACAACCTGTGATCCAAAACCTGAAGGCCAACTCTTCAGACAAGGTAACATAAAGATTTAGAACACAAAGTTAAAGACCTAAGATGAGAGAGAGACTTTGAACTCTCAACGCTTCGGCCTCCAGCTTGAGGGATCTTAGAAAGGTTAAATTGATTGAAAAGGATCCTAGTGAGACAAAGACAGACTTCTAGACCTCCCAGTGTTCCGAATTCATTCAATTAAATCCTAACAAGAACATATAAAGTCAGATTTCATTAATTCATACATCAGCTAGCGATATATCAGACCACTACACTGGTTAAATTAGCTTGAAATCAGTCCTCAGACAACACATATAGCAAAAAAAATTGAAGGCAAGGAGAGAATAAACATAGGGTACCTAACAAGGGTAAATCCTATGCCAGATTTTTGATGCGAGCCAGTAGAAATGAAATGAAATGAACTACAAGTTAAAAACAAATACAGAGATTGAAAAACATCATCGCTGCTTTAAATCAGGATCCAAAGAAATGTTCTTGTCATATTAAAGAGAAACACCAGTCAAGCACAAATTTACCAATATCTTGATATTCAGTCTGAAATCATCTTCCTCAGCCTATCTTAAAACTTTACACAGAGAACATGTCTCAGAAGAAACAACTTGTAATTCTCAGATATCTGATCAACAACCTTACAATGAGTTTCTTCATGAAATTTATAGCTCAAGTGGAGTAGAGAAGGTAGATGGAAAAATAAATGCAGCATTAAAACTCAGAAGAGGAAAAGAGCTGAGGCCTTGTTCTGTTTTAAATTCTGAGCTTTTATCTCTGGTACTATTTGGATGAAAGAGTGATCTTCGTCAGGTTGCAAATTTACTCCAGGTATGTCTTTGCTGTACTTTCTGTAGCACTCTGGTGAATTAAAAAAGGTAGAATAATGATGCTAGGGTCTGCCATACTGTGTAAAAAATGTTTCTGGTAGCGTAGGACTATTGTTAGGGCTGGAATTTCCTCAGGAACACGATATAGAATGGAGACAGTATGGGCACTTCATCCTTTATGGAAAGAACAATCTCCTGATGTGAAACCTTGATAGTATTGTTTTCTACGCGTTGGGCCTTCTGTGTGATCCATGATGTCATTGATATGGTATTCTGCCTTTAAATTATCGGATTAAGGCTCAGAATCTGCAATTAAAGGCCCTAAATGCTTTGTTTTCCCACTGATACTCTTTGCCGCTTCCACTTTTGCCTCTGACTGTGAAATCTGTGTTTTAATGGCTCTGGAGAAGTTTGACAAAGTTTTAACCTGGTCATTTAATGAAGGTCATGTCGTAGCACCTTCCCAAGCCTTTCTCCATAATTCCAGCTCCTGAAAATGGTCCTTTCCTGTGTTCTTTGTCACTGTAATAGAGATTGTGAATCATGGTGGATTTCCGCCTGCCCGTAACCCTAAAAAACACGCAAACACGTTAAGAAAACCATGCAGGGAAGGGTGGATGTAGTGGGGACGATGAAAATGGCCGTGCGGTCTAGTAAAATGGTGGAACAGTGTAGGGTGACAGCAAAAAACACAGAGAAACCATGGAGGATGGTCTGGTGAATGATGGCGGTATGCGGCAATTTTAAATGCAAATAATTGAAATTTGACCTTTGAATGCAATAAATAGGGGACAAACAGAGGAAAATGTGACAAAAAACGTGGAATGGTGATGTGGTGGGACCCGGTCAAAGGTGGGACAGGCATTAAATATGGATCGTCCGATCTCAGGAGGAGATCAACAGCTGAGGATGCATCGGGGGCGATGGACAGTGGGCCAGGGGTAAACCGGTCAAAGCTAGGGGCGATCGAATCTGGACCGTCCAATCTCAAGAGGAGATCGACGGTGGAAAATGTAGTAGAGGGCGATGGATGGTGGGCCAAGGGCACTGTTTTCCTTGGTTTACCCTCGCGCAACTTCGTGGCGCGATGACTGTTGGATGGCCCGCCCCAGATCGGATGGTGTACAACGATATCACACCAGATCTGTGGACGAAAAATAACGCGCGATGGAGGGTAGTTTATGAATAGTGCGTGGAGCCACGCATCACGCGATGAGTGGAATCACTCTAAAATGAAAAATATTGCCCATCTCCCAAAAGGCAGTGCGATAGATACCGCCAGTTTCTGCACAGTGTTTTGGCGCGGGGACCACCGGGGCGAATGAACATGGACCATCGGATTTGTGGGTTAAATGGACGGTTGTGATGCGATCGAGCGGTGAAAATATGTGGGGATCACGGGCACGATGGGATTGCAAAGACCGTCGGATCTGTATAGATCGACAGTGGGTACTATGTCCGATAGACAATCGGCCAAGCGCTTTTCGGGCTAGCGCCTGGTTCTGGCGCTGGGTCACGTGGAGAAAAGGTCGAGGGGGCAGGCCGAAAGGTGCTAGCCTATAATAAGGTAGAAAGTGGGTTTTGGGCCCATTTTAATGCATCTTAAGGCTAGGAAAGGGTAACGATAGAGGGAAAAAGGGTTTTTAATCCAAACAAGGGGTGTGTGTATGATTTAGAGGGGGTTTTTGGGATGATTTAGAAGGACTAAGGGAGGGATTTTGGGATGAAAAGGAGGCTTTGAAAAAGGGGAAAAGGGATGAAGTGAAGAATTCTACAGGGGTACAAGGGGCAAATGAAGGCCTTTAGGAGCAAAATTTATCATCATCAGTGAGGCTTATTGACTCAAGAACGACAGAGGGAAATAATCAAAGGGCAGAGAGCATGAAGAGGATTCAAGGATGATGTGTTTTCAAGAGAAATACATTCCTTGAAGGCTCATAAAATAAATTAGCACCTTGCTTTCCTGTCAAGGAATTTATAGGGGGCTAACACCCACGATACCTGCTCAGCCGACCGTGAGTGGATCACAACCTCATGTTTTAGGAATCCAACCTACTAGTAGTGCACCCATCGCTTCTACTTCAATTCCTAGAGGTTTGAAAATCTATCAATACTTGTTGGCCATTCAGTAGTATAATTCCATCCTTCAGGGTTCTCAGTAGTCATATGCTTACGTTAATCTTTCCCATCATTATGACAAGTATGGAAATCCTGTCTATTTTCCTCCAATTGACCCCAATCAGTTCACGAACCAACAGGGACAACCCTCTAGTCCACAAGGACAACCCTTACAAAGAAAACCTTCAGTCCAATAGGGACAACCCTACAGTCCATAGGGACAACCTTATGGTCCACAAGGACAACCCTTTTAGGGAAAACCTTCAGTCCAACAAGGAAAAACCTACAATCCTTCTGGTCAACCTTATTTTCAACAGGGTGCATCTTATGTTCCCGAGGGGGAAATATATCCACAACAGGGACCACCTTTTGGGCAACAGCACCAGCCTTCCATTCACCAAGGCCCAAATTTTGTACAACAAGTTCAACCCTCTATTTCTCAGCAGGTTCAATCTGGTCTTTAGGGGAAACCTGGCCTACCCCAACCATCGGGCTGACCTCTTCCACAAGGTCAACCCAGTGGCTCACAATATCCAACCCAACCTGCTCCACAAGGACAGCCTATCCAACCATAGCATCTGATCCAACCTGCACCCCAGGGGCAACCCGTTCAGCCATAGGGCGTCACTTACATTCCTCAAGGTCAATCTCAAGTGGTATATAGTGCGCCCCAAGGTGTTACTTACATTCCTCAAGGTAAATCCCAGATGGTATACAATGCTCCTCAAGGCATTGCTTACATTCCGCAAAAAAATCCATATGTTGCTCAGAAAGAACCTCAGTGGTTTGCTGAGAATCAATATCCTAGTCCTCAACCCATGTATGGGAAGAATTATCTAGCTTATAAACCCTATGGAAAAAATCCTCCAGGACAAAACATATGGGGGCAAAATTTCTCTCAATTTGGGTGGAATCCTAATACTGGCCTTTATCAACGACCTGCAATGCCTTTCAATCCACAATTACCTTTCCTTGCTAAGTTGGAACTACCTGATGTGTCAAAGTTGATGAACAATCCTATCCTTCATAATCCATATTGGCCTCCAGTTCAGACTAAAATTCCTGGAGATTGTCCCGAATTTGAGGGAAAGTCCGAAGAAGACCCCCAAGTGCGTGTTATGACATACCATCTTTGGTGTTCCTCTAACTCTTGGGTCAACGATTCCATTCGACTTCGTCTTTCCCAAAGGACTCTCACTGGTGCCACTACCAAGTGGTACATTGAACTATCCTGCGGCGTCTTCCAAGATTTCAAATCTCTAGCCATGGAATTTCTCACACACTTTCACTTGCCAATTTGCTATGAAACTAGGACGCACCTCCTCACATCCTTGAAACAAGATCGAGCTACTCAAATCTCTGATCATATTCATGAGTGGAGGTGACGTCGTCGTTTGATCAATTTTGATATTCCTGATCAGCTTCTAACTGATTGGTTTACTACCTTCTTCGTTGCTCCGATTGCTAAGGACATTGCTATGGGAGCATGTGTTACTGAGGAACAATCCATCACTCATGCCCAGTAACTTGATCTTGTGTACTCCCAATCCCGCACATTGTATGAACTCTTGCCTGATTCCCCTCGACCTAGAACTTCCAGAGCATTGGCGACGCCATACGTCAACGGTATCATCGGTTCTTAAACTCAGAATTCTCGGAAGTCTTCTCGAAATACTGCGAAGCAAAATATACTCCTTCCAATGATACTACTTTTCAGCCACCTCCGAATTCTGGTAAAACTGCGGAAGTGAATGCCACCCAGTCCAATCCGTGGATAAAACTTCCAAGGGTAAGAAGAAGGGTAAAGGTAAGGCAAAAGTCAATACCCCGAAACAAGATTCTCATAAATCTCGTGTTGATGATGGTTCATAACGCAAACTGAAGTACCCTTGTCTGATTTGTGATGAAGAGGATTACACCAACGGTTGTCCATGATGGGCCAAGGTGAGTGGACTTCTCAAAGGCGCCCAAGGCACTCTGACTATTCTTAAAGAACCTTTCCCATCACAACAAACTTAGTTGGTGGAGCAACATTATTCCTCCACCCCATTTTGCTCTCAGTTTTTCACGATGAATGGTCCTGCATCCATCTCTATTGCTACCCGATCAAAACATACTACCGAACCTCGTTAGGTAGCAGGGAAGGAAATCATTGATGGTCCTCTTCCATCGCCTGCTTCTAGCCCTCTTCAAATTGAAAGGCTCAGTACTAAGCCCACTGTATGGAAACCTTCCAAAGGTGTACTTTGTAAGTCTTCGTATAATGTCAACGCCCGTGCCACTCAACATTACAATATTGTTGAGGATTTGGCTCAGGTGCCATCTGCTATGTCTACATTGGAAGTACTTCAAAGCTGTTCGTCACAGTGGGAGGATTTTTTATCTGCTATTAGAGGGATTGATCCCACTGATTCTAGCCTTATCACATTTAATTTGGAAAATTTCATCCCATGCCTCCATCACTAGCTTGCACTGATCATTCAAGTTGGGATTAATGGAAAGAATATCCATCGAGCGGCCATGGAAGAGGGTGCATATACATGCATCGTGTCATCTTCTTGCTAGAAATCGATAAATTCTCCAACCCTCAATTCATCTCCAAACTCTTTAGAAGCTTCTGATGGAAGAGAATCTCGCCCTCTTGGTGTTCTCACTAGTTTACCCATTACATTAGAAGGGAAAATGGTTAACGTTGAGGTTGAATTCATTAATGCCAAGCTCAATTAAAACCTTCTCCTTAGTCACAGTTGGACTCATGCCATGCTATGTGTCTCATCCACTCTCTTTTGTGTTCTTCAATTCCCGCACGAAGGAAAGATCATCATTGTCGATCAGTTAAACTTTTTCACTTCTTCGTCTTCCGAGAGCAACATTCCATATGTAGATCCTATTCCTACGCCTTATGAGAGCATAGGACTAGGTATTTTCAAAGATCCTGCCCTCATGGGTATTTTTTCTCTTCCTCCACCCAACACTGCTTAGGTTAACATGATCTCTAGGTCTTTTGATCCATGGATCATCCCTTTTCCCGAACAGATTGATTCGTTTGGCGACTCGATGTCGTTAAACCCAATAGAGATTGATTATTGTGAACTTATTTTAGCTTCAGCTCCTCCTCCCTCTAATCATGCTCCTTTGAGTATGTCTCTTGACGCTTATTCTCAATCCCCTTGGCTTAGCACTTCGGATTCTCCCGATCCCTTAAACGAGATATTTCCCACTGATGAGGCCATCCTGGAAACTATGTCTCTTGAGGATCCTCCTTGGGATGAATATCATCATCGTTCCTCTTTCATGCCTTCCCTTGGGGCCATGTCTATTTGTCTTGATAAATTCGATTCTTTATTTCCTTCAAATCCTCTTCAGATGTCCATCCTGACAGATGAAGTCTTTGTGGAACATAACTTGGGGTACATTATGCAAATGATGCCTATCAACATGTCCGTCAAATCGGGGGTTGTTGAGAACATCCACATTGGGGTGAACTATTCTCATGATGAGAATGAGGTCTATACTACTCTCTTCTGTGAGTTTCACGATGTTTTCACTTGGTCTTACGAAGAAATTACCAGCATCGATATGAGTATAGTGGTGCATGAGATTCCTACCTATCTTGGTGCGAAGCCTGTTCGCCAGCATCTTCTTCCCGTGCACCTTAGAAAGGCAGTTGCTATTAAGGGAGAAGTTGAAAAACTTCTTAAAGCTAGTTTCATTTATCTAATTCCCTTGACATAATGGGTTTCTAATATTGTTCCTGTGGATAAAAATTAGGGTGCTATTTGTGTCTGTCTCGATTACCGTGATATCAATAGTGCTTGCTCTAAGGATAATTATCCCACTCCTTTTATTGACTAGATCATTGATGAATGTGCTGGGAGTGAGATATTTTCCCTTATGGATGGGTTTTTTGGGTACAACCAAACCAATATTCTTCCATCTGATCAACACAAGACCGAATTTATATATCATTGGGGTACCTTCGCTTATAAGAATCTCCCTATTGGTCTCAAGAATGTTGGGGCTACGTTTCAAAGAGCAATGTCATACGCTTTTCATGACATCAAGCACATTGTTCAAACTTACCTGGATGACCTTCCATCTCATTCAGCTAAGTGTCAAGACCACCCGAATCATCTCCATCAAATATTTCTTTGGTGTAGACGCTATAACATTTGGCTCAATCCGTATAAGTGTGTATTCTGCATTGATTCCGGTAGGCTCTTAGGGTTTATCGTCTCTAAATTCAGAATTTGTCTCAATACCCTCAAATTCAAAGCTATTTTTAATCTCCACTCCCCTTCCTCTTTACATCAGCAGCAGATATTGCAAGGGAAATCTAATTTCCCACATTGTTTTATACCGAACTATGTTGAAGTCGCCAAAGGTGTCACGCAAGTACTTAAGCAAGACGTCTTATTCCTCTAGGGTGAGATCACCCAAAAATCCTTCGATGCACTAAAGACATTGCTTATCAATGCTCCTCTGTTGCATCCTCCTAATTATCATCACGATTACTCCCTCTATTTGGCTACCACATTTAGCACTATTGCCATGGTTTTGGTGCAAGATGACAATGATGGTGACGAGCATGTCATTTAATATTTGAGTCACAATCTTCTTGATACCGAAACATGTTACGCACATGTCATGATCCAGGTGGATATTGGTGGCCACCCGCCTATTCCACTTGGGCCCCCACCATTGTCTCTTTCAGTTTTTCCGTTTTGGCATAACTTACTATTTTTAGCAGTTTTTCGGGTCCTGAACTTCCGGAGCCGTTTTGAGGCCCTAAACGACGTTTTTGGGTACGAAAGCGCCAGCGAATTTTTTGATAAAATTCGTCCCGGCAGCTGTAGTCCTCGGATAGAGCTTTCTAATGATGTATCATATGCGTCAAACGGAGATAGTATGCCAAAGTTACGTCCCTGGGAAGTTGAAACACCAATTTACCCAAACGGGGCCCATAGTTTTGGCGCTTCATCTCCTAGGTTAGGTTTTTGGGATGTTGAGGGTTCTCCATTGTTTCTCAATAATAAATAGGCCCTCGAGCCTCATTGTAACACAGTTCAGAGGCCTGTAGCTGCCACATCTCTTCTCAGAGATAGCTACTAAGACTGAAGTAAGCTGGTCCCATTGTCTCGTAAGGGGCCCCCGCCTGATATTAATGAAATGAAGTGTTATTTCCGATTTTATATCTCGTATTTATGGTTATGTATATTATGTTATGCCTCGCATGTTTTTAAACTGGACCGTTGGTATCATTGGTATCGTAGCGGGTCCTTCTGCAGCTGCTTTTCTCAATCCTTCTTTGCATGTCCCCAACAAGGTCGGGGTATAAGGAGTTAGGGCTCAATCTAGTGGAACCTTTGCAAGATCGGCCTTGCAAACCCTGACGGACACCCATGGGAGACGAAAATAAATATGAGGGAGTAGGAGATCCTATCAAAATATTGCTCGAGGAGGCCCTCGAAAAACAAGGGAATGTGATGATGGATAGCTTTGCCTAGATCCTTCAACGCTGCCCACCAGCGGTGCATCTACATCCAGCAGCCACTCCGAGTTGCAACTCCCTAAGGTACAAGTAATTCTTTGACATTCCAGATTTGAGGGTCAACAGACGCATGCCGTAGATAGATGGTTGAATCTATTAGAAGGATATTTCTCTGCTCTGGTGACTTTTCGCACCGGAGAAGATTATTTTTGCACTCTCAAAGGTACCCCTCATGTTAAGGACTGGTGGGAAACCTACTGTGAGAACAAGGACCAGACAGAATCCTCTCTGTTCTCAGCCGTATCAACTTGGAATTCTTTCCGAGATGCCGTCAAGGAACAGTACTATCCCGTGGGGAGCTATGAGGACAAGTACATACAATGGACCACGCTGCGACAACAAAGGGATCAAGATGTGCATGAGCTGACGAATCTGTTCCATACCCTGCGCACAAAGTTGGGTATCAAAGATCTTGAGAAACATTTGGTGCTAGCATTTCCAATGCTCCATGATGACATATCTGTGAGGAAATGGAGTTCCTCATATCCTCGCTGTACGATGCACTGCAGATATTGCCAAGATTGAGCAATTTCAAACACACTTTGGATCTGCGAATCAAAAGCAAGGGAAAGGTGCTTCCAAACCGTAGAACAAAGGACAGAGCCAAGGCATGGCGGCTAAAGACAACCCGTCAAAGCCACAAGAAAAGAACAACACCGCAAAGCCAAAGAAGGACACGGGAAAGTGGTGTGAGTTCCATAAGAGCTCCACTCACAACACAAGTGAGTGTCGGGCCAAGCAGCCGCTAGTGGCCGAGATGAGGGCTTCTGAGTCAGATGCATGCTCCGACTCCGAATCAGAACCTGAAAAGGGGAATGAAAAAGGGAAACAGATTATTGATGCGGAGCCCAACGCCACCGTTGCCACTACAAAGGTCCAGAAGGAGGAACCGGAAGATCCAGAGGAGGAGGAACGTCTCTTCCACTCCCAGATGTGGGTAAAGGGCTCCCCTGTACAGTTCATTGCCGACAATGGGAGCCAAAAGAACCTCATTTCAGCAGACGCCGTGAAGCGGTTGGGCTTGCCGACCACAGCTCACCCACATCCATACACCATCGGGTGGCTTCACCAAGGACGAGATCTCCGCGTCAGCCAGCAGTGCCGCCTTCCCTATAGCATCAAGCCCTTCAGGGATGAGGTATTATGTGACGTTGCTCCTATTGATGTTTCTGATGTATTATTAGGACAACCATACTTGTGGAAGCGTCATGCTGTGTATGAGTCTCGACCTCGTGCTGTTATTATTACTTTGGGAAATAAGTTGTACAGGATACCAGAGGTACCACCTCCTACGACTATCTCTTTGGTTACCGCAAAACAATGTAGTAAGCTCATTTCCCAAACCAGGAAATTCGTTTTTCTGATGATCCGCCCCCAGGGCAAGAAGAAGACTGTGGCCACGACCTCCAGACAGGGCCCCTCTGCACGAAAACAACAAATGGATAAGGTCGTGGAGGAGTACGGGGACATCTTCACCTCACCCACAGGGGTTCCTCTGCACTGCCAGGTCAAGCACCCGATTGATCTGACCCCAGGTGCGCCACTACCCAATGGACCGATCTATCGACGCTCTGTTCTGGAAAATGATGAAATCAAGAGGCAGATTCAGAAGCTGTTGCAGAAAGGTCACATCAGACCAAGTTCATCGCCCTGTGGGAGCCCGATCGTGTTGGTACAGAAGAAGGATGGGACGTGGAGACTCTGTATTGACTATCGGGCGCTGAACAAGATCACTGTCCGGAATAGGTACCCAATCCCACTGATTGATGACCTTCTGGACCAACTCCAAGGTGCAAAATATTTCAGTAAGATCGACCTGAAGTCTGGGTATCACCAGGTACCAATTGAACCCTCTGATGTGTGGAAGACTGCCTTCAAAGCTAAGGAAGGCCTTTTTGAATGGCTGGTCATGCCTTTCGGTTTGACGAATGCTCCCGCAACCTTCATGAGGATGATGGACGACATCTTGCGGCCATTCACCAACTCATTCGTAGTGGTGTACTTGGATGACATTCTGATCTTCAGCAAGACTTGGGAAGAGCACCTTCATCACATCCGACAAGTCCTCCAAACACTGCGGCAACACAAGTTGTGTGCCAATTTGGAGAAGTGCACGTTTGGCATGACCCAGGTTCAATATCTGGGATACATTATTGATGAAAAGGGGGTGCATGTGGATCCAGTCAAGATCCAAGTCATTCGGGATTGGCCAGCCCCGACTACTATAACAGAGCTTCGCAGCTTTCTGGGTCTTGCTAATTTCTACCGTAGATTCGTGTTGGGATTCTCTCATATCACTTGGCCCTTGAGTCAAGTCACCAAAGGAGGAGCTAGAGCAAAATTCTTTTGGTCGGAACCTCAACAGAAGGCGTTCAAAGAATTGAAAAATCGCCTCTGTTCTGCCCCAGTGCTCACCTTACCAGACTTGCAGCAGCCATTTGAGATCGAGACAGATGCCTCTGACTATGCTATTGGGGCAGCTCTTACTCAACAGGGACATCCAGTGGCATATCACAGTGAGACATTGTCTGAGACAGTTCGCAAGCATCCCACCTATGACAAAGAAATGTATTTCATTGTGCAAGCCTGTCGACAATGGAAGCATTACATTTTGGGAAGGAAACAATCATCCACACAGACCACCGGCCCCTACAGTTCATACAGACACAAGGGAAGTTGCAGAATGATCGCCATCAGAAGTGGTCCACATATCTGCAACAGTTTCATTTGAACATCAAGTACAAGAAGGGTAGCACCAATAATGCTGCAGACTGCCTCAGCCGACCACCGATCGTGGCGCTCACCACCGTGCTCAACTCTTGTGGGCACGAGACTTCTGATTGGCCGCTTCTCTATGAGAGTGACCCAGAATTCGGCCACACTTACAAGGCACTCTTGGGGGGCACGCAAGTTCCAAAATTTCACCTCCAAGATGCAATTTTATGTCACCTGGGACACCTTTGTGTTCCTTAAAGCGAGCGTGCCAAGATGATATGGGAAGCACACTACAGTCGAGTCGCTGGGCATTTCGGGGTCGAGAAAACAGTAGCAATACTACAGAAGTATTTCTATTGGCCGAACCTTCCAAAGGATGTCGAGAAGCACATCAGATCCTGCACTGCTTGTGCCATTGCCAAACCGACCATCAAGAAGCAAGGCCTATATACTCCACTACCTACCCCTAGTCGACCTTGGGAATCCATCTCCATGGATTACATGTCGGGCCTGCCTTCTACCAAGAATGGAAATGACTGTGTTTTCGTGGTCGTTGACAGATTCTCGAAGATGGCCATTATGGCGGTCTGTAAGAAGAATATCACACAGCTGTAGGCCACCGTTAAACTCTTCAGAACGGCGTGGGTGCACTTTGGGATCCCAAGGTACCATCATATCAGATCAGATAGCAGGTTCTCAAAGACATTTTGGTCCACTCCTCTGGTCAATGTTGGACACAAAGCTCACCAAGTCCACAGCTTCTTTCATCCCTGTAAGCCAGACATGGCCGTATTGTGAGGCTTCCTGTCGTATCAGACACACATTCTCACAGACATGAACTGCTAAATATCCACGCACATGGGAATGAGAGCTCTCCCTATGTACAACACAAGCATAATAATTTGTCATTCGATCCCCGGAGAAGCCCTTTCTGTGGCTTGGGATTGTTTCCACTATGTCCCATTGACATAGCCATGCCGTCAGCTCGCTGTGCCGATTCACCATGTCCAAATTGTTGACAGCTATAGGCTTCATCGAGCGCATTCAACACATCCGCCAACAGGTTCATGATATATTGGACAGAGCCAATGCGAAGTACAAGCAGCGCCATGATCAACACCGGGTGCCACACAACTTCCAGGTGGGCGACAAAGTATGGATACATTTGCAGAAGGAGTGCCTCAATGGACCCCACCGCAAGCTTCGCCCACTCCGATACTGGTCGTACACCATCACCAAGGCTGTAGGTAACAATGCCTTCGAGTTCAGTATTCCACCATTCCTTGGTCTACACCCAGTCTTCAATGTGGATCGCCTTCGTCCATTTCCACCCTCCGCCTGACACTTTGACATTGCGTATCAAATCACACCATCGTAGTTAAACCTGCATCGTATGGAATGTGCCACCACAGATTGTATCATGGACATGCAAATCAAGAACACTCGTCAACAACAGATCCAACTGTATCGGGTTGTCAAAGCTGGCCAACTCCTGCACCAAGGAAAGTGGTTCACCAGGGACCAAGTTCAGCAGAAATTTCCTCATCTCATGGAGGAACTTAAAGCAATGGGGACCATTGCTTCCTAAGGGGGGAGGAATGATCCAGGTGGATATTGGTGGCCACCCGCCTATTCCACTTGGGCCCCCACCATTGTCTCTTTCAGTTTTTCCGTTTTGGCATAACTTACTATTTTTAGCAGTTTTTCGGGTCCCGAACTTCCGGAGCCGTTTTGAGGCCCTAAACGACGTTTTTTGGGTACGAAAGCGCCAGCGAATTTTCTGATAAAATTCGTCCCGACAGCTGTAGTCCTCGGATAGAGCTTTCTAACGATGTATCATATGCGTCAAACGGAGATAGTATGCCAAAGTTACGTCCCTGGGAAGTTGAAACACCAATTTACCCAAACGGGGCCCATAGTTTTGGCGCTTCATCTCCTAGGGTTAGGTTTTGGGATGTTGAGGGTTCTCCATTGTTTCTCAATAATAAATAGGCCCTCGAGCCTCATTGTAACTCAGTTCAGAGGCCTGTAGCCACCACATCTCTTCTCAGAGATAGCTACCAGTACCCTAGCTAGTTTTATTTCCATTGTCTGTAAGCAAATTTCAGTTCTTTGATATTAATGAAATGAAGTGTTATTTCCGCTGCATATCTGTATTTATGGTTATGTGTTTATTCTGTTGCGTTCCTGCATAAATCCGGATCATGTCAAGAAGTTGGTGTTGGATACCATTCAAGATGTTCAAATTTTTCATCATTATATTTTGTTGCGCACAGTGAATTTGATTTTTTATTGCAACCCTATGGCCTACATATTGACTCGTCAATTGCTGGGGGGGAAATACTCAAAGTGGATCGTTATCCTCCAAGAGTTTGATTTGGAGTTTACTACCGCCAAATCAAAGAAATCATTGGTTTTTACCGATTTGATTTGTTCTCTCCCTTCCGATTCTGCTCCACCTGGTTCTAAGGAACACATTCCGAACGAAACAATTTTTTTTATTAGCACCCTTGATCCTTGGTACGTTGATATAATCATATATCTTCAAACTTCCACCTTTCGATCTGATTTGACGAAGGATGTTCATTGACGCATCCACCATCATTCGCAACCTTATCGCATATTCATAGATACTCTCTACCGCATTGGAGTTTATTCCATTCTCCGCTAGTGTTTGACTCTCGAGGAGGTTGAAAAAGTCCTCAATGATTGCCACTCTAGCACCTATGGCAGTCACATTTTTGGATATGCTACTGCACAAAATATTCTTCGTGCTGGTTATTTTTGGCCTACCATATTTAAAGACTGCATTATTGTTGTCCGCAAGTGTCACAATAGCCAGATTTACCAGCACAATATGTGCACACCACCCACACACCTTCATCCTATCATTACCATGAGTCCCTTTGTGAAGTGGGGCATCGATTTTATGACGTGTAACCCTCACCCGACCGGGGGGCATGCTTATATTATCGTTTCCCTCTATTACTTCACTAAATTGGCCGAAGCAATGCCTACACTTATAGTTGACGGTAAGATAGCCACCCAATTTCTGTTCAATCACGTCATTACTAGGTTTGGTGTCCCTCAAGCCATTGTTACTAATCATCATTCTCATTTTTTTCATTACATGATGGATAAGTTGAATTCTAAGTTGGGTATGCGTCACGATGCCTCAACGCCATACTACCCTCAGGCCAATGGCCAGGTTGAAGCCATGAATAAAGTTCTAGTCACTATGCTTCAACGTATGATTGGGATGCATAAGTCCAAATGGAATCTCATGTTGTTTTTAGCTCTCTAGGCTTACTGAACCTCAGTGAAGGATGCGACTGGATTCACTCCATTCCATCTTTTTATGGTTTGGAAGCTACCATTCTAATTGAATGTGAAATCCCTTTTCTCAAGATAGTTATTGAATTACTTCCCAACACTTCGCCAGAAGAAGAGTGTCTTCTATACTTAGAGAGGCTTGATGAAACTCACCGCTTTGCTGATCTTGTCATGGAAGCATAGAAAAAGTGACTTAAAGCTCATTTTGACCAGTTGGTTTCCCCTCATTCCTTTGGAGAAGGAGACCTCGTCCTCTTGTATGACTAGGTTCATGATAAGCTGCGGGCAGGAAAATTCCAACCCATGTGGCATGGGCCCTACATTGTTAAACGTGTTTTGCAGAACGGGGTTTATGAGTTAATTGACTATGAAGGTTATCCTCTGGATCAGCCCAGAAATGGGTTGTATCTCAAAAAATACTATGCATGAATTCCTCTTGCATGCTTTCTTTGTAGATAGATGTTTTTTCATTTTTGTAAATTTTTGGCTTGGTGTGCTTTGTGAGCAGTTTTTTCTTGCCTATTATGTTGTTTCTTACTGTGCAGATGTCTGTCACTCCCTATGTTGGTTTAGTGGATGGCGCCTCCCGCAGTACCTGGAACCTGTCCTCTACAGCCTAGGTGATTTATAATCCTAGTGGTCAGTTGATAGACCTCCAAGGTATTTTGATACGAAGAACCACGAACAGTGTTGTTGAATATAGTGTTGTCATTGAACTCTTAACTGAGGCCATTTCTCTCTATATTCGTGCATTACTTGTTAACCTAGAATCTTAGCTTATTGTTTTTCAGCTTAATGGGCATTATTCTATTAGGAATCTTCAAATATTAAGGTTTTATTTACGTGTTTGTTTATTAGAAAGGAATTTCTATTACATCAGATATCAACATATTCCTATACGAATGAATGCGTTAACTGATACTGTAGCCAATATTCTATTAGATAGACATTTGCGTAATTTGTAAACAACATCATCACATAATAACATTCAAATAAAAAAATAGGCATATATATATCTATATATATATATATATATCGAGTGTTTTCATTCACGTGCATCATAAGTTCAAAAAATATGTATGTTTTGGTTACATCCTGAGACATCATGTCTCTCAAAAAATATGCAGAAATAAAAGCCTAGGTGTCTAGTCGGCGTGATGCTCATGGTAGCATGTCACTGCCCAGACAAGCCGCCTCAATAAGCAGTGAACACGGTTCAACACCCCCGCAGTGTGCCTCTGGTACGCGTGAGGAAAATCATCAAATCTCGCAGAGTCTAGGATTCTACTGGTGAGTCTCTCCAGGTTGCATCGATTTCCTCCTCCTCACTACCCTCACCATGAGGGGTTGCATCAAAATCACGAGGAACTCTTCGTTCTATTGGATACATACCTGCAGGTCTTTCTGGGCCAACATATGCAAATACATGGATTAACATCAGAACATATATAATAAAAAAATTCATAATACTCATCAAAATAAAAAAATGAGTCTTACCCAACGCTTCATCCCAATCCTCTCCTGCTGGGAGTGGTAGATCTGGATCACCTGTAAAGTCCGTACCAGAATATGGCCAGTCCTCCACGACAATCAGTTGTCATCGAAGCCAATCAAATAATTCAAGTCTCCAGGACATTTGTTGACTACCCCCTGATCTTGGCATCAAAATTGTCCAATGGTCCATCCGTGGCTCTTGGGCTGGTGGTGTAGGAACTATCACTTCCTGATGTTGAAAAATTGGTAACCATTCCAGGATAAATGGTACCAAGATTGACCCATAGAAAAACTATTTTAGCTTACCATTCTTGCATTTTTCAATTAGCGTTTCATATTGATCGTTACAGCCTCTGCCCAATTGTAGAGATTTTGTGCCATACAATCTACAAAAGAAGTAACTGTGTTTTTGTGGCTTCATGTGGAGCCTGCAATCTAGCATCTCGAGTGATGGTGTGCATCACTACTTTTAGTGCCAAATCAGGAATGGTTTGGATATCCACCTTCCCGCTCTTAGATCCTTTTTTTGCCCCTCGGCACACCCTTTATATGACCATGCTCATGTTTTCCATCCTAGGTCGGGTGCTTGTCAAGATTGGTGCTGGTCCCCTCTTTGCTAATCCAATGATAAAGTATATGTCAGATACATCAATCTATAACTCTTGATCATGAATTATGAATCTTTCTCGATCAATGTCCCATACACTGATCAGGTATTGTAGTATCTCCGGTTGTGCTCAGAGAGATGGTGCCCTGAAGAATTTTAGAAGCCCGCAATTTCGTAGAGCCTACATGCATCTTACATTGCCCATGGATTCCTCATCCTCATCTCTATGTTATCTTTCCTTCCATTCGATCACCATTTTTCTTTCACACACCTGCAAAAATATGAATGGGGCCATATTTAGTCAAATTTTTTGCTATTGAAGTGTTTAAAATGGGCGAAATAGTTAGATTTTTACGCAAATCCATGGCTGCGAGTTGGCGCCAGTCCATGCCCGGAACTCGCGCCGACCACTGTGCCCTAATTTGGACAAAAATCCCCTACAAATATGAAAAAATAGATTGCAAGTACTGAAAATTATATCAAAATGTAGGCAAGGACACAAGCTCTTACCTGGAAAAAACGGATTCACGATTGGCCTCCTGGATTGTCCGTTGTCAGCTCCGCAAAATCACAGTGAAAAAGGGTAAAATTGCTCACAAGAGGTAAAAGTGAAAAGTAATTCATTTTTTATTATTTTTGGCATTTTATCATTGGAACAACTTTCATCATTGGCTGGTAATCGGGTGACTTTCTTGCATGTTCAACTTCAGCTCATTTATTCACATGCTTGAATTTCTACCTATTCGGGTCGATATGGAGCGCAAGACCCTATGTTTTATCTGATAAAATCGACGTTGCGAGACGTTTTGGTTTATCATGACTATATGCATGACTCTTATGATTGGATGGTTGTGACCATAACTGAATCTATTTATTGATCCTTCTTGTTGGACGGCTGCATCCATACCTTAGATCTTGTTTTTATATGTACTCTATTATGGATGGTTGTGCCCATGCCACATATTCATGTATCAGAGATATCAGTTGTACTTGTACTTCCAAGTCTTCCGACGGCGGTATTTGGTTTGAGCATGTTCTCGTAAATAATTTCCCTCCTCCCTCTCTCTCGGACCTCATGCTTTAGGGGGCATCTGTTACACAGTATTTTTTCATCGTCCTTGTAATCCCCCATCCTGCACATTGCAGGACCATTTCAGTGAATTTTGTGTATTTTCATACCTTGCAAAAAGTGTCATTGCATCGCTTGGTTTGACAAGAACATTTCCTTTGTTTATCATTCCTGAAGCAGGCTCTCAAAAATGCATGAATTTGGGTCAGCGCTAGTAGGCAGTTATGGCCTCGTGCCCATAGAGAAATTAACACTGGGCCTCGCCCCCATTGGTGCTCTGTCTCAATGGACTGCATGCGCCGAGTTGTTTTTGGAAATTTTTTTAAAATAGAATCAAAGTTTCCATGTCCAACCACTTCGTGAGCGAATTCATCATGGTTTGTTCAACCAAATAACGTCAAATTCCTTCCTTTGGCTTCTTGTTTCCTATAATTGAGAAACTCCCCAAAGGATAAGGCCTCCCTTCCACCTTATGAGGGATCCCAAACCACCTCCTCCTCTCCTATAAATACATCCTTCTCACATAGTTTCAGCTAGCTGAACAGTTATTATTATAGCTAGTGTGAAGAACATGGTAGAGAGGAATCCATTGTCAAGAGAGAGTTTAGGCCCGTTGCCTCACCAGGTCCAATTCCTGACGAATGCTTGAGACGCCATTGACTGAACCTATCAAAGGAGGCTACAACATCAAGGCTTTAAGGTTGTAAACTCCCTTTCTCTACTTATTAATACATGACTGGTTTTTTGGTTTCTATTTTTCGTTTGATATGTTTAATCCTATGCAATATGTTTGATTCTCCTTGACCAATCAAATAGTTATGAATGCAAGTATGTTTTCATATGTTGTCACCATTCTTTGATCCTTGTGCAGGTACATGGATATTACCGCTAAAAGACCGCGACATGTGAAGACGAAGATTAGGAGATCACTGCTAAAACCTACGACAAGAGTGTTGGACCCAGGTAGGTCATCTATCCCAACTCATTTTCATTCATAAGCTAGGAGTTCGAAGGATTAGCATGTTCCTTTGTTGCTAGACCCACTCAAACGTTAGAGGGATTGCCTTTGTCCACAGATGGGATTTACCTACACAACAAGTTGGTGACCATACTAGGGAGATCAGTGTGTTTGTCATCTCTCTTTGTTCATCTAGAATTTTGATTATTTGTTCAACTTTGGTTGTTTCATTGTTTTTCTGATTTGTTCTACCCGTCTGACTGTTTTCAGCCATCACATTCAGTCTCAGAATGTCAAGTCTTACCTATGCTCAATGGTTTTTTATTTTTTTCCATAGTTTTTAGGCTCGTCATTGTAGTTTCTTGAACAGTCGCACCGATTGGTGCTTGTTTCCTTTTTCATAGGTGTGCCATCCTCTGTTTGGTGCTGATTACAGCCTCACAAATGTGTCGACCTGTAGGTTAAAATTTTAACCTTTTTCCTGGGTTTTTTCAGTTTCTCTTACCTCTAGGTTGGATTTTCATCTTTAAATTTGTCCACTGAAATTCTTTTGACTCTCATGTCTTGTCCTACTCAACTATTTTTCCCTCATCTGATCAATGGAGTCAGTCACTCTAGGGTTTCTAGGTGCCTTCCACTGCTTGTGTGGCTACCTCCTCACTGAACCTTTTGAATTGAGTTTGAGCCAATTTGGTCGTTATATTTTCAGTTTTTTGACTGATTGTTTTAGCTTTTCTTTTGGTTCCTCGTGTCATTGGGTGGTTGAATGATCATCTTGGATTTCATTTAGCTCTCCATCTGTCACCTTAAGCATATATTAAATTTCTCACTGACCCAATTTGAAAGCCCTGTTATCTTGGAAGAGTGCATCTTGTTTGATTGTGTTTGATATTCGTGTTGAATTGATCTCTTTGCTTTATATCATTTCATTCGAATTGCTCAAAACTAGTCTCTTTTTTGTCATTTAGTGTAAAAGTGCATTTTGCTTCTCATTCATCTAAAACGACAAAATTTTCATTCTTTCTCTTAGTTTGAAAATGAAAAACATTCTTTTGCATTAATATATTTTAGTGAACATGGAAAGATCTTTTCATTTTTTTCTTTGGTTGTCTTAGATGCATTAAGGAAAATTTATTCTTGTATTCGATTGATTGTTGTTCGTTATGATCTACTATCCCTCTCTTAGCTAGCATTCATCGAATTGGAATGATTTTCTTTTGCATATAGCTGTGCATTAAAAATTTGAGATCACAATCGATAAGGCCTTGAAATTGCAACATTAATTCAAGATAAAATTTAAACTCAATTCAATCGACCTAAGGAAACATTGAAACCTAACGCACAAATTTAGAGGTCTAGGCTAGTGACATGTTTCAACGTCATTGAACCTAGTAGCTATCGTTTTCCATCTAGAATTAGACAACACTAGTGCGGACTTGTGCTCCCCGTACTGTCAAGTATATAAAGGGAGACCCTCATAGGTTTTAATCCTTTATCCATAGGAAGCTGAGTCTGCTGCCTTGTAATCGTGATACACCGAACACAACATTCGAGGAGACTGCCTGCACGTACGTTAAGTCCTTGATCATTTCTCTTTCATTTGATCACGAAGGTGTATATTGCAGTTCACGGAAACTTGGTACACCCTCTTGCTTATATTTATTCAGTAGTCATTTTGGTCTTTTGGTGTCTCTATAAAATTGAAAACATCATTTAGCACTTGTCCTTTCATGCTCGTTCAACCTGAAAGTGACTAGAGTCATCTTTTGCCTATTTCTTGACTCTTAAAATATGAAAGGGAAGAATTTAGTTTCAATGTCATAAAATCAATTGCCTATGATCACATGCCCATTAAAGATATGTTTGGCTTGTTCTTAATTAATTCCTTAGTGTTTGGTCTTGAAGCCTCGAATTGGTCATCTTGGTTCTCTCCTGTTGTGAGACAAAGTCATGGTGGTGGAACCACCGGTTTCATCGTCCCCTTCATCAACTCCTAGTGGAGATCCTTCTCCTGAAGTTTCTTAAGGGGAACCTCACCCTACTAGGCCTCTTGATTACTAGCGTGCTCTTATAGATAGATACTTCTCCTAATAATATTTTTCAATTTTCCTCCATGACAAATCCCTTTCATGAATGAATTTAAATTTTCCTAGGTCATACCACCATATATCTACCTTTCCTTTTAAGATGAAGGTTACTACCCTGAACTTTATTTTTGAAATGTAGTCATGTACCGTGAAATACTTCTTCATCCTCAGTAACCACGTTTTTTCTTCTTTGGCTTTCATATTCTCTCCATCAAAGTTGGGGGACTTTTCTTTCTTAAATTCCTATGGTATTCATCTTTTTTCACTCCTTCCTTGTTGGTAATGTCTTCAAAGGATATTTCTTTATGATTGATTAGGATTTTATGCTCTTCTCTTCAGAGTGTTCTATGGATTCTCCCCTCTCACAACATCTTCACTAGCTTACCTATGCCTTTTTTATTTACTTTATCCCACTCCGTCAAATCCAAATCCATGCCTCTCTAATTCATTGGGGCTTTTCCTAGAATTCCTCTTGTCTAGGTAAATAGCACCAGGCTCATTTTATTTTTTTATTTGTAAGTCTTCCATGTTATGTAGAGTCATCACACTTACTTCTGCATGTTTCTCTTAGGCCCTAATGATCATTTCACTATCAGCCTTGTGTTGTGGCCAGCAACAACCCCCCTTTTTATTTAGTATTATCACTAATACTAAATAAATGGGGACCCTTAGTCAAAAAAATTTAAAAATTGATTAGTGCTTGTATTTCCTTTTTCAATAAAACTTACTATCATAAATTTAGGAGAATATCCCTTGAAAAATCTAAAAACTTAAGTTTTATGATAGGATAGAATAAAATCATTCTTTAAATAAATATCGCATCGCAAAAAGGTAATGAATACCTCCTTACAAGCGGAATTCTAAGATTGCGAGATCGCGATACGAAACTACGCATTAAAGAACATTCATCACATCGCATGCTTCAAATGTCATATGTTACGCTGAAAATCTCAAAACCGCCGATATGCGATGGCATATATCGCAAATCGCATTTCGCAGAAAAACACATTAATGGAGATTTTTCATTTGCTGCGATCCAACTATTTTGTGATATTGTGATATTGCGGTATTGTGATATTGCAATTTTACGAGATTGCGAACTGCGATATTTCGATTTTGCGATATTGCTAAGCAAATCGCAAATCGCCTTATTGCAAATATTTAAGGCTCATTATAAGAAAAAAAATCTTTCCATAAACTGAGACCTGATTATGCGCTTTAATGTTAATCAATGAATTGGTTGTCAATCATTAATGAAATATGGTTTCGTTCTGATCGAAGAGCTATTTCACGTAAGGTGGTATATTTTATACGTCTTCAGCATTTAAAACTTTCCCGTCATCTTTTTCTTATCATTATTCTCACTTAATTCGTAAACTGCAGGAGCGAAGAACAGAAAACTATACAAAGAAATATTCAGGGTATTATGGGAAAGAAAGACAAGACTCTGAATTATAAAGACAAAGAAATTACGCCCTTGTATACAGACACCGCCTGTAACAAAGATGCTGGTATTACTACTTGGGAAGGCATGTATAATCTACTTGAGGAAGAGAACCCCATAATAATGGAGGTTACAGCTACTGCAGGCTCACATGGGTCTTCTGATGCGTCCATTACAGAGCTAGCTTGCTCATTCTTGCACCGGATAGTGGCAAGGCCCAAAATTCTTCCAAACACGGATATGGTTAAATGGGTACTGGATAGCACTGATATTACAAACAGACAGTTTAAGACTCAAGGTCAAGAACTCATCGGCTCATTTACTCCACAAGATTTGAGACTCATGTATCATTCGCCGGAGCCACAGGCGACTTATAACAAATAGTTCATGGAGAAGTTTGCTAAAGAAAATGAAAACTTGGCAGAATGCACCAAGGACTGGTCAAGGAGAGACGAACCATTAAAAAAGAATAAACACGAGGAGGGGAAAAGAGCAGATGCACCAATAATCAATGACAATCACAAAGAAATTCTCTTTAATAATCGGGATGCACAAATCAGGAAAGCAGAGAAAGCGGCAGAAGAAGCAACCACAGCAGCAAATAATGTTATTGATTGCATAAATGAAAATTTGCACAAGGAAAATTTGATCTCAGAAACTACTCCAGGGTATCTACCGAAAGCACAGAAACTACAGATATACTGGAGATAGAAGGCTCAAGAAAAGGCAGAATCGATTAAAAGGTTAACTAAGTTGAATTGGGATTCTTACTGGGCGTGTTTGGTAAAACCACACAGCCAGTGCATGACTCTCAAATGTATCATCAATTCTGCTGAGAAGATGGCGCCAGCTCTTGCCGATTCCGTTTTCACAGGACAATTAAAGTCATAATTCAGCCAGCCAACTCTTCTCAAACAAATGCTAAACACTTGCAATTTCAAAGAACAAATTCACAAGTAGTTAGTTGTTAGTTTTAATTTTAGATTTAGTATTAATTTTGCTTTATTTTTGCCTAAAAAGAGTACGGTCATTTAAACCGTATCCTACATTTTTGTAATAAATTATTTTTAGATTTAATTAGTAGTATTTAAACCCTTCTCATGCATTTAGAGAAGGGTCCTAAAATTTGTCAAAAACTTGTCCTCAGAACATGCACTTTTGCACCCTCCGAGGAGGTTTTGATGAATGAATGGAACAGGATTTATTGATATCTGCGTTTAATATCTACTACTGATGTTGTACTTTTGTACTCTTAGTGGATGCTGGATTAAGAAGAGATAAGTCATTATTGCTTGAAGCTCATGAGTAGAACTAGTTATAAATGGTACTTTTATCTCTTAACTATTTCTGCCTATGTATTAAAGTGATATTTATGTTCAGTTGTTTATGTATTAATGCTTGAATTCTTGAGTTATCATTTCGCACTTTTGTACGGTGATAGCTATTTGTTTATGCTTAATATATGAGTAGCTTATTATGCGATATGTTTTTCACAACTGTTTCGTCTAACTTTTTATACGAAGTGGTTTATCTTTGTTGAATTCTTTTCTTATAACAGTTGAATGATCTTTATTACCAATTGTTATTTGAAATCATTTTAGATCGCATAATGGAAAGATTACATCCCGGGTTAGTTTAGAATTAGATATTTCTATTTATTAGAATACAATTGCATGTTATAGATTAGAATTAGAATAAAATAATTTCACTTAGGAACTTTTAGAAAGGAAATATCAATTCTCAACACACACACACATATTGAGAAACTGGTCCAACTATCCCCAGTCAGACCCACTATACTAAAAAGAAAAGGAGATGCCAACCAAGGTCCAGACTGGGTGGGTATCCCCCTTGTTGTAGACCCAATTTTCGGGGCTTCAACACCTTGCAACTTCTTATCTCAACCTTCAAATTTTTTAGGGTTTCCATCTAGTTAGAAGAGTTTTCTTCCACATTCTTTCCCATGGATTTCTCTTCTTGATAATATGAGGCTCTTTCCATACTATATTGTTACTCATCTTTTACTTTACATATGGGAGGCATGCTAGTTATTCTGTGTTGTTACACACATGTGGTTGTTAGTCAAATTGACATAACAAGTCAACATGTTAACAAAGTATTCGTTCATAATAATTATGGGTGAATCTTCTTTGACACATTTGATTTTATCCATTAAAATTTATTTCTCAAGGCTCATTTGGTCGAAGTGTTGAACCTAGGCTCTGATACCACTTTGTAGCACAACCTACCATACCACTTATATTTTAATTGGTTGTGGGAGGTTTTATTGATATTTTAATTTAACTTTCTCAATGAAAATCAATATACCAAGTTGTAATAATGTAAATATCTAAAAATTTGCATAACTAATTATTATTGTGTTAAGAAACTCCTCTTCGGAAGTCCCTTCAGTCCCTCCTAACGCTGGTTAGAAACTCCACAATCATATGGAATATGATCAAGATAATTTTATCACATGGGCCACTACTCTGCTTGTTCCACCTGACTCTCTCATAGAAAAACCCCTTTCCCTAGTCAACTTGACAATCATGGATCCTTTCATTGATAATATTGGGGAAGTTATGCCTCATTATGCCTCTAATCTCCTCGGTGTAGAACAAGTCATGCCTGGAACTTAAATCTTGAATTGACCCAGGGGGCACCTTCCATGTGTTCCTTGGCATTGCCACTCATCAAACGAGTCAAGTATTGGGATTCTAATACCGAACTTTCCAGAAAATTGTCCAACTTCTTACCAATTTTTGACGAGAGTCTTGTACCATTTTTATGTCTTGATCCTCCCTAATATACTCAGGATAATTTTGAGAGCATGAATATGTTAGAATATCCTTGGGATGTCCAACCTTTCCATATTGTACAATTTGAATTCAATTGGCATGGCCCCACTTTGGTGAGCCATATGGTTCCCTTTCCCTTCGTGAGTTTGCATATAGAATCCCTTGGCATGTGCCCTATTATGGCCACACCTTAGCATGACCTACTAAACTGTGTCACACTTGTGAATATTGTACATAGTATTGTAATGCTTTATCCTTTTTTTTTGGTGTGTCATGTGAGCATTTTTCATTCCTTATTTATGACAAAAATTCTAAAAAATTATAATACTCAAAAAACCAAAAATATATGGTTTTTTTTTACCTTATCCATGTTTATTTCTTTCATTATGTTATTTAACCATGGGTTTAGTCTATCTAGATGGATTTTACAAGATAGGTTGGTGTTTCTATTGCAAATTCCATTGGAACTTAGGTATGTTTCCTTTACTGGCATACAGGAGTAGGTCATTTTCGCTCATATTTCATTTTGACTATCAACACTATTTTTATGCCTTAGGTCTGACCTTGTCAATTTGTGACTTTTGGCACCTCCTGTATGCATGTCGTAGCCTGTCAGTAGAGCTTACCTACTCATGGATACCCTATTTAGCACCTTCTTTTGGATTCACATCCATGTAGTAATTTTTATTCATATTGTTGTAATCCCTCCTTCTGACCTGCCATGACCTATAATTTGAGCCTCGTGTCCTCGTATTCGTCATATTTATGGCCACACCCCAGGATTATTAAACTCTTTATCCCTTGTGATTGCCACTTTTATCCGCCTATTTTTTCATTTTGAGCCTTGGATTCTATATTCCATCATCATCATTTGCTTGGCCTACCATTCACTTTCACTTGGTGTTTTACCCTTTCTTGGAGGAATCGTTGTGATGAGTGGTCCTATTAGCCAGTCTCTTTTCCTCTTTATGTCATGAAAATTTATAACATTTCCAGAACCTATTTCTACTCTCTATACCACTCGTTCCTCTAGGAGGAGTTTCCTTTAATCTCTTTTCAAACTCCTTAAATTAGAAAATATTGCCGGGTGAACTTGTCTAATTAATGCTCGTTAAAGTACTTGAAGTGTCGTCTACCCAGTATAAGTTTAACCCTTTTCTAGACTAGGATAGAATAATTATGGAAAAGGGATACCCTAGTCTACTGTGGCTAGGCGTTTCCCCCTTGTATAATTTTATCTCTTTTTCGGGCTTGTGAGACAACGTTATGAAAAAGGAACTTATAAAAAGAGAAGAGAGGGAAAATTTCTTTCCATTAGTCATCAAAATGGTAGTGTCAGTCACGTCACCCTTGAAAATGGAACCTACCTACTTCATTATCTCATAGTTGGGTTTTAGCTTGCCTGGGAGCCATACCATCCACGAGTCTCTTTACTCCTCCGGCTAGTTACTCTTCCAGTCATATGGAGCATGCCTCAATGCCTCATGCATCATTGTATGATATCACATGGTTATCATTAGTCTTTCTTCCAAGTCACTCTTGTGTCATTCCGTTATGTGTTCAAGGGAAGTTTGACCCTACATTGACCATCTGCAGTAGCTTGTGTTAGTGTCCAGATGTGAACAATGTTCAAACCCTTTTTCCACATAAATTATCAACTCGAGGGCATTAGTTATTTCAAGACTAACACGCACAGTATATGGAAGAGAAGTCACACAACCTGCTATTTGATCATAGGCTTAAATCAATGAACACGCAGACTACTGTAAAAACAATTAATAGATTGCAGAATTAAAAAGGCATTCACGAAAATTAAAAATTATGTTGGAACAGCAGCAACAAAACCAAGCCAAAACATGAAATCAATGGAAAGAAAGGTAACACAACACTTGATCAGAAGAGTGGGCCCAACTCTATGATCAGGGCTGCAACAAACTCACAATTTATAGGTAAAATAGTAGAGTGATGTGCATTCAATTAATTTCAAATTATGTTGTTACAAAATCTGTATATTCTCTGCTTGACCCCCGATTCACAGTCTGCATGCCCTCTTTATACAATTGTTCATGAATTCACATATTTCCTCTAACAACTACATATATACAATTATACAATTCATTACAACAGCAAGATAATTTCCAAAAGGAAACCATGAAAAAGACTGAAATATTCTTGGGGTGAAACAGATTCTGTTGCGCTATAGCAACAAGTGAAGGAAACGTTGGAAATTAGGAGCTACTCCATGACTTACAATTGTAATCTTCCTACTTTTCCCAAATCTGTAAAAATATCAGAGTTAATGTTTGAAAAAGGTAAAAGCTCCTTGACTATTACTTCATTAATCAAATATCCCATATAAGATAAAATAAAGGGGTTTACCTTGTGTGTTTAAGAACAATAGTGATAGAAAGAGATAGAAAGGTGGGCGAAAATGGGAGAGAAAAGTATACAAATCCGGTACCCAACATCTCCCCCCAACTAGTCTATCTGCATGTCTGCAGGTAGCTCGTCGTCTTAGATCTGGGTTGGAATGACTGTGACTGGCATGAAGCTATGTGAGATCATATTCTTCGACCATTTCCATCCCAGGGGGTTTATAACCTTTCGTTAGAACAAAATCCTTCCACCAGTCTGAGTCAACATTGTATGCAGGAGTATATTGCTCAGTTAGCAACCAAATAAGGGGAAACTGAAACCTCATCCCCATCCATCTGACCCCACAGGTCTGAATGCATGCTACAAGATATGGCATCCTCTCTAAATCCTGTGCAAAGTTAGGTGCCCCAAATGGTTCTCGTCCTCTGATGGCTGAGGATGACAACATCCACCTCCTCAGACAGATATCCAGCGCTTCCTTACGAAACATTGTAATATGTCTGACACAGAGGTCAGCTCACCATTTCTGGTTTGTCAACATGTGTTCTCTATGCCCCTCAATCTATAGGAAGGTGAAATGCTTGTTATAAATATTTTATGACTGGCCATGCTCCTTCCTCATCATTAGCGGCCTTATGACTTGGTTCTCCTCAAACGTGTCATAGTAATTTCTCCATTTAATCTGATTGATGGTGTAGGAGGAAAAATCCCTTAAATAAATGTCCCCCATGAATGGAACAGGGTTAAAAGACTGGTCATGCCTCAAAAATTAACCATGCATGTAGACCTCACACATTAAGTGTTATTTTATAATATCATGAATTTTTAGGATATGGAGGAATTGAATGGGGTCCTTAATCTCGTGCCAAATATCCTTATATATACTTTCAAGACAAAAGAAAATAAATTGTTCATGAAGGAATAAGGCATAGATATGTGCAGGAGGTATGCAGGCCATTACCTGCTGTGCCAGGGAGAACATCTTCTCCTTATCTGATTGCAGCAGCTGCACTTGTTCTTCTAGTTCTTCTATTCTGCCCTTTTGTTTAGCTTGATTCAGTTGCACCTTATCTAACTGGTCTATGTATCCTGTAACGATCCCGACAGCCTATTCTCAAACCAACATTGTCTCTTTATTATGTCCATTCACAGCAGACTTCCACCTCTGGATCTCGGCGGCTAAGAAAATTTCCCGGCCTTCAAACAACTGTTCAATCAGACTAGTATGTGTAGCTGCGGAGGAGACTTCAATTTTTGGCTTTGCTACCCTCCATTTGAATACTTTTACCTTATTTTTCAACTAGGAAACTTGTCTCTTCAACTCCCTAACCTCCCTCTTAAATCTCATGGTTTCATTGAACTGCAACTGGTACCTTTTCTTGAGAGGTAACCTTCTCTTCTCACACTGTTCAATCCATTCCTGTTTGACAATAAATTTAGTTTATGGGCCTATAACAGGCTCAGGAGGTGCAGAATTCTGTCGGTATTATCAGCTGGTTATTTTGTTAGGTCTTTCTGGCTGGGCTCAATATCTTTAAGGGCATCTTCCTCTACAATTACTTCATGGAATCCTGTTGTCTGGTCAGCATTTCCATCGACCACTCTGTGTTCTGGTGTTTCCACGGGAACCCCATATTCTTTACGAGCTTCTGAGTGCTCCAACTGAGATTCAACAATTACTGGGCCGATATTGGCCATATCCTTTCCTGGGTTGAAAAAATTAAGCACCGATGGAACAACTATTTCCTCCATTAATCATTGGGGTGAGAGGAATCCCCTTGCCCCTCTAGGCATCATGGATTGTAACGGAGAGCGGGGAATAGCTTCATCCTCTTTTTTTCAAACTTGGGCCGGACTTTCATGTACTATTACTTCATTCAAGGTCGACGCTGGTTCTTGTGGCACACCATCGATTCCTAGGGTTGTTTCCCTTCTGTCCTCCTGCCCTTTGTGCATCATTTATTCCTTTGACGTCGACACTGGTTCTTATGTGACAGTATCGACCTCGTGGGTTATTTCTCTTGTATCTTTATGTTCTTCATGGATTTCTTTCTTGTTTCCTTGCTCTAGCTAAATCGGGGGTGGTTCTTGTGTAACACCCCACTTGTTTCAATATCCATATATGCTTGGGAAGGTGATGATGTTTCTTGCAAAACAACATCACTTTCCATCCCTCTATCTAACATTTCACTTCCCTGTTCTTCATTGACAAAATTCGACAACTATATGACAGTCTCGACCTCATGCACTATATCCATAATTCCTTCATCTGTGGGCTCCTCACGCGAGGCTGGTTCTTGTGTGGCAGCCTTGACTGTGTCGCAAATTATCTCCTCTACTCTCATTTCTTCAGGTTCTTCCTGATCAACCTCCATTTCCACTTCTTCGGGTTCCTCCTGATCAACCTCCATTTCCATTTCTTCGGGTTCCTCTTGATCAATTTCCTCCAAATGTTCTTCTTCTACTAAACCATTTGGAGAGACTGGTTCCTCTTCTCTAGCAGCAATAATGACTACTATCTCTTCTTTTGAGGATCCATAGAGTTCCAACCAGGAGACTCGAAATCTATCTATTGCATGCATGACTAGTAAACGCACCAATCCATGGTTGGAGAGCACTGCTCAAATCCGGCGCAAACACCGAGCAAACTGTGCCATGTGCCACAACTATTTTAATAGAAAGAAGGGCATGTTTAAGGAATGCACCTGAGCCTATGGAAATCAAAGTTGAGTTAGAATTTTAAAATGATATTTAAATAGAGTTGTGGCCCGCCCTTCGCAGGTTATGTATTTCGTTACAAAACCTGTGACTTCATTCCATGGATACGGCAGAGACTTGCGCTCATATCCTCTACCCAATTGAACTATGCTTTCTCCTGCCTGCAAGAATGATTCGAGAAACTCTGGGAGGGAAACTCTCCGAGCAAACCATTGCTGCCCTTGCTATCTCAACCCGCTAACTTCTGCAATTATCTCTTCTGTGACAGGAATTTCCAATCCTCTGACCCACGAGCCATTCTCATCCAAATTAAGCACTAAATCCATTTTTATTTCCTTGTCAAACCCCTAGAATCTGTCGAAATAGGTATCCCATCCTACATTGGCAAAGATTTTCCATATCTTTGGATTACTGCGGACCAAAGTTGTATTTTCAGGTTCATGCCGCACAGCCATGCACAGACAGTCCACCCATACTGTGGGGACTGTAACAAAACTTCTTGGAACAACAGACCATTGGACAGAATATTAGATACCAAATTTGGAAAAAAAGCATGGTGAAAATAAATGGTGGTAACGGTAAATACAGATGGTAATTCTTGGAAACCGAGAAAAATCATGAAAAAGTATGGTAAGTGCAATGAATAGAATGGTAATTATTTCATATGAAATGGAAAGGACGTGTTACGGATCCTAATGCATATTTAAAAATTATACGAAGTATTGATCAGGACCGTAAGGTGTACCACACACGGTATTGTAATAATGACTTACAAAATCATCATTACACCGTCATTAAATTATGACGACACCCCCCCCTCCCAACTTAAAAGTTGTCTTTTGCAGAATTACTGTCTTCACATGGGATATTTAATTAAATCAGTAAAAGTCACGTGGAGGTGTACCTGGTGGCCTACCTGGACGAAGTGACGGTTGGTAGGATGACGCCACAGTAATGATGCGGTTGGAGTAACAACAGTACGAGCAGCAGCATCCAGAGTAACAATAGTATGAGTAGCAACATTCAGAGTAATAGCAGTGCGAGTAGCAGCATCCGGAGTAACATCATCTGGAGTAACAACAATTCGAGTAGTAGCATCTGGAGTAACATCATCTGGAGTAACATCAATGCGAGTAATAGCATTCAAATTAAAAACATTTGGAGTAACAACATCATGAGTAGCAGAAATCGAGTAACAACACCTTGAGTAGCAGTAACCGAGTAACAGCATCATGAGTAGCAGCAACCGAGTAACAGCATCAGGAGTAGCAGCAACTGAGTAACAACATCCTGAGTAGTAGCAACCAAGTAACAGCATCATGAGTAGCAACAACTAAGTAACAGCATTAGGAGTAGCAGCAACCGAGTAACTGCATCAAGAGTAGCAGCAACCGAGTAACAGCATCATGAGTAGTAGCAATCGATACTTAGAAAAAATTTCTATTTTTAAAACATTACTCCTTAGTAGTAACTCCTGCAAAAAGACAACAAAATAAATAGTAACATTATAATTCTTTATTCTTTATTCTTTACTTATATATATATATATATATATATATATATTATTACTCCTTAGTAGTAACTCCTGCAAAAAGACAACAAAATAAATAGTAACATTATAATTCTTTATTCTTTATTCTTTACTTATATATATATATATATATATATATATATATATATATTATAGAGCAAGGATGCATAGGAATATTTCTCTACGCTGATAACCTTCAAACCATATTTCTCAGAGAGGTGTTTGATAAAAGAATCCTTAGAGGCTGGGTAGTGGTATAATCTTAGGCGATGTCCATTTGCTATGAATGAAGCACGTGTATCGTCAATTATGACTAGCCTGACTGTTCCATTATCAAATATAGCATCCACCTTGTAAGGTCCCATCCAGCAAGTGCAAAGCTTTCCCTTAAAATCCTTAAAGTGGGAGTCATAGAGTAGTGCCCAATATCCCCTCTAAAACAGCTTCTTCTTGATAAATTTATCGTGCCATTTCATTCTTTGCTGCTGAATAGCAGTAATTCTTTGGACAACCATTAAGTGAATTTCATATAGTTCATTTAGATCGATCAGTCAGTGTTTCTGGGCATCTGATAGATCCAAACCAACTTCAAGAGCTGTTCTGAGTGTACTGATTTCAAACTCTATTGGAAACAATGGGGACTTCCCATAAACCAACTCAAATGGTGAAAACCAAGTTTTGTTCCGCCATGTTGTTCTGTACGCCCAGAGAGCTTCAGGAAGTTTCTAAGCCCAATCCCTACTATGGTCTCCCACAGTTTTTGTCAAGATATTTTCCAATGTCTTGTTTGTGATTTCTAATTGTCCATTCACCTGGGGATGGTATGGAGATGTAACCTTGTGTTTGACTCCATATTTCTGCATAAGCTTTGCTATCATGTGTGATGTCAATTGTTCTCCTCCATCTAAAACAATCTCTCTTGGAGTACCATAATGAGCAAAAATTTCCTCAAATCTAAAATCTGAGACTACCTGCTCTGTTTCTTTTGCAACCCATACCAGCAAGAAATCCCAGCTGGCCAAGTTGTCACGTAATCAATACAGACCAGCATGTGAATATTTTGCTAGGAGGGTGGGTTTAAGGGCCGAACGAAGTCAATAGCCCATTTCTCAAAAGGTTCGAGGACTACCTGTGCCTGTAAAGGCATTTCATTAGCTCGACTAGGCTGCCCCATACGCTGGCTATTTTCACACCTCTTGACATAATTTTTTGCATCCTGAAATATAGAACGCCAGTAATATCCCATTTGTAGCACCTTATGGTCTGTGCTTTTGTCTACGAAATTCCCTCCACAAGGGCCATCATGGGCAGCCTTCAGTATTTTACCACCAAAATAGGACCTGATAGGCTACTGATCAAACCACTTCAGTGTAACTATTTCAAACCAATCTTTTGGATAAGGCTTAGCCTCCTCAGCCTGAGAGGGCTCTCTCAATGGTTAATGATATATGATATAGATAGATGGATAACTCTATTATTTGTGTTTTGGTTCAGGTTGAGAAGATGAATGCTTGCTACCATTGGGCTATGGAGTCAGTGATAGGGATAAAGATGACAAAGGATTTCCTTGTGGAAGCTGAGGCTTAAATATAATTCAATGAAAGAATAACACATTTAGGAAAATCAAAATAACTTGAGGTTCAAAGGAAGTCAAAGCATGTGGTACATGAATTCTGAGTAATGATACATCAAGGTATTGAAAGCAAAACTACTGAAAGGGATTTCACCATAGCTAAATACTTAAAGGAATTCATAGCATGATCACTTATGAATTTTGAGTAATAAGCGTTGAAACTATGGAAGAAAAAAAATTCAAATGATAGGACATAAACTCATTGAAATACACTAAGAATCTCAGGTGAAAGGAAAATGGTATTGTTACTGTATATATCAGTCCATCCAAAGCTTTACAAAGTGGTATGCTTTAGATAACATTTTCCAACCTGTAGGTTGAATCTAACATCAACATGTATACATTGGGAATTATGGAGTCAAAGTAGTCTTCCACAAAACATCATAATTAGCTAAACATGGAAGTCAAGGCATTTGGAGTTTAGGTTTATAAGTGAAACAGTAACACAGTGAATAAACACAGTCTACAAGCATGTGAAGGAAGTTACAGAATTATCCAATGAATTCTAAGTAACACATGCTCATACCATTGAAAATAGGTAATTTAAAAATGCCATAGAAATATCAAACACATAAACCCCTTGTGAATCTTGAGTAGCAAAACCAAGCTCTGTATTAAGTTGAAACAACACACAGTCTGCTTACAATATGCACCAATTTTGCCAAAAAGTCTCCAACCCTTTGCTAATTCGACCTAATGCTTCATAAAAAGCCTTTAAAATCTTGGATTCCATGATCTACCACTAGGAGAATTCGAATTCCCATCCATGACACCTAATCTAACCATAAAATAGACTTTTAATTACAAAATGACAAGTAAACAGACTTTGAAGAGTCCTAATCCAAATTGGAGTGAAACTCCTAAATATGCTTGCAACAACCTTATCTAAACTTTAATGCTTCCTTTGATATGTGTAACCTCATGAGGTCTAATTTGGATGATTCCTTTAGTCTTGTTATAAACCCTGCTGATTCATGACCTAACTGTCCTAAAAACCAGGAGACAAAGCTTCCTGATTTTTAGCCCTTAACCTCCATGCTTGTCTTCGAACAACTTTGCTAGCCTTGATGATTGTTTTGTATATGTAACATTTGTTATCATCCCATAAAAACTTCAACCTCCCACTTGTGCAAAAATATACCTTCGAAAAAATGAAGAGGAGAGGGAATATGACTGCGCTACAAAAGCAGCCTGTTTTCATAGCGCAAATTTTTATACCACTGTAAAAACATTCATTTGACCATTATTTTTCTTGATTTTAAACCTAAAACTTCATTTATGATCTTTTTCTTTCAATTTTCAATACTAAACTCTTAAAACCAGTAGTCCTTACCTCCCAATTTCATGCAAAACATGCCAAAACTTCACCTCCAGCAGTTTCGTAGCGCGCTACGAAACTGCTGTGTATGCTCCTTTAACATAGTTTTTTCCAAAAAATCTATAGTTTTGAGGATATTTAAGATTTTTTAAGGTATATCAACATAAAATATATTTATTGTATTTTCTCCTTCAAAAATGATATTTATCTTCATGACAAAACTATTTCAAAGATTTATCATTTTTTTCACTTTTTCATCTGAAAAATAGATGTTGAGGCAAAGCTTTTATCTTCTCATCGATAATGTATTTTGAAAAACTGAAGGAGGATTTTGGAGACCAATTTGTATTTAACTTAAACCTCTCTTTTTTCTTTGAAATACCTCTCCTACTACCTAGAAACTGTCTTTGAACAACCTATGTAAAATTGGAAAATTCTGATTTCTGAAAATATGGCTTCAAAGAAAGCCTTGTATCTCCAAATTGGTAACACTTGTTAGAAACGTGGAATAGGTTATTGTATCTAAAGATTTTATGAAGAGAATTTTCCTTTAGAATTCCAAAATACCTTTTTGTGTGGCCAAAAACTGATCTTGAAGTGAACTACTAAAACCAGAAAGCAGAGTTTTTCTCTCAATGACTTTTAGCAGTTTCGTAGCGCAACTTGAGTCATCAATTTCTCCCACCTCATAATTAATTTGAAGAAAATGAAATAGGTTTTTGTAGTTATGTATGTTAGGAATAAAAATTTCTTTCAAGTTTCAAAAATTAGTTTTCATTTTCTCAGGAACCCCCTTTTAAGTTGACTACTAAAAACTGAAAAACAGGGTTTTTGCCTCATAGTGCGCTACGAAAACAACTTGATTTCGTAGCGCCAATCACCTTTTTTGAACTAGCTGCGCTAAAAAAATGTGGATTCCTATATGATTGTAAAAATTTAACCCAAAACTTCATGGCATGACCCCTAAATGAAAAATATGACCTATCTGACCATGAAGTGAACCTAAAGGACTTTATTTGAAAATGAAAACTGACCTTTTAAAAGTTCTAAATGGATGATGGGATCTTTAAACCATAAAATAAGACTTCTAAACTTTATTTTGAAATTAAAGATGACATATTTGAGACTCTAAGCCTATCACTTTCCCATTCAATCATGAAATGAATCAAAACCTATCTAAAACCTCCTTGAAATCATGACCAAAAGCAGAGTTGACACAATGATGTTTTGAGAATTTTTCGGTGATAACAGTGGCTCCACTTGGGATAGTGTGCCCCTGTGGTACACTAAGAACTGGTAGCTCTAGTGCTACTATCCATCCTTTAAAATAAAACTCTGACATTCTTCCCAATCTACTTAAAAATTTTATGGCCTTCACCTCGGGCTCAAATTTGATGGTCTCTGCAAGAAGCACTCAAATTGTACCTACTAAAAATGCTTAGTCAACCTACCTTGAGCTTATTTTCACATTCCTACCTACCTACCCTATCAGCTGAAATCTCCATTTGTAGCTCAAGGAACTTGAAACTTATAATGAAGCCAATCATTGATCTGATCTCACACTTGAATCTCTTGACTGTGCCTGAAGCAAAAATAAACATGATACTGAAATAACCGAGGCAGCATGAGATATATTTGATATTCAAGATGAAAATATAACTGGAAATCTAAACAATAAATATTTTCCATGTAATCAGTTATAGAGCCATAGAAGACATAATTTGTTTGAAACTTCTCATGACATTCTAAGAATTTGGACCACACATAAATGCTTTGATCAACCAGATAAGACATCAGTTGTGTGCTCTCAAAATGCTTTTCAAACTAATTTTAAAAAACAGTGCATTCTTCCTCAATCTCAAAGGAGAAAGGTAGAAACAGTCTCTCTTTGTGTTCTATCATAGAAAGCTTTTGAAAAGAATGATCATGATCATGAATACTATATGATTGAATTTGACCTTGTAAGCTTTCAATGTCTTTCCCAATGTTCTTAGCAAATTCATCCAAAATTTTCATCTTATCTTCTGTCTTGCACTCAAATAATTTTAGATAAGAAGACAAGGACAAAGAAAAAATTTCATCTATTTCTTCATTAATATGATCATCATTCCATTGTTTGAAACCTTGAATTGAAGGAGAGTTTGCCACCAACTCTGTTCTGTCTATCCATTCCTCCAAAAACATAAGCCAAAAGTCTGCAAATGACTTAATAGATCTGACAAGAAAACTTTCAATCCACTGTTTACATTTCCCTTGAAATGAATCACTGAACAACATAATGCAAACATATTCATGTCTGACTCTAAGAAGCTTAGTAAAATCACAAAAATCTGATATATGTTTCAAAGTTGAACTCAAATCTTCTCCATTGAATTTTGGACCATTCCTTAAAAAATATGTATCCTTGGGAAAATGATCTAGGAAACCATGAATTCCTGAAAAATTTATGCATGCATACCTTGAAATAAGAATGGCGGCATCTGAGTTCTTCATAAATCCAGTGGAATCACCATGAATCTATGAAATTTGAATTCTTCAACAATGGAGTCGCCAAGGTAGTTTTGCAACCTCAAAAATATTTCTAAGCTCCTGCTACCTTCAAGAGTTCAGCTTCATGATTTTTCAGGATATGTATATCTTCAGACTCCCAGCAGACGCACCAAAATGTTACCACCAAAATAGGACCTGATAGGCTGCTGATCAGACCACTTGAGTGCAACTATTTCAAACCAATATTTTGGCTAAGGCTTGGCCTCCTCAGCCTGAGAGGGCTCTCTCAAGGGTTAATGATATAAGATATAGATAGATGGCTAACTCTATTATTTGTGTTTTGGTTCAGGTTGAGAAGATGAATTCTTGCTACCATTGGGCTATGTAGTCAGTGATAGGGATAAAGATGACAAAGGCTTTCTTTGTGGAAGCTAAGGCTTGTATATAATTCAATGAAAGAATAACACATTTAGGAAAATCCCAATAAGTTGAGGTTCAAAGGAAGTCAAAGCATGTGGTACATGAATTGTGAGTAATGATACATCAAGGTATTGAAAGAAAAACTACTGAAAGGGATTTCACCATAGCTAAATACTTAAAGGAATTCAGAGCATGATCACTCATGAATTCTGAGTAATAAGCATTTAAACTATGGAAGAAAAACATTTCAAATGATAGGACATCAACTCATTGAAATACACTTAGAATCTCAAGTGAAAGGAAAGTGGTATTGTTACTGTATATATCAGTCAATCCAAAGTTTTTCAAAGCGGTACGCTTTAGATAACATTTTCCAACTTGTAGGTTGAAGCTAACATCATCATTTATACATTGGTAATTATGGATTCAATTTAGTCTTCAACAAAACATCATAATCAGGTAAACATGGAAGTCAAGGCACTTGGAGTTTAGGTTTATAAGTGAAACAGTAACACAATGAATAAACACAGTCTACAAGCATGTGAAGGAAGTTAGAGCATTATCCAATGAATTCTAAGTAACACATGCTCATACCACTGCAAATAGGTAATTGAAAAAATCCATAGAAATATCAAACACATAAACCCCTTGTAAATCTTGAGTAGTAAAACCAATCTCTGTATTAAGTTGAAACAACACACTGTCTGCTTACAATATGCACCAGTTTTGCCAAAAAGTCTCCAACCCTTTGCTAATTCGACCTAATGCTTCATATAGAGCCTTTACAATCTTGGATTCCATGATCAATCACTAGGAGAATTCGAATTCCCATCCATGACACCTAATCTAACCATAAAACAAAGTTTTAATTACAAAATGACAAGTAAACAGTCTTTGAAGAGTCCTAATCCAAATAGGAGTGAAACTCCTAAATATTCTTGCAACAACCTTATCTAAACTTTAATGCTTTCTTTGACAGCTACAACCTCATGAGTTCGAATTTGGATGATGCCTTTAGTCTTGTTATAAACCCTGTTGATTCATGACCTAACTGTCCTAAAAACCAGCAGACAATGTTTCTTGATTTTTAGCCCTTAACTTCCATGCTTGTCTTCGAACAACTTTGCTAGCCCCTATGATTGTTTTGTATATGTAACATGTGTTAAAATTCCATAAACACTTCAACCTCCCACCTGTGAAAAAATAAACCTTCGAAAAAATGAAAAGGAGAGGGAATATAACTGCGCTACGAAAACAGCCTATTTTCGTAGCGCAACTTTTTATACCACTGTAAAAACATTCCTTTGACCATTATTTTTCTTGATTTTCAACCTGAAACTTCAAATATAATATTTCTCTTTTCTGAAAACCAGCAGTCCTTACCTCCCAATTTCATGCAAAACATGCCAAAACTTCACCTTCAGCAGTTTCGTAGCGCGCTAAGAAACTGCTGTTTATGCTCCTTTAACACAGTTGTTTCCAAAAAATCTACAGTTTTGAGGATATTTAAGATTTTTTAAGGATTTATATCAACATAAAATGGCTTTACTAGATGTTCTCCTTCAAAAATGATCTTTATCTTCATGACAAAACTGTTTCAAATATTTATCATTGTTTGCACCTTTTCATCTGAAAAAAGATGTTGCGGCAGAGCTTTTATCTTCTCACCCATAATATATTTTGAAAAATGGAATGAGTTTTTTGGATACCAATTTTTCATGAATAAAAACCTCTCTTTTTTTTTTGAAATACCTCTCCTACTACCCAGAAACTGTCTTTGAACAACCTGTGTAAAACTGGAAAATTCTGATTTCTGAAAATATGGCTTCAAAGAAAGTCTTGTATCTCCCAACTGGTAACACTTGTGAGAAAATTGAAATAGGTTATTGTAGCTGGAGATTTTATGAAGCAACGCCTCCTTCAAAATTCCAAAATACCTTTTCTTTTTGCCAGAAACCGATCTTGAAGTGAACTACTAAAACCAGAAAGCAAAGTTTTTCTCTCAATGACTTTCACCAGTTTCGTAGCACAAATTGAGTCATCAATTTCTCCCACCTCATAATTAATTTGAAGAAAATGAAATAATTTTTTTATTTAAGTATGTTAGGAAGAAAAACCTCTTTCAGTTTTCAAAAATGAGTTTTCAGTTGCTTAGGAACCCCCTTGGAATTTTACTACTAAAAACAGAAAAACAGGGTTTTTGCCTCATAGTGCGCTAAGAAAACAACTTGTTTTCATAGCGCAAATCACCTTTTTTGAACTAGCTACACTATGAAAACGTAGATTCCTGTATGATTGAAAAAATTTAACCCAAAACTTCATGGCATGACCCCTAAATGAAAAATATGACCTATTTGACCATGAAGTGAACCTAAAGGACTTTATTTGAAAATGAAAACTGACCTTTTAAAAGTTCTAAATGGATGATGGGATCTTTAAACCATGGAATAAGACTTATAAACTTTATTTGGAAATGAAAGATGAAATTTTTGAGACTCTAAGCCTATCACTTACCCATTCAATCATGAAATGAGTCAAAACCTATCTAAAACCTCCTTGAAATCATGACCAAAAGCAGAGTTGACACAATTATGTTTTGATAATTTTTGGGTGATAACATAGTACTTCATAAATATCATCCTCAGATACACAGCACTGAATCTTCTTATCATCTCCTGTATGAAAAAGGTGCCCTGACATCCAATAATATCAGGTACTGTGATGAATAATTTTTCGTCGTTCCCTGTATGACAAATGATGAGGCACTTTCCCTGTAGCAAGATAGTTAGAAATATCTGCATACCACATAGGTTTATTAGAAACTGAAAAAAGATGCTCCTCGGGAAAACTATCTTCTATAGGTGTGCATTCATCATTTTTATCCATTATAGATAGGAAATCAACAACTACATTATATTTTCCTATTTTGTCTATCATTGTAATATCAAATTCTTGAAGAAATAGCAACCATCTTGTAATATGGCCAGGAGTGACAGTTTTAATCATCAAATACCTGATTGTTGCATGATCAATATGTACAAAAGTAGGATACCCGGTGAAGTAATGCCGAAACTTCTTGATAGCATAAATGACAGCCAGGAATTCTTTGTCTGTCACTATGTAATTCAGTTCAGCAGGAATTAGATTCTTGCTGACATAATAAATTGCATATGGTGTTTTATCTACCCGCTATCCTAAAACATCTCCTACTGTTGTTTGAGAAACATCGGCATGTATGTGGAATGGTAATGCCCAATGATGTCCTCGAAGAATTGGAGCTTTACAAATCAGTCCCTTAATTTTTGTGAAAGTTGCTTCACAGTCTTTAGTCCACAAAAATTCTGCATCTTTCGTTAGCAATTGAAAAAGTGGATGTGTTATCTTAGCAAAATTTTCTATAAAACGTCTATAATAACCAGCACAACCAATAAAGCTACATACCTGTGTGGGTGTCTTTGGTACCAAGAAGTATAATATTACCTCTACTTTGGCCGGATCAACTCAAATTCCGATAGCTGAGAGAAAATGTCCCAATAATATCCCTTCTTCCCTCATCATATGGCATTTGACTGTACTCAAAGATACATGGGTCTGCTTACATATTTTGAGTACTTTCTCCATATTTTCCTATCCCTCTTCAAATGAGTTTCCATATGAAGTAAAATCATCCATATATATTTCAACACTATCATCAACCAAATCAGAAAATATTCCCATAATTTCCCTCTGGAAGGTAGCAGGAGCATTACATAGGCCAAATGGGAGGACCCTGTATGCAAAGGTCCCCCAAGAGCATGTGAAATTTGTTTTATCCTAGTCTTTCAGGGCTATCTGGATCTAGTTATATCCACTGAATCTGTCTAGGAAGGAAAATAACTTCTTCCCAGGCAAGGTGTCCAAGACTTGGTCAATGAATGGCAAAGGGAAATGGTCTTTTTAAGTTGCTTTGTTTAGCTCCCTGTAATCTACACAGATCCACCATTTACCATTATTTTTAGGAACAATAACTAGTGGGGATACCCATTGGCTATTTGAGATGGGATAAATGAAACCTACATCCAATAATTTTTGTAGTTCTTCTTTGACAATGTTCTTTAGAGCAGGATTCATTCTCCATTGGGGCTATCTTATGGGGCAGAAATATTCCTTAATATAAATATGATCAGTAGATAAGTTAGCAGGGATCCCCTTCATGTCGATATAATCCCAAGCAAAAGCTTATTGATGATCTTGAAGGACTTTTAAGAGTTGTTTTGTCTGGGATTCAAACAGATTAGCATTAATATTGAGTGTTTTCCCTGGTTCAATCTCTATTGGAATACTATCATGGGATGAGGTTATAGGAATGTCTTCAATTTCATCTTCTGGTTCAATGTTTTCTTGTGTTTCACAGCTTATGGCAGATTGTAAAATTTGATGAGTTGAATTGGAAACAGAACTTGGATCACTAATAAAAGTGTTGATGGCATCGTCCTTGATTTCTGTTTTGAATTGAAGGGCCTGCCCAATAGTGAGGATTGGTCTAACTTCTTCATTTTCAAGTTCAAGCTCTTCTATTGGTAGAGGTTTCTGACTGGTTAATAATTGTTTCGATGGGAAAGGCTCCACAGAAGGGTAGAGGGTAAGATTATTTGTAACTGTCCCAATTGATATGATCATATGCCCAGATTGGCACCCTATGTAGGTGTCTACAGTTGCGAGCCAAGGCCTTCCCAGGATCAATGGATGACCACCAACTGAAGATCGAGTCTGTAATACAAGGAGGTCTACAGAGTAATTCCACGAATCCAATGAAATGGTCACATCTTCCAATTTCCCCAATGATTTAATTGTAGACATGTCTGCTAGTTCTAGGATAGTAGGGATTGGCTTAATGTTTCCAAGACCTAATACATTCATTGTTTTGGTGGTAATAATGTTGATGGAAACTCCCAAATATACCAGTACGTTTGGGATTTCAACCCCATTGATTTATACAATTAGAATTGGGTTTCCTAGGTCTCCATATTTCACAGGCATGATCCTTCCTAACATGATGTCGTACAGTCTACCCATCACATGAATGGTTAATTTATCCCTAGGTTTCTTCCCTGGTTTCTTAGAGCAGTAATCTTTGAGACTTTTTGCATATATAGGTACATCCCTCATGGCTTGTAATAGGGGTATTTTGACAAAAAGATTTTGAAATTCCCCCAGGAACTCAAACTCTGCCTGAGGGTTTTGTTTGTTCAAGGTCAGTCTTTCAAGATATGGAGGATAAGTTGAATGACCTTGATTAGGAATAGATTGGGGAGGTGTCTGATTTGTTATGTTTTGGTCTAGTTTATCCCCAATTGTCTTATGTTCTAGTTCTGTAACTTCACTATCAATCTGTTCAATAATAATAGGTGAAGTGGGAGTATTCACTACCCGTCCAGATCGTAAGTTTATTTCGTTAAGTCCTGCGGTGGAAATGCTATAAGATGGAAGGTTAAGAGTATTTGTTTGTTGGACCCCTTTATTATTAGGATTCTGATTGGGCTAGATAGGAAGTTGGGGTCAAAGGGCTGGGTTACTAGGAGGTACATTAGAGGGCAACTGAAGTTGTTGTTGAGGCATGGATTGAGGAAACTGACCAGTAGGAGATGGTCCACGCCAGTTCTGATTCTATGAAGGATTCGAACTGGTCTGGGGAACCCATTGTTGCCAAGGGGGGTATTGATATTGAGACCACATAGGTGAAAATGGTACAGACTGAGGACCCATATTAAAATTATTAAAATACAGGGATCGGTCCTTAAACATACCCGAATTCATAGCTGGTGATCAAGGTTGCCATGTATTTTTCGGCCCCATGAAGTATAGCTAGTCTACCACATTTTCTTCAATTACCCCTTGAAAAACTACCTTCAGTCCAGTAAAGGAAGGGTATGAGCTGGTCGCATGAGTCTGTTCACAGATCGTGCAGGCTTCCACTATGTTTAATGGGCATTCTTTCAGGGGATGCTTATTTCTGCACCGTGGGCAGAATATAGCCATAGTCTTCTCCAAATCTATCTATTTTTGTTTTGCTTGCAAAGTGTCCATCCAGGCGGATAATTTTCTCAGGATATCAGTCCTTAGATTATCTAGTAGGTTTCCAATTTCAACCTTTGTAACCCCTATGTTAGCCACCTATAATATTTTGTCAAAGAAAACAGGTGGCTAAATATGTTTATGAGCCTTCAAGAGAAACATTTCCTTTGTAAATATCTCATTCTTGAAGCCTCCATGTGTCCTCTATCCTTTAAATAATCTTCACTATTGTTTCCACTAATGTAGACTGTTGTTTATGAAAGAAACTGTTTTCAAAAGGCCTCTGAAACTTCCCATTTTCACTTATTTCCCTTCATTTTCATAAAGCCTTCTTTTCATCTTTTAAACCCCCAATTCCCTTTAAAAGCCTCCAAAATCCCTTTAAACCTCTGAAAATCCCTTTTATAGGTTTAAACACCCCTTTTTCCCTTCTACAAAAAGCCAAAAAAACCCTCAAAAACCTTCATTTTTGGCCTAAAAACCCATTTTTTCATTAAGGCCTTAAGCCCCTTTCGGCCTTAGCCCGGCCCCTTTTCCGCACATGACCCTTAACCATAACCAGGCACTAATCGCTAATCACAATCGAAGTTTCCTTTCCCCGACTTTTCCTTTGTTCTTCCAATTTTCCATGCGATGAGCCCTTCTCCTCCCGACCTCCGAATTCAATCTCCACTGTCGATCTTTCAGATCCAATGGCCAGTGCTCAATTGCATCATGCCCATCCATCATGTTGCCCTCCGCCTGTGTGATTCCTGATTTAATCTAGACCATTGATCATCCTTTCGATCCAACGGCCTTCGCTCCATCGCAAATCGGCAATCACAATTTCCCTTTTCCCTTTTCCTTGCCTCCTTCGATGCCGATCCCCCGATTTGATCTAGACCGTTGAATCCATAGGAACTGACAGCCAGGATTCAATCGCGCTCTGCCCATAATCCTCAGTCATCACCCTACCGATTAAATCCTAACCATTGAATCCATAAGAACCAACGGCCAGGATCTAATCGTGCTCCGCTTATTCCTTTCCCCATTTTACTGTTCCGTTGATCGCCGATTAGATCTCCACCATTGATCTTGCTTCTGATCCAACGGCCAGTGCTTAATCGCACATCACACATCCAATGCCCCATTTTATTTTCACCTCTGATGTGCGATCCCTGATTTAATCCCTGCCGTCCATTCCTACATATCCTACGGCTCCCATCTTTCCGCTCATTCACTTACCCCATTCAAAACTCTGGTTTCTCTTTTAATCTCAACCATCTGATCCACAGATCTAACGGTCCTAACTCAACCCCACCGTATGTTCTGCCCGCACACATTGCTTCCTATCGCGTTTCTTCCACACCGTCGGATCTAAGGCCCCAGATCCAACGGTCACCATTCAATATCGCGTAATTTTTGTGCCCCAAGCTTAACATTTCAAAATTGCGCGATATCAGTAGTTTTGGGAATCCATGCATTAGTCTTTGTATGGAATCACGTTTTTTTGGGAATTTCTGGTTTCCCCCTTTTTGTTGTGCGAAACCCATTCCCGGTTCCGCTTCACCGCCTACCCTCCACAACTTTAGCTTTTAATCCTGACCGTCGATCTCTGAGATCGAGCGGCCCACATTATATCACATTTTCATTCATCCACCACTCATCGGACCTTCCAAATGACTCCATTGAAAGATCTCCACCGTTGATCTCTTTTGTGATTCGGCGGCCCTTATTTAACCTCCCTCCGTATTCCCGGTCCCACCACCGAACGCCATGTTTCCTCTCATTTTCACCCTTTTCCTATGTATTTTCCTAAACATAGAATTTTATGTTTTAACACTAAAATTTATTATTCACACCTACTTAGTCTAAACCCCAGTTTTCATGGTGTTGCGCCACGAAATCTTTCTCTGTTGCATACATTTTCTCTGCACTCACTCCTCCACCTCCGCTAAATCCTTCTGAAGCAGTTTTAAGCCACCGCACAAGATTTCATAACAGGTTTTTCGTATGTTTGCAATTTTTCACGACTGATGAAGCATGAATGTTTTCCACAGTCACAGTCATGGTCATACATAGTGCTGAGAGATTGTCTCAGAGCCGAAGATTGCAGAAGACACCACTAAGGAGTTTTAAAAGAATTTTTACCAAAGATCAGTGTTATTAACCCTGACATAAACCCTCCAGCGCCTCTGTAGCCTACATATTCACAGACACAGGCCAGAAGCAGCAGCAAAGAGTATCAGAAGAAGAATTAAAGAGGATCAGTGCATAAAATTGAAGATTAATAACTTAATCCACAGTTACAGACAAATAATCGGTTCAAGGACCATAAAGGATATCAATGAGGCTTAATGAAGCCTAAATCACATGACAAGTTATATCAGTGCTTTCATATCAGCAGAATGTTCTTTTTCCCAAGAAGGACAAATTACATGCCCATCCTCCATTTTCCATCGAGCACCAGAACCATTATTACACTCACAGAAGTCCTTAAAACTATCAGGATAGCAGTTATGGAAGTATGGAAGACCTGAAAGAACTTCAGTCACCTTACTTATCTCATAAGGAAAAATAGAGTACTACAGCCAGAAGAGTACTTCAAAGAACATATCTGAAGTTATGGTCAATCTGAAAAAGACTTCCAGACCAGCCTAAAGGGTACGAAACAAGTTAATGCAAAGCCATTATGCAGAGTGGGCATTAGAATTCTTCCTCCCCTCTGTCTTAATGGATCATTCAAGTTCATATATATTACTCTACCTCCTCATTCACCTATAAGTATTCACTGAAAATTTGTTGTTGGTTGTTGGGATTTTATTGATTGTTAGAATTGTTATTGATGGAAATAGCTGAGTAGTTTGTATTATAGTAGGCTAGGAAGAGAAGTTCGAACTGTAAAGATCCATCGGACTCAAAGTATGTGACTGGTTTTGCACATCAATTGAACAAGCAGATTCATAAGATCTTGGTCTATATTATTGGTGATGTTTCCTTACTGTAATTGTCTCCTTTCATGTTTTATCATACTATCCATTATTATCTGATAAAGAACAACAAGCATAGATTATGACATACTGTTGGAAGTACCCTAAATCTCACTGTCAAATCTTTATCTTTATTTTTTCCTCTAATTGTGTATCTAAGAACAAGTTCAAGATAATTTAACTAGTATAGAATTTGGTTTCTCCATGCTTACTGATGTATGAGTTTAAAGTTTGTCTCTTAAATGTTCTTGTTTGATTTTAGCTGGAAGAATTGGGAAATTGGGAGATTAGAGTTAGCCCTGTCTCACTAGGTTCCTTTTCCAACAGTCAGCCTTTCAAGATCCCTTCGAGTTGGTGTCAAAAGCAGTGAAGGTTAAAATCCTTTCTCTAATCTTAGGCCTTACTCTATGTTCAATCTTAAATGTGTTCTACCTTCTGAAAGTGGTTATGAGGACTGCTGGATTGTCTTCCTTGAGAGTATGTTGAAAGCAGGCTAAGTTAAAAGTCTTTACTTGATCTTAAGCTACCATTTGTGTCTTTATTGAGAGTTTCCTCTGAAGTATGTCAAAATTAGGATAGGTTCAAATTCCTTACCTGATCTTAGGCTGCACTTTGGTCTCTTTCTTTCACCCATTCTTGATGTTCCATCTCACCATCTATCTAAAAAGATCCTTTGGTATAGATGACTTGCCCTATGGAAACCCTTGGATAGTTGTTATGCAAGCAAAACCCTTTCATGACTCCATAGCCCAATGGATTGGCACTTCTCTTGACCTATATTCCCATGCTGAAACATCCTTCTATTTAGTTCCTCCTTCATTTCCATAACCTTCTCAGTTAATGATCTCCAATCAAACAAACAAATCAAAAACCCTTGCGCTTCATAGCTAGCCTAACACCTCAATTTGAGCCTTAAAGATACACCATTCTTTACATTTATAGAAAGATACCTCTCTGGATCCAGGAGGGATAGATCCTAGGATCCCAAAGTGGTTTGATGTTTTCTTGTCTTTTGGTCTTGCCAATATGGCCAAAACATAGGAACCACAACATAATGGCGACGCCAATAGGGAATTTCTGAGTGATTTCCATCTTATACATCCTTAAGATCTCAGAAAACCCATAATCTCCTATATTGGTATTTAATTGCTGATGGTGGATAGCAGCCTGCTTCAAAACATTGAAAATCCTCCATGTGGTGACTCTGCAATTCCTAATAGACCTAAAGACTCCACTAGAGGAAGAACCTGAAAAATGGCCAGACATTCTAGAAGGATAGAACATTCAGGCTGGATTTGGTTTCAAGAACTCATTGTTTTTATCTACACCTACGTCCTATCCTACTTTAAGCCTGATCAAGTGTGCAAAGGTGAGATCCACATTGATTATGGGAAAGATCTCAAGCCTCAGTTTTTAGATCATGAGCAGACCTATACACCTGTGAAAAACCTAGTGAAACAAGAGCCTCATGATGTATCTCTTACCCCTAATGAAACTTCAAGCATTCATAGGTCTCTTGTTGCACTAACTACACCCACAAATGTCATAGAAAGATATAAGCCTCTAGTTTTGTCTCTTATATTCCAACCCATTCCTGTAGGACTTACAAATAAGCTGCCTCTTTTTTACGGAGAAAATTCAAAGATCACTGTTGAGCAACACGTTCAAAATATTAAGGATTTAATTGACTTATTTGAAATAGAAGAAGATGATGTGTGTATTAGAATGTTTGCCTTATCATTACAAGGAAATGTTAAGAGTTGGTTTAAGGGCCTTCCAGCTGCAAGAATCATCAATTTTCATCAATTCACTCAAGTTTTCCTTGATAAATGGGCAGTCCTAGGAAATGTTTTCCTCATCCTAGAAGAATACCAGAACTTGAAAAGACAACTAGGAGAGACAATACAATATTTTTCAACCAAGTTCAATAAGGTATACAATGCAATACCTACTGAGATAAAACCACCGTTGGGATGGGCCCTATTGCACTATTCGAGTTCTTTTGACCCTGAGGTGGAATTCCATATAAGAGAAAGAGAGCCTGCAAGCCTGGAAGAAATGCAGAACATAGCAATTACTGTCGAATACAACATATGGTGCAGGGAGGAAAAATTAAAAGCAATAAATAAGGACTAAGTAGAGCAAAGAAGGTTGATCTCTGCAGAAACCAAGTTGGAAATATTAATAGAGACAGCCAACAACTTAATAAACTTAAAAAGGGAAGAATATGAGGTTGAAACTAGAAATTATTATTCGAAGGGACCCACAACTTTTCCTCAGGAAAAACAAACCAGGTCACTGCAAGACATAAGCTACATGCAAAGAATGTATGATAAAAAAGATTTCAAATCAAAAAATGAAATTGAAAATTATTTTGAAGAAAGACTTGCTGAGAATCCAGTAGGTTGGACTGGTGACATTGCTTATAATTATGATTTTCCTAATTATGATCTATCTGATGATGATGTTCTCCAAACAGAATTTGATCTTGCAGGTCATCATTAGTAGATTTGTGGGAGGAAGATCAGTTCCATCAACTTCCAGAAAGTGATGAACCAAGTTAGGCTATTTATGATACTGATGAAGAAAGTTATGAAAGTCTAGTAGCAGATGAAGATTAATTGAATCTTCAATCTGATTTACCTTAGATCATCAGTAACAGTTTTCATGTGATTGGGGATCAACAGCCTTTCAGCTCAAAGGATGAGGAAGAAAGCAATGAAGAAACTCTCGAGAAAGTTGAGTATCCTAAACCTTCTCCTAAAAGGGTTGAGGTAATCAAAGAAACCCCTGCTCAAGAATATGTTAATATTTTCATAGAGTTCATTCCACTCTAGCAGAACCTGCCAGGGCTACAAGAGGACAACACTGCCAAATATGATGAGTCCTCCAGTTCAGGTTACAATAAAGATGAGGAAGATTTTATTTCTCAAAGGGATCTTCTCTTTTATCCAATGGAAAAGGAAGCAATCCTGGTTGAAAACTACTTGTCAAATACTCACAACCAGGTATTATTTCAAGATCCTTATGCTCATTTCCTGCAGATATTTGAAGAAGGATCAAAGGTCATCAAGAGCATCTTGTTGCAGGAAACAAGAAACATTTTAAAATATGTTGTTAATAAAAAAAGAGAATGGGAGTGGCCCTGCCTACACAACATGCTCAAAGAGATGAGCAGATACTAGTCATGGGATCATCTGATTGACTGGATGTATTGGAAAAGAGAGTTTGTCAGCTAGACATGTAAATATTTCAAGTTAGAGTAGGATAGTTAGGAATTCTCAATAAAGCTCAGCCTGTAAGCATGTATTTAGTTGTTTTTAATTTCTGCAAATTCCAGTCCATGTGCAGCTTGTCTTTATGCTATGGACCCATAGCCAATCAGACAGTCTAATCTTGGTTTGGCTGTGTTTCAATTTTTGTTTTAGAATGTAGAGAATGAAAATCTGTCAGACAGTTTAATCTTGGCAGATATTAGTTTAGGTAGAGAAGCTATGATTCCAACTGTTTAATCTGGTCTCATGGACGAATAAGGGTAGAATTATATTAGTTTTTGCTTTCAATAAAAAATTTGATGATGTGAAAGGTCTGCAAGTCTAAGTGCACCTTGAAGAAAAAATGTTAGGATAGTAGGATGGGTAGGTAGTTGTTTGGGAAAATGTTTTCCACTGATATAATATCCATCATGTTTGTAGTAGCTGATCAAAGAAGAGAAATATGGTCAAGTGCCAGGCATCTGGCCTACTTCCAAAGATTATTTCTGAGATTCTTGTCACCTTCAAGAATATGCCATCCCCATGTGGAGCCATTGTTAGCCACCTATAATATTTTGTCAAAGCAAACAGGTGGCTAAATATGGTTCTGAGCCTTCAAGAGAAAAAATTTCTTTGTAAATCTCACATTCTTGAAGCCTCCATGTGTCCTCTATCCTTTAAAAAATCTTCACCGTTGTTTCCACTAATGTAGCCTATTGTTTATGAAAGAAATTGTTTTCAAAAGGCCTCTGAAACTGCCCATTTTCACTTATTTCCCTTCATTTTCATAAAGCCTTCTTTTCATATTATAAACCCCCATTTCCCTTTAAAAGCCTCCAAAATCCCTTTAAACCTCTGAAAATCCCTATTATAGGTTTAAACACCCCTTTTTCCCTTCTATCGAAAGCCAAAAAAACCCTCAAAAACCTTCATTTTTTGCCTAAAAACCCATTTTTTCATTAAGGCCTTAAGCCCCTTTCGGCCTTAGCCCGGCCCCTTTTCCGCACATGACCCTGAGCCATAACTAAGTGCTAATCACTAATCACAATCAGATTTTCCTTTCCCCAACTTTTCCTTTGTTCTTCCAATTTTCCGATGCGATGAGCCCTTCTCCTCCCGACCCCCGAATTCGCCACCGTCGATCTTTCAGATCCAATGGCTAGCGCTCAATCGCATCGCGCCCATCCATCATGTTGCCCTTCGCCTGTGTGATTCCCGATTTAATTTGGACCATTGATCATCCTTTCGATCCAATGGCCTTCGCTCCATCGCAAATCGGCAAACGCAATTTCCCTTTTCCATTTTCCTTGCCTCCTCCGATGTCGATCCCCCGATTTGATCTAGACCATTGAATCCATAGGAACCGACAGTCAGGATTCAATCACGCTCTACCCATAATCCTCAATCATCACCCCACCGATTAAATCCTAACCGTTGAATCCACAAGAACTAACGGCCAGGATCTAATCGCACTCCGCTTATTCCTTTCCCCATTCTATTGTTCCACTGATCACCGATTATATCTCCATCGTTGATCTTGCTCCTGATCCAACAGCCAGCGCTTAATCACACATCCCACATCCAATACCCTGTTCGCTTTTCACTTCCGATGTGCGATCCCCGATCTAATCCCCGCCGTCCATTCCTAAAGATCCTACGGCTCCCATCTTTCCGCTCATTCACTTACCCCATTCAAAACTCTGGTTTCTCTTTTAATCTCAACCATCCGATCCGCATATCTAATGGTCATAACTCAGCCCCACCGTATGTTCTGCCCACAAACATTGCTGCCTATCATGTTTCTTCTGCACCGTCAGATCTGAGGCCCCAGATCCAATGGTCACCATTCAATATCGCGTAATTTTTGTGCCCCAAGCTTAACGTTTCAAAATTTTACGATATAAGTGGTTTCAGGAATCCTCCAGTCAGTCTTTGTATGGAATCATGTTTTTTTGGGCATTTATGCTTTCCCCCTTTTTGTTGTGCGAAAACCATTCCCGGTTCCGCTTTACCGCGTACCCTCCGCAACTTTAGCTTTTAATCCTGGTCGTTGATCTCTGAGATTGAGCGGCCCACATTATATCACATTTTCATTCATCCACCACTCATCGGACCTTCCAAATGAATCCATCGGAAGATCTCCACCATTTATCTCCTTCATGATCCTACGGCCCTTATTTAACCTCCCTCCGTACTCCTAGTCCCACCACCGAACACCCCATTTCCTCTCATTTTGGCCCATTTCCTATGTATTTTCCCAAGCATAAACTTTTTTGTTTTAACACTAAAAGTTATTATTCACGCCTACTTAGTCTAAACCCCAGTTTTCGTGGTGTTGCACCACGAAATCTTTCTTTGTTGCATACGTTTTCTCTGCACTCACTCCTCCGCCTCCGCTAAAGCCTTCTGAAGCAGTTTTAAGCCCCTGCACAGGATTTCATAATAGGTTTGTCATATGTTTGCAGTTTTTCATGACTGACGAAGGATGAATGTTTTCCACAGTCATAGTCATGGTGATACATAGCGCTGAGAGACTTTCTTAGAGCCGAAGATTGCAGAAGACACCACTAAGGAGGTTTAAAAGCAAGTTTACCAAAGATCAATGTTATTAACCCTGACATAAACCCTCCAACGCCTCCGTAGCCTACATATTCACAGACACAGATTAGAAGCAGCAGCAGGGAGTATTAGAAGAATAATTAAAGAGGATCAGCACATAACATTGAATATTAATAACTTAATCCACAGTTACAAACAAAGAAGTGGTTCAAGGACCATAAAGGATATCAATGAGGCTTAATGAAGCCTAAAGCACACAACAAGTTATATCAGTGCTTTCATATCAGCAAAATGTTCTTTTTCCCAAGAATGAAAAATTACACACCCATCCTCCATTTTCCATCGAGCACCAGAAAAATTATTACACTGACAGAATTCCTTAAAACTATCAGGACAGAAGTTATGGAAGTATGGAAGACCTGAGAGACCTTCAGTTGCCTTACTTATCTCAGAAGGCAAAACAGAGTACTACAGCCAGAGGAGTACTTCAAAGAACATATATGAAGTTATGGTCAATCTGAAAAAGACTTCCAGACCAGTGTAAAGGGTACAAAACAAGTTAATGCAAAGCCATTATGCAAAGTGGGCATTCGAATTATTCCTCCCCTTTGTCTTAATGGATCATTCAAGTTCATATCTACTATTCTACCTCCTCATTCACCTATAAGTATTCACTGAAAATTTGTTGTTGGTTGTTGGGATTTTATTGATTGTTAGAACTATTATTGGGGAAAATAGCTGAGTAGTTTGTATTATAGTAGGCTGGGAAGAGAAGTTCAAACTGTAAAGAGCCATCGGACTCAAAGTATGTGATTAGTTTTGCACATCAATTGAACAAGCAGATTCATAGGATCCTGGTCTATATTATTGGTGATGTTTCCTTACTGAATTGTCTCCTTTCATGTTTTATCATACTGTCCATTATTCTCTGATAAATAACAGCAATCATAGATTAGGACATATTGTTGGAAGTACCCTAAATCTCACTGTCAAATCTTTATCTTTATTTTTTCCTCTAATTGTGTATCTAAGAACAAGTTCAACATAATTTAACCAGTATAGAAGTTGGTTTGTCCATGCTTATTGATGTATGAGTTTAAATTTTGTCTCTTAGATGTTCTTGTTTGATTTTAGCTGGAAGAATTGGGAAACTGGGAGATTAGAGTTAACCCTGTCTCACTAGGTTCATTTTACAACAGTCGGTTTTTCAAGATCCCTTTGAGTTGGTGTCAAAAGCAGTGAAGGTTAAAAGTATTTCTCTAATCTTAGGCCTTACTCTATGTTCAATCTTAAATGTGTTCTACCTTCTGAAAGTGGTTATGAGGACTGTTGGATTGTCTTCCTTGAGAGTATGCTGAAAGCACTCTAAGTTAAAAGTATTTACCTGATCTTAAGCTACCCTTTGTGTCTTTATTAGGAGTTTCCTCTGAAGTATGTCAAAATAAGGATAGGTTCAAAGTCCTTACCTGATCTTAGGCTGCACTTTGGTCTCTTTCTTTCACCCATTCTTGATGTTCCATCTCATCATCTATCTAAATATATCCTTTGGTATAGATGACTTTCCCTATGGAAACCCTTGGATAGTTGTTATGCAAGCAAACCCCTTTCATGACTCCATATCCCAATGGGTTGGCACTTCTCTTGACCTATCTTCCCATGCTAAAACATCCTTATATTTAGTTCCTCCTTCACTTCCATAACCTTCTCAGTTAAATATCTCCAACCAAACAAAAAAATAAAAAACCCTTGCGCTTCATAGCTAGCCTAACACCTAAATTTGAGCCTTAAAGATACACCATTCTTTACATTTATAGAGAGATCCCTCTCTAGATATAGGAGGGCTAGATCCTAGGATCCCAAAGTGGTTTGATGTTGTCTTGTCTTTTGGTCTTGCCAATCTGGCCAAAACACAGGAACCACAACACCCTCCACCAGAAGTCTTTAATGACCGAATTCCTTGCATGCTCCTTGCATCCCTTCCTTAACACTGAATGCAATAGTCGCAGATTGTGTCGAAGTATTCTTTTGAAATATCCCCCTTTCCCACTATGTTCAGCAGTTTCAGATAATATTCCCTAAGCGCGTGGAGAAGAATGATCTTCAGAATATCCTTATCCAGGTCACTATGGCATGACCTTTGTAATATATATTTAAATCGTTCCAAACAATCTTCCATGTTCTCATCCTCTTTCTTTACAAACTTAAATATTTCCTCCTTAATATCACGGGATTTGCAGTAATCTTGGTATTTCTCCAAAAAGGCATCTTTCATCCCTTCCAATGAGGTAATATTTCTCCCTCCTAAACCCATGAACCATCGTAGGGCTGTCCCTTTTAGGGTAGCAGGGAATATTTTTAGTTTCTAAGCATCAAAGACATAATCATACCCTCGACAGACAATGTCGAATTCGAAGAGGAATGCATCAGGGTCTTCCGAAGAAAACCCATGAAAATTAGGTAGAGTTTTTAAAGGGATGGACTTCATCGGTGCATCACCTATAATGTTTCCAATTGGAAAATCAATAGAAGAACTTGAAAGTGCCATAAATATCCTCCAATACTCACCTGGGATTTCAACTGGTTCTGTGATTGGAACTTGAGGTGATTCTACCGTAGGAGGTTTCACCACACTCCGTCGGTCTTTTGGTGATGAAAAATCCTTTAGAAACTCCCTTTCCAAATCAGAATTGCTTGATTCAACTGTGGGAGGCTTCACAACACTCCCTTGATCTCGTGATGATGAAAACCTTTTTGGAGGTTCTTCTTCCCAATTGGAATTGCTTAGTTCCTTTGACCCTCTGCTTGCTATTTCTTCCCCTTCTGCTGACAGCAGGGATTGCTCCTCCACCAATACCTTATTTACTGCTTCTTCCATCGTCGAAATAATTTCCTCTGGTACCGTGGCTGGAGCTAGCTGTTCAACCAACTGCCCTTTGGACCTCATCTGAACCCTTACCCTGACATCAACACAAGAGGATACTTTAGATTTAGCCTTTTCGATGATCTCCTGAATATAAAACTTCCTTCGTAGATCCTTTCCTTTCTTTGGGAGCCTTCCTCTGCCCCTCTTATTCAGATATTTATTCAAACAATTGGTGAGAAGAATTCATCAAAAATGGAAAAAACACTCAGGACCCAGAGTAGGACAGATAACTTCCTCCCTGGGACAAGAGAGTAGGTTCAAACAACAAATCAAAATAAAAGAGAAAATCATATTTCAGGACCTGAAGTAGGGTATTCAAGTACCCTCCTCAGGACGAGAAGTTGGCCCCTTCATAAAATAATCAAAAATCAGAAAAAAAACTGAAAAATATGCCCAGGACTTAAGAGCAGGGTAAAAAATACCCTCCCTAAGACGAGAGATCGGTCTTTAACAAAAGAAAGCAAAGCAAGGAAAAAAAAAACACACTATGCTGAGGACTTGGAGCAAGGTAATAGATGCCCTCCCCAAGACGAGAGATCAATTCTTAAAGAAAACAATAAATAAACATAAAAACACAAAACACTACGCTCATAACTTGAAGTAGGGCAATAAATTCCCTCCCCAAGACGAGAGATCGACCCTTAGATCAATTGCAGATCATGTTCTTGCACCTTGTTAGCCTTCCCCAGCAACGACGCCAAAATATTGGTGTCTAGATGTGAAAAATGTTCAAACCCTTATTCCACATAAATAATCAACCCGAGGGCATTATTTATTTGAAGACTAACGCGCACACTATATGCAATTGCAGTCACACAACCTGCTATTGGATCACAGGCTTAAAACAATGAACATGCAGACTACTGTAATAGCAATTAAATAGATTGCGGAATTAAAAAGGCATATACAGAAATTAAATATTATACTGGAATAGCAGCAACAAAACCAAGCCAAAACATGAAATCAATGGAAAGAAAGGTAATGCAGCACTTGATCAGAAGAGTGGGCCCAACTCTCTGATCAAGGCTGCAGAAAACTCACAATTTACAAGTAAAACAACAAAGTGTTGTGCATTCAATTAATTCAAAATATGTTGTTATAAATATGTATATTCTCTACTCGACCCCCGATTCATTGCCCGTGAGCCCTCTTTATACAACTGTTCAGGAAATCAAAGATTTCCTCTAACAATTGCATATCTACAATTATACAATTCGTTACAACAGTAACCTAATTTCCAAAAGGAAACCATGAGAAAGTCTAAAATATTGCTGGGGTGAAATAGAGTCTGTTGTGTTGTAGCAGCAAGTGAAGGCAATGCTGGAAATTAGGAGTTGCTCCATGACTTACAACTGTAATCTTCCTACCTTTGCCAAATCTATAAAAATATTGGAGTTAATGTTTGAAAAAGTTAAAACCGCATTGAATATTAATTCATTAATAAAATATCCCATATAAGATAAAATAAAGGGGTTTACCTCATATGTTTAAGAAAAATAATGATACAAACAGATAGAAAGGTGGGTGAAAATGGGAGAGAAAATTATACGAATCTGGTACCCAACAGCTTGTTAACCCTTTTTGAGTCGGCCATCCCTGTGTCAGTTGTACTTCATTGACATCATCCATACATCACATCATTCTAGTCTGTTCCGTGTTGATTTATGGGAGATACATTAAGGCCCTCCTCTGAAATGTCTTCTCCTATCAACTTAAACTCATTATCCAGGAGTTTGATCTAAGAATTAGTAGTACCTTGCAACTTGTAGACCTCAATGGCAGGGTTCCTCTCGATCAACAATGAGTTTACATCATTGGCTCCTGATTGGTCGAGTTCAATGGTGTTCTATGTCAGCTCATTTATTCACACTTAGTGTACTGTAATACGTACCTTGGGATCCATTTTCCTCATTGCTGGATTTCTTGCATATGTTATGGGTTTACCTCATTGGCCAATAATCAAGTGATCTCTACCATTTTCAACTTCAACTCATATTTTCGCATGATGTATATTTGTACCATCGGGATTATTTCGAAGACCATGGTTATGGAGATATCACTCTTATATGGCACATTTCCCAAGCTGCATTGGAGTTATGTATCATTTAGGTAATTTAAGGGCTATCTTGAGACACTTCTCTCATAGAAAAACCCCTTCGACTAGTCAACTTGACAATCATGGATCCTTCCATTGATAATATTGGGGAAGTTATGCCTCTTTATGCCTCTAATCTCTTCAGTGTAGAAAAAGTCACGCCTGGAACTTTAAATCTTGAATTTACCCTGGGGGCACCTTTCATGTTTTCCTTGGCATTGCAACTCATCGACCGAGTCAAGTATTGGGATTCTACTATGAAACTTTCCAAAAAATTCTTCAAATTCTTACCACCTATTGACGAGAGTCTTGTACCATATTTATGTCTTGATCCTCCCTTCTGTATTCAGGATAATTTTGAGAGCATGAATATGTTAGAATATCCTTGGGATGGCCAACCTTTCCATATTGGGTATTTTGACTTCAATTGGCATGGCCCCTCTTTGGTGATCCATATGGTTCCCTTTCCCTTCGTGAGTTTGTGTCTAGAAGCCCTTTGCCTATGCCCCGTTGTGGCCACACCTTAGCGTGACCTACTAAACTGTGTCGCACTTGTGAATATTGTACATAGGAGTGTGATGTTTTATCCCTTTTTTTTTGGTGTGTCATGTGAGTATTTTCATTCCTTATTTATGACAAAAATTCTAAAAAATTATAAAACAAAAAAAACAAAAAATGTATGGTTTTGTTTTTACCTTATCCATGCTTATTTCTTTCATTATGTGATTTAACCATGGGTTTAGTCTATCTAGATGGATTTTAAAAGATAGGTTGGTGTTTCTATTGAAACTTCCATTGGACCTTAGGTATGTTTCCTTTACTGGTATATAGGAGTAGGCCATTTTCGTTCATATTGCATTTTCACCGTCAACACTATTTTTATGTCTTAGGTCCAACCTCATCAATTTGTGAATTTTGGCACTTCGTGTATCCATGTCGTAGCCTGGCAGTAGAGCTTACCTACTCATGGATACCCTATTTAGCACCTTCTTTCGAAATTCGCGTCCATGTAGTCATTTTTATTCGTCTTTTCGGAATCCCTCCTTCTGACCTGCCATGACCTATAATTTGAGCCTCATATCCTCTTATTTGTCATATTTATGGCCATACCCCAAGATTATTACACTCTCCATCCCTTGTGATTTCCACTTTTATCAGCCTATTTTTTCAGTTTGAGCCTTGGACTCTATATTCCATCATCATCATCTGCTTGGCCTACCATTCACTTTCACTTCGTGTTTTACCCTTTCTTGGAGGAATCATTGTGATGAGTGGTCCTATTAGCTAGCCTCTTGTTCTATTTATGTGATGAGAATTTCCAGCATTTCCAAAACCTATTTCTACTCTCTATACCACTCGTTCCTCTAGGAGGAGTTTCCTTTAAGCTCTTTTCAGACTCCTTAAATTAGAAAATATTGCTGAGTGAACTTGTCTACTTCATGCTCATTAAAGTACTTGAAGTTTCGTCTGCCTATTATAAGTTTAACCCTTTTCTAGAATGGGATAGAATAATTATAGAAAAGGAATACCCTAGTCCACTATGGTTAGGAGTTTTCCCCTTGTATACTTTTATCTCTTTTTCGGGCTTGCAGGACAACATTATGAAAAAGGAACTTATAAAAAGAGAAGGGAGGGAACATTTATTTCCATTAGTCATCAAAATGGTAGTGCCAGTCACATCACCTTGAACATGGAACCTGCCTGCTTCATTATCTCATAGTTGGGTTTTAGCTTGCCTGAGAGCCATACCATCCACATGAGTCTCTTTACTCCTCTGGCTAGTTAATCTTCCAGTCATATGGAGCGTGCCTCAATGCCTCCTGCATCGTTGTATGATATCACATGGTGCTCATTAGTCATGTTTCCAAGTCACTCTTGTGTCATTCCACTATGTGTTCAAGGGAAGTCTCACCCTACGTCAACCATATGCAGTATCTTGTTAACCCTTTTTAAGTCGGCCATCCCTGTGTCAGTTGTACTTCATTGCTTCATGACTTCATCCATAAATCACATAATTTTGGTCTGTTCCATGTTGATTTATGGGAGATACATTAAGGCCCTCCTTTTATAGATCTTCTCCTGTCAACTTAAACTCATTATCCAGGATTTTTATCTAGGAACTAGTAGTACCTTGTAACTTGTAGACCTCAGTGGTAGGCTTCCTCTTGATTGACAATGAGTTTACATTATTGGCTCCTGATTGGTTGAGTTCATTGGTGTTCGATGTCAACTCATTTATTCACACTTAAGGTACTGTAATAGGTACCTTTCGATCCATTTTCCTTATTGATGGATTTCCTTGCATATGTTATTGGTTTACCTCAATGGTAGGTAATCAAATGGTCTCTACCATGTTTGACTTCAACTCATATTTTTGTATGATGTAGATTTGTACCATCGGGGTTATGTCCAAGACCTTGGTTAGGGAGATATCACTCTTATATAATACATTTCCCAAGCTGCGTTGGAGTTATGTATCATTTAGATAATTTAAGGGCTATCTGGAGACACTTTTGTGTATGTCATGTGTCCATATTCCTATTGATGTATATTGTGACATAGATCCAAATTGTATTTGATGGTGGATATTCTCTATCTATTGAGTCACATGGATCCACTGTGTATGTAATTTTGGCCATGTTCTAACATTTCATGTCATGGATCCACAGTGTATTTTATGGTGGCCATGTTCAGCATCTCTTTATGACCTAGCATAGGTATGCCTGCCTTTGGAATGTTATCAAAATAGTCTACACTTCAACACTTGAGTTCCTCTAATATATCTTTGTAGTCTTGGCTCCTTCCTCCCATTTTGAGATTTGAGTATTATTGTAATGCATTTCAGCCATCAGTTTCTCTTCTGACCTCATGCATTAGAGGGCATATGTTATAACCCTATTTTCCACTCCATTATAGTGAGAGAAACCTAATATCAACTCACCTCAGTTGTTTGAATAAAATGCATCCATTTTCACCTTTTATTTTACTTATGTGAGATTTATCCCATGATAAAAGGGTGAAATTACATAATTGAGCAATTTCTCATAATTATTTTTTCAAAATATTATAATTATGAGATAATAATTATTTCATAATTGAGATAATTGTGAAAAAACACAAATTATGAAAAAGGTTTCTAGATTTTCCCATTCCCAAAGAGATCAACTTGACCCACTTGTGTATGAGTTAGCTAGGGTTCCATTATTGTAGAAGTTTCTTAACTTCTCAAGCCCCTAGGTGTCTAGATACATTCTTCCAAAAGATGGAATGAGACTATATAATCTAATCAAGAGGAAAGGGTGTGGGTAGAAAGTATCCAAACTATAGGGCGAGAGCTCTATTGTACTGGAAGAGGAGACCATCCTACAAGTTGTAAGAGAGGAAGCTTTGAGGCGGAGGTATAAACATCTTAATTTCTTTTATGATCAATGGAAATTTATGTTCCTTGACTTATGTGAATGTGCATACAACATATTTTATGGTCGATTCTATTTATTTTGATCTAACAATATTCTGAGGAAGATCACCTGGTGTCTTTGATTGTTTGTGATTGTGCGCAGGGATAAGAGATCAGGTACAGACATGGTAGATCGGTCGAGTGGAGAGAAATATATGCATCGAACTCAAAACCCTTATTCGATATGTGAGGATTCCAAGTGTGATCTCATTTCTCTATAGTGTAGAACCAATTTTTTGCTGCATGATTGATCATTCGGGATTGGAGCTATCTTATTTTTTTATTAGTCTTGTTTTCTCTGTTTGGTGATATGATTGGACATGAGATCGTAGAGAAACGAATCCTTGCAAATTTATATGTAACATTGGGTTTCGATGTTCTACATGTCGATGTCCCAACGAATTCGACTGTCGGTTTTCTGATTCTCTTGCTGCCCTGGTTTTGAGGTCCCAAAATTTGGGGTCTAAAATTCAACCTGCTCCTTTGGTTCTGAAATCGGCCTGCTCCTAAGGACTTCAAGCTCCTTACTTCGACTATCAATAAATTTTGATCCTGATTTCCATTTCTAAATTTCCACATACCATTGGAAATCTTATTCGAATCATTTTCTAGTGGAGTAGGTATGATGTAGTCCTTGAGCCCAATTAACATCATATCTAGGCTAGGGGAAATCAAAGACAATATATGCTACCACATCTTGCTAACACATACATCAATGCTGGTATGGTTGAAATCAATGGCAACACACTTGCTAACTGTCAAGAAATTCCAACTTCCCAACTTGATCTCTGAGCATGATTGTTGACATCAATGCCAACACACTTGAAACCACTAGCCATCCAGAAAATTCCAATTTTCTAGAAATATCCCCCTTTGGCATTGATAGCAACACCTTAAACGCATCATTTCACTTTGATGTCCAATCCCCATGCTTCTTCCACACTTCTCTTGGCATGAGCCACTAATAGATTTCTCTCCCCTACATGGGCCATCCCAGCTTCTCCAATAATTCTCTCCCCCTTTGACATCAATGGTAGAGGGCTACAAGTTTCTTCTCTCCCATGAAATAATCGACTATTAATGATGAAGGTCTAGATGATGATGTGCATTCTGCTCTGCAGACTTCTCATAAAGGACCAATAACTGTTTCTAATATATAAAATGGACTTGTGTAATATGGTCCCCCTGAAAATATACTTCCTTATTTTTAATAAACTTCTAGTGTTGAATGCTTTAGGGTTGTTTCTTCTTGCTACTTCAAGAATCGTGCTCACCTCTCCTAAGCATCTTAATAGTCAGCACTTTTGCCCATAAGATCAACCTGCTCTTTGATCCTGTGGATGTGAATTGACTATGGACCTCTTTATTTCACACTTCTACTACAACTCATATTTGTTTCACACAAATTAAGATATTTTTGTGAACTCTCCCTAACCTCATGTTAGCTACACTCCTCTCTTTCAATGCTGATACATTTGAAATAAATCACTATTATTGTAATCAACGCGGGGACACGACCATACCTTGAATAATCAGATGCAATGATGTTTATTCTTCTTTCGTTGCCTGCATATGAATTATCGAGCCTCCCTTGTGTTACAGGTCAAAATAACTCCTCATCAGCTTAGAGGAGAAGACAAATATGGAAGGAATACAAAGACCTAAATTAAACCTATTTCTGCCAAGGTAATGCCTCTCTATAATGACACAAGAGCGTTATAACGCAGCTGATCAGTGAATGGGCCGTGTTAGTGGCTAGGGAAATGCTCTGTTTACACTAGAGGGCAGCGTTACCATGTTTTAAGTTTGAAACGGGAAAAACCTGCAGACAATGTTTTGAATCTCCAGCTTTTTCTCACAAAAGAGTCAGTACAAAAAGGAAACTGCAAAGCACTGATCTCTTATTGGGCATTTCCATAAACAAATGAACTCTCAAAGACGGAAAAAGCATGGAGGTTAGAGAAACATCTTGGTTTTTTTTATTTAGAACTGGTGGAAAGAGAAGGGCAATGATTTCTCTCTCCATCTCCTATAAAATGGAGTTGAAGGCTCTTTGTTCAAGGTCGAAGGATTGCTAAAGTTTTGCATACTTGTGAAGTAGAGATCATTGTTGTAGTGTGAAGTTCAAAGGTCAAAGAGGTTCATTGAGAACTTGTTGAGGTTCATTGTGATACTGGATTTCATCACCAGCGAACGGTAGTACTCAGACAGGGAACCCTATTCTGGCTGCTTGCTGATTGATTTTAGAGTGTCTTTTTTTTATTTTTTAGGTGTGTGGTTACTGTCATTGAGACTTTATAACACATCACAATTAAAATTTGTTAAAAATAAATAGGTCACTGTGGCATCCTCCGACCCACGCCGTCAGTCTCGACAACAGCAAGGTCTACCTCCTCTAACTTTTGAGGAAGAACTGAACCTTGGTGAACCCGTGCCTTCTGCAGAAGAGCAGTATCCACTGACTAATCTTGATTTTCACATAGCCTCATATCATACAAAATTTCCGGAGGACCCTTTCACGGAAGGGGTTGTACCTAATTACAATCCTCCACTCACTGATCCGTTAGGGCCTGTGATAGTTCAGATTCCACCAGGCCAAGATATGTCTTCGGTCGCACAAACATCCATTTCACCACCAGCATCCACAAGGTCGATGCCAATGGCAACCATCACAGGTTCGCCACCATCCTCCCCACCGGTAGTCAGTTCTATGCCATTACTTGGTAACCCCAGTAGTCAACATATACCTAATCCCAACCCGACGGTCATCACAACTGTCAGTAGCTCGTCGAATCCTTCAAGATCTACTCCTACCGTGACCACATTGGGACCCACGGTTGCTCCTCCCATAAATATGACTACTTCAGTGCCTTTTATCAACCCTTTCGGTTGGAACCCTCTGCTAAGTTCAAACCCCTTGGCCACTATACCAGGGGGCAGTGTCACTAGCACGCAGGTAGCAGGGAACATTTCACTTCCTCTGCAATCCTTAGGACAAATAGGACAACCTATTGTCAATACTATTCCCTTAAGTGGTTCAAATATAGGTGTAGGGTCTATGCCGCTGCCAAACTATGCAAGTAGTAGCATGCCTCTGAGAAACTCTATTGCATCCATTTGGACTAACCAACCCCAAGCTCCATCTGGAATGGGAGGGCACTTTTATACTGGGGGCAACCAACCGTTCGCCTCGCAATACAATATGCCCTATGGACAGCAACCGTATGCCCCTACTCCTCCACCCATGGGAAATTTTTATCAAAGTCCTACTTATCCTCCTGGTAACACATTAATGGGGGACCCTATGGTCTAAGTAGTCAGCCCATACTGCCTTGGTTAGATTCGGGGGGAAATCCACAATTTCCATTTTTGGCAGCTTTGGACATCCCCGATATCCATAAACTGACTAACGATCCCATCAATCACAACCCACTTTGGCCTCCAGTACCGCATAAGATTCCTTCTAACATCCCGAAGTTCGATGGGAAACAAGGGGACGACCCAGCCGCACACATCACTACCTTTCATCTATGGTCTATATCAAATTCCATGGTGGATGATAGTGTCCGTCTTCAACTGTTTACCCACACGCTTACAGGCAATGCTGCCAAGTGGTACATTGAATTACCACGCGTTGCCATCAATACGTTTGGTGCTTTAGCGACAGAGTTTCTAAATAACTTCCAATTACCAGTTAGATTTGAAACCGGAACGGAACTGTTAACCTCGCTGCGCCAAGACACCACCACCCACATCTCCGATCACATTCATGAATGGAGACATAGGAGGAGACTGGTCAAAGCACCAATTCCGGATCATCTCTTAGCCAATTGGCTTTGCAACTCTCTCTCTTACCCCATGTTGATCATAATCAGCTTCCTATTAAATTTTCGCAGGCAATCTGGTTTAAATCACTCAACCCCCTCGTCCTGCCTTCAAAAGAGCTTTATCTTCCTATCGCTGCCTTTCCCTGCCCCAAAATTACATTCTAAAAGGCCGCAAAACCCATATATGAAAATATTAAGGGCCTAGCCCCTTTTCCGCAAGCCCCTTAACCACTTCCCCACATATGCCCTTAGCCTGAAACTGAGCACTGATCCTTAAGGCGCTAATCGCAACCATCGCAATCACAGTGTTTATGTTATGTTTTTCTATCAAATGATCGCAAATGTTTGTAATGCGATTGGTCGCAGGTTCCTCCCCCATCGCATCACATGTCCGACTCCCAACCCCCGATCACACTCCCCTCTGACCATCGCGATCGCAAGATCGCAATCGCAACATTCATGTGTAGCCTCCTGATCGGTCCATCGCAAATCTTTGTGATGCGATTCATCGCATCGCACATCCCCTCCCTTGCGATTGCAATTACTCCTGCTCCAGCTTTCAATTGCGATTCCACATGGGTCCCACCTCACACGTCCATTTCATTACATTTCATGCAATTCCTGTGTATTTCCTCCATAGTCCAAAGTTTCGCGTTTTGCATTAAAATCTAACATTTTATATGAATTCTGCTAATGTTCATATATCATTCCACTGTTTAATATTCGCCGTCGATCTACGCCTCTAGACCTAGATCGAATGGTCCATATGTATTTTCTGGTCAAACCCTATTGTTCACCATTTACACCATATCATTATGTTTCCCACTGATTTTTCACATAAACCACTGTTTCACCACCGCTGCACTATCATTTCTTCTGCCCCCATAACCAGTCTTCCATTTGCATGGATTTCATGACCAAGTTGCGTGTTTTTGCAGAGTACGAGTGGTGAAAGACCGCCATGATTCAAAGTCTCAGTACAATTACAGAGAAGACATAGAACAAGGTTTGCATTAAAGGAAACAGAGTTTAAACTCTGTTCACCCTCTACAGAGCCATTAAAGCTTAGATTTCGCAGTCAGAAGGCAAACGTGGAAGCGGAAAAGAGTATCAGTGGGCAGCAGAGAATTCAGGGCACACAATAGAATATTTTGAGCCTTAACTCAGTAATTTAGAGGCAGGGTACCGGTCAAAGGCATCATGAAACGCACGGAAGGCTCAGCACACAGAAATAAAAAATTATCGGGGTCCCATATTGTTAGATTTGTTTTAAAAGACAAAGCGCCCATACTGTTTCCATGTTTTACCATGTTCCTGAAGAAATTTCCGCCCTAATCACAGTGCGAAGTTTTCAAGAGCATTTGTTATGAAGTATGGCCAGCCTTTGTATTATTATTTCACTTTCTTGTTCATTCACCAAAAGTACTACAGAGTACTGCAGACAGGTACAGCAGAGACATACCTGGAGTAAATGGAAGCGGAGGAAGATCACTCTTTCATCCCAAAAGGTATCAGAGATAAATGCGGAAAATTTAAACAGAATGGGCTTCGGCCATGGGGGTGTCACTCAATTAACCTATGGCATAGCACGTGCGTTCGTGGCATACTAAACAATACCCTTAATTTGACTACATATTGGAAAATACCTCTAAAAATCACTTTATTTAACCCCCTACCAATACTAACCCATTGAATTTTCCCAATTTAAAAAACCCTGCTTTCACTATATATTGTAGGTATATGTTTTTTCATTAACATTTTTTACACCCCTTTATATTTATATCCTTAACATAATGACATGATGCCTCTCTTATGACCTCACATGAATTCTACAATTCACATTTCTTCTTGTGATATACATAAGAGATGCATATTAGTATTCCCACAATGTGATTACTCAATCCACACTCCAGCACATCTTACTATGATTTGTGGCATTTAATGGTCTAAGGCATACAAAGATCAACCATTTTTTAGGAAGATTGATTATGTGCATGTGTATAAAATAACATATAAATTGATCTCTATGATGATGAAAAATCAATTGATCAATCTTTATGAATATGTTTGCACCAAATAAGGTGTTCAATCACAAGTCTAGACCCTCTTCCCTTTGAAAGCTTCTTGTTCAAAAATCCAACTACAACCTCATGTACTCAAAATAGTGTCTTATTAAGGTGGAACAACAAAAGTTACAATTTCGAAGAGTTATATAGAGAAGAAAAGGCAATGTGAGGATGAGTTATGAGACCCTCCCTTTTCTTTAATGAAAAAAAAAACATTGTTCTCTGTTGTTTTTAATTTAAGTGTTTTAATGAGAGCCCCATGGTATATTTTATTAAGACAAGAATACTTTGTACCTAGTAGTACAAGAATACTACAAGTACATGAATACAACACCGCATATTGGTGTGTATTGTGACCATTCGAGTATGATAAGGCCCTCCTTAAAAGGAAATTTAGTGTGGATTTCCCATAAAAAGTGTTTTTTCCTTTTAGAAAGAATGCATAAAAATAAAAGGAGAAGGTGGCTTGAAGATCTAAAACTCTAGCCTATCATTTTCTAGGTGCAAGGAAAAAGTGTATAAATCATGCTTGGGGGCTCTTCATCTAATGTGGGGTGTATGATATGTTAATAACCCTTGGTTGTGCCATGATGGATATTCACACTCCAGATAGCTTTCTTGTGGGAATTTCTAGACCTTGTCTTGATGCTTATGTGGTACACTTCCTTAGATCATTGGAGATGTTGACTGCACAAATATTTTCATGGAATGTTTTGACACCTAAAATGAGCCTTGGGTGCATGTGTATAAATGTATTCCCGAATGTAATTGAAAAAAGGGGGAGGAGGAAAGGAATAGAAGATTTCTGTAATAACCTGCGTATGAACAATTGCTCCCAGTTGAATGAATTCAGTCATGTTTATTTTATTTTGTCTCAGTTTGTTAATGTTGTGAATTTCCGTTTAACTGTGGGTGATTGTGTATTGGAGATTTCGTTCTGTCTTAAATTATGTACCTTAACGGAGAAACCTGTGAATTCTATTCTACTACAGGTGTGGTCTCTGCGAAAAGAAAACCCGTGGTCGTTTAACCTTTCTTATGGTAATTGTAGTCCCGCCTTATTTTAAAAAGAACTACTCTTGTTCGTTGATAACCGGAATTCCAAACCAAGCCGAAAACCGAGTTAATGAGCCAATGGGATAGCGCAACCATGGTTGAACCTTGGGTTGAGCACTGTAGCAGAACCGGAGGCGGATTTGCAAAGGTGGGTTTCCCCCATTCCGCACCACCTTTGGCACAAAAGTGGTATCCGTAGAGTGTGCAGTGATTCCATTGATCGCTCGACACATGGCGGATGTGACGGGCCAAGAAACCACCATCCCGCGTGTTAAAAGACTGTCGAGGAACGGGCAGCGGAATCTATACAGGCCATTGATCTGGGGGATGATCATCGAACGGTCCTAGTTTGATGGAGATGCATGATATTTAGTCAGGTACGATGTCGTTGTTGTTTGGTCCGTTGGGTTAGGTGGTGGACCCACGTAATATTGAAAAGGCCATTGTTATATATATATATCATCGATATATTACTCCGTCGGGGTATAAGTTTATTATTCATAAAATCTTGTTTCCAAAACATAGCGTATACCTATAAGTTCGAAGGTTGAATGTTATTTACACGGTGTCGGAATATTCCTTAGTGCGCAGAAATTAATTAAGCACAAAGATTATTGTAACGTGAGCGTTTATATGAGGTTATTGGTCATTGGATTATTTATATAAGGCATTTACATAATTCGATAACATTGTTGAAATATACATATATGTGCAGAAAACCAATATAATACCAAGGTCACGATATACCAATTGAAATTGATAAATAAAGTTGAAAGGGAAACGAGGGCAGAGACACGTCAGAGTTGACCATCCCTTGAGTGTATTGACTTTCACTTGTTGTTGCGTCAGATTCCATGTAAAGTAACTTTTGAGTTTCATGTAATCTGCCCAGATGTGGTAGCCTTAAGTCAGAATGATGGCAGACAGCTGTGAATTTCCTTCCTGTCTCGAGATGAATATTAGGCCATCTTTTCCACCTGCAACACGCTGTACAAATGACTACTCTGTTCAGCAAAACGATATTTACAGTACTAACAAAAATTTAACAATTTGAGAAGAAGTCTGTTTTGGAGCTAATACACTATTGTTTTCATGCATATGTGTTAATGGACCACCACCTTTTAGGATCTTCATTTCATATTTGGAGGATTGCTAGGATGTTTACCTTAAACACTAAGCATTATTTTTTGAGGTATCCTAGTGTAAATTTCACCTTTGGATGTTTCTCTCACATGGATCCATTCATTTTCACATATTTGGAGACATGTCACATCATCCAATGTATGTAGATTTGGAGGAGTTACATGTTTGCTAAGGGTTTTGTTTAGCATGATGAGTGTCTTGACTATTGCTGGTGTGTTCAAATGTGCCATGGCACACTTCTTGGATATGAATTCATTGTTATGGCAGAAGGCATATGGTTCTAACTTATTTTTGGATAACATGCCACCCTTTATGCACACATTCCTAAATTGGCCTACCTACTTTTCATGTATTAGGAATGTAGTTGGTTTACATGAATGAATGTATCATTTGTTTGATAGATCACTCCCACAGTATTGGTTTGTCATTGACGCCCCCGTGTGTATTATATGGGTTGAATCTATTTTAATGGTTAAAAACATCATAACAGAGGAAGTAGTGTTGAACAATCCTAAGCAAACCTCGAATATTTGACTGCAGAGACAGACCTTACTAATTGAAAACATTAAGAGCAGTCATCACTTAAGCTTGGACCAAGTCCTGGACTAGTGGAACATTCCTGTGCAGGCATAAACATAGAGAATAGTTCAAAGGAGGCCAAGGAAGGAAGGTTATTTAGGCATTTTCAGTGTTAAGGTTTAAGCTCATACTTGCTAGAAAGGCTCGGACAGAACAGTGATTTCATAACTAACTTGTCAACAGAATTGTGCATGACTGTTTAAAGGAAAAGAGGCCTAGTCTAAGGCTCTCTCTTCAAGCTACAAGTTGACAGTGCAACTAAAGGCTCACAACAGCTCAGAATTGTAGGCTCAATAAGACAGTCACATTTAAAAAAGGTTGAGACTATTTTTCTTTGATTAAGGCTTCCTCCATTATGACAGTAGACAGATGTGAGTTTCTTGTGGGTGTAGAACTCAAAGAACAATCACCCACAGTAATATCGCAAATTTGGACCTAGTCCTGTAGCTTGTCATTATAGAAGTTTTTTGCTACTACAGTGAATAATTGTTTACAGTCACTCACCTTGGACTGTGGAAGAAACATGACTTGGGTTGGCAAGAAGGCTTAACACTTATACTCTCTGACAGGGCTGAAGTAGTGAATCTTGGATTGAAGTATAGAAGTTGACAGTCACCAAAGGAAACTCAGACTATACTTTGACAAGTGTATACTTAGCCTTTAAAGGCTCAGTCCTATAGCAAACCTTTTTTCTAAGGGCACCTTCAAAATCCCTCATGAAGTAGTCTTGGAATAAACAAAAGCAATGGTTGAAGTACTTGTCGGAGTAGTAGCATTATAAATCACTTGGAACAGTCATCTCCAAAGAAAATATTTGAAGATACCTTGAAGATATTATGGGACATTCCTTGATCTAAGTGTTGAAGCCTTGTGAATACTAAACCTGGACAAGACAGCCCACCAGAAGGCTCACTACATCTCGGAATTGCAGGCTCAATAAGACAGTCACATTTGAAAATGGTTTAGACTGTTTGTCTTTGATTAAGGCTTCCTCCATTACGGCAGTAGACAGGTGTGAGTTTCTTGTGGGTGTAGAACTCAAAGAACAATGACCCACAGTAATATCGCAGTACTTGTTGGATTAGCAGCATTATAAATCACTTGGAACAATCATCTCCAAAGAAAATATTTGAAGATACCTTGAAGATATTATGGGAAATTCATTGATCTAATTGTTGAAGCCTTGTGAAGAATAAACATGGACATTGGAGCAACTTTTTGAAGTTTCTTGGAGAAAAATTGATATACATCTTGAAGTTGGTCTTGGAGATATTATTGGAGACCATGATGCATTGAAGCCATCATGAGGTGACTTTGGAGATCTTTGGTTGGGTATCATGAAGAGCAGTGGCGACAGTGTATTGGAAATTTGCAACTTCGTTGTGTATCAATGCCATTACATTTATCTTGTTTTTGGTAAAAAACAAGTCACTGTGGCAGTTTTTTGGCTTTGTTATTTGTGTTTCTAATGGTGGCAGGGTTATCATGCTTTCAATAGAGTTACAAACCCAATCAACATTAGAGTACCCATGTAGTCTTACATCTTCGACAATATATCTCAGTCCAAAATTGATGGTCCCATGCAGTTATCTCAACACATGCTTTGCAACAATCCAGTGTGCATGTGATGGCTAAATCTTATAGTGGCTCAGAGTACTGTCCGCAAAACATATGTCCAATCTAGTGTTTGTTGAAATGTAACTAGTTTTAGTCTTCATAATTTTATTTGAGTCATGACTTGATGTAATTGTTGATGTACTTGAAAAAAGAAAAGAAAAGAAAATTTATTTGTAAAAAGGAAAATTATTATGGGTTTCGTGCCCATTATGTTTTGGTCCTAGGTCAAAGCACCCATTGAGTACTCTAGGGGTCTTGTTGTTAAGGTCATGATGGTCTAATCCTTGGAAGACCCATGTAACAAGGAAATAAATATTATTAATGTAATATCTAGAAGTCTCCAAATGATGAGTCAGTCATCTCTCTTCAAGTTTGCCTAGAGAGAACTAATTTGCTCTCTTGGAAGCCTATATACAGGAAGAACCTCAGTTCTCTTGGGACACACATCGAACTCAAGTTAGCTATGAATCTAAAGTAAAGTGAAGTCTAATCCAGTGATAACGTGGAGGAAGAGGAGCAAATCTCTGCGGAAGATCTCAAAGAAGAAAAGGAAGTTGAACTCAGTCTCTGCATGCTCTCATGTTTGAGTTCCTTGGAAGAACCAGGGTTTCCTTAGTCATCATTGTGCAGAGATATGGTGTGAGTTTCTCGCTGGCTCATCATTTGGAAGCTCTGGTGTTGGGTCAAGGTCAAGGTCTTGGAAGTCTTCATTGGACAGATTCTATAAGAAGATATTTTGTGGGTTTTCCTCTCGAGGAGAGATTTGGCCTTGGCTTGCAGCCTACATCTGGTGTTATTGTGTTTGCATTGTGATATTCTATTGGAATTTGTCTTGATGATAAAATAGAACTAAATAACAATACTAATGCTCCAAGTTAACTCACAAGAAAGTGTCAAGAATTGCCAAGAAATCAAGTAATAAATTCTATATCTGTTTTGCCTTAGATTTCTCAACATGATATCAGAGGTAAGGCTTTGGACAATGGGCAGAAAGAAAATCGGTTTGGCATTACTATACCTCAAGAAAGATCGAGTTCCCTAGACCGAAATTGTGGAAGCAAGAAGTAGAAATTCTGGGCAGTTTTACAAAGCCCTAATTACAGAGATTAGGCTACAGGTCCTATCAAGGATAGAAAAGGTACTGAAAGAGAATTTTAGCTCTGTTTCAATAGACTGAATGAATAAGGGAAGAACCCTCTCAAGACCGCACTCTCTGGCAAGTATTTTTGCTTCTCCATCAACTCTAATCTCTGATTATAAGCTGCAGACCTATCCACTGGAGATCAAGGTCATAAATAAGTTTGTTTCTATGGAGCGAAAGGATAATCAATCCCATCAAAGCAAGCTGCATTCTATGGTATAGGAGAAAAGTTCAAAAAGTCTAAAAATATCTCCAAATCTCTGGTATGCATATCATGTTTCTGTTACAAATTGTTTTGGGCATTAGAAGGTGTCAAATGCCTATCTAGAATCCCTTGAAAGAGACAAAATCATCTATGGTATGGTTCTGTGCATTTGTATGCCCTAGAAGAAGTGTCAAATACTCTTTATACCTGATTCAACCTAGTAACTAAGTGTCGTGATGATAAAACATAACTAAATAACAATACTAATGCTCCAAGTTAATTCACAAGAAAGTGTCAAGAATTGCCAAGAAATCAAGTAATAAATTCTATATCTGTTTTGCCTTAGATTTCTCAACATGATATCAGAGGTAAGGCTTTGGACAATGGGCAGAAAGAAAATCAATTTGGCATTACTATACCTCAAGAAAGATCGAGTTCCCTAGACCGAAATTGTGGAAGCAAGAAGTAGAAATTCTGGGCAGTTTTACAAAGCCCTAATTACAGAGATTAGGCTGCAGGTCCTATCAAGGATAGAAAAGGTACTAAAAGAGAATTTTAGCTTTGTTTCAAGAGACTGAATGAATAAGGGAAGAACCCTCTCAAGACCGCACTCTCTGGAAAGTATTTTTGCTTCTCCATCAGCTCTAATCTCTGATTATAAGCTGCAGACCTATCCACTGGAGATCAAGGTCATAAATAAGTCTGTTTCTATGGAGTGAAAGGCTAATCAATCCCATCAAAGCAAGCTGCATTCTATGGTATAGGAGAAAAGTTCAAAAATTCTACAAATATCTCACATACCAGTTGAAGCAATCGCAGATGAAAACTCAGAATCGTGTTTACTTCCCTAACCCCGCTCCTCCAGTCCAAGCCAATCGAACCAAAACTCCAACCAAAGCTCAAAATCAGATTTTCCTATTCTCTCGTGCTCATCCGCGCTCTGTCTTCCCACCTTGCTCTGCTCTAAATGCACCTTCATAGACCAAATAGACAAAAGCAGTAGGCTATCGACTGTGGTAAGGCTATTGACTTCAAAATCTGGTGAGGTACGCTTCCCTGAATGAATGAATCTATCAATGCATGCATCCGGCTCCATCCACGGCAGCTAACTGGCACCCCATCCTTTGTATGATAATGAAATGCATCTATTACACAATCTCCAAGAAGCTTATAGATCTCCAAGCGTATAGAGATGAAAGTGTAGATGCCGAGTAAAAGGTGGACAACACCTCAGACTAAAAGGGAAGGTGAGTTGTGCTCCAAATGCACCAGTCGAACCAAAACCTTGCTCTGCTCCAAATGCACCAGTCAAACCAAAAATTGCATTTTCCCCCTCGCGGTCTTTGCCTTCTCGCCTTTCCACGACTTTCCTAACTCCGCTTGGCCATAAAAATTTAAAAAAAATACCTCAAAATATAAATATTTTATATAATAAATAAAAAAAACCCCTCCCCTCTAGTTATAAAGGCAATATAATGTTTTTTGATTTTTTGATTTTTTTTACCCCAATATGAACGCACGTGATATAATATTGGTTTGTGAGTGACACCCCCGTGGCTTCGGCCCTCTGGCTCTTTTGGGTTTTAATTTTGCATTTATTTTTCCACCTACCACCACTACTCTTCGTTCAGCTATAAAAACTGCGAAGAAACACATTGTTAGGGTTCCAGATTTTATCAGAAAATTATGCAGTGAAAGGCTTTTTGTATACATTTTGTAGAACTTTTGTATGAAGGCTCAGAGCCCATAGGGTCTCAGTGAGGAGGAGTTCCATCTGTTAAAGAGGATTCTGGTCTTTGGTATTTCACAGTGTGTAACCTTTTCTCTTATGTGTTATATTAATAGATCATTTCATTTCATCCATCTTTCTTGTATCATGTTTTGGAATGCGAGTGGCTCACTGATTTTTGGTATGGATTCATCCTAGTTGATGCCCATGCTCGGATCAGTCAAGCACTTTAAATATGGCTCATGCATGATATTCTGTTCCACTATTCATCTAAACCATATTTCTGCTATATTAGTTTTTTTGGGAGGGTGCTTTTAAAATGCTATTGTCATGTATGGATTCTTAGATTGGTAAGCCCATGCATGGTGGTATTGTATATCTGGGTATCAGCTCAATGTTTACTAATATCTTCTCAGCATTTCTTTCATTACATACACCTTCTGATAATTGATATCTGTGACATATTACTTGAATTGGCCCGCTTTGCAGTAAAATGTCTCTGAATTGTCTATTGCTTTCATATTATATTTATGCACTTTGCCTCTGTAGTATCCCTTTCTATGTGTCAGTTTCTAAGGGTCTTGGTCCCATTCTAGTTTATTTCCATGTTTACAGGAGATAACATTTGAGCTGAAGTTGAAAACTTCATACATTATATTATACGCTCCTTGCTATGCTAAGATGTCCTAGGCACTGGTTTATCACAACTCTAGGCTGTCTCTAGGAGCGACAACATCTTTCTGGCACCGTTGCCGGGGATCGAAGTTAAGAAAATTAAAATCCCTGGGCCTCGAAAAAATCTAATTCACTCTTCAAGTAGGTGAGTATGGAGAGTTGAGAGTTGTAGATTCCTCACCTTGGCGACTCCACATTTGTTATTTGATAAATCTATTTGCAGTCCTGGCTCCTCGTAAGCCACACCTGAGGTCAGATACGTCTAAGCCAAAGACACCTTCAGTGTTTGACCCTGACCAGATTATACATAGAATAAATTGGAGGGAAAGGAAATCAGCCCATTCCGAAATCCCTGAAGTGTCTATAGAAGAATTTCCATCCTCTTCTTCTCAAGAAACTCAAGTGCCAGATCCCGACTCCACTGTGGGAGATACTGATTATTTTTATTCAGATATTCCACCCCGTGAGGGTATCAGAAATAAAGATAGTCTTCATCCTACTGCTGAGGTTGAAGAGGTCAAGGAAGTCACCAAAATATCTGTTGTTAACAGACCATTATTCCCCTCAACACCTCAGGCTGCTATTGAGTACATTCCTATTATTATTCATACTCCACTTCCTCCTCCTCCTTCTACACATCAAACTTTTGCACTACCTCCACCCCCTCCAATGGAAAATGTTCCAACCTTCTTGTTGAACAAATATGCTCCCCTGGCATTACCTCAAGTGCTAAATGATAGGCCACAGGATTATTTGAAGATCTTACCCAGATTCAATGGAGAAAATGAGATTGATGCTCAAAAACATCTGGAGGTCTTCTATTCTTTCACTGAGAATTTTAATGTGGAACATTTAGATGTGGTCTTAAGGCTTTTTGTCCATTCTCTTGATGGTGGAGCTCGAAAATGGTTTAAGACATTAGCAAGCCGTTCTATTACCACTTGGGATAATATGGAAGATACTTTCTTCAGAAAATGGGGAGAGAAGAAATATCATGGACATTGTCTCATTGAGTTCAATACTCTAAAGAAAAGACATAATGAAGGAGTATCAGAATTTATCAAAAGATTTAACAAATTGTATTTGAGTCTTCCTGCTGACATGAAGCCTCATCAGACTGCTGCTAAAGTTGTTTTTGTAGTAGCCTTTGATTCATATTTTGGTTTCTCTCTGAGAGAAAGAAAGCCTGCTACTCTGGATGATGCCCAGACAGATGCACTAGAGATTGAGACAAACTTTCCCTCCACTGGTAAATCAAAAGGAAAATCTGAACAAGATGCTAAAATAAGGGGCAAAGAAGAGGTATCCACCTCTAACCAGGACAGAGATGCAGACAAAAGGGAAGAAATGAGCAAAATGATTAGAAAGTTGGTCAAACTTGAATTGGAGGCCAAGAGTTCAGCCTCTAAGAATTTCCACAATGCTCAAAACAGAGGTTACAATCCTCAGTACAGGAAACCACCTCTGCAAATCTTGCCGAGGGAACCCAAGGAACCACAAGATCAGGTACCACACCCATTGTACCTGGAACGTCCAGAAGATGATGCTACTGAAGACACCGCCTATGGAATGGAGGATGCAAATCTCACTTTTTTAGATAGTGATGGAGAAGAATGCTCATTACAAGAAGAAGAAAATGCTAGAGACACGGAAGAGTCAGAAATTGATTACTGTTGTAAAAAATTTGTTGATTTCATGCTAGCACAGTACAATATAAAATATGATCTCAGATCTTCTAGGAAGAGGACTCGTACTCAAGACCAAGAAGAAGAAGAAGCACCACTTCAGAAGGATGCACCTACTCAGAAGGAATCAATAGTGCAGAAAGTCACAGACAAAGATTTTGTTGATGATGGAGGAAATTTGACACCACTTGATAGTCAAACAAAGGAGGAAGGAAATTCGGTGGAAGACTTTAATCCATGGAATGAAGAAATTGGATCGCTGGAGATTATGTTGAATAAACATGATTCAATGAAGGAAGAATAACCTCAACTTCTAAATTGGGGATTGCAGGATGTAAAGATACGAGGGAATGAAGACAATGAAGACTTCCTAGGTCTCAGAAGAGACTTAGGATTTCTAAGAAAAGAATTAGTGACTGAATCATCAAGCAAGACCATTAGGTGCTATGATTTCAAAACTGACAATTTGGCCGTGTTGACAGGTATTGCAGAAGAAAATCCATCCTTTGGAGTTGTCTTGGATACAGATGAACTGTCACAGAAGAAGGAAGGTGAGGCAATCATACCCCATGGGAAGGAACTTGTTATTACTGATAATGACAAGAATGAGCTGATGTGCCTGATAGACAAAGAGGAGACTGGAGGGCAGAATTTTGGAACTGCTACAGTGATGGGAAATCAGAATTCCATTCTGATAGAAGATGATAGTGCAAAATCTGAAAAATTTGATTTGATTGCCAGAAGAAATCCAGAGGGTGAAAGACAATTACTGAAGATTGTCAAAGAAGAAGAAGAATACGCTGAAACAAATGTGCAACATATTGATGAAATTCTTGAGAATAAATGGTTGATTTATTTGCTGAAAACTTTTGGAACAGAATGTGAAAGCATAGCAGGAGGCAAGTTGCAGAGAAAAATATGGAAACCTGGAAATGTGTAGTGGAAGAATAACGCAACTGATGGACACCAGCAAAGCAAAGTGGAGGACCTTCCATGGGCTATTCCTCTCATCCCAAGTTCCAATCCCTTGCTTAAGAAAATTTTTCTAGAATTGGTGTTTGAAAGATATGAAGCTGAGATTGGATTTCTGAACTCACAAGAAAGATCATACCATTTCATAGACCCCAGATCCTTTTGGGAAAGTCTCCCTCCTTTTAAAAAAGAAGAGATTCCACTGCCTTTTGAAATAAAAGAAGAAGGTGATCAGGCTTTCAAGAGTCACTCTGAAGATGCAGTGGAAAATGCAGTAATCAAAACTGCCCAGGACACAGACAGCCTACCAATCATGGAAGGCCTAAAAGAAGAAAGTGTACACCATTTGTTCATTGATCCTGTGACAGAGTATATGGAGGCCCTGGTTAGCTCAAATCCTCCAGCATTGATCCTTCACCACGGCCAGATTCATCAAGAGTGGTCACCACTGATGGTGATTGCATTTTTGAAGAAGCACGAGCAGAGCATCCTATGGTTATCTCTGATAGGTAGTCCGTAATTTTATCCTTTTTTGTTACTGCTTGACTGGCTGCACTGGCATTATTGTATCACCTGGAGCATCAAAGACTTCCAGGTTAGAGTAGAGTAGGTAGGAAAAGCTCAATAAAGCTCATTCTGTGAGCATGTAGTTAGTTGTTTTTAATTTCTGCAAAGTCCAGCAAGCCAGACAGTCTAATCCTGGCTTGACTATTTTTCAATTTCTGTCTTAGAGTGTAGTGAAGAAATCTGCTCGACAGTTTAATCCTATCAGATGTAGTTTAGGTAGAGAAAAATATGAGACCAACAGTTTAATCTAGTCTCATGGAGTAATAAGGGTAGTAGTAGAATAGGTTTATTTCTCCTATTTGTAAAAATTGATGAATCATGAAATGAAAAGTGGAAGTGCTGAAGAATAGAGTTTGCATAGAAGATGATCAGGCGGTCTGCGAAGTTCTCGACACATCCAGGGACGAACGTGTCGTCCCCAGGTGGAGCCAATGTTGATCATAATCAGCTTCCTATTAAATTTTCACAGGAAATCTGGTTTAAATCACTCAACCCCCTCGTCCTGCCTTCCAAAGAGATTTATCTGCCTATCGATGCCTTTCCCCGCCCCAAAATTACATTCTAAAAGGCTGAAAAACCCATATATGAAAATATTAAGGGCCTAGCCCCTTTGCCGCAAGCCCCTTAACCACTTCCCCACATATGCCCTTAGCCTGAAACCAAGCACTGATCCTTAAGGCGCTAATCGCAACCATCGCAATCGCAGTGTTTATGTTATGTTTTGCTATCGGATGATCGCAAATGTTCGCAATGCGATTGGTCGCAGGTTCCTCCCCCATCGCATCACATGTCCGACTCCCGACCCCTGATCGCACTCCCCTCTCACCATCGTGATCGCAAGATCGCAATCATAGCATTCATGTGTAGCCTCCTGATCGGTCCATCGCAAATATTTGCGATGCGATTGATCGCATCGCACATCCCCTCGCTTGTGATTGCAATTGCTCCCACTCCGGCTTTCGATTGCGATTCCATATGGGTCCCACATCACACGTCCATTTCATTACATTTCATGCAATTCCTGTGTATTTCCTCCATAGTCCAAAGTTTCTCGTTTTGCATTAAAATCTAATGTTTTATATTAATTCCGCCAATGTTCATATATCATTCTACTGTTTAATATTCATCGTCGATCTACGCCTCCAGACCTAGATCAAATGGTCCATATGAATTTTCCGGTCAAACCCTATTGTTCACCATTTACACCATATCATTATGTTTCCCACTGATTTTTCACATAAACCACTGTTTCACCACTGCTGCACTATCATTTCTTCCGCCCCCATAACCAGTCTTCCATTTGCATGGATTTCATGACCAAGTTGCGTGTTTTTGCAGAGTATGAGCGGTGGAAGACCGCCAGGATTTAGAGTCTCAGTACAATTACAGAGAAGACATAGAATAGGGTTTGCATTAAAGGAAATAGATTTTAAACTCTGTTCGCCCTCTACAGAGCTATTAAAGCTTAGATTTCGCAATCAGAAGGCAAACGTGGAAGCAGCAAAGAGTATCAGTGGGCAGCATAGAATTCAGGGCACACAATAGAAGATTTTGAGCCTTAACTCAGTAATTTAGAGGCAGGGTACTGGTCAAAGGCATCATGAAATGCACGGAAGGCTCAGCACACAGAAATAAAAAATTATCGGGGTCCTATATCAGCAGATTTGTTTTAAAAGACAAAGCGCCCATACTGTTTCAAATTTTACCGTGTTCGTGAAGAAAGTTCCGCCCTGATCACAGTCTGAAGCTGTCAAGAGCATTTGTTATGAAGTATGGCTGGCCTTTGTATTATTATTTCACTTTCTTGTTCATTCACCAAAAGTACTACAAAATACTGCAGCCAGGTACAGCAGAGACATACCTAGAGTAAATGGAAGCGGAGGAAGATCACTCTTTCATCCCAAAAGGTATCAGAGATAAATGCGGAAAATTTAAATAGAATGGGCTTCAGCCCTCTGGCTCTTCTGGGTTTTAATTTTTCATTTAGTTTTCCACCTACCACCACTGCTCTTCGTTCAACTATAAAAACTGCGAAGAAACACATTGTAAGGGTTCCAGATCTTATCAGAAAACTATGCAGGGAGAGGCTTTTTGTATACATTTTGTAAAGCTCTTGTTTGAAGGCTCAGAGCCCATAGGGTCTCAGTGAGGAGGAGTTTTATCTGTTAAAGAGGATTCTGGTCTTTGGTATTTCACAATGTGTAACCTTTTCTCTTATGTGTTATATTAATAGATCATTTCATTTCATCCATCTTTATTGTATCATGTTTTGGAATGCGAGTGGCTCACTGATTTCTGGTATGGATTCATCCTAGTTGATGCCCATGCTCGGATCAGTCAAGCGCTTTAAATATGGCTCATGCATGATATTCTGTTCCATTACTCATCTAAACCGTATTTCTGCTATATTAGTTGCTTTGGGAGGGTGTTTTTAAAACGCTATTATCATGTATGGATTCTTAGATTGGTAAGCCCATGCATGGTGGTATTGTGTATCTGGATATCAGCTCAATGTTGACTAATATCTTCTCAACATTTCTTTCGTTACATACACTTTCTGGTAATTGATATCTGTGACATATTAATTGAATTGGCCTGCTTTGCAGTAAAATGTCTCTGAATTGTCTGTTGCTTTCATATTAGATTTATGCACTTTGCCTCTGTAGTATCCCTTTCTCTGTGTCAGTTTATGAGGGTCTTGGTCCCATTCTAGTTTATTTCCTTGTTTACAGGAGATAGCATGTGAGCTGAAGTTGACAACTTCATACATTATATTATACGCTCCTTGTTATGCTAAGATGTCCTAGGCACTGGTCTATCACAACTCTAGGCTGTCTCTAGGAGCGACAACACCCCACATCTCTAAAGACATTGACCTTTCAGGTGCAATTATAGAATATCAATGCATTCGTCGTGCCCATCATTTAGATTTAATATATTCACAATCTGACACGCTATATGATTTGCTCCCCAATGCCCCTAGTAACCCAAATCCTCCGACTACTCAGAAAACCAGAGCTCATGCCGACAGTATCGTTGGCACGATCTCTGGTGTAGCCAAAAAACATTCTTGGGGGCAAGCCTCCCAGCCACCTTCGGCTGCCATCGCCCCTCACCAAACGACTACTCTTCCTACCGCTGAGGTAAATTCTGCGCAAACCTCACAAAAACCTAGCGGAAAAAATAAGAAGAACAAGAAAAAGCCATCTTCTTCGGAAGAGTAGTCGGATAATCAGAATAACCCTAATCAGAAAAATGCTGCCAAAAATGACAAAGGGAAGGATAAACCCATGAAATTTCCTTGCAAGATCTGTGCGGAGGACCACTTGACATATAAATTTCCTCAGCTGCAGGAATGCACCGATTTTATTGCCAACAAGGATTCTAGGCAAACACCTACCGTTCTTCATAATCCTTTCCCTAATCAACAGTAGCAACATCAACACATGTTTGACAATCTTCCACAACCCCATCAACGGGGTAATGGTGGTTCATATCCTTCCGGCGAAGGACCATTTTCCATTTATGGCATTGAGAGTGTTGAACTTCAAACTTGAGCCAAGCTTTATGGAAATCCTACCATAGATGCTCAAGAACCTGGTACTATTTCAAATCCACCTCCGCCCAACGATTTACATATCGAACGGCCTACTGCTGACCCCATGATTCGTCCCCCCAAAGGGACACTTCAACGCACGACTCATAACACCTCTGCATGTGCAACCCAAAACTACAACATTGTAGATTATTTGGCGCAGGCACCATTAGCTATGTCTACTCTCGAAGTATTACAAACCTGTCCAGTACAAAGGAAAGCCTTGCTTTTGGCCATTGGTGGAATAGACCCCAAGATTCCATGCTAGCTATCTTTGATATGGAAAAATCTAAACCTTGCCTCTCACACCAACTCGCATTCCAGGTGCAGGTTGTGTCGAAAAGGAGACAAATCCATCGCATTGTCATAGACGAAGGTGCTTCGACCTGCGTTATGTCACAAGCTTGTTGGCTCGCTTTAGGTTCTCCTACCTTAACACCGCCGTCGAATTCCCTCAAAGCTTTCAAACACCATGCATTCCTCCCAAAAGGATACCTTGCTAGCTTTCCCATCACTCTGAGTGGGAAAACGGTAACCATGGACATTGAAATCGTAGATCGCCATCTTGACTATAATCTATTGCTCGGTCGCAGTTGGTCTTATGCCATGACTGCCATTGTTTCTTCGGTCTTCCGACTCGTCCTATTTCCATTTGATGGGAAAATAGTCACAGTGGATCAGTTATCCTTCTGCACCCTTGATTATTCCACGTTACCAAGTAGCACTGTACCCCTAATAGGAGGCGGTTCTGACTCTTACATCAGTATTGGTACCGATCTTATGAAGGCATCTTCCCTACTGGGTTGTTTTCCTCTCCTGCTGCCAGAGATCCCACATACGGTTGTAATGATATTCACCACTTTGGATGGCTCTATCAACCCTTGTATCATCCCGGCACCTTCATACATTGATTCCTACGAAGATCAGATGCCGCTCTCACCAGCTGAGTTGGCCTACCAAGCCATCCAAATTACATATGAACCCTCCACTACTATGGTTTCAACCGAAAGTACAAACCTCCCTCCCATCACAGTTCTCTCTAAGGATCTCCTCAATGAAGTCTGGCCTACAGACGAAGCTATTCGAGAGATCATGTCTTTAGAAGAATGACCTTGGGGAGAGTTTCACCATCGTGCTTCAATGATCGACTCGGATGTGATAAAAACTGAAATCCCATCCTTTGACCCACCTGATATGGTTCCCTCCGCTTACACGACTGTTCAAACTATCGATTCAGAAGGGAACATGGGTAATATTTCTAAGACAATGCTCATTGATATCTCGGTCAAAACGGGTATTGTGGAAAATATTCAGATTGGAGAAGCTTGCAATCCTAAGGAAATTGCGCGCTTCACATCCATTTTCAAAGAATTATGCGATATGTTTGCTTGGTCTCACAAGAAAATTCCTGACATAGATCCTTCTATTGACGAGAAAGAGATCAAGAAATTCCGAGCATTCTTTTTATGGTATTTTTCTTGCTCGCTAATCTGAAAAACCTTGAGTCCTCTTCTTTGGGCTCGTTAAACTTACACGAAGAATCTTCGAGCATTCTTTTTACGGTATTTTTCTTGCTCGTTAATCCGAAAAACCTCGAGTTCCCTTCATTGGACTCGTTAAACTTATACGAAGTTGATATTGAGTGTTCTTTTTGTATGGTCTTTTTCTTGCTCGTCAATTCGAAAAACCTAGAGTTCTCTTCTTCAGATTCATTAAAACTATGAAGAAACACTGATCTTTCTTTTTAGGAATCTTTTTCTCGCTCATAAAATTGAAAAAACCCCGAGTTGACTTTGTCGGGCTTGTTAAAATACCACGACAGAAAGTAAGGAGCCATTCTTTTCTCTTTTTCAAAGCTCTTTAAACTGAAAAAGTATCTGAGTTTTCTCCGCGTGACTCGTTAAAATTTCACGGAGGTAACCGAGTTTTCTCCGCGTGACTCCTTAAAATTTCATGGAGGGCACCGAGTTTTTCTTTTTTGGACTCGTTAAAATTTCACAAAGAGTACTGAGTTTACTCCGTCTCCTCGTACTCATAACAAAACGAGGTAGATGTCCATCGAACATAGATTTCTCACTTTTCCGGCTTCGATGGACTAACTTACGGAAAATGAACTGTTTCGGGCATACTATTCTCCCTTTGCCGTGCCCAATTATCAAGACATGACAAAGGTACCCCAATGGAGTTGCCTTTTATGATACTTTTCAAACTCTCTAAAATATGAAAAATTCACCGAGTTTACTTATCTGGACTCGTTAAACCTAATCAAACAAGACACAGAGTTGTCTTTTATGATATTTTTCAAACTCTATAAACATGAAAAATTCACCGAGTTTACTCGTCTGGACTCATTAAACCTAATCAGATGGGGCGCGGAGTTGTCTTTTATGATATTTTTCAAACTCTCTAAATATGAAAAATTCACCGAGTTTACTTGTCTGGACTCGTTAAACTTAATTAGATGGGAAAAAATTTGGACAAAATGGATATTGCCTCTGTTACATTTTAGAAAGGTCAATTTGGAAGTAAAATTCTTGAACATGGCACTTCCCAGAAAACTCTTTTGTAGTTAGCCGAACCCTACCATCTATGAGTATTAGCCTTCATCTCCCAGTGTCCCTGCACCGGTAAAATCCTAACACACTCTTTGGTGTTCATCAAGCTTCAATTTCCTAGTACCCTACTACAGTGCCTTCTATTGTTCAAGCATATCTCACTATCTACTGCTCTTGTTATCAACCAAGCCGCTCATTATGCCAGAAATTATTTGTCGTCCGACATCCCCATTTACTCTTCATTATCTCAATCATAAACAAATTCAGTTGGTTTCTGTTTCATGTTGACTGATGTAGGATGCCTCAGTGCCTACCTTTCAACAGATCTCTTCCTATCGACTTCAACATCTTATCTAGGAAGTTGATCCAGAAATCCATCAGTACCCGGATACTTGCATACATCAGTGGCAAGTAGTCTTGTGTTTGATCAAGGGTCTTCATCATTGGCTCTTGCTCGAATGATTCTACGAGTGTTCGACTTAAACTCATTTTATTCACACTCGCTAGATTTTACTTTGCATCTTAGGGACCATCATCATTATCGGTGGCCACCTTCGCGTCTATTAACAGTTTTCATTATCGACTGGTAATCAGACGATTTCTCACATGTTCAACGACAGCTCCTTCATTCACATGTTGAGGAATATGCATTTTAAGTGAATCGGCGGTCAAGACCTTGGGGCAAAGGCTACATCATTAAAGTTGTGTTTCCTTCCCCAAGTTGCGATATTGTTTATGGAGACAACTTCTTCAGCCTGATCCTGTTATGATAGACACTTCCACATTGTGCTTATCGGTGGACAGATTCTTCATATCTCTATTCTAGAGAAATCATGTTTTTTAAGCTACTGAGCATGGGAATGCCCGACTCAAGGCAGATAGTATATTTTCTAACATATGTTGTTGTTTCAGGTTTTCCTCAGTCTTTCAATATCTTTATCTCTACTACACACATTGTAAAGTATTTCGGCCATCGTCTTCGTCTCTGACCTCACACTTTAGGGGGGATTTGTTACAGGTCAAACTACCTCCTCATCAGCTTAGAGGAGAAGACAAATATGGAAGGAATACAAAGACCTAAATTAAACCTATTTTTGCCAAGGTAACGCCTCTCTATAACAACAAAAGAGCGTTATAACGCAACTGATCAGTGAATGGGCCACGTCAGTGGCTAGGGAAACGCTCTGTTTACACTAGAGGGCAGCATTACCCGTGTTTTAAGTTTGAAACGGGAAAACCCCGTGGAAAATTATTTGAATCTCCAGCTTTTTCTCACAAGAGAGTCAGTACAAAAAGGAAACTGCAAAGCACTGATCTCTTATTGGGCATTTCCATAAACAACTAAACTCTTAAAGAAGGAAAAAGCATGGAGGTTGGAGAAACATCTTGGTTTTTTCTATTCAGAACTGGTGGAAAGAGAAGGGCAATGATTGCTCTCTCCATCTCCTATAAAATGGAGTTGAAGGCTCTTTGTTCAAGGTCTAAGGATTGCTAAATTTTTTCATACTTGTGAAGTAGAGATCATTTTTGTAGTGTGAAGGTCAAAGGTCAAAGAGGTTCATTAAGAACTCATTGATCGAGACATCACCACTTTGAGAGATAGAGAGATTGGAAGTCCGAGGAGGGCTTGGTGCAACCGACGGTTGTAATCCTCCTTTTTCATAAATCAATAGAGCTGTATCTGTTTTGTCAATTCTATGCGTTGATATCATCATTATTGTTTAATCACTTATATAGCATGAGATGAATGGCTTAGATGTGCATAGTTTAAATGTTTATTATATATTGGCTCAATTGATAGGATATATATTATGTTAGAAATTACACGGGTGCTTTGATTGATTGCAGGACCAAGATTTGGAGCCGGTGAAGAAGAAATCTTGCTTCGCTGCCTACTTCTCTCCAAGGGACTCCAAGATCATTAAAGAGGTAATTTTCTATATCATTCTATCAAGTTGTTTTAAGTTAATATGAACATGTATATTCCGTCTTTGTGAACTATATAGCTAATCTTATTGTCTGCCTCAAGCACCAGAAAGCCCTAAGAGGGATATACGATAACCAACAACCCAAGCATTTTACCCTACAGCACCTTGAGACTAAAATTCTCTTCCTTTAATGAAGATAAACAAGGGATCTACTCTCCCTTAGCAGATCATCCTCCTTATTCTTCTAGACTTTCAATGGCTGAGTCATGACAGGAGCATTAATTTCCAGCTTCTTTTGGGCTTTCTCTTGGCTACACATGACTAGATGAATCTTTTCCTTTTATTCCTCTTTATTCACCTAAATCCTCTTGATCCTTTTTTTCTTTTTTTTTCAAGAATAGATTTACTAGGTTGTTGTTTTTCTTTCCTTCCAGAAGCTTGCACTCATTATAACTTTCTATTAAAGAGGGTTTTCTTCCTCCTTTATTTGCAAGTCCTTTTGATACTAAGTGTTAAAGAAAAACTCATAATATTTTTCTCTTTTTTTCATTCTTGTCTTCAAAGTCCGAGCTGCAATATTTGCATGCATATGACGAGAAGCATTCTTTTTCTTATCATATTTTCATCTTTATCTCTTGTTCCCAATATTTCCACAATTGTAGCATTCGATATGGTTTAAAAATGGGGTAGAAGAAATACCATATCTTCCAACATTCTTGTCACGAACTCTACTACAACAATCATGGCTTCTCCTATCCACTTTACACATTCTTGAGTTGTTGCTACCCAACATATCTTGTTTTCTTGTATGCCATCTATAGTTTATGGCTTTATGTCCAAATTTTTTGCAATAAAAAGAATAACCATAAAAAAAAATTTAGGAACGAAGATACCTTTACCTTGATTTGTGCTTTATAGGGAAATTACTTGTGTTGGTTCTTCATGTGCCTTCCATGGTTGTCTAGAATGTTGCCTTGCATTCTTTCTTGTAGTTTCTTAGCTCTCTTTTTCTGCTCCACTTGCTACTACTTCTTATCCTTATGCTCTCACCTTTTCTTCTCTTGTTGTTGCTATTGTTTTTGAACTACCTTGTTTACTCTATTGTTGTTGGAATCTTCAACTATCCTTACTTTGATAATCGACCCTTCATCCTTTGCAATTGTGGAGCTTGTGCTTCTTTGAAAACTGAACTAGCTTTGATGAGAGGGGATCTCTTCTTAACAAGCATCTCATTCCAATCCTTTGTGCTCTCCTCAAACTTCTGGTATTCAGAAAACTCTTTATTTTAATTTTCTAAGCCATGTCTCAATAATACTACTTCATCTTGTCTCTCACGGTAAGCTTCTATGACATTTAGTTGATTGGTCAACATGCCACTCAACCAACTAGCCTCTTCTTGTTGAGAATTTAGATCAACTATTGTTTTGCTTAAATTTTCATTCTTAATCTCATAAATTTTCAATTGCTCCTCTTGCTTCATATTTTCCTCTAATATTTCCTTGATCTCTTTAGAGAAGAGATCAACTTATTTCTAAATTATATCCTCTCATTCAAATATTTCTCTTCACTATTAGAGGTGCTAGATGAGTCACCACAAATATCTAGAACAATATTTTTGTCCATGGAGTCTTCGACAAGTCTGAGGGATATCCCTTCTTCATCACTACTAAGGGTCTTCTTTTTTTCTCCTATGGACGAGCATGCTTGGGATCCCTCTTCTGTTATTTATCCTAAAGTAGGTCTATCTTCAGTGCTACTAATAAATGCATGTATATCTCTATCCTCAATGGATTCGCATGAACATCTAGATAATGAGTGACCTATTTATATAGATTTGTCACAGAGAAATAACTTACCTTATGAGTAGCTTGCCCTCTCATCCAACTCTTCAACATCATCTCGAGAGTGATGAATAAAATCTTTTGTATTAAGAGGACGATCTTCAATCTTCTCAACATCTATTTTCTGGGATATTTCTTCAAATTCTTCCTTCTCTTCTTGTGTTTAGCATTTTTAGCACCAACATATACATGTTCTGGTTCACTTCTTGAGAAACAAGGTTCTTCAACCTCTTCTTGAGACAGATGGCTACTTCCTCCATAGAGAAATTGCAGTTTGTTAAGAATTTCCTTTGTTGTCTCACAATGCCTCACTTTATTAGACTCTGGCTTATACAACCCTTTCATGATGATATCCTTGGATTCTTCATTGAACTCATTCCTCTCTCCATATATCAAAGACAAAAAAATGTCTTCATTGATTACCATTAAATAGGCTTCCATTTTAATTTTCCAGTGCTCATACTTTGCTCCATTTAAAAACTGAACTCCTTTTGTTGTTAGCCAAGTTTTATTAGCCATTGTTTCCCTCTGATCTACCTTCTAGCGATTAAGCTATTCCTGGAGGAACGAGGCTCTGATACCAATTGTTGGAAAAAAAATTAATACTGAAAGGGGCGTGAATCAATGTTAAGGTTAATTTTAACTTTTATGCCAATTTAATTTTCATTCGAACTTGGAAACCATCTACAAAACCAATAGAAACATATCATGTGGAAACAATATGAAATAAACACATAAGCACACATGATGAATAACATGCACATTGGACACAAGTTTTTACGTGGAAACCCTTTCGAGAAAACACCACCAAAGATTTTTGTTTTTATTGATCTAAAATAAGAGCACCTACTCTATTAAATCAATATTTTTGTGAGCCACCTCTCACAAGAATAAAGAACTCACTTTGATTATTTTCTAGCACCCACTAGCAAGAATCACTAACTCCCTCTTTTTGTAGACACTTGTTCAACTTACCATAAGAACCATGTGAAACACCAACTTCAAATATTTGTTGCAAGTACCAACTTGCAACTCCTTGGATTTATGCAAGTACTAACTTGCAGGAGGCACCAAACCACAAGCCTTATCAAGCACCCACTAGATATGGAAGCAACAATTTCCTATATGTAGACTCCAACCCACATTCAAAAAGGAACTTAATTTTCACTGCATATGGCATCCAATCTACATGATATCAACATTTTTTGTCCTCTCCTCACTTTGTTCAACAACAGTCACTAGCATGCAACACTGTCTACACTTCCCATTCTACAACAACACACTCTTCTCAGCCCTCTGCCCCTTTATCAACATATTCTGAGCTATTTACCTTCTGCTCTAAACATCATATAATTATCTCTCGTCTCCTTCTATTCATAGGCTCTCTTGTCCTTTCACACCAGAGCACAAGCTCTCTCATCCTTCTCCCTCTACAAAGGCACCTTCAACCTTTCTCACAACAGAACCGTGTCTCACGAAGTCTCTTTCCTCTTCTTAGGTACTCTTCATCTCTTCTCAGTAGAACAAGCTCACTTGGCTTCACACATAAAAATGCACAACGATACAAAGCTCTCCACTAAGATCACTAGCAATAATGCTACTTTCCCCCAATTTCTCAATGGAAATTCTGATTTTTGTTCCTCTACTACACTTTGCTCGATGCTGCCTCTACTACATGTTTCCACACTTCCCGTTTGTACCTCTGCATGGCTCTCCTTCTATCATTGCGTCTGACTTAGCCACTGTAGCTGAATTAAACACAAAGAATGGGTGCCTGAGGAATCTCCATACTAGAAATTACTTCTCAGTTAATACTGCAAACTCCACTACTCTCCCCATTCTTATTCTTGGCTCACAGATCTTAATTTTACTTCGACATGGATTCTCTATTATTCATTTAACTCAAGACAGGCCCAACACTCTTTTACACACATCATGATCCTCGTCGCCATCGACTCCATTGAAGCATTTGTGCAATCATGGTCCTCTTTTTCACTGTCTCCTGGCTACGATAGTTGCCGTTTACTCCATCGATCAACTTCTCTTTACACATTTACTCAGCAGCTGCTAACCCATTCATCCATTAAAACTTTGTGTTACACTATCAGAGCCTTTCCTATCGTAACTTTTACTAAAGAGATGTTACAAAATCACAATATTCTGATGTGCCTTTAGCCCCTTATTTCTTAGCCTCTTTTTCTATTTTTCCTCCATGGGACCCAATGTTGTGACTGATGACTTAAAATTTAGGTGCTAAGGCCTTCAGGCTCATGTTGGGGGCTTATCTCCCTATATTATTTTATCTTCGCTTTTGGTTTTCTGGACTTCCTCAACCAAGCGCCAACACATCGGATCTCCCATCAGAGCTCCCAGACATTGGGTCTTTCACAAAAAGTAATTACAAAGGATTTACGAAAAATCAAACACCAAAAATTCTTCATATAACTTAGGTGCTTAGGCCCTCTCTATGCCCTTGGTTGTTTGAGTCTCCCACGACCATGTACCAATCATAAATCGTAGCCCCTTTCATCGAAACATTTTCATAAAGAAATTATACAAGATTTGCGAGGAATCTGAATTATGAGATGACGTCATCATAATTTCATAATCTCCATGTGGTTCCTCCTTAGTGGTGATACGTGTCACACGGATTTTCCCCATTAGGCCACCCAAAATTTCTGAATCTAACTGCCATGTGTTCATCGTACGACCACATCATGTTGACGTAATTTTCCATGTTTTCTCCACAACCAATCAATCGTTTCCATGTGTCCTACTAGAGGAGAGAGAAAGGGTCCCTGGGTTTTTGTTATTTGTGAATGATTTCCTTTGTAATTCTTATTTCATTGCAACCTCAATGCTTTCAAATAATTTCAATTATATATACTTACGAGTTTTTTAAACCCCGAAGTTTCGAACTTCTGAGGTTCTGCTTGCTCCCCAATATTCTGCTTCTTTGAGGTTCTGATATGACCATTCTTTCAAGTTTTCAGGCCTACTTCCCTATTTCCATGCAATTTCGGGTCCCTTTTAAATAAACCTCCAAGGTCCCAAGGCTCCGACCTCCAATATTCAGTGCTTCTGATAATCAGATCTAATATTTGTCCCTGTTTGAGGTTATGATATGCTTCCTGCTCTGAGGTTCAAATATGTTGAGCCTTCTTCGATATTTAACCATTCAAATATTAAGTTGTTTTGTACTTCGTGCCGACGTCTCAACAAATGCGACCTTAAATTATTTTATTTCGCCTAGTTCCCTGGTTCTGAGATCTCGAAATTTTGGGTCCAAAATTTGGCTTGCTCCTCTGGTTCCAAAATCGGCCTGCACCTAAGGACTTCAAGCTCCTTACTTCGGTTGTCAATAAATTTTGATCATGATGGCCATTTATGGACTTCCAAATATTGTTGGAATGATTATTGAAATAAATTTATAGTGGGGTAGGTCTGATGCAGTCTTTGAGACCAATTATCATCACATCTAGGCCAGGGGACATCAAAGCCAACATCTGTTGCTACATCATACTACATCCATGTTGATCTGGTTGACATCAATCCCAACACACTTTCTAATTATCAGGCAATGCAAACTTCCCAAATTGATCTCCCACCATGACTATTGACATCAATGCCAACACACTTGCAACCACTCTCCATCTATAAAATTCCAACAGTCCAACACCAACATGGTCCAACCATATATATAATTTTTAGAACACCAATGAAAGTGGTTTCAAAGAATAATAATTTATAAGGTGGAGATGGTTTTAAATGCATTAAATTAAGGTAATTAGGTATCATACATGACAATAAAGTTATATTCATGGGAATAATGGGCAGCTCTGAGCAGGAAGTGGGGTTTCTACTCTTTGTGATACCGAAAATAATAAAAACTAATGATTCCCTTGAACTCACTTCTGTAGGTAGGTTGATAGTGATACTGACATAAATGGTTATAATTAGGAACTATTCTCTCCTTGTACCTCGAATAAAGGGGATAAAGCTTGAGAGTTTTTAGATCATAATAATGGGCATAAAGGAAAACTTGGATTGAAAAAGAAGGGCCACCAAACTAGTGGTCAAGAAAGGACACACACCATGGCTCAAATTTGAGCAGGGCAGGAATATGCCTGCTCTGATACCACTATTGGAATGTGCAACCAGAATTAAAGAATAAGCATGAATTGAATTTTATTAAAGATGACACACATATAAATACAAAAATTTTATCATTGGTTTTAACTTCCAAGGTCTCTTTGACTTCCGTTAATTGTCCACATTATAGACCATAACCCTAACATATTAGGTGTCCAACACCAACAATGAACAAAGGCTTGACCAAAATGTTCTTAGGAACCTACTATCATGATTTGATATAATGGCCTTTGGTATCACAAAATGTACCCACACCAATAGGAAGAATATCTTGGCAGTGGCCTCCATTGTGATATTATTTTTGTAGGTTGTCATAATGGCCATTTTACAAAAATTATGAACAACCACAAAACATAGTCATTTTCCTAATTTTTTTAAGGAATACCAGACATGTATTGCCATATATATGGATTCCTAGGGCTTGTCGGGTCTAGGAATAGGTGTGTACAAACCTGTTTTTCTTAATGTCTTGTTTGGAAATTGTGTAGGTAGTGCAAGACCTAATATACTTGTTGAGATCTTGTCATTTTTCAGCTAATAGAAATACATTTGTAGCATAGCCATTATTTTTCCATGCGAAAGTGATATACCATCCAATTATAGTGAGCTTCCAAAATAATCTTTTCACACTTGCTTGAAGGAAAATATAGATGGCCTCAAATGGCATAAAAGCCATCCTATAGATTAAAGTCAGTGACAATTGTGTTTATGCTCAACATTTAGTAAGTGCTAGCAAAGTCAAGATTACTCCCATAGATTTGGTCCCACAAATATGCCTCATGTCTACAGGAGAGGAAAATTATGGTTAGTGATGTAATTAGAGGTCAATTGAGGAAATTAGTGACATGATTGGTGCTTCGAAAGGGTGAATATTTAAGTTAGATTTACCTTTTTCGAAGAAACTCTTGGATCTAGTGATTTTTTCTTCCTTTTCTAGAAGAGAGTGGTGATAGACTATCCCATTGGGTAGAGGTGTATTGGGGGTTAGATTGATTGAATGATCAACCTGAAAATGCAAAGGTACCCTAGTAGGCGAGGATAATATGCCTTTGCACTCTTCCATGACCTTGTCCACTTGCTGTTACTATGTGGAAAGGGATTGTATGGAGGTCATGAATGTGGTTAAGACTTTTTGTTCATTTTGAGATCGAATTAGGAAGAATAAAAATTTCCCATTTTGGAGATGACCTTCCTCCATTTCTTAGTAGAGATCAAATAAATAGTGGTAGGCGGAGTTAAATCTAATATCCTATATAGTTTTCTACCCAAAGTAATAATGACACAAAAAGGTCTAGACTTATACACAACATGATACTTCCACAAGTATGGTTGGGATAAAAGAAAATCACAAACTTCGAGGGGATTAATATCACACAATACCTCATCCTTGAAGGTATTTTTCCTTATCTAGAGATATCACCTTTGTTTAAGCCACTTGATGGTGTATGGCTATATGTGTGGTGTTGTTGGAAGGTCCAACTACTTGATAACCTTTGTTGAGATGAATTTGTTTTGAATTTCACTGTTGAAAATGAAGAGCATTGGAGAACCCTTCACCCACATCCATGACTGAAAAAGGTTCTCACCTTCCTCTAGGTATTTGGGTTCACTTGGTTGGACCTTGGTAGTATAAGCAATGGAACTAATTTCTGTATCAATGATCCACTTTCCCTTGTCTAGATCTAATTCAAAGTCAAAAATTGCATTTGACTCTGAGGCTTTCAACTTTGACACCAATGACTACTTTTAGAAACAGTCATTGGTGTTATGCTAAAGACTCTAATGGAATTCACACAACGTTACCATGTCTTTCTTTATCTTCCCATTACCCTTATTTGTTTGTAGCTTAGATGGGTTACCCGTGGGTGGTCCATCCTAGTTTTGTCCTTTGTGTTGTAGTTTGGGGATACATTTTCCCTACTTTTGGTATGAGGAATTCACAGATCCACACTCTCACTTATTCTATTTAAAGTTTTTCTCGATTTTGATATCATATCAGTATGTCGTGCCTAGTGAAGAGATGTTTAGAAACTCCATTTCTTTTTTCATGTACCTATGTAAACTTCCACAATATTTGAGCAATGGATGTACGAATGATATTTATGAACTCCAACATTGTTTGTTCCCTCTCCTACCAAAATGTGGTTCATCTCATGTACTAATCATTGTAGCTTCTAACAAAGTAATATTGTTCCTTCATAGCATCCATGAAACATCTGTTGTGTCTCAATCTAGTCTCCTAAACTGAGCTCATTTAATTGTCAACCAGGATTTGTAAACTGCTGAAGTGAAGTGTACCATATGTACCTAGGTGCTTGTTTCCTAATGCGTTGTGTGTAGTGTTTTGTGATGTTTTTGGTCATTTATGTTGATTTATGATGTTTTTGGTCTTTGGTGTTTTATGTTCACAATGAAACTGCCTAGAAAACTAATGGAAAGAAGTTGATGGTCAAAAACAGAGTTAAGCCTAATGTATGGAATGGTAAATGCAATTGAAAACAATGAAGCGGATTCTGAACTATGACTGAATAGAAACAGCAGCTTGATAATGACTTCTTAGGCAGATGACACAAACTAAACTTGAGAAATGATCATTAAATATGCAAATCTTCTAACTAAACAATTAAACACTAATGATGCAATACTCTGTCCTAAGCTCTTTTATTCTATGATTAATTCCTAGTTCTATTCTGCAATTTAATTGAATGTCACAGAACCTATACTCAAAGAGTTATTGGTTTCTTTTCAAAGTAGTTCTTTTGAGGAAGAGCTCTGTTTATGAAATGAGGAGGAGATTGCAGAGAGATTTCAGACCTTATAGTGATGTTATCTTTTGTTCCTATGGTTATGGATCACTTGTAGTTTTCAGAACAAAAATATGTTTGTGAATAATGAAGGCTGTCTTGTGAATCCTAACAACTAAAGTAATCTATTGTGCAAAGGATGACAATGTGAATATGAGATGCAAGTGCAATGAGTTAATCTAAGAATAAACCTAAGATGCTTCTAAACTAGAACAATGCTTGAACTATAAGTCATCATCAAACTTGAAATAAAGTAACTGGTCATGAATTAAATGCAATGAAACTCCGGAGTTGTTCTAACTGTACTAACATGCATTAATCTATGAAGTTACACGATCTGTTTGTTCATCATTAGTGATATCTTGGAAGAGTTCCTTCTTTTGGAAGAGGTAGAACAATTCTGACTGTGTACTTGTATGCAATTGAAAGCAAATGAACTGAAAGCAAATGAAAAACTAAGTTATCACACCCATACCCTACTCGTCATTATGATATCTTGGGCAAGCGTTTAAGAGTGAGATCAGAGTTGATACTTAGTAAAAACACACAATTAAATCATTCATTATCACGGTCATATCTTGAACTTCTTAAGGATGTATTGGAAGAATTTCTTCTTGTGGAAGAGTGATGAGAACAAGTGTAACTGTGATAGTGAATAGCAAAAACTACAACTAAATCCTACATTACCATAGCTATTCTTCATTCATTGTTATGATCTGTTGGAAGAATGTCTTCTTGTGGAAGAACTGGAATGAATATAACTACAGTATCTAGTTAAAAACAAATACAAATTCAACTCCTATCCTACAATACCATAGTCATTAATCATTCATCATTTTGGTCTGTTGGAAGAGTGTCTTCTTGTGGAAGAGCTAGAATGAATACGACTACAGTAGATAAAACAAAAAAACTACCAATTCAAATGCAAAATGTAAAGGCAGCTAGGAAAACTTATCTAGTTTACGCAAAAGAAATCCGTGCAAGAGGCAGGGGCCCTCTACCACTTGACGGCATTCAACTCCAAATTAAATCACGCCTTCAAAATAACTTTGTCTGCTCCATTAACGATGCAAAAGTTTGAACATGACACTCTGCGTTTCAGGAATGTATCACAGAGTTTGCACAAAATCTAGCAGCAAATCTAACATAAAATCTCTAACTAAGCTCTCAGTCTACTCAAGAGTTTATAAAGTAAATGCAAGTAACAATAATTACAACAATTTAGGAATAATGTCTTTCCTTATCCGAATCATCTTAGGAGTCTTTGAGGTGGCTACGTGAAGAAGAAAAGACATCTGGACTGAGACAGTCCTAGTAGGAGTCTTCCTTCACAAATGTGTTCCCACGTGCATAACCATACCCAGAATTCATTTCCTCTTCCATGATGAGCAACAAACCATGTAGACACGACGTGGATCATGCCCATATGCGGTTTTCCTCAAGAGGCCACCTGGAACATACTCAAACATAAAGGTAGCTGCAGAATCGTCGGTTAGCTACGGAATGTCTGCATTCTGCAGCTAGTTCCGGTCAAAATGCTTAACAATGGAAACAATCACAAAATTCAACAAGTCAGTCATGTAAACCATTCTAGAAGTAATTTTAACTATTTTTATTGATCAATTGGGTTTAAAATAGAAATGGACAAGGGAGAATGAGGTAAAATGAGGTGAAGGAAAGCACAAATTTGAGGCTCAACATACCCCCACTGTTGTCTCTTTGCATGTCCTCATGCAAATTATCCTATGAATCCAGAGGCTTCTGCAAGGACATCTAATCCCCTTCTTCTCCTTTGTCTGAAAGCTAGAGGCCTTCTGGGTTTCCTGATCACAAGTTTGAACCTGAGATTGGTGAGTGCTCTGATTAGCTTTTTGTTCCTTGTCTTCAAATTTTCATTAGTCCTATCCACTTTGTCTATATGCAGGGATAAGGTTGAGTTCATATCAGTTTTGAGCTTGATCTGATCTTTGAGAATTTCATTCTCATTTTTGATGTGTCTATTCAGCAATTCCAACTCATATCTATCCCTTCTTAATATATCAATTTCAGACAGTGGAGGACTGGGGGTTCTCTCTCTGCTTTCTGATGCTGTCCTCTCTAGAGTTTCCACATAGTCATAGATTTCCTGTTGAGCAGGATCAATCTCAGGGGTGCCTTCATAAAAATCTTCTTCATCATCCTCTTCAATGGATGTTTCTTCATCCTCAATATTGATTACCCCTGTTTGTTTGATTGATGTTTTCTTTAGTTTTCCTTTTAATCTGTGGCTTCTCCTAAGCTGAGAGGACCCCTCTCCTTTCTCTGTAAAATATTCCTTGATTATTTTCTCTTCCTTAAGTTGCCTCTTGATTCGAGTCAACTTCTCCAAAATGACTTCTTCACTGCTTTCTTGAACTGGTTTGTCAATTTTATCTTTTGAAGTCCTCCATTTCCTACTTCTCTTTGTGGGATGTGGTTCAGGTGATAGTTCTTTTGCTTCTTCAAAATGATTTCTTATTAAGAAATCATCCCATGTATCATTTGTTTTAGATAGATGATGCTCAATCAAAATTTTGACCAACCCATGATGATACAGGGTTGTCTCTAAAAACTGAACTCTTCTCTGAACACGGGAAGCCATTTTCTTCAGACTTTGATGCAAGAAATATGGTAGATTTAAATCTTCTCCCAGAAAATGCATCATTAGTCTGATGTGGTAGACATAAAATGTCCCATATCTACCCTCACATGTAACAAATTTTTGTAAAAGAAGTAGTATATTTCTCCATTTTCTTTTCAATGCAGTGCTGGGAATTCCTTTCTTGAACACACTAACATCCATATTTGGTGATTTTAAAATTTGTTTCCAGGAGTCATTGTGGAATTCCCTATTTTTAAACCATCTCTCCCCAGTTCTGGACAATCCTGTAGCCTCTAAATGAAAATGGCTTCAATTTTGGAATGACATACCTCTGATTTATAATAACAAATGCCTTTAAAACCTCGAACTGATATGCTTCTGTTGACAATTGAATGTCGGAGTGCTATGCCTTTGTTTGATGATGAAAATAGTTTCAAATTTCGAGTTGAAAATGTCTTTGATTGAAAATGGCAGATGGCTTCAGATTTCTTTTTGTGCAATACCTCTGGCTCTTAGTAGAAAAAGACTTCAAATTCAACGCTGCAACATCTCTGTCTCTGGTAACATAGACTTCAACTCAATACTACAACGTCTCTGTCTCTGTAACACAGAATTCAACTCAACATTACAATGTCTCTGTCTCCAGTAGCAAAAATCTTCAAATTCCAACGCTCTATCTCTGTTTCTGGTAGCAAATGGTATGCTTCAAACTTCAATCACTGCAACACCTCTATCTTTGGTAGCAAAAGACTTCAATTTTAGCACCTCTATCTTTTGGTAACAACAGACTTTAAACTCTACACGGCCACAATTCTGTGTTGACAGTGGAAATGCTCCAAACTTCGTCCACAGTGATATGCTATCTGTTCACGGGATCAAGTGGCTTTGAGTTCTCACACCGTTATACTTCCAAATTTACCTCTTCTGATCTGCTCCTGATGATAATAATATCTCTGTCTTCGGAATGGAATACCGGCTATGGAATGAAGTTATGACAGTGGTCACGGCATAGAGTAGTGGAGTGAGGTGGAGGGATTGTATTAATGATTGAGGAGACGGCGGAGGATTTTACGACGGCAGGGGAAATCATCATCATTAAATAACTTGGTTAAGAGTCGTGGGAAATTCAAACGCTTTAGTCATTTCACCGCTTAAATACTATCGGATATGAAATTTGAAATGGAAGATTTTAATACAAAGTATGTAGAGGGTTTTTTTGGTGTTTGATCAATAAAACAATTAAAACAACCTTTCGAATAATCCACAACTAAACTATGCTAAACTTTTATGAAATGCCATCGTAATTTAAATTTGTTACCTCTTCCCTTTATTTGATGTTTTTGTAGCCTTTGTCTTCTCTGCTCATCTTTGGAGGAATCTTTTACAATTTTCTTGATGTTTTTGATTCATGAATTCACTGGATCACTTTGTTGTAATTCTGATGTCTGCTGGTTGATGCCTTCAGGGTTTATAGCTGCGGAAAGACTGTCGGGCTGCAGAAAGGCTGATCAGCTGCGGAATGTCCACTGAGCTGCAGAATGTCCACTGAGCTGCAGAATGTTCCTGTAGAACACTTTAATCATGAAAATGGAATGTTTTTGGAGTATGGATGATGAATTATGATATGTATGAAGTGTTTAATGGAATGGGATGGATTCAGTTCATGAAATGGAATGAAGGAACATAAGGGTTGTACTGCAGTTCATGACATATTTTATTCACTTACAGCAAGATATCAAATTCTGTGTTTTGACATGAAAATGAGATGAATGGAAGATGGAGTGAGATGAATGAGATGTGGAATGGAATGAAATATGAATGATGGATGAGATGGAGTATGGATGAATAAGTGAATGGAGTGAGATGAAATGAATCATAAGCACTATGGAACTGTACTTATGATTTTTTATAACAGCTGCTTATAAAAACAAAAATGGGAAAAGTTAGAGTGTCAGAGAGACTCTGATTTTCACCCTATCTTTTCTGTATAAACATGCCAATCAGTGATTGGTTTTCATGTTTATACCTTTATTTTTTTATTTTTTATTTTTATTTTTTTTATTATTATTTTTTTTTTTTTAATTTTTTTTTAATTTTTTTTTTTTTTTTTCAAAAGAGAAATGCTTCAGAAAATTTAATCAAGTTGATGAAGAAGAGAGACTCTTCTTCATTAACTTCACATCATTGTCTTCTTGGAACTTCTTGACAAACACTTCTCTTGAGAGTGGCTTGTGGTATAGCTTCAGTCTATGACCATTCACAAGAAAAGTGACCTCTTCTTCATCTATAGTTCTGATTTTTACTGCCCCATTATCAAAAATTCGAACAATTTCATATGGCCCAAGCCAATGTGTATGAAATTTCCCTTGAAAATCCTTGAATTTTGAATCAAACAAGAGAGCCCAGTCACCCTCTGTGAATTTCTTCTCCTTGATGTGCTTGTCATGCCATCTAGCCCTTTGCGGTGGACTAGACTTGTTTACGGCTTGCATCTTACTGATCTCATCCAATTCATTAATTTGCTCCGATCTATGCTTTTTGCCTCTAGTTAGATCAAGTCTGATTTGTTGCCATCTTGAATGTTTGAATTTGGAACTACATAGGAAACAAAACTTGCTTCCCATAAACAAGCTCATAAGGAGTATGGCCTGTTGTGTTTCTCCATGTAGTTGTATAGGCCCACAAGGCTTCAGGAAGCCTATCTACCCAATCTCTTCTATGTAGATGAACAGTCTTTGTTAGGATTCCTTCAATGACTTTATTAGTGGATTCCACTTGACCATTTGCTTGTAGATGATAAGGAGTAGATGTTCTATGTCTGATTTTGTAATTCTCCATCATTTGCTCCACTAGCCTTGATGTAAATTGAGCTCCTTGATCTGTAACAATTTCCCTTGGGACACCAAAACGAGTGAAAACATCCTCAAAAAGAAAAGTAATTACAGATGATTCATTAGCAACAAGTAATGGTTTAGCTTCTACCCACTTAGTAACATAATCAGTGCAAACTAATATGTATTTCTTTTGTCTTGATGGAGGACTAATAGGTCCTACAAAATCCAAAGCCCATTTTTCAAAAGGTTCAATGTGTACCTGAGGTTGTAATGGCATCTCACCTGAAGGAGAAGGTTTCCTTACCCTTTGGCAACGGTCACACCTTTTTACATATTCCCTTGCATCTTTGAACAAGGATGGCCAATAATATCCTAAGTTAAGGATCTTATAGGCTGTCCTCTTATCTGCAAAGTGTCCGCCACAAGGTTCATCATGACATGCCTTGAGAATTTCAGGCATCTCATCTTCACGAACACACCTTCTAATGATCAAATCTGAACCTGTCTTGTACAACTCATTAGCGACCCATGAATATCTTGCACTATCATTAATGATTTTTTCTTTTATCCCTTGCATTCATAATTGAAGGAAACTTTCCTGAAACTAAATAATTAGCAATATCAGCAAACCATGGAGTTTGAGTAGAAACTGCAAAAAGATATTCATCAGGAAATTGATCTTCAACCGGAGTGTCATCTTTGATATTTTGAATTCTAGACAGGAAGTCAGCCACGGTGTTTTGTTTTCCAGGCCTATCTAGAATAGTAATGTTGAATTCTTGCAATAATAACAACCATCTTATAACTCTGCCATTAGTAATTGATTTATTCATTAAATATCTAATTGCAGAATGATCAGTGTGAACAAAAGTTTCATAGCCTGTTATATAGTGTCTAAATTTGTTAATGGCATGAACAACGGCTAAAAACTCTTTTTCAGTTACAGTATAGTTTAACTCTGCAGGAGTCAAATTTTTACTGATATAATAGATGGCATAGGGAATTAAATCTTTTTGTCCCAATACTGCTCCTAGAGCTGTATCGGAAGCATCTGTCGAGATATGAAAAGGTAACTTCCAGTTAGGTCCCCTTAATATAGGTGCTTCAGAAATTTTGGTTTTCGGGGTTTCAAAAGCTAACTGGCAATCAGAAGTCCACTTAAATTCACAATCTTTGGTGAGTAATTTGAAGAGAGGAGATGCTATTTTGGTGAAGTTTTCTATAAATCTCCGATAATACCCTGTAAATCCTAGAAAACTTCTAACATCTTTTTGACAATTTGGAATGGATAGGTTAGAAATAACTTCAACTTTCGCCTCATCTACTCTAATCCCATCCCCTGAAATTTGGTGCCCTAAAACAATACCTTCAGTGAACATCATAAAACATTTTTCATGACTAAGAGAAAGGTTTGCTTCTTGACATCTTTTTAAGACCTTTTCCAAGTTTTCTAAAGCCTCTTCAAATGTATCCCCATAAGCTGTAAAATCATCCATGTACACCTCTACACAGTCATGTATTAGATCAGAAAAAATTCCTAATACTTCCCTTTGGAATGTTGCGGGTGCATTGCATAATCCAAATGGCAATACTCGATAGGCATAGGTACCCCAAGGACAAGTAAATGTGGTTTTATCTTGGTCTTCAAGTGCTACTTGGATCTGATTGTAACCACTAAACCCATCTAGGAATGAAAAGTACTTTTTGCCAACTAATGTATCTAATACTTGATCTATGAAAGGTAAGGGAAAATGGTCTTTAAGAGTAGCTTTATTCAATTCTCGGTAGTCAACACACACCCTCCATTTTCCATTTTTCTTAGGCACAATCACCAAAGGAGAAACCCACTGACTATCTGAAATAGGATAGATGAAATTAACATTTAACATTTTTTGTAATTCTTCCTTGACAATTTCCCTAAGATTTGGATTCATCCGTCTTTGAGGCTGTCTGATTGGTTTGAAATTTGCCTCTATATAGATGTGATGAGTACAAGTCTTGGGACTTATCCCTTTCATGTCAGTGTATTCCCATGCATATGCGGAAGAATGTCTCTGTAATACTTTGACTAACTCTTCTTGTTGAGATCTTTTTAGGTTTTTGTTTATGTTCAAGGTTTTGCCTGGAAAGATTTCACTTGTAGAGCTGCCAAATTTGTCCATAGAATGAAGAGACATATGTCTAGATGACAAGAACTCAATATTGGATCTCTCTTGAAATGATTCTTGTTTGTGTTCTGAAGAAGATTCAAAGTTTTCTAGAGTATTCAGAATTTGATTATCTTCACTAATTTCTGAAATTGTGAAGAGTGGTTGTAAATATTCTTCATCCTCTATCCATTGAGTGTCATCTAAATCTGTAATTGTCCTAGCTGGAGGATATAAAGTGAATTTCTTTGTTGATCTTCCATCAGAAATATACATATCACCGGACCTACAACTAATAAAAGCATCAGCTGTAGCCAACCAAGGTCTTCCTAGTATAATAGGATGGCCTCCTAGATTATTCTTGGGTGTCAGGATCATGAAATCCACAGGGTACTCCCAAGAGTCTAGGGACACTGGAATATCTTCTATTACCCCATCTGGTCTGATCACAGATCTATCTGCTAATTGTAATAGTGTGGGTGTAAAAAGAAGATTAGGAAGTTTCAGTTTGTCCATGATTTGTCTACTCATGATATTTATTGCTGCTCCTAAGTCAATGAGTGTGTTTTGAATTTCAATTCCATTGATGTGAATTTTGACAACTGGATTTCCTGGGTCAAGGTACTTTGGAATAGTAGTCTTACCCATCATAATGTCTGCTATTTGTCCTACCGGTTGAATTTTCTTGGTTTCTCTTATTCTTTTCTTTGTTGTCTTCATACTCAACTCCTTTATTGTTTTGGCTAAAATTGGGATTTCCTTGATGGCTTGCAATAATGGAATTTTAATGCAAACATTTCTCAATTCATCCAAGAAATCATAATTATGCACCATTATTTGTTTTTCTACACCTTTGTCAATTTGTAATCTTTCCGGAAAGGGAGGTATAGAAGTAGATGTGGATGGTTGCTCTAATACTGGAGTTGGACTTATTGGATCTTTTTGTTTCAGTTTTTCAATGTTTTGGCCTTGAAAGGATGTTTCTTCCTCAAGACTTTTATTAACCCGTAGGGAGTCTTCCTCAGAATTATCTTGTTCTTGTATGATCACAGAAGGTTTCCTCTTCTCAAGTATCCTTCCGGACCTAAGTTGAACATCACTAAGGTCTAGAGGAGTAATTAAATAAGTTGGAAATTGTTGTCCTTCTATCATATATGTATTCTGAGGGTTCTTATTATTGGGGTTTGGTATGGGCTGAGCTGGAAATTGATTGGATTTTTGAGGGAATGGTAATGGAAGTGGTTGATTTTGATGAGGTTGGTTCGGATGATGTTGTAGAGGATTTTGTTGAAGATTTTGAGGAAAATTTTGTTGAGGATTTTGAGGATAAAAATGTGGATATGGTGGATAGGATGGTGGATACTGATAATATGGAGAGTATCTTCCATAGGGACCTTGTGTTCCTTGTGCCCAAGATTGTGATTGATTTTGAAATTGGGGCCAAGGTTGCTGCCAAGAATTCCAAGGTAGAGGTTGATTATACATTTGATCATGGAATCCTTGTGTCTGAGATCCCTGCCAAGGTCTTCTAGATACAAAGTTAAGAGATTCTGTGGAATCTGTAGGAGTTTCTTCTTGAAAAACAGCCTTGAGACCAGGAAGAGAAGGACAATTCTTGGTCTCATGTTTCTCGGAACAAATAACACAGGTTTCTACAACTTTTACATCCAAAGGGCCCTCTCTCAAGGCATGTTTCTTCCTACATTTGGGACAAAAGATTGCCAAGGCATCAGATTCAGCCTTTTGCTTGTTTTGTATCTTGAGGGTGTCTATTTGTTCACTAAGACTCCCTAAGATGTCGGATTTAAAATCATCAAGCATGTGTCCTATTTCTGATCTACTTACTGTCCCAGAAGCAGATTTACTTGCTCTTGCAAGAGCAGGATCTCTTGGACCTTTGACAGTTTTGGATTTCCCTCTGGAAAGGTTGATACATAACTCAGATATTTCGGGTAATGTGAGTTGTGATATATCCCCTTTTCCCATCATGTTAAGGATATCCAACCATTCATCCCTAATGGTTTTCAACAAAAGAGCTTTTAAAGTGTCTTGATCTAGGTTTTCCATTTGTGCCCTTTTTATGTTGTATTTAAATCTTTCCAACAAATCTTCTAAGTTTTCATCTTCTTTTTGTAACATCTTTAACACTTCTTCCTTATGATTAAACGGCATACAATAATCCAAGTATCTCTCTAGAAATGCTTGTTTCATGTCTTCCCATGTTCTAATGGAACTACTGTTTAAACTCATAAACCACTTCAATGCTGCTCCTTTTAGAGTTGAAGGAAACAATTTCAATTTTTGAGCATCTTGAAGATAGTCATAAGTCCTACACAACACTTCAAATTCGAATAAGAAAGTTTCAGGATCCTCAGTTTTAAGTCCATAGAAGTTCGGAAGGACGGAAGGTGAAATGTTTTTCATGGTTGTATTGGTTTCTTCATCAAGTATAGGGAACCCAAAAGAGCTTCCTATTCTACCTCTTCCTCCTTCTACACCTCTACCTCCTTCTCCTCTTCCTCCTTCTCCCCTACCTCTACCTCTACCTCCTCCAAACAATGTGTGTTCTCCATTAACAACTCCTCCTCCTCCTTCTTCTGCCATGGTTGACTCTCCTGTGGAAGTAGAAAGGTTTATGTCCTCAACAAAAATTTTTGGATCCTCTTCTATGGCAGGTTCAGTGGATGAAGTGGAAGGTTTCTCTAATGGAATAGGTGACCTTAGATCTTCTATAAGTCCAAGATCAGTAAAGGATGGAAGATGGGTTTGAGTTGAAGGTGTACTAGTTCTGGATCTAGATGAAACAAGTGGTGTTCTAGAAATCAAACTTCTGCCTCTGCTGCTTATAAATCTTCCCCTTGAATCTCTCTCCCTACGCATAAAATTGTTTTTGGATGCTAAGAAACAAAAGTTACCTAGTTTTCACTTCCCCGGCAACGGCGCCAAAATGTTGGGTCTCAATCTAGTCTCCTAAACTGAGCTCATTTAATTGTCAACCAGGATTTGTAAACTGCTGAAGTGAAGTGTACCATATGTACCTAGGTGCTTGTTTCCTAATACGTTGTGTGTAGTGTTTTGTGATGTTTTTGGTCTTTTATGTTGATTTATGATGTTTTTGGTCTTTTGGTGTTTTATGTTTACAATGAAAGTGCCTAGAAAACTAATGGAAATAAATTGGTGGTCAAAAACACAGTTGAGCCTAATGTATGGATTGGCAAATGCAGTTGGATACAAAATCTGAACTATGACTAAATAGAAACAAAAGCTTGATAATGACTTTTTAGGCAGATGACACAAACTAAACTTGAGAAATGATCATTAAATATGCAAATCCTCTAACTAAACAATTAAACACTAATGATGTAATACTTTGTCCTAAGCTCTTTTATTCTATGATTAATTCCTAGTTCTATTCTGCAATTTAATTGAATGTCACAGAACTTATACTCAAGAAGTTATTGGATTCCTGTTCAAAGTAGTTCTTTTGAGGAAGAGCTCTGTTTATAAAAATGATGAGGAAATTGCAGAGAGGTTTCAGACCTTATAGTGATTTTGTCTTCTGTTCCTATGGCTATGGATCTGTTGTAGTTTTTAGAACAAGAAGGTGTTTTGTGAATAATGAAGGTTGTCTTGTTAATCTATTGTGCAAAGGATGACAATGTGAATATGAGATGCAAGTGCAATGAGTTAATCTAAGAATGAACCTAAGATGCTACTAAACTAGAACAATGTTGAACTATAAGTCATCATCAAACTTGAAATGAAGTAACTGATCATGAATTAAATGCAAATGAAACTCCGGAGTTGTTCTAACTATACTAACATGCATTAATCTATGAAGTTACACAATCTGTTTGTTCATCATTAGTGATATTTTGGAAGAGTTCCTTCTTGTGGAAGAGGTAGAACAATTATGACTGTGGACTTGTATGCAACTGAAAGCAAATGGACTGAAAGCAAATGAAAAACTAAGTTACCACATCCATATCCTACTCGTCATTATGATGTCTTGGGCAAGCGTTTAAGAGTAAGAACAGAGATGATACTTAGTACAAACAAACAACTAAATCTTTCATTATCACGGTCATGTCTTGAACTTCTTAAGGATGTATTGGAAAAATTTCTTCTTGTGGAAGAGTGATTAGAACAAGTGTAACTGTGATAGTGAATAGCAAAAACTACAACTAATTCCTACAGTACTATAGCTATTCATCATTCATTGTTATGATCTGTTGGAAGAATGTCTTCTTGTGGAAGAACTGGAATGAATATAACTACAGTATCTAGTTAAAAACAAATACAAATTCAACTCCTATCCTACAATACCATAGTCATTAAACATTCATCATTTTGGTCTGTTGGAAGAGTGTCTTCTTGTGGAAGAGCTAGAATGAATACGACTACAGTAGATAAAACAAAACAACTACCAATTCAAATGCAAAATGTAAAGGCAGCTAGGAAAACTTATCTAGTTTACGCAAAAGAAATCCGTGCAAGAGGCAGGGGCCCTCTACCACTTGACGGCATTCAACTCCAAATTAAATCACGCCTTCAAAATAATTTTGTCTGCTCCATTAACGATGCAAAAGTTTGAACATGACACTCTGCGTTTTTAGGAATGTATCACAGAGTTTGAACACAGTCTAGCAGCAAATCTAACATAAAATCTCTAACTCTGCTCTCGGTCTACTCAAGAGTTTATAAAGTAAATGCAAGTAACAATAATTACAACAATTTAGGAATAATGTCTTTCCTTATCCGAATCATCTTAGGAGTCTTTGAGGTGGCTACGTGAAGAAGAAAAGACATCTGGACTGAGACAATCCTAGTAGGAGTCTTCCTTCACAAATGTGTTCCCACGTGCATAACCGTACCCAGAATTCATTTCCTCTTCCATGATGAGCAACAAACCATGTAGACACGACGTGGATCATGCCCATATGCGGTTTTCCTCAAGAGGCCACCTGGAACATACTCAAACATAAAGGTAGCTGCAGAATCGCCGGTTAGCTACGGAATGTCTGCATTCTGCAGCTAGTTCCGGTCAAAATGCTTAACAATGGAAACAATCACAAAATTCAACAAGTCAGTCATGTAAACCATTCTAGAAGTAATTTTAACTATTTTTATTGATCAATTGGGTTTAAAATAGAAATGGACAAGGGAGAATGAGGTAAAATGAGGTGAAGGAAAGCACAAATTTGAGGCTCAACAACATCCCCAAGTGGGTGTGATTGTAAACATTGCAAGTTCCTCTGTGTCATTTTACTCACATCAAGTCTCCCACCAATCCTTAACATGGGGGACAACTTTAAGAAGTGAAAAGATAACATTTTCTCTATCAGAAAATTTTTGGACCAAAACATATCCCTCCCATAGATTTAACCATTTACCTAGAGCATCCACATATATCTGATTGGTTGAATACAAGAATATCAAAACTAACTTGTACCTTAAAGGGGGTCATGCCTCTTAAGTGACGTTTTGACGAATACCATTGATTGTTGCCATCCTTCAAAGGATCTGGGAAAAATTATCCATCATATCATCTTTTTCTCGCATGAGGGATTCCTCGAGCAACAATTTAATAGGATCTCTTGCTCCCTTGTGTTTCTTTTCTTCTACCATGGGAGATCATCAAGGTCAACTAGGATGGTCTTGCAAAGGGTCAATTCATTTGAGCCTCGACTCCTTATACCTTGACTTTGTTATCGACATGCGCAAAAAAACTGATAAAGAACATGCTACACTAATACTGTTGATTTGGAATTTCTCAGGAATGAAAAAAAATATTGACAATAAAATATTTCATAGGTGTATTAAATAAATAATATAAAGTCATATGAAAATATTTTAATTATTTTTAAATGATAGAAGTATTGTTGAACTACACCATGAGAAAAAATTTCATGCTTTTACAATAGTGAACACCCGTATTTATATTATTTACAGTGCATTTTCACCTGGAGTCATGCAATTTCATCATATGTCCAATAACATGGGTAAATACCATGGGTTACAAAAACCATGGGTGAATACCATAAACCACTCTGGTAAAAACTAAAGAATAGTTGTATATGGTAAAAGCTAATTGTATGATTATATATTTTTTTCTTCTACCTTTATAATACCATGGGTGGATAACATGATTTACTAAAACCATGGGCTCTGAAGGCACTATAGTAGAGAATAATTATTGACCATGGTGATTTGATGGAAAAGGTGGATAACTACCAATTTCTACTTGGATCATTCTCTCTCAACCCTCTAGATTTTGGAGGCATTAACTACATATCTCTCTAATTTATTTATTTTTCGAATCCCTTTCCCTCAACCCAATGATTCTTTTTCATGTGTAGAAATTATATACAAGATGCATGTATATATCCAGATTCTCTTGATCTAACAATAGTTATCTTCTTGCTAAATACAGAATCCTTCCATTGTTAATCTTTTGCGGAAATTTAAACTAAATTGCAAACACATGAAACAATAAAAACAATCTCACATAACATAGTTATCTAACGGGAAAGCCTAAAGCTAAAAACCCCAAATATCATATATTATGTATCATGGAGATCATGTAACAATCTCATACAAAGCTTAGTACATCAAGCTCTCAGTACAATCAATCGTCACACACTAATAAGAAGAAATCTACAAATCCATGCACCGATTTCTTGCCACCTGATAACCTACCTTCACTACGCAATCCCTACTGAAGAAGACCCCTGAATGAATTGAAATTGGCCTTTATTTCACTGCGTAATCCTCATTGGCAACCCCAATGTGTGTGTGGTGCAGTCAATGCATCACTATAGTCACAACGTATAGTCCATCTTTCCCTTTCACCTGTCTCTCCACTAGGTCTGCATTGGAAATGACATGCACTGTAGTTAATTGTTGTATTTGTTCAGTTGATTAATGAGTTATTATTTTTGAATTAATTAACTAATTAATTCATTCCACTCTCACTATTATATCATTCAGTTAGACTAGATACAACTAGCTCAACTGAGTTTAACTCCATTAACTGAGTTAAACTGAATAACAACTCCATGAACTACTCTTCCAACTCTGTCATAACTTTTCCACTTCAGTTATAACTGAGTCCTCCATGCATGAACCACCAGCAAACCCTAGGAATTGCGTAATTCCTTTAGCCCACTAATTTTCCAAATTTGTACACCGAAATTAAGTGGTCCAAGTGAATAAGTTGATGTTTATTGTCGGATTATTATTAAGGGCTAATAATAATGGACACTTCTATTTTTAGATAGACGATCTATAAATAGACTTTGCCCAATATTCTAAAAATAGAATTTCATCTATTTTTCCAACTTTACCAACCATCCACAAATAGCATCCTGTAACTTCTGAAATATGATCACCATGTCTAAAAATAGACATAGTCTAAAAATATACTTGCAATTAAAAATAGCCTGCGGGCCCACTTAGTGAAGGTGACTGATTTTCACTAAGCTTCATCATCTTGTTGAATCTCAACATCATGAACCTATTGGAGTACTCCTTTTCTCCTTTTTTTTTAATTGGAGTGCTTCTATGCTATATTATTTGCCATGTTCCTCCATCCCTTGTATTTTCTCCTCTTTGCATCCCCTCCTCCCTTCTTGCAATAGCCATAATGCCTTGATGTGGTTTCTCCTCCTCTAGAGCAGGGAAAGTTTTAAGAATAGAAGTTTATCTTAAAGTTTAGAAACTTTGGCGAATCTTAACAGTCCCCAATATGTAAATTGTAAACTTTTTTATCATATTTTTATAAAATATTTAGGTTTCTAATTATTTTATATTAGTATATATAATTTTTTGGCAATTTTTAGGGTAAAATATTTTTATAATATAAAATTTGGGTAAATCAATTTTCAAAAAAATTGAAATTGGCAAAAAAAATTTTGGAAAAGCATGGAAAATTAGCCCACTTGCGAATATTAGCCCCTAAAATTTTCCCTGCTCTAGAGGTGGTGGCAGTAGAAAATAGAAACCCTCCCACACTAAGGCCCAAGACAATGTGAAGGCCTATGCTTATCAATATTTGGAGTTCACCTCATGGTTTGCAAGGGATGAGATAGATATGGTAGAGAAAGAAGCTAGGGTGGAACACAATTTCATGTCTGATGTTGAGGTGATGGAGATCATAGAGTAACGTATTTCTAACACAGGTAAATCTTGGTCTAAATAGACTCAATACAAGAAAAATATTTATTTATATTAGCAGATGAAAACTTTGATGGGCAACATTATGGTTGAATAACGATAAGCTTAGGAAGAATCTATGTATAGATGCACTACAACAACAGGTGAACAAAATATACACTATGTTTTTTATCCTCACTAAGAAACTCACCATCTTGGACTTCAACAAAAGTGAGGAAGAAGAATAAGCTCCAATTACCATCTAGGTGCATTCTATTACTAGTTAATCATGGTATACTCTGTAGCATTTTTTTTTTTGAAGTGTAGTTGCAAGGATGCTTCCTTATTACTAGCTTTTGTTATATTCAATTATCTATTTTATTAGACGGTTGCATATTGTAATATTTAATTCAATACTACCATACATTTGGAATAGTTTTTATGAACTCATAATTATTACTATGCGAGTTTCCCTAGTTGCATACCAATAGTCATAAATATAGATATGTAATGATCTCTTCCATTCAATAATATAAAGTCTACCCAACTTTTAAAAAGAGAGAAATGAATGTACATTGATAAAATATTATAAATGTTGTATTAAAGTAAGAGAGAATATCAATATTTATAAGGCTATAGTATGCATATATTCATACATTACATAGTAAAAAAAATATTAGAGTCCCTTATGTCACAAACAAGGAAGTCTCACACATCAATTTGTTCTTTCAATAAACCATAACTTTAAAATTAAACTATTATTATTATTATTATTAATATTATTACAAATATCCTATAAAACAGATGAGCCCATCAAAATGACTTTTAGTACACCAACATATTTAAATGACATGCCCAACATACAAACATCATGTTCAACCTATACCATTAAATATTTAAATAACATGCCCAACATACAAACATCATGTTCAACATACACCATTAAATATTATTACACAAAGATTTTCCAAATATTTATACATATGGAAGTATCCAACTGCCTTTCCATTTGCAATGTATCTAATAGGTAAGTTGAAAATTAAAGAACTTATGACATTCTAATATGCCTAACATCAAGTCCATCAAGTCCATATAGATTAAGCTACATTTCAAATGCACATTTAAACACACCTTAATGGTATGGTTCAATTTTTGATGTGTTCTACAACACATCCATAAGTGTGCAATTTATAATGTAGAGAAAAATCATAACACATTCAATTGTGTTGAAAAATCCTTTCATCAAATCAACCCCATGATCATTAAAATTCCATAAGCACAACCATCTGTTAGGAGCAATAGTCATTAGATCATAATGAAATCAATCCTTGACACACATTACATATTCCATAATAATTAATGAAATCAATCCTTAACACACATTACATATTCCATAATAATTAGATATACAACCATGTCAATTACCGTTTATTAATCAATATTTGAAGTAGGGTATTATAAATCTAATCTACCATTCATGCCAAACTCCAATGTTGCAACTCAGTAAATAAAACTACTCTCTAGATTACTATGTATTCACTTATCAAATTTAACCATATATTTAATTTCACATTTATCTATTTTTTATTTTTTTTAATATTATTACATTTATTTATTTTTATGTATGAGACTTCTTTTTTAAATTCTAATAATGTGATTAATCTGAAAATATATTTATCTATTTTTGCAATGATTTGACTGCTAAAGTAGATTTGACTGCTAAAGTCTATTTAGACTCACATACTCTCTAGCCTCCTATGTAATTGAACTTGTGACCTTTTAGGAGGAAACACATGTTTTTAACCATTAAACCCACTCAAAATATACAAATAACCAACCTAGATCTATTTTAAATTAGGATCTACCAAGAGCCATGATAGATCAAGTCCAGAGTTAAGATGGATCTAAGCTGGTACTCTTGCATTTCATAATGGATTTCCGCAAGACTTCTTTAAATACGCTTCACCATAACAAATACCATGGACAAATACCATGAGCTATGTAATATTATAGGCTTGTAAACCACGATCAGTAAACCCATCAAATAACTAACTCAAATTTATCTTAATAATTTGACCAAATCAATATAACATTACATTACAAAATATTTTACAACATTTTTACTCAATACAATAATTTAATTTTATAATCATTACTAAACCAAAAACTATATTAATTTACAGTTTAAAAAAAAAAAACTAATATACTACACTATTTATATAAAATATTTATTTTAATTAAAAAACCATTTAATTATAATAATAACCTACACCATCATTATGATAGCCCAAACTAAAATTCTAATTTGTAGTCCTATACGGCCCACTTCTTAAAGAATATTGCTAGAGCAAAGAACATAGTAAGCTTGTACCTCATTGTACCATTGTGTAAATATAAGATTATAATGGCAAATATTAAATATCATGTATAAATTAATCATTACTTAGTGTCTTTTAATTTGGTTTATTAAATTATAATAAAATATTATTCCATAAATAAAAGAAAAAATAATAAAATAATAAAATATCATTCAATAGATAAAATAAATAAAAATCATTAGAATAATGATTGGTTTATCAGATCGCTCTTAATATTTGAAATTTCATCACGTAGTGTTTCATGATTGGTTTATCACGTAGTGTTTCATCATCGAATACCAAGTAAGTACATGATGTCATTTTAATTTATTTTTTAATGTTTTATTTTCTAAATTTAATGTACCATGTCTAATCCAATTAACGAAATAATCCCTATTGTTTTTGCAACAATAATGAGTGAATAATTAACGGATAAAATAAAAAAACATTAAAATAATATTGGTTTATCAGATCGCTCTTAATATTTGAAATTTATAATGATCATAATCACGTTGTGTTTCATCATTAATACCAAGTAAATACATGAATTAACGGATAAAATAACATAAAACATTAAAATAATAGTGGTTTATCATATCGCTCTTAATATTTGAAATTTATAATGATCATAATCACGTTGTTTTTCATCATTAATACCAATAATACCAAGTAAATACATGAGGTCATTAAAACGTTTTTCTTATTATTAGACATATATAATACCAAGTAAATACATGAGGTCATTAAAACGTTTTTCTTATTATTAGACATATTTTTAATTTATTTTTTAATGTTTTTATTTTTATTTTATATAATATGTTTAATTAATGAAAAAAATCATATTATAATAATATTGAGTGAATACTTAACAGATTTAATACCTCGTTTTGATGATGAATCACATTGGTTGGTTCGAAACGCTTCCACAATGTTTTTTTTGCATGTATTACCAAAAGTATTCTAAATATTTACAATAAATCACAGAAGCAAAAATTCTAAATATTTAAATCAATTGTTTTCTCTAAAACTTTAGATTGTTATTATTTTCTTAAAACAGATCTTTTTATTTTAATAGAAATTAAATACAATGAAATTAAAATTATTAAAATTATTTAAAATGATGATGATGATGATGATGATGATGACGACGACGATGATGATGATGATGGCGGTGGTGGTGGTTAACGTCCTCTGAGACCAAACTTTGGTCTATCGAACCTAAAGAAAAGAGTTATTTAGTTTGATTTAAGATTTTATTCCTATGCTCAAAAAGCTTGGAGAGAAGCCTCTCGAGCTCACTATAATTTTGACATCTTAAAAGGCTAGGAAGGTCAGTATTGCAACAAAGATTATGAAATTGAGCTCTAATGTGGTTGTACGCGGGGCACTCTAAGAGGAAGTGATTTTCATCCTCGATATTCATATTCTCACAGAGATGGCAGATCCTTTCCATCCATGGTGTTTTAGGAACTGTCCAACGACCTGTTTCACTATGGAGCTCATGAGAGTTCGTTCTAATCTTGGCTATATTAATTTTCTTCTTTGAGCTAGTTAAAACAGAGAGATAATTTTGATCTTCTAGGGTGGGGTTGATGACCTCCTTATAATATCTTAATTTTCTTTTAGCTGCTAGATCTTTCTCACACCACATTTTTTCTTTGAACTTAGAAGTAACAATTTTTGTAATGTTATTAATGTTTTGCAATGCAACATTCTCGTCGATCTCCCAATGGTTTAACCAGACCCTGATGTCTTTATACCAACCTCATTTGAGCCTTAGGTGGTTTTGGCTGGAATTTAAAGCTAGCTTAGGAAGTCTATGGTCTCCTATGCTATTGAGCTTGTGCTTGTACAACAGAAGCCTAGTCATAGCTAGGCTCTCGATAGGGGAAAGACCCACTTCTACAAGGAGAATAAGATAGGGTGTATTGCTTTTAATTTTAAGGTTATAAGTTATAAAACGCTTCTGGATTTGCTCAATCTTTCTCCAAGATTCTCTAGAGATGCTGCAACCCCAAACCTCACATCCATATAAGATAACAGGAGTGACTAAAGTTTCAAAGAGGAACTTCTTTCTATCCCACATTATGAGGTTTGTCATTTTACAATTATTTTCAAGACCAAAATAAGCTTTCCACCCCCCATTAATCCTTTTCTGAATGCTATAGTTCCAGTTGAGCTTGTGATGAATATCAATTCCTAGGTACTTGTAAGAAGACACTTCCTCCAAGTTACTATTGTCATACATAAAATTAGCGTAAGTATCCTTCTTGGATTTGATAATCATAACTTTTGTTTTGTCAGTGTTAACAGACATACCCATGGTAGAGCAGAAATCCTTAAGAAGTCTAAGTTGCTTATCAAGATCAGATAGGCACCTTGCGAGAAGAACAATATCGTCAGCATAGAGAAGAAGGATGATGACTATCCCAACTAAGATTGTGCCAGCACATCCTGCTTCCTCTAAACAACCTTCTTGCTTGTCGATGTAAATTCCAAATAGGGTAGGGGAGAGGGGCGACCTTGTTTAACTCCGATATTACACTTAATATCTTTCGACCACCCCTCATTGCTCTTTAACTTGGCAATTACATTCTCGTATAACCTTATAATGGCCGCTTTTAGTTCGAAAGGAACATTTAGCTCTTCTAATCTATTCCATAGGTTTTTTCTAGGAATCGTATCGAAAGTCTTTATAAAGTCCACAAAGCAACATAAGAGATTGGATTTATCATTGCAGCATTCCTCCACAATGATCCTAAGCGTAACGAAGTGGTTTGTTGTTGAGTGCTGCCTTCTAAAACCCACTTGGCCTTTAGCCTGCTTACCTTCACTTTCAAGCCAAATGCTCAACTTCTTTTCCAAAATAATACCATATAACTTGGCTAAGAGAGGGTTGATCATAATTGTCCGATAATTGGAGGGGTTATTTGTATCCCCACTTTTAAAAATAGGGATAATGAGGCTCTGAGTCCAAGGTTTAGGGAACCCTTTCTTGACTGCTTGGTTGAAAAGCTTGTGGATGTGGGGGATGAGGACAGGACCTCCCATTTTTAAGATTTCCACCTGGTAACCTTCAATGTCTTTAGCGTTCCCATTTGCCAAGCGTTTAACCCTAAAATCAATGTCTTCTAATGAGAAAACTTCTTTCGTTGTGAGCAGAGTTTCAAAATCCCTGGCATTTGGAGATTCATAAAGCTTTTTAAGATAGGAATTCCAGTCGTGTAAAGAAATTTTATTATTATCCTTAGTTTTCCTAGTTAGAATCTGCCTCCAGAATTTCTTAGGAGCCACCTTAGAGAGGTGTAAGAGATTCTCTTGTCTTTTACGAATATATTTCCTTTTTTTTCCTTTTAGTTAGGGCTTTGTAGATTGTTATCTTGTCAGTTTTGAGAGATTCATCAATAGCTTCCTTAATTGCTCTCCTTGCACTTTTACAATCTTTGTCATACCATGGGTTGGTTTTGCTATTTCTTTTGTTACTTGAGACTTCAATTGAGAACTTGTTAATAGAATATGAGAGGGTTGTAGTAAAATTATGATAGAGGTCATCTATGTTGTCTATACTAGATAAAAGAAGCAACTTAGTTTTTAATTCATTTAGAAAGAGATCATTTTTATTTCTATCAAAGATTAAGTTCTTTTGACTATAAGGATCATCTTCTATGGGATCTCTATGCATGACAAAATTGAGAGTTATGAGTAAAGGCCTATGATCAGAGTCAGGCTCGTGGTCATCTAAGATGTCAAAACTTATTATTTCGTTGTATAAAGAGAGATCGGAAATAACATAGTCTACCACGCTGCTGCCAAGCCCATGGATACAAGTCATCTGGCTAGAATTGGGCCACTTCTTTAGACCATTACAAATTAAAATAAATCAAAAAATTTAATATCAACAACTATTTAAAATAACTAATTATATCTATTAAGGCAAAATTGTAAATGGTAATATATATATATATATATATATATATATATATATATATATATATATATATATATATTATTAAATTAAAAAAAATTACCCTTCCCTATTTCTTATTATATTTTATAATTATATAAAATTTCTTAATCTTGTTTTATTTATTTAATTAATTAATATACCATTAAAATTATAATTCTTAACTAACTAACGGCTAGTTGTTTTATTTATATTTTTATTAAATTGAATTTTTTTACCCCTCTCTATTATTTATTATATTAGAAAATTTCTTAACCCGTTTTTAATAAAAATTTCTTAACCTCTTTTAATAAAATCTTTTATTTAATTAATTAATTTATTATTTAATTTATAATTCTTAACTAACTTCTAGTTCTTAAAGGCTATTTCCGAGCAATGATGCATCTCCACTATTTATTCATCAAAATGGATTTGTTTCTCCACCTTGCCCTCAAGATGAACCATATTAACTGGTTAGAAACGTCAACCAAATCCTAATGATGTGATTAATTTGGAAGACATTTTTACCTACATTATGGATCACAAAAGTGTTAGATCAAAGTCTACATATGAATATTTATTTATAGAATTTACTCATTTAAAAATAAAATATAAATATAAATAATAATAATCTAATTTTAAATTTCCAGCAAGTTAAACACTAAATGGTATATGAAACCTTTTGTTTATGATACAAGGTTCCATCACAACAACAACAAAATTAATGGAAATTTAAATACAATAAAATTAAAAATATTAAAATTAAATAAATAAATAAATAATATATATATATAAAATACATTTTTAAAATAACTCAAAAAATTTAATATCAATACATCTTTAAATTAACTAATTTTATCTATTAATGAAAAATTTGTACATATGAACATTTTTTTATTATCTAATTTTACTCATTTTAACATAATAATAATAATAATAATAATCCAATTTTAAAGTCATCGCTTAAGCCAAACACTAAATTGATGTATGAGACCCTTTGTTTATAAGATAAAGATCCACTGCTAAAGTCCACAAAGCTATACATATTCTACCACATTATATATATATATATATATATATATATATATATATATATATATATATTTATTTATTTATTTATTTATTTTTAATATATAATATATATGTGAAATATATTTTTTGAAAAATAAAAAATATTAAATATACTTTTTAATCAATATAATAATGATGATAGTGATAATTATTGTTTATCAAATCTCTATAATTTTGATAAAATAACAAATTTATAATTTTAATTAATACTAAAGATATTTTAAAATTAATATTAAAATTTAATGTAAACATATCTACTACATTTAAAAAAAAAAAAAAGTGTTTTTCACGCAATAATATCATAAAAAGACAATTCTCCCTCTTTCACGATTGTTCTAATACCCAAATTCAATATGGACTACTATAGTTTGTTCTTATTTTTAACAATATTGATTGTCTTTATTTATCTATGAGAAAAAATATATTTTTGTTTTTTTAAATAAGATTAATGTTTTAGTTATAATACTTTAATTTTATCTAATATTTTATTTCTTTTTACATTATTTTATATCACAATAGTGATATCTTTTATTCTATAATGATGTAGTTAAGAATTAAAATTTCTAAGTTATACTTTTTTAAATTACTAGTGACTTCTATCTTGGCAAGTCTCGTGTCATTAATGTTAATTTGTGCATATACATTGGTTTCTTAGTCTTATTTTAAATGGCGAGAGACCGACTTTTAAGAGGAGCATGGGTAGGGTGAATTTCTATTAATTTTAAGTTTATGAATTATAAAATAATTTTATATTTGTTAATTTTTTTCCATGATTCTCTCAAAATAATGCAATTTCAAATTTTATATATATATATAAGATAGAGGGAATTATGAGCATCTCTAAAACATTTTTTTTTATTTTTATGAATTTTTTTTAGTTTTATATTTATTCTCAAGACCAAAATACACTTTCCATCTTCCCATAATATTTTTCTCAATGTTATAATTTTAGTTGAATCTAGTATTAAGGTTCTAATTTAATTACATGATTAAACTTTTTTATAAATTGTTATTATTATACACAAACTTAGTGCATGAGAATATTTTTGGATTTGATTATCACAACCTTTGTCTTAACAATGCTTACTAACATACTAGTGCTAATACAATAATCATTCATCTTTGAGAATTCTTAGTTGCACCTTGAGATTAGAAGAGCATTTCACCACGGAATCAATGCCATCATCATCATTAGTGTCAAGAAAAATAATGATGATTACTCCAATCAAGATAGTACTATCACAACTTGCTTATTCCAAACTAGTGTCAATGTAAATGCCAAAAATGGTAGTGGACACAGGAAAACCTTGTCTCACCCCTGTATTAAAATTAATCTCTTATGAGCAATGGGTCCCCATTGCTCATAAATTTAGCAAAACATGTTTTGTATAACTTTATCACAATCTAAGTTAAATAACACTATAGAAGTCATTGAAAGAGAGTGTTGGACAAAACCTCCAAAACAAGAAATAGAGGACACTTTACATCCCCACAATATATATTAGTAAATTAAACCTAGAAAAATTAAACATAAACAAAGTTCATATTTTTTAGAATTTAGAAATAAAATATATTTATAATTTTACATGATCATGATACAAACTCAACCATATAATTTTTGCTCTTAGCCTATTATCTTGCTAAAACCATGGTTTTTTTTTATCATTTGAAGCTATTTTACCCTTAATAAAATGGAGGGGGACAACAACATCAGCGAGCCCATTTCTAACCACCCTTGATGATTGAGTCATGATTTCTATGAAATGAGGAAGATAATGGAATGTTATAGTAGAAAAATAAAAGATCGATGGACAAATTAGCTTGCACAACACTTAGAATCTCTTCTAACACTACAAAATAACCTTAAGGTATAGTCCAAAACATTTGACACCTCCGAAACTTGTTGAATGAAATGATTTCAGATGAAAGGGAAAACATGTTTTTATGAGTCCTAAGCTTAACATGTGTCATAAATATGTTTGATAAATGTCTTGTAAACATGACATACTTATGGTTTTTCCCATGTTATTTATCTTTGATGTAACTTATTTATAAGTCATATGACTTCTATTCCTGTTTTAGTATACTAAACCATGTTATTTATCTTTGATGTAACTTATTTATAAGTCATATGACTTCTATTCCTGTTCTAGTATCCTAACCATGGGGATCAAACCCAAGAATGAGATTATTTAGCTGGGTAGAACTGAGAGACCGAAGATCCCTTTGGATAAAGGGGACAACCAAAGTCGATGGAAAAGATGATATCATTGAGCCTAAAACCTTAGATCGACGAAGGAAAAAGGAAACAGAAATTATGTCAGCGCCATTGTATGTTAGCCGACTAAGAAGTGATCTTTTTCGTCGGTGTTGTGCGAGCATTGCAGGGCGCAGAATAAATAGTGAAGCTATGATATTTCATGCAGTTGATGTCTTGTAGAGGTTGTGAGAGGTGAAAGATGTCTTGCAGAGGTTGTGAGAGGTGAAAGACCGAAGAAAATGATTTGGGTTCCCGAGCTATTTGGGCGTGTACATCATACCCTAGGCTAGACTTGAAGATTATTCGTTGGATCATGCATTGGTGAATGAGCGCCAAGGTAATTTGCATCAAAACCTGGACAACCAACAAGGGAGTGATGTTGCAAGAATTAAAAACAAATACACAGGCAGAATCACACAGAAACGTGAGACAAAGCTCACACAACTCAATGAATTTAATTGCTCAATTACATCACCCTTATATAGGAAACTCATTCACCTAATCTTCCTGAAGAAGAGGAAACAAACCTGAATAGATGGAACTGATTTCTAAATGCACACTCCCGTTCAACAAACCAAAACTAAATCTATTTCTAGATTATTCTCACATCCTCCCTTAATGGAGAAATGGATTTTCTACAATACCTAACTGACTTCTAAAAACTTCAAATTTGATTTTACCAAGGGGCTTCGTAAATATATCAGACACATTATCCTTGGTGTTACAAAATATCAATTCAATTTCATTTGACTCAATTTTCTCACGTACAAAGTGGTACTGTAACTCAACATGTTTTGTTCTAGCATGGTAAATTGGATTATGTGCTAATTTGATAGCACTCTGATTATCACAATTGATACATGTTGAACCACTTTGCGCCTCTTCAAGATCTGCAAGAATTCTCCGCAACCAAATAGCTTCACAGGTGGCATTGGTCAAAGCTTTGTACTCTGATTCTGTTGATGATAAAGAAACAGTTGGCTATTTCTTACTACTCCAAGATACGACCCCCGATCCAATATGAAATGCATAGCCAGAGGTAGATCATCTGTCATCTGGATTTCCTGCCCAATCTGAATCAGAAAAACCTGTCAGTGCAACATCAGATTCATCAGTATACATAATACCTAAATTCACTGTTCCCTTTAAGTATCGGAGAACTTTCTTTGCAGCATTCCAATGATTTCCTGAAGGCTTAGCCATGAATTGACTAAGGATACTGACTGAGTATGCAATGTCTGGTCTGGTAGTGGTGAGATAGTTCAAACTTCCCACTAACTGACGATATAATGTTCCATCTGCCTCTTTCGTTCCATCTTCTTTGTACAACTTTGCATTCTGTTCTAAGGGAGTTGACATAGCTTTGCAATCTGTCATATTGAACTTTTTAAGAATCTCCTTTGTATATTTGCTTTGAGTGATCAAAGTTTTACCAGGCTCTCTCCATACCTCAATTCCTAAACAGTAATGCAATTCACCCAAATATTTCATTTCAAATTCCTGTGACAACTGAACTTTAATTTCTTCAATTAACTTGTGAGCACTGCCTGTTATAATGAGATCATCCACATACAAAGATATTAAAGCAACATTTCCTTTTTCATCTTTCTTAACATACAAGTTAGGATCATTTTTGCTTTTCACAAATCCATTCTGAAGAAAGAAGGTATCAATCTTTACATACCATGATCTTGGTGCCTGTTTCAAACCATACAATGCCTTTCTTAACCTGCAAACCAGATGCTCCTGTCCTTGTTTGACAAACCCTTCAGGTTGAACCAAATAAACTTCTTCCTTTAAATCACCATTTAGAAAAGCAGATTTGACATCCAATTGATGTATATTCCAATTATGTTTTGTGGCTAAGGCAATCAGTAATCTAATTGTATTCAACTTAGCTACTGGTGCAAAAGTGTCTTCATAATCAATGCCCTCCTTTTGAGCATATCCTTTTGCTACTAATCTTGCCTTAAATTTATCAATTGTACCATCTGCTTTAAATTTCGATTTGTACAACCATTTGCTTCCAATTGGAACTTTATTTTCAGGAAGTTCCACTAGTTCCCATGTTTGATTTTTCATAAGAGAAGCATACTCATCATTCATAGCATTAATCCATGGTTCATGTTGTTTAGCCTGCTCATAATCAATTGGTTCTTCAACATTCATTATATTAGACATTAAGGCATAGTCTCTATACCTTGCAGGAAGCTGAGTTTGTCGGGACGACCTTCTTGGTGCTTCAATGCCTGTGGGTGTTCCATCCATGATTCGTTGGCTTTGAGGTGAATCACCCCCTTGTGATGACTCACTGCTGCTAGATGTGCTCATATTGCTCTCATCCTGATCCTGTACCTGTACCTGTACCTGTTCCTGTTCCTGCTTAATCAAAGTATCAAGTTTGACATGAGCATCATTAGATATATGCCATGCATCATTCTTTGTATTAATTTTATCAGCCTGCTCATGAAACAACACATCACGACTTGCAAATAGTTTATGGGAACTTGGATCAAACAATTTATAGGCTTTCTGATCCGTACAATATCCAATGAAAACACACTTGATTGACTTGGCATCAAGTTTTCTTCTGTTAGCCTTAGGAATATGAGCAAAAGCAGTACATCCAAAGACTTTGAAATGACTCACATCAGGTTTATAACCACGAAGAACCTCAAAAGGAGTTTGAAAAACTAATTGCTTAGTGGGTGTTTCGGGGATTTAACACCCTAGAGGTTGGTTGGGATTCAACCTCCACAGAGCAGGGGCGTACTACTTAACAGAGACTCACACGATCATGCACAGTCATAAAAACGAAATCGAGTAGAATGAGAGGTTTACCCGTTGGTCCTACGTTTGAAGTAGATCCACGTGGAGTTCAAACTCCCTGCAACCGTCCTTCCTCTTTCACCTAAAATACAAGAAGAAACCAGCACAAAGGACAAGTTGTACAATATATTCCTACTCTATATGTTAGTGAGATTCATATAAAACATTAAATAAATCATCATGAATGCTTGTATAACAAATATTCTTCATACATTAAAGCATACACTAACACGTTTATTTCGGGAACAGCATGATACTTCCGTATTATAAAAATAGTACGTACAAAAGTAAGTGGAGAGATCACCTGATCCTTCCAAGGCCTTCGCAGACCGTCGTCCGGATCCGTCCAGCCCTTGCCTCGCTAAGACTCCTTCCAAATGAGTGCATACGAGATAACATATAAAGGAATGTGTATCTCAAGGAAACAAGGGTTTCCTGAAATGAACTGGGAAAGTGCAGGAGGCACGGGGAATCAGACTTGGATAGGGAACCAACAGAGTATAATAATAATAATTCTCTCTCCCTTAGGCCATACATATGAGGTCCTTTTATAGTCCCTCCAAGTAGTTTCAGCAGTTGGAAACAGTTGGCCACGGGCTGGGGTAGTTGAACTACCCGAGTAACTATCAACCCAGCGCGAAATTAGGGATTTTTTATATATTTTTTAACCATTAAAATGGCATACGCGGAAAAGTCTAGCTGTACTAGCGTATACACGCGGAAAAACACGGGCATAGTCGCGTATGAAGGATTTTCCACTGTTTTTAAGTGAATTTGTCCAAGTCCGTAGGAATGGGTGCCCATAAAGCCATGTAGCAATCATGAATCATGTCAAGGTGAGAAATGATGCTATAACAGATGCCCCCTAATATATGAGGTCAGAAAGGGTACATGATGGCCGAAATGTATTATGCACATAGAAAGAACTTCGCAAGGACAAGAGAGGACTTCACCAGATTTCAGCCTGCCAAAAACCAATGAAAGAAACCAGAGAGTCAACACATGCTGAGGCGGGCATACCCATGCTCAGTAAAAAATACATCATATATATAGAAAGTACTGAATAGATCCAACATGTATACAAGTATAACTGAACTGAAAATACATAGTGAATCATCTGAGCAGGGCCCGGAAAGACAAGTCTGTATCAATGTCCAAGTATCACATATAGAAAGCCGATCAAAGATAGTGCAACTGGATGTCTGATCAAGTAACTGAATCTCCAAGTACCGGATCATAAGAGGCGGATCAAACGGTACAATCACGCAACTCGGGGATCAACATATAAGATGCTGCTGTGCTGAACCGCAACATATAAGGGTGGACGGCAACACTGGCAGAAACTGAAAGGACTGTCAACAGTGAACCGAGAAATGCTGATGCAACCCGAGGTCTTCACCGATCACAACGGCACAATTCTACACACTGGGAATAAATGAGCTGAAGTCGACCATGTGAGAACTCGTTGGATTACCGGGCAATGATGTTTCCCGTTAACCAACGCGAGACAACCCACCGATAATGATAATGAGTGTCAAGGTGCCCCAGTACAATCTGACAAGTGCGAATGAATGAGTTGAAGTCGAACACTTGAAAGAATCTACCAATCAGGAGGCAATGATGAATCCCCACTGCCGATAGCGAAGAGTCTGCCACTGATGACTGCAAACCCTAAGGTACTGACAAAAAGACTCTAGATCTTGTTCCCAGAGCAATGAGTCGGAGTCGATGGGAAAAGATCCGCTGGAAGGAAGGCATTAAGGCATCCCACATCAGTCCAGCGCGAGTGTAACCCGCAGGCCAAGATTTGGAAGGAATCGGACGAAGTAGAGTGATGGAACCAAAACTGAAGTACGTTTCCGACGTGCACAAGATGAAGCTAGCGCACGAAAGAAACCCTCTGAACCAACCAATAATGAAAGCTGACACAGAGGCGAGAAATCCACCGATAGGGTCAAATGGAAATCCAGGTACTGCACGAATCCCAAGTGTGATAATGTGTGCCGACGTCGAACACAGGGGAAACCACTCAGTCAAAGACCCATGATGATGATCAAATGCTGAGCACGAGGTCACCTATCAATGATGGAAATAGGCCCAAGGTGCGGCTCTAGGCTTGCTCTCAGAGCAATGTGTCGTAGTCGATAAGAGACAAACCCGCCGGCAAGAAGTCAATGGAGACCTTCTCAAACCAGCACAAGCAGAAGATCAAAACATCTGATGTGATAGAACATGATACTGACAAGACCGGGAAGGCCGACTGAATAATGAGTCAAGAGACACCGCAGAATGGCCGACTCAGGCTAGACTTCCCTTGAACAAAAGCACGACTCTGTGATGACCATGGCAGTAACAAGTGACACTGTATAAGTCTGTCTTGCAGGAGGCAAAACAAACTCTCCATATGATCGGAAGAGATAACCGACCGGGGGAGAACTGACAAGTGAAACATGGTAAAGGCTGAACCTAGGTCAAACTAGAACCATCCCAAATGAAGGAAATATATATAAGTATATGTGTTTTGTTCAAGGGCGACAAACTGACTCTGTACTGCCATCAAAATAACGAAGATACATCCCGTTCCCGCTCTTTTTGTTATATTTGATTTTTTTGTCTTTTTCATATAATAAGCCCGAAAAAGAATAAAAGAATGCTATGGTACAATGGATAGAACGAGTATCAAGAAAGCAGATGCACTAGTTCCTGGGATTGGAACAATCCTATGCTCAATGCAAGGTGGCGAAAACTGGTCAGTGATACTCAGAGGAACGTTCCATCCATGGATACAAAGGTGTCAAGTCGTGATAGCTAAGTGCATGCAATGGTTAACTTGTACAGAAAGTCAAGGTCAAAAGTTGGCTTAAACATCGAGTCCAAATGAAGCCGGCTAAAGGCCAGGATAAACAAGCAGCCAATATGCAATGCAGTAATACAACTTAACGACACCAGGGAGCCTCTAGGGTATGAGCCAGAAAAAGATAAGTGATGAAGGAGAAGAATGAAGCTTCAACACGAAATACATGGCGGGACTAGAGAGGACTCCCGAGCCTACATAAAAAGCAGCATGGGCAACAAGTGATAGCGAGGAACTAACTAGGAAGCCCATGTAAAGGAAGGCTCTACCATCAAGACATGATTTAAAAATCGGCGAGTGAAATGGGTATAATACTCATGACCTGATGGGATCGACCCTAAGGCAAGTGATCAGTATGGAGGCTAGAATGCAAGATGCAACGGAAAGTGATTCCTTAACCTATATGCCAGTGAAGATCATATACCTGCCGTGAAGAATCTGAACACATGGGCCAGAAACCGGGAAAAATCTCGAAAATGTCAAAATGTACCTGAAATATACCAAACTGGGCACTTCCAAGCAATCGAGTTATACAACATAAGACAGATCGAAAAAATAAGCACAAGGAAATTTTTGCGAAAATTTTCAATTTTTTAGCCATAAATACACAAATTACCTCTCAATTGGTTCATTATTGTATAGCTGATTTGGAAAAGAGCTCTGGAGCTAAAAACTTGTTTCGTCAAATCAGCAACAACCGACCGTCGGAATTCAGGGAAACTTCAGGTAGGCTCCTTATTCATCCTGTTGATTCATTTTGTCCGTTTAAAATTTAAAATTAAGTGGATTTTTACCTGGAAACCCTTATTAAAAAACGCGTATCTGCGCATACGCGGGTTCAAAGAAGGAAAGTCGCGTGTATACGCGAATGTGCACAGCGAAACTAGCGTATGCGCAAGTCCGAATTTCAAAAATGAGTTTCTAATGCAAATTTTAATGAATTTTTTCAGGATGACAATTTCATGGAGGGAACGCGAGCATAGTGCAATAGACCAAGAGGTCATGGAAGATCGCGCAGCACAAAATGTCCTCCGAAACTGTGGATTATTCAAATTTTTCAAAATGCCCAATATGAAAAGTAATGTGAGATTGCTTGAAATGCTAGTAAATTATTGGGAACCGGATCAGGATTGTTTCATCATTGATCAAATTCCACTACGCATAGAAGTGGAAGATATATACTTCATCACTGGACTCTCCAGAAGGGGAGACCCAGTGGATCTGCACGGAAGGCCCCTGGGAGGGTTAACCGTGGAGGACTATGTCCAAATCTATTGCATAGAAAATTCCAAGAAAGTTGGCACCCAGATTGCAATTAGAGATATCAGGGACTTGCACATAAAGATCCTCCTATTCACCATCGGCAGAGTGGCAGGATCTGCCTCACTGCATCAGGCGTCCAGGACGCACATGAGCATAGCTGTAGAGTGCTTAATTCATGTGTATGATTGGTGCACTGCCTTGCTACTGAACATGAAACAACAACTGACCTCTATTCGCAAAACACATACAAAACACTTTGGCTATGGAACCATTTTGACCACATTCTTCTTCGAGAGAGTTCTAGCTTTGAGACCCAAAGTCATCTCAACTATCAGCAGCCCTCGGGACCCAAGAATTGCCCGTTGGGCAGACATGATGAAGAGACTGGGGGGCAGCGAGGTACCCCGAACTACCTGGGACGATGAGTTCTTCTTATGGTGGAGAGAAAAGATCATCGCAGTAGATGACTATCCCTATGCCGGGATGGATTTCCGAGGAGATCCAGATCTAGTACTTCCACCCGGTGCAGCATGGGGAGCAGTCGGTAAGTTTTTTCAAAAATTTTAACTTATATGATTTTTTTTGGATTTTTCAAATATGTATGAAAAATGAAAAACGAACATGTTTTTGGATTGGATTCATAATGACTGACAAATGAAAAATGATCATGTTTCAGATGTTGGACCAGTTCGTCCTGAGGGCCTAGCCCGTCACAAGCGCCGCAGAGGTGAGGCGGAGACAGCGGATTCTGACAGGACACTCCAGGCCGTGCAGAGAAACTTGGAGGGACTGACCCGCCAAATCCCTATGGCTACCGTGGAGGACTTGCCGGAAGCCGTCCAGAGACGGGTTGTAGGAGTACCCCGGGACTGGGTTAGACTATTCCGCCGTGTGGCCACTGCAGTTATGTTCTATAGGAACACGACTTCTGGGCAGGGTCCTCAGGAGTAGACAGATTTTATATATTAGATGATTGTATATTCTTTTTTAAGACTGAACATGATGGGGCATAAGCCCAAGTTTTGTACGGCATTTATGGATCCAAATTTTGTAAATTTTTTTGACATACCGATGATATATATACAGCGATATTTGATGTGATGTGATAAATGTATCAAATGTATGATGTTTTTGATGATTAGATTTTATTGTATTGAATGATTAATATGCCAATCTAAAGCTTGATTAGCTAATGAGTCAGCAAACCAATTGTCAGCTCGAGGAATATGAATGAATGTTAAAAATTGAAATGACCTTTGTAACAAACGTACCCTCAAGAACAATCGTAATAAAACCGGATCTCGTACCCGATAAGTGTTGTTCAACTGCGACACCACCAGCTGGGAGTCCAAGAAAACTACCAACGAATCAACACCCAAAGATATTGCCTCCGAGAGTATATGAATGACTGCAGTGTATTCTGCTACGTTATTGGAAGCAGGACCAATGCAGACCCCTCTTGATACCAACAGCTGACCGGAAGGATAATGAAGCACCCAAGCCGTGGAAGCTAAGTTCCGGGTGTGTCTACTAGCACCATCGGCGAAACCATAATGACTCATGACATCAACACAACCTGCCAAAGCAGATCAAAAACATCACCATCTCATCAAAAATCGAAAATCAAACAGATATGTACAAAACAAAACTACTATATACAAAGAAAAATGCCGGGGCAAAGCCTAGGCATAATACTTCTTCAGATAGAGCCCATTTCGGGGCTCCGACAACTCATTTCCTTCAAAGTCAACCAAGGTATACGCTCCTTTCTTAAGGACCTTTTTGACGATATAGGGGCCATACCACATCGACTTAAACTTTCCTGCCCCCAAGGCATCTTTTTCTTGGGCATAGACCAAAACAAGGTCACCTTCGAAAAAGACCCTAGGCTTAACCGCCTTATCGTACTGGACTTTGACTCGGTTTTTATACGCTTCGTTCAACGTGACAAGTCCCGACGCCGCTCATCAAGATGTTCCGTATGAAGAAGCCGCTTCCGCCGTACTCAGAAGTAAGCGGAAGAGCTCAATGTACTCGCCTTTAAGGGAAGGAATCTCGCATTCAATGGGAAATACTCTGATTCTACCCCCGTGACTAACCGAAACGCAGTGCAGCCGCCTGGGTGCCTTTAATCGACGTCCCGTACGCCTGTGAGTGTGATATACAATGTGCCAGTTGGATCTATGTTTATCAATCGTCCGTTGAAGAATTGTCTTCAAGGACTTATTCACGGCTTCCACCTGGCCATTGGCCCGAGGATAATATGGAGATGAATGCTCCTGCCGGAAACCCAATTTAAGAGCCAACTCAGCCATCATACTGTTCTGAAAGTGACTGCCATGGTCAGTGACAATCTCTCTAGGTATACCGAAACGAGCAATGACTTGGTTGAAGAAGAAAAGAGCTGCAGTCTCACCGTCGTTCCCAAAAGTAGGCATAGCTTTGACCCACTTCGTAAAGTAGTCTACTGCTACGATAATGTACTTGTGACCTTTTGCCGAAGGCGGGTTACAAGTAGTATAATCCATACCCCACTTTGTAAAGGGTCCGACACTAACGACTGGAAAAAGCGGAGCTGGATGAGCGCGCATTTTTCGAGTATACACTTGACAAGGATGACACTTCTTGACCGATTCAATACAATCTTTGAAAATCGAGGGCCAGAAGTAGCCAGCACGCAAAATCTTTTGGGCTGTAGCAAGCCCCGATAAATGACCCCCACAAGCTCCACCGTGAGAATCATTGAGCACAGCCTCAGCTTCTTCGAAAGTTAAGCAGCGTCTTAGGATTGAATCAACCCCTCGACGGTACAAAGCATCACCAATAATCAGATAACTTTTAGCTAAGTGACGCAGCTTACAACGCTCATCTTTCGAAAAGAAGAGGGAAACTTCGCAGTCTGGAGATATACAATGATGTCCCCATACCAAGGATCTTGTGGAGAGATCAGAAACAAGTGTTCGTCCGGAATGGACTCATCATAGATCATCGCCTCTCCACAAGGCAACTCGGAGATCAATTCCGCAAAAACTAATGACTTCTTGGATTTGGCAGACATGAACTCTAGATCAAATTCCTGTAAAATCACAATCCATCTATTATATTTGCCCCCAATCACTCGCCTGCTGAGGAAAAACTGAAATGGATTGGCAGCTGCCAAGACATAAGTTTTGCGAAGAACAATATAATGCCGGAGTCGCTGCACAGCATGAACTGCTGCTAAGGCTAATTTTTCTATCGGGGTGTATCGCAGTTCAGGTCCTACCAGTCCTCGACTAAGGTAGTAAATAACATGCTCAGCCAGAGCATCATCCTCCTGAACCATAACCATACCAATGGTAGATTCTGCTGTAGCCAGATACAAAAGAAAATCTCTGCTATAATCGGGTGGACTCAGTAAAGGAGCAGAGGTCAATGCCTTTTTCAAGGCATCGAATGAGCGTTGAGCATAGTCGTCCCAAAAAAAAAGGGACTCCTTTCTTCAACAGTCTCATATATCCCTTTGTAATCTCAGCATAGTTAACGATAAACCTCCGAAGAAAGTTAGACTTCCCTTGGAGACTTTGAAGTTGACGGATTGAAGACGGGGGAGGCAACCGAAGTATTGCCTCAACCTTGAAGGGATCTACCCTTATCCCTTCCCTAGACACTATAAATCCCAACAGCCGACCGGATGTCATCGCGAAAACGCACTTGTTCGGATTCAAACGAATTTTATAAAAACGACATCTTTCAAATATTTGCCGGAGGTGACCTGGATGATCCATCCTCTTTCGAGAATGAGCAGCTAGATCATCTAAGTATGCCTCGATGATTTTCTTGATGTCGTGGAAGGCGTAAGACATGGCCCGCTGAAAAGTGGCTCCAACATTTTTAAGACCAAAAGGCATTTTCTTATATGCAAACGTACCCCAGGGACAAATAAATGCGGTCTTATGTTGATCTTCTGGACGGATAGTAATTTGATTATAACCAGAAAAACCGTCCATGAAGGAAAAAATTTCGTTACCGGCACACTCATCAATAATCTGATCAATGAAGGATGTGGGGTAATTATCTTTAGGACACGCCTTATTCAGGTCTCTGAAATCGATGCACACTCGAATTGTTCCTTGCTTTTTATCAACAGGAACGGGGTTTGAAACCCATTCAGTCAGAGGAACTGGGAAAATGAATCCCGCCTTAAGCAGCTTTTCAACTTCAGCTTTGATAGCTGCTGCCTTCCTAGGATTAACTGGACGAAGTTTTTGCCTGACCGGCTTAGCGTTTTCATACGTCTTGATCTCATGCTGGACGATAGATGGGTCTATGCCAGGCATTTCCTCATAAGACCAAGCAAAAACATCCCTATACTCTTTGAAGAGCTCGGTATAGATTTGAACTTCTTTACGGGAACATTCAGCTCCAATGAAAACGTTCTCGATAATGTTGGGATTCCTGGAGATGTTCACCGGGATAGTCGGAGAGATCACAGCCATGTTCCCTTCAGCATAAACCCGTGCTGGTGCTAAGGGGCTCAAGACTGGGTGAACAGGTCCAGGAGACTGAGGACTTGGAAAACTAGCTTCGACTTCGCTCAAGTCAGGTAGGAAGTAAGACCGATGATACAAGTCATCCCACGGTCTCTCTATACCTGTCATTGCTTCCAGGATGGCCTCTTCAGATGGAAGAGTTGTATCTAGACAATCCTGGGCAGAAGAAGAAGTAAGTGTCCAAGCCGGAGCCACATCACCATCCAACTCTTCCGGCGAAAGAGGAGCTGGATCAGACTCTGCAGTGTCAACAACAGACTGATATGCAATCTCAGCTGCAGAAATCGAGAATGCCATTCCACCCACTTGCCCTTCCTCCAAAGTGGCAGTTGGGGAAGGTAAGGTCCAAGGGTCCGAAAAATAATGAGTTCGAAAGAACTCTCTTCGAAGGGGAGCCTTGGAGGATGAAATAGCATTGATAGACACCTTAGGAGGAGGAAGATCAAAAGATCCCATGAGGGAAGAATACATTCCAACTCCCAGATTCTCGATAGGTGCCTTAGTATTGTCCAACTTAGGGACAGATGAGTCAGGAGGCGCATCCAGGTCTACAGGAGGACAGTCCAGCTGATCCACCGTAACTATCCTCCCTTCGTGGGGGAAACATACTATCCGAAATAGTGAAGATGCAATGGCATCCATATCATATATCCAGTTCCTCCCCAACAGAAGGTTGTAGTCCAAGGCCGCATCTACTACCTCAACCTCTATGTTAACGGTTTTGCCCCCAACACAGATGGGCAAAGCCGGGACAATACCATGGGGCCTATGAGAATGGCCATCGAATGCAGTAAGAATAGTGCTAGATGGAACAGCTTTGGGAGATCCTAGTGTCTTCCAGCATGTGAGAGACATCACGCAAGTAGAAGCACCCTCATCAACGACCGTACGAAAGATATTAGTCTTCCAGTACGATGATTTAATATGGAAGGCCATATGATGAGGAAGTCTTTTCTTAAAATTCTTCATATCAAAGGTAATCAGAAGAGAATTTTCCGGATCTATAGCTCCAATGGCAGTGAGCAAAGAACTGCGCTGAGCCGGACAAGACTGGAGTACCTCTAAAGCTGACATAGCACAAGGACTATGCGCCAGATCTTCTACAATCGAGTAGTTCTGGGCAGCCCTCATGTTCGGATTAATCGTTGACCTGCTTAGAGGATGCCTTCGGTATCCGAGGCATAGACTCAACAGTTGGCTTCGTGATGTGAAGCGGCTCAGTAGCATCATGAACTTCCTTAGCTTTCGAAGATTCCTCTCCGCCATAATCACGGGATCTCGTAGCGACATCCACGTGAGCACTCATCATAAAGATATTCGATGGAATTTCCCCTTCCTGAGGACCTCCAGAGGAAGCCCCAGGATTTTGATTCGCGCCAGCACTTAATTGCTGCCCTTGGGGAAAAGGGTTTGTTAGCACAGCCTGGGAACTAGAAGAACCCTGCTGAGATAACAGGCGCTGAGCATCCTGAATTTTCGGGCAAAGGTGCGTGAGATGATCTCCAGCACAAAGCTTGCACGGAAACTTAACCTTCTTTTTCTCCTTTTGCCCTTCACCAACACGCTTGTTGGTCTTATTTGCATTGCCCTTCCCATTCTTGCCCTTCTTCTTGTTATTACGTCCCTTCTTCTTCCCATCGGACTGTTGATTTCCTTTGGGTTCAGAAGACTGGACAGCATTAATGGACAAAGACTGGGAAGGTGATGAATCAGCAGGCACAGCCTGACCAGAAGAAGCAGATTGTAAAGACAACTGCTGCAATTGAGAAAGCAGGCTGGCTGCACTACTACTGACCGATCCGAAAAGTCCGTCACCATGCGGGCCAGGTTTGGGTTTCGAGAGATCCAATTTGGAGCGAGGAGCATTAGGCAAATACTTGTAAAGCATGCCAGACTGAGAATAGATCAACTCTAACTGCTGGGCCCTAAAGATGGCCTGCTCCTCGGAATATACCCCCGACATGGATACATCCTTTGAAATATCTGACTGAAGCGATTTCAAAAACCACTCGAGAAGGAACTCACCTGGAATATGGGCTTTGATAAGCCTCTTCCTTCTCCTCCATTCCTGAATATGATCAGAAATGTGAGTTGCCTCATCCCGCTTAAAATTAGCCAGGAGTTCGGTCCCAGCCTCATATCTGACAGGCAACTGGAAATGGTTAAGAAAAGTGACAGCCAGTTCTCCAAATGTGGCGAAACTTCCCCCAGTAAGCTCTATATACCACTTCGCGGCGTTTCCAGTTAAGGTGCGCTGAAATAATCTCAATCTAATCGAATCGTCTATCAGAGAGTTGGATGAACACCATAAGTGGAATGTGGTGACGTGGTCTGCCGGATCTTCACCATTCTTACCTTCAAACTTAGGAATGTCTGAAGGAAGTTTGGTTGGAACCGGAGGCCAACCCGGACTATATCGAATCGGGTCATTAGTTAACTTCGCCAAGTCTCGCAAGTTTAACGTTGCCAGAAATGGTAATCGCGGCGGAGCCTGAGAATTCCATCCTTGATGGGATGGATTTCCCACATTCTGAAAAGAATAGCCTGGATTTGATGAGGCACCAGGCTGCCAGAAAGGACCCGTAGAAAACGAAGAAGAACCTCCTCCCCACGCCGAGCTACCAAGACCCAGACTAGTTCCCCCCGCTGAAGTATTGACTGAAGATGTAAGCCCCTGGTAGGGGTTCCATGCATTAGATAGAGGAGAAAAAGACTGATAAGCACTCGATGCAGGGAAAGAAGCATTCCCCGGATGACTCGCGATGAACTGATTCCCTGCCCCCGACGTTGCAAACATAGGATTCCATCCTGTAAAAGAAGCCGAACTTGGCCCCTGAGCCCAAGGATTGAAACTTTGGGTCTGGGACGTAAAAGGAAACGACCCTAAAGAAGGATTGGGACTAGGAATATGCCCACTCCCAAAGGGGAAACCCTGAAAAGAAGCTGATCCACTAGCCATGTTGGACATGGGCGTAGATCCAGCTGCACCGGCGGTAAAGGAAAAAGAGGGATTTCTAGCAATGGACATCCCTGAAACAAAGGGACCAGATTGAGAAGCATATGCTTGGGTGAACCCAGAGCCAAACATAGCAGTGCTAGAAGCACTCGAAGATAGAGCAAGAGTGCCCCCGGCCTCGACAGAAGCAGGGGTCTGAATGCCCGCAGCACTCACGGTAGAAGCCGCGTTCCCAGTCGTGGCCATCGAAAGATAAGAAAGATATGGAAGATCCGGCGGTCTCTCAGACTCCGGTCCGACGTACTCTATAACAAACGGATGATCAAGAGGAAGAGGAGATGGACCTGTAGCTGCAGGCTCAGGTATATCTTCTATCTGAAAATCTTCCTCCCGAGGAAACAATACCCTCGAGGTGAGCGAAACGCTCCTCTCGGAACCGACACCGGAATCAGCAACGAAACCTTCAGACCTTAGTGGAGGATCTCTCTCCACAGCGTCAGACTCTACAGGGTGAAAACCACCTGCTAAATCGCTCCTACGCCTTCTCGAAGAAGGCTCTGCACTCTCGGGAGATAACCCCCGGATTCTCCTTGAACGTCGAGGCGCTTGATCAGCCACTTTTACAGATTTATTATATTAGACTCAAGAAAAGTGAAAAGCTAGGCAAGCTAGGAGCAAAGAGCACTCACTAAAATCAAAATCCCTGAGAAACAGCAAGCAAACAGCCTCCAAGTATTTCTGCTCCGGGTGATGAGGACCGGACACCAAAATACAGGAAAGCGAAGTATAGGGTCTTCCGAAAGCAGTCTGGGATGATTAGGGCCCAGAACAACTAGCGAAGGTATCAGAAACAGTTACGCCGACCTCCTAACGACAGCCTTTGCCGGCTCAAGCACCCAAGCTTCGCAAGGGCACCCCCCAGAAGTACTGCTGAAAGTGATGCGACGTCTGCCTCAGGTACCACGGGTATTCCCCCCCGCAGTCACCTGTGTGGAACCTAGGAGTGGCAACTATGGACACCAATCCGTATCAGAAGCTGGGCGGAACGGTCTTGAGGTCAGATTCAGTTAATCGGAGGGGGGGTATCCCTCTTCTCAACCTTCACTTCCCCTCGCGCTTGACTCTCGGATGAGAGCTTTCCCAGTCCACCTCACGGAGTTGGATTTCGCTCAATTAATAAACTTCTATGTTTGTTTGAGCGGCCTTGGAGAGTTAACTCTCCTCTCTCCTATTCCAAGGCCCTACAACCTAGATAGTTGGTGATTGACACTTAATAAAACTTGCTAGTTGATTTTAGATTAAATCGCTTATTTTAAGGGCTGTTGTATTAAGTCATAAGGATATGGAGTTGAAACCAATGATGTTCTGATGCAAAAGAAATTAATAAAAACCTGACTACATGCACATGCAGTTCTTTGTCTTTCGATGAAGAGCAATTTCTATGTAAGTTCTACGAGGCTAAAAAATATATTTTTCTTTTCGAATTACAAACTCACACGCACAAAAATTAAGAAGCTAACTAAATGATTCAATGCACCTAATGCAAATGACCACTAGCATGTAAATTCTAAGATGCAAAAAGTCCCTTGAAACAAGGTGAAATTTCCCAAAAGGGCTCCTTCAGTTTTAACTCATCTTTTGATATCCAGAAAGCCAATTCTTGCAAACAAGAACTCTCAATATAAGACACCAAAATACTCCACAAGAAGAAGAAGAACTCAAAAGACACCCTCTCCTCAAAATCAAGCTAAAAACTAGAAGCAAGAAATTTCACTAAAGTCCCAAAAGATGAAGCCAAACGAAAATGAAAAAGGCAACAACAAAAACGAAAAACAAGAAACAATGTTTTTTGAGTTTTTGATATGCAAAAACAAAAAGAAAAACAAATGTTTTTGGGCTTTTCAGTTTTATAAAACAAGAGTTCCAAGAACAACTATCCCAATCCAAGCCAAAACGAGACCGAATTTCAAGCATAAACTTCAGCTATGCCCCCAAACCTTATAAGGCTAATGATAGCAAGATCAATGAGAGCAACGGAAGACCAAAAACTCAATCAAACAGCCAAGAGAAATAGTGCAAATTCGTTGCAACACAAAACTCCAAAGAAATAAGAAAAGATCTTCGAAAATTGCAACAAAACCCTAGCCTATGAAACTCAAGAAAACCAATCGAAAACAAAGCAAAGAACGCAATGTGAAGCACAACACAAAGACAGGAGCGAGTCAGTGAGCAAAAGCTCTCTGTTCTGGTAAAGCAGAACAGCCAAGAACGCTCAGAAAGCGATCTTGGAACTCAATCCAGGAGTGCTAGCACCAACAAGAACACTTCGCCAAAAAGATCAGTTTTCGGACAAACGAAAGAGAACCAAGATTTAAAACCACTTCTGTCACACTCCAGTAAGTACAAAGACTCTGCAAACACAGGCCTCCACAGCCAGAAAAGACCAAAAACACCAGAATCTTGAAATTTCAAATTCAGCCTAGGTATACGCGACCTTGCAGTTATGCACCAGGCGTGTATACGCGTCTGTGTTGAGGGAAACCCGCGTATACGCGGTTCCTTCTACACAAACTCGCGGGTATACGCGACTGTGTGCAAGAAAAACTGCGTATACAAAGAAATATAATGAAAAATAAAAAGTACAAGCCTGGGAAAGGTATCAAAGCTTCAAACTGACTGCAAGAAAACAAACTGGACTATAAAAGACAGAAGAAACTGTTGGCAACCTACCAAACAGCTGAAACAACCCAACAGGAGAATCACAAAAATGTGATCCCCAGAGGAGTCGCCAGTTCTGTTTCGGGGATTTAACACCCTAGAGGTTGGTTGGGATTCAACCTCCACAGAGCAGGGGCGTACTACTTTAACAGAGACTCACACGATCATGCACAGTCATAAAAACGAAATAGAGCAGAATGAGAGGTTTACCCGTTGGTCCTACGTTTGAAGTAGATCCACGTGGAGTTCAAACTCCCTGCAACCGTCCTTCCTCCTTCACCTGAAATGCAAGAAGAAACCAGCACAAAGGACAAGTTGTACAATATATTTCTACTCTATATGTTAGTGAGATTCATATAAAACATTAAATAAATCATCATGAATGCTTGTATAACAAATATTCTTCATACATTAAAGCATACACTAACACATTTACTTCGGGAACAGCATGATACTTCTGTATTATAAAAATAGTACGTACAAAAGTAAGTGGAGAGATCACCCGATCCTTCCAAGGCCTTCGCAGACCGTCGTCCGGATCCGTCCAGCCCTTGCCTCGCTAAGACTCCTTCCAAATGAGTGCATACGAGATAACATATAAAGGGATGTGTATCTCAAGGAAACAAGGGTTTCCTGAAATGAACTGGGAAAGTGCAAGAGGCACGGGGAATCAGACTTGGATAGGGAACCAACAGAGTATAATAATAATAATTCTCTCTCTCCCTTAGGCCATACATATGAGGTCTTTTTATAGTCCTTCCAAGTAGTTTCAGCAGTTGGAAACAGTTGGCCACGGGCTGGGGTAGTTGAACTACCTGAGTAACCATCTACCCAGCGCGAAATTAGGGATTTTTATATATTTTTTAATCATTAAAATGGCATACGCGGAAAAGTCTAGCTGTACTCGCGTATACACGCGGAAAAACACGGGCATAGTCGCGTATGGAGGATTTTCCACTGTTTTTAAGTGAATTTGTCCAAGTCTGTAGGAATGGGTGCCCATAAAGCCATGAAGCAATCATGAATCATGTCAAGGTGAGAAATGATGCTATAACAGTGGGACATCGATTCTTCAGATAAACAGCAGTGTTAATGGCTTCTGCCCAGAAACCATTAGAGATGTTCTTACCTTGCAGCATACTACGAGCAGATTCCACCAAGGTTCTATTCCATCGCTCAGCAACACCATTTTGCTGAGGGGTATGTGGCATTGTGAACTGTTGTTGAATTCCATTAGATTTACAATAGGTGTTAAATGCTTTTGACTTATATTCACCCCCTTGATCAGATCTGAGTATTTTAATGTACTTACCTGTTTGTTTTTCAACCATAGTTCGAAACTCTTTAAAATACTCAAATATATCACTCTTCCTTCGAATGAAATAGACCCAGGTATACCTAGATCTATCATCAATAAAAATAACAAAGTATGAAGCACCACCAAGAGACCTAGTTTGCATAGGTCCACATACATCAATGTGAATTAATTCAAGTATATCATACTTTCGTTTCTCAGTATGAACCGGAAACTCTTCTCTATGCTGCTTACCAAGTGCACAAGCTTCACATGGTAAATGTTCACACTTCATAACAGGAAGACCTTCAACCATTGATTTCCTTTGTAACAATGATAAATCATTGTAATTTAGGTGCCCATACCTGTGATGCCATAATTCTGCTGTCGATGTCTCTTTGGATGTCAATGCAACATGGCGCTTCACCGTCACATCCAATCTGTATAATCCTCCAACCCTGGTACCTGTAGAAACAACCCTGTAGTGGTCCTGAACATCTTTCACTATACACCCCAATTTACCAAATTCAACTTTTAAATGATTATCAGTGATAGTGGAAACAGATATCAAATTCTTTTTGAGAGCAGGTACATACATCACATTATGAATTTGTCGCATTTGTCCATTAGGTAAGTACACATTTATTATGCCATAGCCTTGAACTTTAAGTGACCTGTCATCTCCTAGGTAAATGTGTGTACCATCAGATTTCTCATAATATTTATCATACCATTCTTTATTACAAGTCATGTGTGCCGATGCAACAGAATCGATGAACCATGCATTCTCATCATCAGTTTCAGCAGACAATGCAGCATCAGAAAGAAATAACTTAAGATTTTTAAATCCATCATTCACTGAGGTGTCTTTGTTTATGTAATTTCCATTATGCCTTCTATGTCTTTGATTTGATTCATTATTCTTTCTCCTATAGCAATCTTTAGCCAGATGTCCAGGTTTTCCACAATAATCACATTCAATGTTCCTCTTAACATAAGAATCAGGAGGTGTCATACCTTTCTGTTTTTCTTGAAAACGGCCTCGGTTCCTGTCCCATGGTCTCCCTCGGAATGGTCTTTTGCCTCTTGCAGTCAAAGCCAAATCAGAACCATTTGACTCCAATTCAAAAATTTTCATTCGCTCTTCTTCTTGAAGAAGAATTCCAGCCAATTCTTCAAATGTAGGAGGTGTCGGTCTAGCTGAGAGAGCTGAAATAAATACTTTATAGTCTGGGACTAACCCCTTTAAAGCAACAGTTACCAAGTCTGTACTAGACACCTTTTCACCAATATCACCTAGTTTATCACTCAAGTCTTTAATTCGGGAAACAAAGTTGCTAATGCTTTCATTGGCCTCCATTTTGATAGATAGCAGCTTTGTTTTTAAAAATAAAATACGGTTTGCATTAGTAGTTTCATACAAACCTTTGAAAGTGTCCCATGTCGCCTTTGAAGTTTCACAGTCCCGAATGTGAGGAATAATATTGTCCTTCACTGACATGCGTAGCAGCACCCTTGCTTTCATTTCACGCTTCTCCCAATCTTGAGTGGCAGCAGGAGGTTGAGGCTTGGGCTCGTCACCTTTGACAATCGTCCAGAGATTGTATGCCTCCAGTACTGTTATGAGCTTAAATTTCCAGTTTACATAATTTTCTCCATCAAGTTTTGAAGACTCATTTAAATAGGAGTCAGCAAGTGGATTAGCCATTGTTGTGAAAATCTAAATATGCAAAAGATCTAGATTGCAAATGTATTGCACACTCTCCTGAAATTGATTTTTTAATAATAAAAAAAACTTGCTCCCCTTTAAAAAAAAAAATGTCAAGAACAAATATAAATTTGTTCAACTCCCAAGCAAACCACAGCAGAATCAAAACTGCATTAAATTAAAATAAACTGCACTTGTTACTTACGACCTCCAACTAATCTCTGCCTTGTGCTCTCAAGTAACCTGCTCATATGCAATCTTTTTTAAAAAAAATGCCACACACTATTATGCTGAGTGTGAAATACTGTGCAGTCTTTAAAATAAAACTTCACACACCAATTTAATAAGGAAAACGTTGGCGTTATCGTGCCACTGTGTTATTGCACACACGCACAAACAGCGAACAATAACTAATAGCGAACTGTGTTTGACTTTAATAACACACAAATGATGGTGGGATCGATCTCTGTGCTGATTTTGTGAATCGATTTTCTGGACAGCCGCATCAAAAAGATTTAAATACCAAAAATGCGTTTCAAAAACGCACAGCCTGCCTTTTGAATGTAACTCTGAACTTCACACTAATCAAACAACAAATAAAAAACACCTTTAATAATTTAATTTGCTGCCACCGTTTCAAAAAAAAACTGTTTTCAAAGTTCGGTAACCTTCAAGCTCGATCCGGCAATCTGTCAATAAAATTCTGTTCTGCTGGGTCGATGGCTGTTCTGCTGGGTTGATAACTCCTCTGCACGTTGAACAAATTAATGCAGCACCCAAAAACAAAAAACGCAGCAATTGAACTGTTCTGCTGGGTTTAAATTTCACACGCTGGCATGAACAGCGTTCTCTGCAACGCACAGATCATCAACAATGCAGTGATCACACTTCACAACGGCGATTTCTTGTTTGCTGCTCACGTCGGCCACGAACAGCAAGCTTCTGGATTGCACAGCACACAACTGGGTTTCGAAAGCGGAGTTTCTACTCCAATACCCAAACGCACAGCTCTGATACCAAATTAAAAACAAATACACAGGCAGAATCACACAGAAACGTGAGACAAAGCTCACACAACTCAATGAATTTAATTGCTCAATTACATCACCCTTATATAGGAAACTCATTCACCTAATCTTCCTGAAGAAGAGGAAACAAACCTGAATAGATGGAACTGATTTCTAAATGCACACTCCCGTTCAACAAACCAAAACTAAATCTATTTCTAGATTATTCTCACAGCAAGCTGAAAATAGAACATGACGAAGGCTGAGAAGACTGAGGAATTATTGCATTTCTATGGAATTCATAATTTTTATTTTTGGGATTTTAATTAGCTATTTGAAAAGTTTAATAACATTGCCTTGTTTTGGTGTAATATAAGACTCTTTTTTTTATACTATCCCAGCTTAAACCTAGGTTCCATTCTCCTAATTACATTTAACGATTTAAGAGAGTGTTGAAGAAATCACAGCACCTTTATGAAATCCATATTTTACACAATAAAAAAATCCATAATTTCCACTCTGCAAATCCTAATTATCCTAATTACCAGTTTGAATAGTTTACTGTGAAATGTGTAATAGGCAGAAGTCACCATCGGTTTGAGCAAAAACGGAAGAGAATTATGTTGGTTAGCAGAAGGTAGCGTGATCGTCGACTATCAAGATCCGTACAGATCCAAGCCTAAGCATCAATGGATTCGTTGAATAGCAAGAGAGAAATGTGAGTCATGCCCAGATCGAGCTTTGGACGAGACCTGTAAGCACTGGAAGCGGTTATTAGAGTGCCACTGGAGTTCGTGGTTATAGACCTGTGGCAGCGTATCCTTATTGGCGATGAGAGTTTTCAAGCTAGTGACAACAAGAAGCCCTTCAGGGAAATCGACAAGGAGGCGGCCAAGTGAATGGGTGGCAGAGGCCTCGGAAGCAGCATGAATATAGGAGAGGCACCTCAGAGTCAAAATACCGTCGCCACAATCATCCGGGACAACAACACTACCTCAGACATTGATTGCGACTATGTACGAAAACAACGTGCAGGAGCTAGTGCACAGTATTATTCAGTTGAGGCTTAAGGCTGCAGAAGAGAGATCCTTCGTAGCTAGTTTTACGAAAGTCGGTAGAAGAACTCTGCATGCACTCTGACGCGGGCGTTGTGAGAATGGTCGTCAGAAACAAGTATATCTTTAAAGGCTGCAAGAAAGGTTATGGTAGATGATGGAGCGACACTTGCCCAGGATGAGTTATTCAGTCAATTCAGGGACGTGGTGGATATATATCAGCTATATTCCAAGGGACAGAAGAACTGGAGGTTATCGAGGATTTGCATTTGTTCGTTACCGAAACAAAAGTGAAGCTGTTGAATTGCTGGATGGTTTGACATTTAAACAAAGATATATCCCGGTCCAGTTCACAAGGGATAATGGCAGGCAACGTGGTTATAGACGTGACAGGTATGAAGGGAACGGGAACACATATTGTAATCAAGAAGATGTTCAAATCAGAATTGTCAAGTTCGAATATGATCCGATACGGAAATAATTTGATATAAATTGATTTAGAAATTTTCAATTCTAAAAAAATTCGCTAGTATACTTTAAAAAATTTAGTTATATATTTTAAAATTTATTTGGAATTTGACAGAGGAAAAACTATTTTTTATTTCTGCATCTTCAGGTTTGATGTCTTCAGCATATATTATCTCTGCATTATAAATCCCATCTAAAATTGAATTTTTATGGACAGTTTAGTCGAATTCAACTAATTGCTGAATATTGGAATTTTTTCCATAGATTTGGTTGAATTTGGTAACTATGGAACTATGGTTCAAATAGATATGTTGCAACTGAGCAAGGCTTTAAGAGCTTGTGTAGGCATACATGTTGTGTAGTGGTGCATAGAGTCATTAAGTTATGGAATGGACCATTTGGAGAGGTACTAGGGTGTCAAGTATATTGGTATTCGGGGGAATGTGAAAACTTAGATGAGATGGTTGATGAATAAGGTCACAAGAGTCAAGTTTAAGAGGGTGATTGGGCACCATGGATTTGTCCATGATATTTATCTTTGATGTAACCTATTTATAAACCGAAAACTCCATGATCATTTGTTATGTTGGGAAATGAGATCAAACAATAATGTCTTTAGACACCACCACTTCTCCTTGTTTAGAGTGTCATGTTAATTAGATCACAAATTTCTAAACATAATATCATATGTTTTCCAAAAATCAACAAAAGAACATCAAAAGAATGATTTATTATGTGAACATTCCTATAAAATAATCTTAAAAATAACTAAATGATTGATAATTAAATGATAATTTTCAAAACCAACTTAGCCTTTAACAAATCCCCCCACTTACTCTTTCTTTATATATATAATTTAGTTAAAAAATTATTAATCACAATTGTTTTTTTTTTATTCTCACACTTAAAAATAAAAACAAATCAAAATATAGTAAAACCATATTTCATATTGCAAATTTCAACTTTTTTTTATTCTAATAATTATTATTTTTAATTATTAATTAAGTAATTAATGCTAAACTCAATATCTCAATATAAAAATTGTCTATTCATAATTAATAACAAAAAAAAACTAAAATTCTAAAATTTATTTACAAAATTAAAAGTAAGTTGGGACTTTTGATCTAATTCGTATAAAATTATGTAGGAATTCATTGAAATCATAAGTTTGATGGAGAAAGACTTACAAATTTTTCAGAATGTTGAATCCATATATGTAGTAAAAAAACCAGTTTAAATAACACAAACTAAAATTTCACTTTAAATTTTTCTCCAACATTCAAGCCATAAAATCCACAACAAACTTCCAAAAATAACATTAAAAACAACTCTAATTAAAAATACTCGATTAAATTAAAACAAAAAGATAATATCATCATTATTAAATTAAAATAAAAAGATAATATCATCATTATTTACCAACTTTGATCTCTCAATATTCGGTTTATTAATCAAAATATTTCGTGTATATTTACTAGGGATAGTTTGTGTATAAGACAATGTCGATGTCATATTAAGGAAAAAAATATGATCTTTTTAATCATTATTCTGTCTTTCTCCTTTAACAGAGTATCATGGTTATATATATTTTCGCAAATCTTTTTTATATTTTTTTGAATAAGTTTATTTAAACATAATTTTAAAATTCATAATGGAAAAATTCGAAAGTCACTTTTGTTGCAAATCTTAATCACTTCCACTTTATTCATTTATTTGTTTATTAACAGTGGTCCCATAATACAATATAATAAAGGACTCGTTGTACACAAATTCTATTCCTGCATTTTCTCGTTGTTAAGGAAAATAGGTAAGGGCTAACAACCAAAGCAAATGCCGCTGTCCAACCAAATAGAAGTACCATCTATCCAGCTACATACATGCTTATGGAAATCCTGAGATAAATCTTTATTGTCAAAATAATAATTAGTCCCCATTTCACAGATTGTTGAACTTGAACTTCCTGGATGGACAGTCTTGGTTAGCAGCGAGTTCCTTTGTTGCAGGAGAGAACGCCTGCATTCTGGGTGAGTGGCCCAACCAGCGTTGAAGGCCTCGCCTCTAGACTCGATGCTTTTTGATACGCCGAAGACGCCCCTGCTCCCGATGGAGTAAAATATGCACCGTTCAGCATCATATCTCCTTTTGATCTCCAGTTCCAATCCTTCCATTGATCAAAGTCCTTGTTTATCCGCTTCGTTACCTCTTTCGCTGAAGAATTTGCAGGAGCCAAGAATCTATTCCCCTGACTGTTGATGGTGGGATTTGCACTCCCCCCAATTGCATACATTTCCCAGTGAGTGTAATCATTGTTCACCACATGAAAGTATCCATGCCTGCACCTGCATTCATTTATTCATTCATTTATATACAAGCAATTCATAGATATTCATTTCTTGGTAAGAGGACTTCAACAGTACTGGAATAAGGGAGGATTTATATATACCTGGGCATTCTCTGCACAAGTCCTTCTCCAAAATGGTTGTATGCAATCGTCACCTGCATTTTGACGTCGGGAGTGTATTTGTCACTAGCACCCAACAACATCACCTGCCATGTTAACACAAAAACAGAGCAACTGTTATAATTGTTCCATGATATTTCAATGGGAATTACAATGAATTGAAATGTCACACTTTTGCATTATTTGAAGTAAAATTTCCTTTCTTGGGGTTCAACTGCAATCTGCTTCAACGTTATACAGACTCCTTTTCAAATTCGTTGATGTGAGTACGTACCTCGTTGTGGTAAGTGAAATAGTTGTTTGAGATGGTAATAGCAGTGGATCCCATGATGGCATCAATGAGGCCGTCTGCACAGTTGGACAATGAGACATGGTCCACCCAAATGTGGCTTCCTCCGAAGATGGAGATGCCATCTCCGTCACACATGGTTCTCCAACCGTAATGCGTGGGAGAATCCCTGACCATAGCATTTCCAGCAGGCTTACAGTCGTGAACGTGAATGCCATGGATGATAATGTGACTCACATTCTGAATGGGAATACAGGGTCCGTTTGCAATGTGGACATTCACACCCCTTCCGTCTATTGTCTTGTAACTGTTCATGATCAGTTCCTCCTTGAGCTGGATGACCATGTCTCTCTGGAAAATAATCCACAGGGGCTCTGTTTGAATCACTGCATGACGCAGGGTGCCCGGCCGAGGATTCACAGCATCATAATCGTTGGGATCCGTGACCAAGTAAAAGCTCCCGTTCTTGCCTCCAATGGCATTCCTGCCGAATCCAATGCCGCAGTCTGCCAGGCGTTGTCTGTTCTGCTCCCAGTTGGGGTCGCAACGCCAGCAATCATCAATGGGGTTACCAGTCCCGCATGACAGATACCCCAGCTCCCGCCTTATTATGCTCTCGTTAATACTTCTGCAAAACTCCACCACAAATAAATCAGATTTGACCCACAAAGCTACCTTCAAACGTTATTAACCACCATTAAAATTATTAATGCACTTAACAGATTGAATTTACCTTTCAACCATCTGCACCACGCTCTCTGGATCATTTTCCACAGTAGTGGTACTGATATTAACAATGGCAGGCTCTGTTTCTCTCGAATTGTCTGCAAGCAAGGATCTAAATCTAAATGGCTTTGCTGCAGCCCCACCATTGATACAGAGGATTCCGATCAAGAGCACGCAGCTCAAAATAGTCTGTTTCTTCATCTTAGCACCCAATACTCACTAACTCTACTCACAAATTGGCCCTCTGTATTCACAAATGAAATACTCAAAAATGTTGTTTTATAGAAAGGGGAATGCTGCAGCTCTAAACTGTCTTAAGACAATGAAACACTAGAAAATGTGAAAATGAGAAGAAGAGAGCAGTTATGAAGGAGAAGAAGCAGCTGCAGCAAGAAAAAGAGAACAACTCTCCCTCTCCCTCTCCCCTCTGCAGCATTGGAATGGCAAGGCTTCCTTCTTATAAAGCAGGAATCAGGCATCAATCGAGGTATTGTATTGAAATGTCAATCACAGCCCATGCATGTATCCGTCCAGAGGAAAGAATCAGAGCAGACTGTTGAGTAGGCCATGCTATCCCCACCGGCATCGCGTAATCTTCCACCTATTGACTCAGAGGGGTAAATACTCAACTCCCCGAAAGTCTCTTTTATGACCTTTACCGCTGGTTAAGCAATAAGGTGAACGTATCTGCTGCTACTGTTATATAAAAAAGCTTCTATTGCTACTGTTCTCAATTATTATACTCTAGCAGATAGGCTTAACCACATAAATTTCAACCCCGGCGATGAGGATGACGTCTTTTTAAACACCTAACTTCACCGGCACCGGATAGCAGACGTTGGCTACCAAATTGCGAGTTAGTTAGGGTATGTAACCAGAATCCTAGGAGCCTGCACCCTAAGAAGAACTGGATGCGGATGCCAGCAGCCCATACGTGAAGTAATGTTGAGAATTCATCTTTAAAACGTGGTTAAAAATCCATAATCTATACTAAATTTCATGGTGAAAAAAGAAAAGTATTTTTAACATTTATCACGTTAAAAATATTTTATAGGATAGATTGCTTTTTTATCTAGCTTTGGTATTAGGTTTTTTTGAATTAGGTTTTTTTGAAGTTTCACAATAAATTATAGATTATCTCAAAAACCAGTTACCAGAATAACAACATAATTTTCCTGTTATTTTTAAAAGCTTAACATTTTAAAATTAATATTTTTCTATTTCCACTCAATAAGAAAACATTCTACAAAATCTAAGAAAAAAAGGAGGAGAAATGACCGGAAAAAGTGGATTGGGTTCAAATATGGGTGGTGCACTTTTCTGAGAAATCTGAACAAGCGTGCGCGTTTAGGCATCGATGGGCACATGGTATACATTTCAATTCTAGGGACTCTTCGGACGAAGAAGAAGTTGAAAATAAAAATTAAAAACGAGAAACTGTTCACTCGGGAAAAGAAGAATAGGGTGGTTGCTAGTTAATTTAGGGCTATCAATTTTTTATTAATAGTTGTTGGAATTTTTCTCAAAGAAGTTTCTTCGAACTTAATTAACTACCGTTGAAATCTGTGTAGGAAGTTTCTCTTGAGCATTTTATTCTGGAATTGTGATGTACGAATTGTGTTAATTTTAAAAAATAAAATTTTAAAAATAAATTATGATTATGATTATCAAAGAGGAAATTGAACATAGAATTTTGTTACTCTGTTAATTTTAAAATTAATTTTTATAAAATAGATTATGATTATGATTATCAGAGAGAAAATTGAACACAGAATTTTGTTGCACTATCAAAGAGGAAAATTGAACATAGAATTTTGTTGCTCTATCAAAGAGGAAAACTGAACATGAAATTTGTTCTTAATAGAATCGCTATCGGCAAGTGTGAATTGTAAAAACATTGGTTGATGGAAGCAAATGAAGTGAAAATGCAGTGGCAATAGCGCTTTGAGAGGGTCATAATGCTCATTTGTGAGCTACCAATTATTATTATCGATTAAAAAAAAAAGTTGGAGGAGAATGTACATTTATTATCCAGGATTGTACAAAATTATTATCAAGAATAATTATCAATTGCTCAAGATTTATGATTTGCTGCAATGAGCAATGTATTTCACAGACTAATGTATTTCACAAACTTTAAGGACTTCAAATATGGCTATCAATAAGTGTGATCGAAAGAGTAAGACAGATAGAAGACAATATTCAACATGCAAAAAGGTTTGTGTGAATTATTAAATGGAAGAAATATGTAGTAATTGAGTTTTTCTCGAGTTGCTTTAGAACCTTAAAGCATGATCGTTATCACAAGGGAGCAATACCAAATTACGAGGGTTTTATTGGGAGAGAAATACCATACCATGCCTATTTATATTGGAGGATATATATAAGAAAAAATGAGATTAATATATTGAACATATAATAGGGGTAAAGGGTTTTTATATTGGTAGGTATAAAAAATGGAGCTGAAAATTAATGAAAAAATACAAAGGGGTATAAAAAATGTTAATGAAAAAATAGATACCTACAATATCTAACTGAAATTAGGGATTTTTTAAATTGGGAAGGTGTATTGGGTTCTTATTAGTAAGGAGTTAAATAATGTGATGTTTAGAGGTATTTTCTAATATCTATTCAAAATAAGGGTATTGTTTAGTATACCACTAATGCACATGATATGTGAGAGGTTTATCGTGAAGCCCCCGTGATCGTCATGGAGAGGAGAACATGAGAAAGCTATGCTTTTGGATAATGTAATGTATCTTATAATTTTATACCACAATTACATCCATTTAAAGATTTATTGGCAATAGTGTATTTGGAAGATATTTTAATATGGTTCTCCATTTGAGAAAAACATATATTGGAATATGAATTGGGAACTTAGAAAATAAATCAATTATTAACACTTCTCACCAAGGTTATCTGACATGTATTCCAAGATGAATGTCGGGAAAAACATCCTAGTGGGTGTCACTTTCGGTTTATTATGGCTAAGTAAATTGGAAAAGAAAAATAGGCATTAATTGATATTTTATTTATGAAATAAAGGAAAATAGGAGAAAAGGGAGATGGAAGGTCACTTTGTAGTCTGGTTCAAAGATTTATGTCAGGTCGAGATTGACCTCGGATGTGTTTTTTGAGTCCTTTCTGGTTGTAAAGCTCTCTATTCTGCCTTTTGAAATTGGTGAACTGGGTAGAAAGTCCGCAGGCTTCCATACTCCATAACTGCTGGTTCTGACAGTCTTTAAGAGGCTTCTATCAGCGTAATTGACTATTTCTGGGCTTGAGGAGACATGGAAGCTTTAATGGAAAGATGTACTACCTGGAGGAAAACGTCCCGCAGGTATTCAAACACAGTTATAGCTATTGCGTGTGCTCTTTGGGTCTTCAAACCGCACTTTCTTCCTTTGAATGTGGGGTTAAGCTTTAATTATTCAATTCCAGTCTTAAACCCCCTTTAATCCTCTTTGTTGATATACTGGTCTCGGTCGCCAAGGCCTCTCTTTTAAACCCTTCACAATGAACTAAACTTATTATAAAAACCAAGGGATGGTGGAAGCGATGCTGTGAAGGCCTGTGAAGCGGTGGTGGAAATGGTGGAAGCGGTGAACCGATGAAGATTTGGAGCGGAAGGAGTCATGAACCGTCCGATTAGGTGGGCAGATGAAGATGGAAAATCGAGAATGATGAATGGAGATGCTAAGGTTATGCGGAGCAATAATAATTAGTGTAAAGCCCAAGGCTTTAAAGTTTCGGGCGAATACCCAGAATAACATAGGAAATGAATGAAATGGGGACCATAGTGTGGGACCCGGTCGAGGGTGGAGGGCGATTTACTACGAGCCGTCAAATCTTAGGAGGAGATAGACAGTTGGGATCATCCGAATGGGGTTAATAGGGAAATCCGATGAAGAAAATGGTGAAATGCGCGACACAATGTAGACCATAGATCCGGGTCAATGGACGGTGGAGATCCAATCGCATCGGAGGGAGGCGGAGGGTAACACTTTCAAGATCTTCCGATTAGCGATGGTGCGATTGAGCGCCAGCCTTCAGATCTGGGACCAGATCAACGGCCCACATTCAATCGGAAGGAGATAGAGAGGGGCGACGGAGCGACGAGCGATGAGATCCGGACCGTTGGATCACAAGAGATCAACGGCTCAGATCAAATCGGGGAATTGCAATCGGAGGAAACGGAAGGGCGGCACAACAACAAGTTCTGATTGCGATTGGAGCGGTGGTGCGATGGAACAAGTGCGATTAGCACTGAGCCGTCGGATCTGTACAGATCCATGGCTGGTATCGCAGCAGGAACACAAAGGAGGAAGTCAATCGCATCGGAGATTTCGGAGTGACAAAGGGAAAGTGTTCACCTGCTCTTCCGATTGCGATAAGTGCCTGGGGCTTAGATGCTTGGTTCTGGTGCTCGGTTACATGGTGGGGAAGTGGTTAGGGCTAGGCCGAAAGGGGCTAAGTCTGATAAATGAAGCAAGGTGGGTTTTCTTAGCTGAAAAAGAGGGTTTTTAAGGCTAAAGAGGGGAGCGATAGAGAGAATAAGGGGGTTTCAACCAAACAAAGGGCCTTTGTGAGGTTACGAGGGGAATAAGGTGAAGAAACAGAGGTTTAAAGGGGATGAGAAACTATGAAAAGGGAGGCCTCTTGGGCATTTTCTTCACGAACAGGGAGACTTTATAATGGAAACATCAATGAGGATTTCCCAGAGGACAAAGGCACAAGGACTTGGCTACTCAATGTTATCTTAAAAATGACTAATGTTAACCATATGATCAATAGTGAGAATAACATATATTATTATATTTATGGTGAGAGGGATTTATACCTTCTTGATGATTCTTAGATAAGTATCAGACCACTATGCTCAGATATGCAGTAACACCCTCCTCCCACATTTACCCAAGATAACCAGTCCACCGGGTTAAACATGTGATGAAGTGTTATTATGACATGATTCAACTTCCCAAGTACAATCAAGGAAGTGGAACTGACCATAAATGACCAATATAGCCTTCCTTAGATGCTATAGGAACTCCAGGAGCCAACCAACCCTTCAAGGTGATCAACCCCTAAGAAAATTTGTTGTTTCACTGACTTAGAGCCCCAGTCACACGGATGAAAAGCCCTCCATGCGATAGAAACCTTCTAGTCGTATGCACAAGAAGGCATCCATGTGACTGCAACCTTTTGTAGGCATTTTTGTGCCAACAACCCCAAAGAACCACTTTTTAAGGCCCGGGACTCAAGCCACTACCAAGAACTTCATGAAACTTCTAGAATGAAAGATAACATGATGACAAGGCCTCTAATACAAAACTTGAACATGACACTGATATGACAAGGCCTAGCCATGACAAACATTTCATCAAACACATCATGAACATGTAATATACATGTCATATAAACACATCTGAGCATAGGGACTTCATACTTATCTGCGTTTTTTCAAGAAGGTATGGTGCCCTCTCATAATAGTTGCAACATCATCTATTAGCTCATGTATTCATTGTTCATTCATTTACTAAACAAAACTTAATGAGAGCCATGACTCAAGTCTGTCATAAACCATGCTTATAACCAAAAAATAACCAACATAATAACAATGATAGAACAAAAATTAAGATCACTTAATAACAAGAAATTTACACATAATACACAAGAGGAAAAGAGCTCTTATTAACATATGAAAAATGCAACAATGTCTAGGACTTCCACGTACCACCCGACCATAAATTGGGCTAAATGAAATATTTCTTTCAGCCAATCACCCATGTGCCATATTCTAAGCATGAATGTCGAACTCACAACAAAAAACAATCAAGTCTTCCTTAGGCTTTATCACAATCCCACCAAGGGATTCCTATGCCCAAAAAATAAACACACCATACAAGCTTTATAGCAATCCCGCCATATACCAGTCAAGAGAACACTGCGGCACTAACAAGCATGGATGCCTCCAGATCTCTCCACCTAAACCGTGAGGAATTTTTCTGTATCCACTCTTTGGGATTTACCATGTATCCTGCCATAATGGTGCAAGGGATTCCTAGGCCTCATGAGAGCATACACCTCTAGGCTTTACCATTTATCCCACCATTAATGGTCAAGGGATTCATACACTTAATGAGGCTCCATCGTCTAGGATTTAGCATGTATCCCACCATAACTGGTCAAGGGATTCCTAGGTCTAATGAGGAGGTTCACAATCAGGCTTTACCATGTATCCTGCCATTACCAGTCAAGGGTTCCTAGGCCTTGCGAATTTTCCTAAGACCACCTGAGTCATCTTCGATACCATAAAAAAATCCAGTTCAACCAAATACATGAGAACCCCATCACACCATAGCTATCCAGAAATGGAAAGGTAAGGATGAAATCCACTGTCACACTTAGCAAGCCCAATGCCAATGATAACAACAGAACCAAATCCACACATGCATGTACCATGAATTCCGAATATAATAAGGAAATCACACATGAAAAATGATACCTACAAGTAATCCCATTGTAGCCGCTTGATCATGTTTTTCCTTTCTTGATCCTTACTTCCCTTCGCCTTCTTTTTCCTTCCTTTGATTTCCTTGATACAATGCTAGATTGCTCCAAGAAAACTCTAAGTGTGCAAGAGTATGAGAGAGAGAATAGAGAGAGATATCCAAGCTAAAACTGAAAAAAAAAAACTATGCACTGATCCTTAGAATAATTCTTATCAATGACGCCTCTAATTTCTTCAATTTTCTGTTATTTTCCTTCATTTTCCTCCTCACATGCAACCAGTGACCTTTCACATTTTCTCTTATTTTCCATTATTTTCACAAATAAAATGCCGATTAATACCTCTTTCTTTTCCAAATCCTTTGGCATTTTCTTTTCCAATTTCCTTAGCCATAATAAACCAAATGAACACCCACACTAGGATGTTTTTCCCAACATTCAACTTGGAATATGTTAGTGTCAGTCTTTGCAACCTTCCTCCAGTGATCAAACATGCTCTTACAAAGTGATTTTAAGATTTCAGGGTCAAATTTTGTCATTTCAGTGAGTCTTCAAGCAAAATTTGGTCACTAGGCATTAGGTCTAGGGTTTGTTTTTACTTCTGTCAATTAGTTAAACTGAATACAAATAGCTCAACTACGTTTAGATTAGTTAAACTGAATACAACTCCACTAACTTCCTCAATCAACTCCACCAAACTCTGTCACATGAGTTTTAACTGAAGTATCCATGCAATAGCTCCACTTAACCCTCAGGAATAGTGTAATTCCTTCTGTCAGCTCCTGTGCCACATCTGTGCACTTAATTGAAGTGTTCCAAGAGAATAAGATAATGTTTATAGTCCAAATATTATTAAGAGCTAATAATATTCGACATATCTATTTTTAGACTGGCAATCTAAAAATAGATTCCGCCCAATATGTCTAAAAATAGAAGTCCATCTATTTTTTCCAACTTGACCAACCATCCACAAATAACATCCTACAACTCATAGAACATGATCCATATGTCTAAAAATAGACATAGTCTAAAAATAGACTTTGCGCCAAAAATAGCCTGCGGGCCCACTTAGTGAAGGCGACTCCTTTCCACTAAGCTCATCATCTTGTTACAATCTCAACATAAGAAATAATTTCTCTTTTCTCAAAACATCAAAGTACCTTGCTCACATGCATGACATGTTCTTTTCTTGATTTACTGAATACGAGTATGTCATCTAAGTAAACAATGACAAAGTCATCTAGAAATGGTCTAAGTACATCATTCATTACTCTCATGAAAGTAGCTGGTGCATTTGTTAAGCCAAATGGCATAACTAACCACTTATACAATCCTTGTCTAGTTTTGAAAGCAGTTTTCCAAACGTCTTCTTCAGTTATCCTAATTTGGTGATAACCACTTCTGAAATATAACTTAGTGAAATAATTTTCATGCTTTAACTAATCAAGTAGGTCATCAATGTGTGGGAGTGGGTAGCGATTCTTTACCATGATTTTTTTCAGTGCACGGAAATCAATACATATGTGCCAAGTCTCGTCCTTATTTGGAACCAAAACTATTGGAGAACCACATGGCGAAGTAGATGGTTATATGATACCTTCATTCAACAACTCTTGGATTTGCTTCTTGATTTCCAACTTTCCATAATTGACATGCGATACATACCAATATTTGGAAGTGGAACATCCTACTGCAACTGAATCTCATGTTAAATTCCCCTCTTGGGTGGCAACCCCTTTGGTTCTTGAAACATATCACCATGCTGACTTACCACATCAAACAAATCAGATTTCAATTTGTCATCACACCCTTCAAAAGATTCATAGTTAACATCTTCCTTTTTCTTGATCATGAGAAGCACAAAATTTTTACTTGGATTTACTAGCCTCTTCATTTTCCCTGCATTAACTAAAGAGACATTCAGTTTCTTATGATGATATCTTACAATATACTCCACTCCATCTTTAATCAAATGATATTTTTTCTCATGACAGTGAAATACTGCTTTCCTGTCATACAAATATGGACTACCCAAGATAATCCCTGAAATGTCAAGTGGAACCACATCTAACTCAACTTAATCAACAAAGTTTGAAGTAATGGAAAACATGAAAATAGATTTCCTTGTCACTTTTAAATTGGCATTGTTAACTATCCAACCCAAAGGGTATGGCTTATGATGAGGTACCATTTCAAGGTTTAGTTTTTTAACTAAGTCTTCTGAAATCAAGTTTTCTTGTGACCCTGTATCAAACAATGCATCAATCTTTGTATGATTAGAAATTACTCTAATATGGAATAATTCTATCCTTGTATCTTCATTCGGAGTGTTGTTGTGACTGTTTGAGGTACTAGAACTTGCTATAGCTTCCTTTCCTTTGTTAACCATGGAAACTATCTTGGTTTCATCTCCTAAATCAAATCCAAGATCTTTTTGTGTAGTGGCAGTCGTCTTTTGTTTCCCTTTGTAACGTGGGGACACCTTGACTGATGACCTGAGGGCTGACCTCCTTGAGGGCTGGATCGAGGTACTCGACAATTGACCTAACTTTAGGGCCTCTTCGAGGGTGGTGAACCCGAGAGGTTACCTGACTTGAGGGGCATCTCAGACTTGAGAGCTGACCTGACTTGAGGGGCACCTAAGGACACCAAACCGATTTGATTTCCTTGTGATTTGGGAAATACCCTAAAGTGGGACATCAATCCCTGTGTACATTTGGTTTCTTTGGTCTTATTTGGGATGTAGTTTCCAACAGTGGGCTTCGCCATGCCCCTCTTTGGAACAATGTTTGAATGCGATTTTCTCCCCTTCTTTCTTAACACTTACATTCTTCTTTCCCTTCCATTTTTCTTCTTTCTCTTTTCCCTTACCCTTGAATGGCTTCTTCTTACTACCCTCTTCAGAAATGTTTTTACCCATTGCTTCAATATGCATGGCTTGCACACATACTTCATCTAATTTATTTGGGTTAAACATAAGAATAGAGTGTTTTAAGTAGGAATGTAGGCCTCCTATATACTTCAAGAGTGTATCTTTTGAATTTCAGTCTACTCCAAGTAATAAAGCCCTTTTCCTAAATTCTTGTATATACTCTTGGACGCTTTGACCTTTAAGTTGTCTAAAATTTTTCCAACTCATTATTTCTTTCTGCATATAGGCTAATGGATAAAATTGTCTTTTAATGGAAGAAATGAATTCGACCCAAGAAATGGAAATCTTACAATGGATTCACATTTCCTCTTGTGTCTTTGCCTCCCACCAAACTAGTGTTGCTCCTTCTAGCCTTAAAGAAGCCAATTGGATTTTGATACTGTCTTCTTGTAGATTATGAATTCTACAGTAAATTTCCAATTGATGAATCCAATTTTCTAGTCTTTCAGCATTAACTTCTCCATTGTATGTAGGAATTTCAAATTTGATGTTTGACTTGAGTAACATAGTCTTACCTTTTGGGATCTTGGAATGAGTATGGGTATGAGTTTTTGTAGTGGATGTGGAAGATGAAGATGCGGATGAGGATGATGATGATGATGGTGGTGGAGAGGGAAGTGGTTTTCCTCCACTAGCCTTTGAGCTCCTCTCTTCCTCATTTTAATTGTTTGAACATTCTTCTCTATGAGGGTGTTTTGAACCGTCTCCAGTTTCCTTTGCCATAAAATTTTCATACATAACTTTCAACATCCTTTGCATTTCTTTGAATTCCCTCTTGACATCCTCTTCTTCAGAATGTTCATGAGTTCCTTCATGGTTTGACATTTTGGTTGTAGATTCAAGATCAATCTCTGCAACTTGTATCTCTTCAATCACCTCATCCTCTTGTGCAATTAATTCCTCTTGTGCTTCAAGTGTTGCCTTGAGTGGTCCTTTGGGTATGGATGATGCCTTCTCAACCTTCTTCCTTCTTATCCTAACTTGAGGACTAGCTATGAGTAGCTTCCCTTCTCCTCTCTACAACCTCAACCTTGTAAGCATAAAAAAAATTGCACTATTAAAACCCTTCAAGTAAAACAAGCAAGCAACCTTGTGCTCTGATACCAACTTGATCTGAAAATGAATTCTTGTTATTGTTGTGCTAGTTTTATATCAGATATAAAATTTTATTTGCTTTGTTTTACTTATTCTTCATAGGTTTGTTTATGAGCATGTGATTGTCAAACAGTGTACTTAGTGAAATTATTAGTTTGCCAAAAGCTTAAAAATCATAATTTTAAATTACAAAACAAAAGCAATATAAAACACAAAAAACACACATAACAGAGCTTAATACACACAATTTTGATAAAGGAGTTCGCCCCTCCTAGGCTACATCTCCTTGGTCCAGCTTCACAGTATGCGCCTTTGTATTAGCTTCAAGTGTGCTCAAATTGTTGTTACAAGCTTCAGGACCTCTTGGAACCTATTCCAATGAGTTTAAAACATCATATTCTCCAAAAAATGACTATTTGTTTGTTGAATTTGGACTCTGTATGCTCTGGAAATGACCCCAACACCTAGTGGCCCTAACCTTCAAAAATCTTCAAATGTACTAAAACACTTGTAGATGACTTTTTCTGCCTCTGCAACCTACTTCATTGAGTTCCTAGCATGCCAATTAGCTTAAAATTCCTCTTTCTGAGCTCTATTTGGGTGAAAATTGAGTGAGTTATGACCAAAAATACTTTTGCCCTAATTTCTCCTCTAAAACTGGAAGAACTGCCAGTTAAAATTCTAAAATTAATTTCTACCAGAAATGGCACGTCCTCCTAAAATCCTGCCAACAAAATCCAAGATTAATTAACGGATAAGCGTGTTTTATAGGAGGATAAACATAGTTTAGTGATAAGCATGTTCTTAGCGCTAATGACGACTTTTCATGGTTAAACTGCATTTAAACATTAATTAAACACATTTAATTTTCCGCCGGTTTGTTTGGATTAGCGCCTGGTTTCGGGACTATGGCCATATGGGGAGGGGGCTGGGCTGCGAGGCTGGCCCCCTCTAACCTCCAACTATCAGGCACATAAAATTTAACATGATGTGGAAGCCTTAGTGGGTAAGAAACACTCGGTAGGAGAGTTGGCAAAGGCATTTGGTTGGCAAGCGAAAAGTTGTGGTTTCAACCTCCACTCTGCCATATAATTTTTACATAGAGTTATAATAGATCCTTCGCTAACTTTGGCAACTCACTCTAAACTTAACCTTCGCCATATTGTTTAATAAGAGCTCCTCCATCTTTGGTTGACCTCGTCGAAAGTTTGTTTTAAAACTTTATATATATATAGAATTCCACCATAAACCTTAGTCGAACATTAAAGTGACAGATAATTCGACCCTAGGGTTAGTTGATGGCCCACCAGAGAGGACACATGGTGCTTTCTGGTTAGGTTGTACTCCAACACCTAAAAAAAATTCAAATTCCAACTTAGGGAAAATATTGGAGGTCATTGGCCAATTTCTCTTTTCATAAATCCATTTGATGAATTTGAAGATGACATTTCTCATAGTGTCGTTGGCTGCAAATGTGGAGAATATTCCCTGCAACGCTGACTGTACCTGCCACATCATCATTGTATGTGCTCTGCGCTTTTCTTGCATATTTTGGAAAACGAACAACAAACGATAACTCAATCACACAATCTCGGATTTTGATGAAACAAGTTGTGCCAAAATCCTGGCAACGAACTCTATCCGATTGTTCAAGTTCAAAGCAATTTTGAGCATTTTAATTTTGAATTAAAACTTGAACCTTAGATCAACGATTCATAAATAAAACATTCAAGAGAAACTTCGTCACATTGATTTCAACCATAGTTAATTAAGCTCGAGAGAAACTTGTTTGAGAAAAATTCCAACGATAGTCATAAATTAACTAGCAACCACCCTATGCTTCTTCCTCGAGTGAACACTCTTGTATACCACCGTCGCTAAGATTTCTCAGAATAGCTGGTATGGAAAGAAGTGCACCACCCATATTTGAACCCAATCTACGGTTTCCGGTCATTTCTCGATCGTCCTCTCTCCGACTCCGTACAATGCCCTCACCCCATGAAGTTTTGGATAGATTGTGGATTTTGAACCCACGTTTTGAAGATGAATTCTCATCATTACTTCTCATATGGGCTGCTCGCATCCAGGTCTTCTCAGCGCGTAGGATTTACATAATTCAGCCCTAACTAACTCATAATTTGGCAGCCACCAACTCCTATCCGGTGCCGTTGAAGTTTGGTGTCTAAAAAGACGTCATCCTCATCCGCGGGGTTGAAATTTATGTGGTTAACCCTACCTGTTAGGGTGTGATACTTGATAACGGTAGATATAGAAGTAAAAGTAGTACTAGCAGATACGTTCACCCAATTGCTTAACCAGAGGTAAAGTTGAAAAGGGTGGGTCACAAAAGAGACTTTCAGGGAGTTGACTATTTACCCCTCTAAGTCAATAGGTGGAAGAATATCCGACGCCAGTGGGGATAGCTTGGCCTACTCTACAATCTGCTCTGATTCTTTCCTCTGGACGGATGCATGCATGGTCTGTGATTGACAATATCTCCATAGATGCCAAACTCCTGCTCTATAAGAAGGAAGGCCTGGCATTCCAATGCAGCATAAGAGAGAGGGAGAGCTGATGCAATTATCACTTCTGCCGGCCCCCTATTCATAACTGCTCTCTTCTTCTTGCTGTAGCTACTTGGAATGCTGTAATTGGAATTCATAATTTTCACATTTTTTATTGTGTTTCATGTCTTGACACAGTTTAGAGCTGCAGCATTTCCCTTTCTATAAAACAGCATTTTCGAGTATTTCATTTGTGAATACAGAGGGCCAATTTGTGAGTAGAGTTAGTGAGTATTGGGTGCTAAGATGAAGAAACAGAGTATTTTGAGCTGCATGCTCTTCATCGGAATCCTCTGTATCAATGGTGGGGCGGCAGCAAAGCCATTTAGATTTAGATCCTTCCTTGCAGAGAATTCGAGAGAAGCAGAGCCTACCAGTCTTAATACCACTACTGTGGAAAATGATCCAGAGGGCGTGGTGCAGATGGTTGAAAGGTAAATTCAATCTGCTAAGTGCATTAATTTTGGTCGTTAATAACTTTTGAAGGTAACTTTGTGGGTCAAATGTGATTTATTTGTGGTGGAGTTTTGCAGAAGTATTAACCAGAGCATAACAAGGCGGGAGCTAGGGTATCTGTCATGCGGAACTGGTAACCCCATTGATGATTGCTGGCGTTGCGACTCCGATTGGGAGCAGAACAGACAACGCCTGGCAGACTGCGGCATTGGATTCGGCAGGAATGCCATTGGAGGCAAGAACGGGAGCTTTTATCTGGTCACAGATCCCAACGATTATGATGCGGTGAATCCTCGGCCGGGCACCCTGCGTCATGCAGTGATTCAAACAGAGCCCCTGTGGATTATTTTCCAGAGTGACATGGTCATCACATTGAAGGAGGAGCTGATCATGAACAGTTACAAGACAATAGACGGAAGGGGTGTGAATGTCCACATTGCAAAGGGGCCCTGTATCACCATTCAGAATGTCACTAACATCATCATCCATGGCATTCACGTTCACGACTGTAAGCCTGCTGGAAATGCTATGGTCAGGGATTCTCCCACGCATTACGGGTGGAGAACCATGTGCGACGGAGATGGCATCTCCATCTTCGAAGGAAGCCACATTTGGGTGGACCATGTCTCCTTGTCTAACTGCGCAGATGGTCTCATTGATGCCATCATGGGATCCACTGCTATTACCATCTCAAACAGCCATTTCACTCACCACAACAAGGTACGTACTCACATCAACGAAAAGAAATTTTAGTTCAAATAATGCAAAAATGTGTCATTTCAATTCATTCTATTTTCAATTGAAATCTTATGCAACAATTATAATAGTTGCTCTGTTTTTGTGTTAACATGGCAGGTGATGTTGTTGGGTCACAGTGATAGCTATACTCCCGATGTTAACATGCAGGTGACTATTGCATACAACCATTTTGGAGAAGGTCTGGTGCAGAGAATGCCCAGGTAAATAAATCCCCCATTTCTTCCATTATTCCGGTGCTGAAGTCCTCTTACCAAGAAATGAATATCTATGAATGCCTGTATTACAAAGAAATGGAGATTTAAATGAATTGATGAATGAATATTGCAGGTGCAGGCATGGATACTTCCATGTGGTGAACAATGATTACACTCACTGGGAAATGTATGCAATTGGGGGGAGTGCAAACCCTACAATCAACAGTCAAGGCAATAGATTCTCGGCACCTGCTAATAGCTTGGCGAAAGAGGTAACAAAGCGGATAAACAAGGACTTCGATCAATGGAAGGATTGGAACTGGAGATCAAAAGGAGATATGATGCTGAACGGTGCATATTTCACTCCATCAGGAGCAGGGGCGTCTTCGGCGTATTTAAAGGCATCGAGTCTAGAGGCGAGGCCTTCAACGCTGGTTGGGCCACTCACCCAGAATGCAGGCGTACTCTCCTGCAAGAAAGGAAGTCGCTGCTAACCAAGCTTCTCCACCCACCAATTTCAGGAACTCAACTTGTGTAATGAGGACTAATTATTACTTTGGCAATTAAGATTTATCTCATAATTGCCATAAGCATGTATGTAGCTGGATAGATGGTACCTCTATTTGGTTGGAGAGCCGCATTTCCTTTGGTGGCCGTGAGCCCTTAACGTTTTTCTCAGCAACTAGAAAATTCTAGAAAAGAATAATGAGTACTTTATTAGATTATATTATGGGACCAATAAACTAATAAATGAAAAAAGTGGCGCTTATGTTATTTTCCTTTAAATATCTCAGGTTGACGAAATGGAATAATATGGTAAATGGAATTGTTTTGATGCGTTCCCTTATTTTCTTTATTAATTTTGGTTGGGATCCATTAAAAGAAGAAAGGAGTTTTGAAAAAGTTTGGCTAATAACCTACCCCGATCTCTAATTTTACAACCTAAGCCTATTCCGACTATCTCAAAGGTTTCAATCATGTCATAGTACATGAACCGACATACTTTGATGTTAAAGCCAATCGAATATATATTACAATGTCCTAATATATCCACGGTGGCCCATGGGCTGATCGCCTTATTGATGTGATAGTGTCATGGACATACGTATATTGGACTAACAGAAGTTGCTAGTTATCTTGCGTGTAGGATAACCAATTATATGTAACAATATGATTCTCAAAGAAAAACTAGTGATATTTATATTTTAAATAAATATAAGCACAATTACATAAATTAAATGGTTATTAATAAATGGCTATTAAATATTAATAGATACCAAATTATAATAAATATCAAAACATTTATTCTACAACCTATTTTATATCTTTTAAATTATAAAAATCTATAAAATTAAATTATTATTTTATTTTAAATTATTATTATTATTTATAAAAATAATTAATATATAAATTTTAAAAATATGGGATAAGGATCTTATCTATAGTGATTTAACCCAAATTTACTATAGAGATTCTTAATCTAAAATAGACTTTCTTACAATACCATGATTATTAATACCACATTCCCAAAAAACCATAACTCACTTCATATGTCACTTGTTCATGTAGTATTTTTTCAATAAATCAATTTAATTAAAAGAGCAAAAAGAACATAACTACTTTGAAGACAAATCTTAATCTTTGATGTGTGTATAGTACTAATGATATTTTAAAATAGGAAGTTAAATCCCTACAATCCATTTAATAATGATTGATAAGTAAATCAAAATTCTAGAAGCCTTATTATTGTGAAGATAAATTATGTTTAAATAATAGCTGAATAATAGTTTAGAACAATAATTAATAATTAATAATAACTATTATTAACTAATTTTAGCTTATTATTTATATTGTTTATGTTCATAACACCTATTCCAAAATAAATACATATATCTATGAGTGTAATTATACATTGTCAACATTAATCATATACAAAGTTATATATAAAAATGAAAGTAATTATACTAGCATAATTCATAGGAGTCGCATTCCCTTTGGTTCTGATTGACTGGTTGTTGCAAAAAGGACATGCAATACTTTTGGAAAAGGGGAGAGGATGAGTGTCAAAAGTGGCATGTTTTCAATACTCTATAACATTTTTATAACATTCTTCCATCATGTATTTATGAACTATTTATCCCATGTCACCCCATTCATGGCATAGGTAGGACTAATATCTTTTTCTACCACTTTTTTCACTTTTTTTAATGCATTGTCTTAAGAAAATGTTATATTCCACACTAGTATTAGCATACATGAGCAAAAGGGTGTTGCTCCAACTAATCCATACATAAAAGAAATAGGCTAAAAAATAAACATGCTCAGAATATTCCAAAATGGATGTTAAGGCGTAGTGTTTGTCGTTATGATTCTAACGACATTTGAATCACCTTAATCTGACGTCATATGAAGAAGTTATGGTGTTCAGAAGTTTTTGACTGACAATTAAAAAGTCAACAACATGGTTGACTAGGTTGCTCACTCGACAATCCATACAACTTACGTCATTAGCTAACTGTGCAAGGTGCAGTTGGCGGTTGACAAATCAGTTCTTGATACATGCCATCACCGTGCGTGTTGCAAGTGGATCGTTTTGATTGGTGCACTGATTTGAAGTGGCTCAATAAGAGACTACCATGTGGCCCAATCCAAGGGTGCCATGTGGCCCTCTATGGTTGGTAAAATTTTTATATTGGTCCCAAGGGCCTCCGCAAGGTTCAAACCCTAGACTTGCCACAATGAAACACTGCACTCCACCATTTCGCATGACTTTGGTCCCTGAATTTATATAAGTCACTCATTATATTTTCAACATTTTAGGTGATGGGAAGAGCACTTGGCCCTAGCCCCCGGTTTCTGTTACCATCATATGACCATAACAAATGGAAGAGAGGGCGAGGACTAAGCCCTAGGCCCTAGTCTTATCACACCACCCACGTGACAGAGCAGAGAGATTTGGCGGGAGGGGCGAGGCACTTTGTCGTAGCCCCCAGACTTATTAGCGCTCTAAAAACCAAAGATTCTCGGTAATAAACGTGACCACTGGCGGACAATTGGGAGCCAAATTTGCAAGGGGTGGGTATTTTTCCTTGGCGCCTTGCCATATTGCCACATATGAACATGCCAACGGAGAAAGACCAGCTAAGACTACGGGGGAGGGCGGTTAGCCCCAGCCCCCAGGCACATGGCAGTAATATAACCCTAATTTTTTGTTTAATGGGTTAAGGCGCAATTTAATGAGGTGAAAAATGCACCTTTTGCGGCAGGAATAACCTCAGTTCCAGGATTCACCTCATATGATTCATCTAAGTCAATCATACCACAAATTAGATAGATATGTATATCATCCTCTGTTTCATTGTCTTCAAGATACCATGAAAAATCAATTTTATTTATTTCCTCTGTGTTCTTCCAATAAAAAACAAAGCTTTAATGAACTTGGTGGGCCACTTGCTTGAGTTTTATTGCATCTTTCAATTTTTGATTCTTCAACAGTATGCATAGTGTGTGCAACAATGTCCTTATTGCGTCTAGGAGTATCCATAGTGCATCCAACTGCAACTTTAGATTTGGCAGTTGCTGCCCTAGATGTAGAAACATTCACATAAATCTTTTTTGATGTGATTTTCCTGATAAAAAGAAATATATATATTATTTAATGAGAAAACACATAACTTAATTAATCAATTTATTTTTTAAGTTTGCTAATACAAATTTAAAATTAAAAAAAATTAATGTTAACATTTTTTTAATATTTTTTTAAAATATAACATTAATAAATTTAATTTTAAAATATAAAATATAACTATTAGGAATTTGGCTTCTGTGATCCATAAAATGTGTACAAAAACTTTCGGTGAAAATCACATGAAAGAAAATTTTGTCGACGCGTTTCAAACGAGCCAGTGTGATTCATGATGATGAACCACACTAACTAGTTTGAAATGCGTCAACAAAATTTTCTTTCATGTGATTTTCATTGAAAGTTTTTATACATAAAATATAATTAATAAAATTTAAAATTTTATTTTAAAATTTAATTTTAATATATAAAATATAATTAATAAAATTAAAACTTTTGTTTTATAATTTAAAATTTAAATTTGAAAATTTTATGTTATAATTTAAAATTTTATTTATAATTGAAAATTTTAAAATTTTAAATATAAAATATTTTAATTTTTTTTTAAATTTTTAAATATAATAAATTTTTTAAATTTTAAAATTATTAATATAAAAAATATTTTAAAATTTTAAATTATATTATAAAATTATTTTAAAATTTTAAATTATATTATAAAATTATTTAAAATTTTTTGTTTTTATTTTAATTTTAATTTTAATTTTTATACATTATACATTATTAATTTTAATTTTAATTTTTTCTATTTATTTTTATTCGATAGACCAAAGGTTGGTCTCAGTGGACGTTAACCACCACCATCATCATCATCATAAAAAAGAAAAGAATTTATTTATTTATTTATTTATTTATTTTCCGCCCGCTGGAGGCCATAGGTCGGCCGAGCGACACAGTGGAGGGTTTCCCAACTGACCTCTGGCCCTCGGCTGGGCGGAGGTCGATTCTAAGAATAAATAAATAAATAAAATAATATAAAATAAAAATATTTAAAATTTTAAAATTTTATAATATATTAAAATAACATATAAAATAATAAAAAATATTAATAAACTAATTTTTTTTAAAATAGAAAAAAAAATAATAATAAAATAAAAAAATTTAAAATGTGTAAGAATTTTTTTCGGTGAAAATCACATGTAAGAAAATTTTTGCCGACGCGTTTCGAACTAGCCAGTGTGGTTCATCATCACGACAAGATGAGAAATCTGATCAAGAAACCTAATTAAATAGACAAGGAAAGCTCCAACTAGTCGTTGTAACATAACGACTTGTTTGACTAAAATAATAAATTAAATTAAATTTCATCATATTATATTATATTATATTATATTTTAATTTTAATTTTAATTTAAATATAATTTAATATTAAGGTTTTAATTTAAAGCTAATTTACTATTAATGTTTACTAATAAATTTAATATTTTTATTATTTTAATACTTTGAATTATAGGTTTAAGAAGAAAATAAATAAATAAATAAATAAATAAATAAAATAAAATAAAAAATATTATATATATATATATTATAAAAAAATAAAAATAAAAAAAATAAATTTTAATAATAATAAAATAAAATAATAAAAATATAAAATTATTTTAATATTAAGTTTATTAGAAAACATTAATATTAAATTAGATTTAAATTAAAACCTTAATATTAAATTATATTTAAATTTAAATTGAAATTAAAATATAATATAACATGATGAAATTTAATTTAATTTATTATTTTAGTCAAACTAGCCGTTATGTTACAATGGCTAGTTGGAGCTTTCCTTGTCTATTTAATTAGGTTTCTTGATCAGATTTCTCATCTTGTCCTGATGATGGATCACACTGGCTGGTTCGAAATGCGTCGGCAAAATTTTTCTTACATGTGATTTTCACCAAAAAAATTTCTTACACAGCCAAATTCCTAAGATTTAAAATGATTTAAATTAAATTTAAAATTAAAAAAAAAAACATTAACAATTTTTTTTTTTTTTTGAAATATTAAAAAAACAAATAAAATAATAAAATGTTTTAAATATTTTTTTTTAAATAAAAAAACAAAAATAACAATTTAAATAATAAAAGCACCAAAAAAAAAAATTATTTTTTTTCTAATTTTTAAAATTTAATTTATTTTATTAAAATTTTAAAAACAAGAATAAAATACTAAAATTATGTTACAATTAATTTTTTTTTTAAATTTTCCCCAAATTCATCTTTAAATGGAGAAAATAGAAGGAAAACTAACCTTTGAAATGCAAAAAAACTCATGTTACCAATGCCAACGCGATGCCTCCACAAAATTACCAATGCCAACGCAACACCTCCACAAAATTGCTCCAACAAAACCCAGAAGATTTGATGTGATGTGAGGAATAGAAACAATGATTGTTATTATATAGCGAATATTATGTGATTGGTTTATTGTTTCGTGAATGTGGGATTAAAATTTAAAATTAAAATTATTTACATGTAGGTAATAATATAGGTTTATATTATTTTTGTTGATTTTTTCGGAGTGGGTTTCGAACGGGCAAGATGAACCCTAGTTTCCTCTCTGTAGCTCCCCTTTCTGCTGACGCCATCAGGCCGCCGCCAGGCCTCTGAGATCTTAGTGTCCAGTGGACTGTGGTCGTGCCCACGCTCCATAAAGCCTCTGCAAATAATCATGCAGGCTGCCATTCGCAGGATCATGAGTCACACTACACATTTGACATCCCAACGAGAGGCACGATTTCCGAATCTAATCTGGATGTTGCTCCTCTCTAGCATTACCCCGACTGCCATGAAATCTGGGAAAAAAAGAAGGCCTTCGGCCCTGCGAATATCCAGAAAGAGGCCTGGCGCCTCCTCGCTTGGAAATTAAAACGGGCCACGGAAACCAAAGAGCAAGGAAGCATCATCAACCTAGCTTCCACAATGCATCTTGGCAGCCAGGGTTACTTAGATCTACTCTCTCCTGCCTTTCAAATCCAGATCTTGCTTCTCATGAGCAGATCCATGTTGCTTTGGGTCCGCCCAACGAATAGAGTCCAGAATCTCTTGCATGCCCTTGAGCACAGGTTGGGGATTCCCTCAGCCCTTCAAATACTTCTATATGGAGGTAAACAACTTGATGCATATTTTCCGCTTTCATTTTATAACATTGAAAGAGATGCTACTCTAGTCTTATCCCTTCGATTAAGAGGGGGAGCTGCGAGAAATTCATCATCTGCTCCAGCTCCTACAAGGATGTTGTCCATGCACAGCCCAAGAAAGCTGCTCAATCCCCTGCAGCCCCTAAGCCTTTTTTGGTTGATAAAATAGAGGATATTCCCACCATTGAGATTTCCCACCTAGATCTGGCAGAGCAACTTCAAAAGTTTGCAGAAAATGCCATCATCTGTAGATTCAATGGTCTTTGGCCTTGCACAAAGGATCTCTTCGAGTGTATCTATGCCAAATGGACCCACAACTACACGGTCAACTTCTGCTCCAAGGGTTTCTTCATAGTACTATTTGATCACAACAAGGATTATCAAAAGGCCTTAACAGAAGATTCATGGTTTTGGGGAAGAGCTGGGCTATTCCTCACCCCTTGGTTCCCAGATTTCAACCCCGCTACAGTTGTAATCACCAAGATTCCTATCTAGGTCAGGCTTCCTAATTTACCAACCCATTTATGGCACCTATCAGTCTTCCAAGGAATAGGAAACACCCTGGGCCGCTATTTGACCACATATCACCTTCCAAAGTATCAAGGTCTATTCACATATGGCAGAATATGTGTGGAAATAGACATAAGTAAAGGTCTTCCTAACCAAATTAATCTCAAGATTGACGACTTCCTATGGACACAGATTCTGGATTATGAGAAAACTTCATTTCCCTACCTCCATTATCACCAAATAGGGCACCTTCAGAATTCCTACCCCACATTCCTTGCCAAAAAAAGGAAAACAATCTCAAAACTAAATCCAAAAGATGGATTCCAAGTTATCCACCCCCTGTGGATGACTCTGAGTCCTCGAGTTCGATGAGGAGGAGATTGATGCAGAAATGGAGCAGGCAAAGAAGACGAATGATTCGCCCTCCGCTGTTTTAGAGAGTCCTCTAGTCAGAATGATCTCTCAGAAACACATTCATGAGTCCTCCTCTTCCGATACAGATAAGGAGACTCCTCCCACAATCAACAATAGTCTACAAGTGGTTCCAGCCCATCCACACCAAGCTAAATGGGTCAAAGTCAACAAAAAAAAGGGAAAAAATTTCGCATGGAGGCTTCATCCCATTCTGGGTAGAACACAACAACTATCTTCTTGCCTTCATGTCACGCTTAATAGCTCTTCTTCGTGATTAATTTACACTCTTTGGGACCGAGGTTGATAGTTCATCATTTCCAGTTTTCTTGTTTCTTGCCTCTTGATTGTAATCTCACCTTGTAATATATGATCGCTTAATAGAATTAGTCTTATTCAGGAAAAAAATAATAGGTTTATATTAACTTTTATTCAATGTTGGCAAAAAAATAAAACATAAAATTTAAAAATTTATTATAATATGCAGTCAATGTTAAATCATGCAAATAAGAAATTTATTTTAGTTTGGAAGGCATGCATGAAAGGAATATTTTGTGAAATATTTGAAGACCATCAGTTTATTAAAATGTTTTGAAATACATTTTAGACGAATATTTTGTATGAAATATTTGAAACGAAAAATTTGGAGGGAAAGTTTTTAGTGGGAGGAAAATTTGAAGGGAAAAATTTTAGTGATAATTTTTGGAGGGAAATTTTTTAGGGAAATTTTCAGTCTTTAAGCTATATATTGTAATTGGGAGAGAGTGCATTTGTATCATTCAACATCTTCTTGTTGAAATCAATGGGTTCTTATGATAGCGAAGTTTTTCTTTCTGCAACATCAACATCTTCGTCACGCAACAACTCTATTCAGATTGATGAATATAGTAGGAGTCTGTTCACCATGAATAGAGAGTCAAAAATTCAACTTGGTTGTAATCCTAAGGATGATGAGAATAGAATTGATGAAGGGCACCAAAAATATTTTTTTGTAAATCGAGAGTCAGTTATTGCACTTACTCTTAATCTTAAGGATTATGAAAGCACTAGTGATGAAGGGCATGATGAAGATTTTCCAGAGTCAAAATTTTCACTTCGTCCTAATCTTAAGGATTATGAGGGCACCACTGATGAATGGGGGGATGAAGAATATCCACTTCATCTTAATCCTAAGGATTATGCGAGCACCACGGATGAAGAGGGGAATGAAGAATTTGCAGAGTCAAAATATCCACTTCGTCCTAATCCTAAGGATAATGCAAGCACCATTGATGAAGAGGGGAATGAAAAAATTCTAGAGTCAAAATATCCACGCTGTCCTAATCCTAAGGATTATTCCAGCGCCACTAATGAAGAGAGGAATGAAAAATTTCCAGAGTCAAAATATCCACTTCGTCCTAATCCTAAGGATTATGGCAGCACCATTGATGAAGAGGGGAATGGAAAAATTCCAGAGTCAAATTATCCACTTCCTCCTAATCCTAAGGATTATTCGAGCACCATTGATGAAGAGGGGAATGAAAAATTTCGAGAGACAATATATCCACTTCGTCCTAATCCTAAGGATTATGCCAGCACCACTAATGAAGAAGTGAATGAAGAATTTGTAGCGTCAAATATCCACTTCGTCCTAATCCTAAGGATTATGCGAGCACCACTGATGAAGAGGGGGGTGAATTTCCAGAGTCAAAATTTCCACTTCATCTTAATCCCAACGATTATAAGAGCACCATTGATGAAGGGGAGGATGAAGAATTTCCAATAAATAGAGATTTAAGGCATCCACTTATTCCTAATCCTAAAGATTATGAGAGCACCAGTGAGGAAGGGGAGGGGCGGGATGAATAAATTCTAGTGAATACAGATTCAAAGCTTCCACTTAGGCCTAATCCCAAGGATTATGAGAGAACCATTGAGGAAGTGGAGGATGAAAAGTTTCTTTCAAATTATAATTTTAGAGCACATATCTGAATAATGCAATTTCTCTAAGTGATCGTTTCAAAGACACTCATGGTGATGAAGAATTGAATCCTCCAAGTGAAGAATTCTAAAGCATGGATCAAGATGGTGAAGAATTTCATTTGAGTCAAGGTTACAAAAGTGCATATGATTCTTGTGAAATGTTTTCTTCAAGTGAGGATGGTAATGAATATTTTCCAGGCAATGATGCTGATGAATTTCTTAACTATGTTGATAATGATGATAGTGGAGATAATATTCCTCCTAATAGTGATGAAACTTATTCTACAAAGGATATTGGAATGATGAAACCGTTGCAAGAAAATATTGTAACTAGGAGTAGGAGTAGAAATTTTCATATCAATCCAAAACATTCCAATTATACAAGGGTGAGGACAACATATCTCACAAAAAGAAGTTATGTCATTCATTTGATTTCAAGTGAATGTTGTCAAAATGATTGCTTGAAACATATGGATTTCAAATTTTCTTTGGAGAAAAGGAAAGATATTTGTCAATGAATAAAAACATGCAAAATTCATATTTACTGGGTTGCAGGCAATCTACAGTAGCAGGTTATGATTATCATATTGGGAATGTATTGCTCTGTAGAAAGGCTTTCAAAATGTTGCATTCAATTGGTAATTGTTGCTTGTCAAGAATCCAAGAAAAACAAGAAAAGGATCCCACATATTATTCATAAGTACATTATAAACGGTAGGTTGGGCCGTTAGCAAATATTTCTATGTCATGGATGAAATACTTATTTTCAAATTATGGAGAGTGTATTAAAAATAAAGACACGATACATATTCTAGATAAATTCTCGAGACAAGAATCTTCAACTTATACAAAGATTATGCAGAAGTCGCTGAAGGAGTTGGTAATTTTATTACATATTCATATTTTAAAAGGGTATGGAAGAAAAAATTCAACATTGTTCGTATTCCTAAGAAGACATGGATGGGGGTTTGCAGCACATGTGCTTCTCTTAAATAAAAAAGAGATAAATTTCAAGGGACAGAAAGAGGTATGTGTTCAAAACATTATTTTTAAAAATTGGATAGTTATCAACTATGAAAATATATTTATTCATATGTTTATTTTATTTTATGTACAAATTTCCATTGTTAGTGAACTTCAAGAGCCTCGTAATCAGCCAACAAGTGAAAGGAAAAAAATGTATAAACATTGAAAGAAGTGTCATGATAATCCAAATAAATATTTGGGTTTGATAATTGATGGTATGAACCAAAAGAAAACACTTCTGCCACATTTTGTCTGCATGCCAAAAAAATTACAAGAGGAAATTTTCATTCAGCTTCACTTGGTTGGTTGTATGGTCTTTATTGAGAAGATGTTTCCAAGGGTTTTATTCACAGCTCCAAATATTCATAATGATGCAAATCTGACCACAACTATAATCCATGATGTGGTTACTCATTGGTCTGGCATTCTTCTTGAAGTTCTATATGTATAATTAGACAACACAAGAAGTGAAAACAAAAATCAAGTTCTTTTTGGGTATCTAAACATTCTTGTTGAATTGAGATTTAAGAAAAAAAGATAAAGGTTGGTTTCCTTCTTGTTGGGCATACTCATGACCATATTGATTAAATGTTCAGTCATTTTTCAGTAACATTGAGGAGGAAAGGTGTTGGGAGCCTGTCATCATTAATTGAATGTATTAAGAAATCCTACATTCCAGAGCTTGTTTTTCATGTGTTTGAAGAAATTATTGACATGTGAAGGTTTATCTTGGGATCGCATGGTGAGGAAAAATGCATTGAACAACTTAACGACATTAGCTTCCAACATCAATTTCGTATCAAAAAAATTGATGGGATAACACTTATATGGGGCAAGAAGTATTCAACTGTTGCAGAATGGGGTTCATCATCATGTTTAGAGTTTTTGAAGTTCATTCCAGAGAGTCCAATATTTTCATCAAAGATATTGTTATTACAGCCAGTTGTTGAACTCCATAATGCACGAAAGCATAAGAGAGACATAAATTATTTTGAATGTCTGGAGGAAATTAAAAGATGCATTAGAGATACATATGAGTAATTTTATGTTGTTGATTCAATTTGGTGGGAGTCTTTTTTCAATAATCAAAGTGATATGATTTAAAGATTAATAAATGAGGATACGCTTTTGAAGACTCCATTTTTTTAACCACAAAATATGCCAAACAAACATGAGGAAACACACATTGCTGAAAAAAACAGTCTCAAGCTATTATTAATTCTCCACAGGTATATAAAAGAGAAATCTATATTGGTTCTAGAATATCACGTGCACAACGTGAAGCCATGGAAAATATTTACATGGGTTCTGTGCAGGATGTTAAGGAGGGTTGAATGATAGCAGTGTTAGCAGATGAAGATCCACTTGGATATCCATTCTGGATTTTCAAGGTTATAAAGGTCATTACTGAAAATGAAGATATTACAGTTGTTGATGTACATTGTTATGCCACAAGTACCACCCTTTCAATGGTGTGTACAAGCTAGAGATGGTAGTTGAAAAAAAAATTGGTAGAAAGAGAAAAAAAAAGTCACAAATATAAATCATTGCCACAGAGATGTCTTAAAATTGGAGGATGTTGACACTTGTGTATGACTTCAATTTGACAAAGAGAGGAACTCTTCGATTAAAGAACATAAATATTTTGAAGAAATTTCTACCAGAACAAATACTGCTCAAATGGGACTCTGCTGAATGTAGTCATAGATCTAGAAGACATTTGAACTCTGAAATGGATGGCATGAATGTTGACTCAGATGGAGCACTAGTTGATGAAAGAGAAGAATATGGATCATTTTCATCTACATAGAGTCATTCAAATGAAGATGTAGGTTCTGATGGTGTGCCAGAACCTATGGTTGATTTTTAATAATTGTCTAAGACATTTTGTAATTGATTTTTGCATGGTAACTTGAAATAAATACTTTGACTTCCATATGATCTTTCATGAAGTTATAAGGCATTTCTAGGTTTGTTGGATTATATGTTTTAATTATGAAGAATTCATCTCTTTAGAACATCCACAGCGCAAAAATGAATTAAAAAAATAATTTATGTTATATTGAATATACCAATGTTGATATTTTTATTAAAAGTAAAAAAGAAAAAGAAATTAATGTTGAATTTTTAGATTATGCAGTGATATTGCCATGATATTATGTATTGTTGCCGTTTGGTATAAGATACTTTTAAAATTTTAAAAATTTTATGCCTCATTGAAAGGGGACACTTTGTTTTGATGGTTGATTTTTAGGTTTTGGTTGCAATTAGATTTAAATTTGTGTTAGGCTAAGATTGGAATAATAAATATTTCATTTACTTGTTCAACTTTAAAAACTATTTAAGTCATATATTTTCTCCATAATTTCATGGTTTAAGTATGTTGAAAACTTAAGATTTAAAAAATTGAGATTTAAAACTTGTCATTAAGGTTTTTACGCCCTATGATATTTTATCTTTAATGTTATGGTTGAAAACAATTACAATTTTAGGGTTTTTTAGAGTCAAGATATTTTATCTTTAGCAAGATGGATGAAAATTGTTGGAAATGATAAAGCATCCAGACATGATATTTTTATCTTTAACATCATGTATCAATTTTTTTTTAGAATTTTACGATCTTTCAATGTCCTAATATGTTGTCTTTAATTCCATTGTTAAAATGTGCCAAAATTGTGACACATTTTTTTTTGTTATTCCAGCATCAACTTGTTTTGTTTCGAGGGTGTTTTTTCAATCCATTTTTCAAGAAACAATTTCGTTTTTAGAATAATTTAAAAAAATGTTGAAATTTGACCTTGAGAAAAAAACAAATGCGTTCTGGAATACACACTTTTCGTTTTTGGGTTGTTTTTCATGTTTTTGAGTCTTTTTGGGCTAGAGTTCTCGTTTTGAGGTAATAGTTCCCATTTGATCGGTAACTATTTTAAGTGGATCGACACGGGTATGATCTCCATTCCAGTGCCGATCAACGTTGCTCCAGACTAAAAATGAGGCAGTGGCATGAGTGAGACAAACAAAGGGCATGCCACTCCAAATTAACATGTTTTTAAGGAGCTACTTCATGAATGGTTAACACAGAGTTTGTTCAGTATATTGTAAGGGATATAATGGCACATTTGCATGATGGAAAATAGAGACAGGGGTCATTGTTGAAGGTTCTCTAGGATTCAAGAACAAGGAGTACATGGATAGTGACAAATTGTTGTGTAACACAACGCTCAACCGTTCAAGAAATCGGTGCTGATCTGGATAAAAAACTATTTTCGTAAGTGTGGGCAAGATCAGCGCACTTCTGCCTCTCGAATCCATGCTGATCAGCAGATCGATGCCCTTCTGCCTTTCGTCTCCTTAATCAAATAAACATGTTTTCCCTTCTCGGACTAGCGCTAAATCAGTAGATCAATGCCCTTTTTCCTCTCGGACTAGCGCTGATCAACAACTGTACATAGAAGATAGCTTTGTCTCACAACTATGGGCCTCTCTTCTACCACCTAGATTCTTATAAGGGGATCAAAGCACTCTGACTTTTAATCAGCAACCCTGGAGACACTCACTCATGGATCAAAGCACTCTGCTTTGATTCACCAGCCCTAGACCTCTGATACCATGATAAAAAATACAAGAGTTGACTTTATTAATGAAATTGGGCAGCTCTCAGATGAGAGATTCCACTTGGAGAGACTGCATCTAAAGAACGCTCTACATAAATCACATTACAACCATGAATATATAGTCTTTACGCATATAGTGAAGTTAGAACAACTTACCTAAAAAATATGAACTATTTCTTAATCTAAGGTTCTAGTGAACCGACTATCTTCTAAATAACATTTTCCATTATCTTCAACATTAAATTGATATGGTTTTGTGTTAATTGTTAATTGTCTTAAATGAGTTTCGTCTTGATTGACATTGCCTTATGTGGCCATTGTATTAAATATAAAGTTTTGTCTTAAAATATTTTTGTCTCAAACTTTTTTTTTTGTGTTGTCTTAAATTTTTTTTGTATTATAATACTTTTGTTTCAAAATATTTGTCTTCAATATAAAATTTTGTCTTAAAAATATTTTTGTCTGAAATATAAAATTTTGTCTTAAAGTATTTTTTTTTCAAATTGTTTTTGTGTTAAATATAAGATTTTGTATTAAAATATTTTGTCTCAAACTATTTTGTATATTTAAAACAATTCCATTGATATTAAATTTTAATATAAAATAACTATAAATTTTTTTTAAAACAAATATATTTCTATTATCTTACAAAATGTCTTAAAATACCCCCTTCATGCAGTAGGGAATTTGAATCACGTTTTAAAGGTGAAGTTAGGTGACGTAATCCTCATAGCCGGGGTTGAAATTCATGTGGTTAACCCTACTTGCTAGAGTATAATTTATGTGGTTAACCCTACTTGCTAGAGTATAATTTATGTGGTTAACCCTGCATATTAGGGTATAATGGAGGGATGATACAGTAGAAATGGAATGACAAAAGAGACTTTGAGGGATGTATGCGTGGGGCCCTAGAATGGCCTACTCTGCAATGTGATCCGGTTCTTTGGGATGTATGCGTGGGACCCTTTGATAATTTGTGAGTGCAAATGCAATGCAGGAACACCCGAGCAACAAGAAAATGCAAAACAGAATTAGTGTACAATGAGTCTTCTATTATTATTTATTTATAAACAAATAAATGAATAAAGTGGTCTGATTCCAATTTGTTCGTGGGATGAAATTTTCAATAATGATTTTTGAACTTATTCAAAATAATATTTGTCATTAATTTATAAAATCAATCATGACACACGGTTAAAGTAGACAGACATTTACAGAGTAATGATGAAAAGATTACATTTTGTCTTCGTAATATGACATCAACATTGACTTGTAAACATACTATGCACGCAAGTCAATGTAGACGAGACATTTTGACTAATAAACCGAAGATGAGAATTCTTCATGGTAAACCACACGGGAGGGATAGTAATTCAAAGAGGATAATGTCATCATAAAATGATTGTAAAATGAGGAAGCCACTCAAATTTGAGATATCCAAGTTTGTAAACAACGATAACATTATCTTATCTTTTCGTTTCGTTTGAGTAATTTTTATTTTTTAAATAAAATTTAAATTTTTATTATGGAGGAGTGTTTTTATATAGTTGATTAACAAAATAAAAATATAAGAAATTGTTAAATTAAAATATTTATGAGATTGTAATTTTTACGTCGAAGGTGTCCCTATTATGAGTTTTGTTGGGATGAACAGTGCTTCTAGCCAATCTCTGTGCTTCACCTATCGCTCTTCTGCTTTGTCAAAATTTGACACTTGGCGGGCAACCAATCTCATATTGTCCAATCCTTGCCTAGGTCGTGCTGCTATCATCTCGGCCGCTCCGGAGTTCGCGATGGAAGTTCAGAGTTCGACGAGCCACACCTTCGGCGTGCCGTCGGCTCATTTCAAATGAGCAAGTACTAGTTACTATATCTCGGCCGCTCCGGAGTTCGCGATGGAAGTTCAGAGTTCGACGAGCCACGCCTTCGGCGTGCCGTCGGCTCATTTCAAATGAGCAAGTACTAGTTACTATGATAGTGATCTATGGTTTTATTCAAGAGAATAAAAATAACCTATAAATTATTTTATAATTAGTTATCTTATTTAAAGGGAAAAAAAACATATTTTTATAATAAAATCTCCTCATATTAAATCAATCTCTTATGTTCCTTTGTCTAATTAAAGAAGTTTTTTAAAATAACATTTAGAATTGGTTAGAGAATTAAAAATTGATTAAATTATTGGAATTTGAGTAACATAACACCTCCAAACAAGGCTCCTCTCTCATTTCCTACATGCCAAGCACCAATACGTAAAGAAATTTTTTAAAATAACCTTTGGAATTGGTTAAAAGAGTTAAACATTGTTTTATGGTTGAACTATTAGGATTTGAGTAACATGACACCTCCAAACAAGGCTCCTCGGCTCCTCTCTCATTTCCTACATGCCAAACACCAATACGTGAGTTCACATGACGAATGAATGTTTGGGATGTGATATGTCCATAATACACCTTCCAAAATTGTGAAGTTTTTCCCATTTTTCCTACTATTTATGTATGTATATATGTGTAGAAAAAACTTGCAATATTAAACAACAATTACATGATAAGCATGAATCAATTCTAATGAGAGGGACCACCATACAAGTGCATAGGAAGAGATATAAAATAAATTTTAATCGATGTATATAAAATTATATGGATTTTTATATTATGAGTTAAGGAAAAAAATTGATTTAACATTTTTTTAAATAATATTTATTAGTATGAAGAATTTTAATAATAATATAAATAATATAATGTTATATATATATTTCTTGCTACAGATATATTCTACAGATATATTCTTATTAAAAGGAGAAAAAATACATCATAGTTTTATTTAGACTATTTGGTCTTATTCCAAAAAATTGCTAGAATGAAACACCATGCCACCATATAACCAAGAAGATGATTAATTGAGAAGACCATTTTGAGGAATAGCCAAAAGGAAAAAGTTACACGAGCATAAAAAAGCAAACATCATTTTTCCAAGATAAATACATTCACAAAAGAGCTAGCTTTTGCACAACGAACCATGTCAACAACCAAAACACCATATCACCATAAGCATGACATGATGCCAACCAGTCTTTCCGCAAACATCTATTGACCCAAACACCAAAGGGAGGAGATACATGCAATAATAAGGCCACACGTGCAACACCAAAGAGAAAAATTCAATCATAAGCCATAAACCAAGAAACCTTATTTCGAATTTCCCAAATGCAACACATACAAAATTTCAAATTCAAACAAGAGAGTATTTCCATAACTAATTCAAGCCATGAAAACAAGAGTATCCACTTGTAAAGAAATCTCACTTGGCACGACTGGGATGCACATAAAAAACATCAACACCTCATATAAGAAGAAAGACCTCCATATACCCAAAATATTCCATGTTAAGAGCCAACACGACCCATCAACCGCTCTGAAACAAGAATTGCAAAATAGCTACAAAAAAAACACGTAGCCACTTAACTTAATCATAATCCGATGAATAGGAAACCGACCAATTCTCTTATTGAAAACAATGATGCACAAGAGGAGAGCCAAAGTGAAACTAGTAAGAGTCAATTTCTGAGATGGGAAACAAAAGATGTCACAACGCCATTTTTGCTTATTCAAAAAAGAGATTGTTAAAAATATGCACGCAAGCGCCTAAGAAAACCAGAGCACATCCACATGAAAAAAATCCACAAAGCATAATAGTGTCAAGCGATCCCAGGTACAAGAAGGTGAAGATGTAGCCTCACCTTCTTTCCCGCACAATATTGTTATATGGTACTTACGATTGCGGACAAAAACATCTCCTCTAGGTTAGTGGCTAACCTAGAACAAAAGAAATACAAGGAACCAAATGCTTTTCCTTAAAGTAAATAGATGACGAAGTGAGGTCTACTTGGAATCCTTCACACGCTTCGCTCCTTTAGCTTGGCTGATCCGATTTCTTGGATGTGACACAATTTTTTACATGATTTTTCATTTCTTTTCGATGTGGGTCTACTGATAAGTATGTAGATTGGGTACTCGTTGAGTGTGGAATTTAATTCTACATCCAATGACTATCTACACTTAACATTTAATGAAACTCATAAAGAGTTAAGCCGAAAATAGAATTAAAAATGTAGTTTCATTTCTTTTTCTTTAAAAATTCATAACTCTTATTTTATTATTTTAACTATTATTTTATTAGTTTCCTTAAGAAGCCTATTTTAGACCTCAAAATTCCATTAATTATAATATCCCATAGGTAACAACTCTTCTAAGCCTCATATATGAATTCATGTGCACTCTTTCAAAGATCCCCCAACATCCCAAAAGAAGAAAAGAAAATGGACATCTTCTTATAAGATTAATCAAATTTTAAATATAGGCACTCATTGAATATGGAATTAGATTCCACAACCAAAGAACACCCACTATGCGTTATTTTGAGTGGACCCATGTCAAGAAAATTTAAACATACATAAAAAAAACCATGTTCTTCCATTAATATTATGAACGTTACAATTAATACTAATTCATAATATTAAAATTGAATTGACACAATATATTTCATCACTTTTACTTGTGTCAAAATTGTCTCTTACAATATACTTACAACCATGATTATATGGATTTTTTCTCTCATAAACCATAAATTACAAAAATCTCTATTTAAACTAAGTCATAATTGAAGTTTTGAAGTTTACTAATGAATATGACATATTCTCATAGACGCACAAACATGCATTTTCAGTATGCATTCTCAAACTTTGTTATCTTAAAAGCAACATAGAAAGTGAAAGTTTTCCTCTTTACTTTAATGCATTCTCAAACCTTTTTTTTATCTAAAAATCCACATATAAAGTGAAAATTTTCCTCTTTTCTTTAACCCAATATATGCATACACATCATCTAAAACTTATTAGGATCTGTGTACACAACAAAGTTGTGAAATTCAAAAATGAATTTAGAATTTTTTAATAATTAGACAAATATACATTCCATGTTATTACGATGTGTTTATAATAAATATAAGAAAATAATAGAAAATGAAATGATTATGTGTGTTATTAGAGTATCTTTAAAATTTTGTATTATCATTTTTTTTTAATTAAAGAGTATATAAATTATGAGAATGGTCACTCTCTTAAGGCTTGCTTTTCCTTCTTTGCCCCCTACTCCCTACGAAGAATTGGTCCCGTCCTTTGACAAATTTTGAAAATATTAATTTTTGGAAGTTTCTCTAAAGGAAACTTCATCATTGTTGGGTCAGGGGGTGTTTTCAAAGATGAATATCAAGTTATATGTTGCAGCTTTATGAACTCTATGAGGTTTAACATAAGTAATTTCATAAAGTTACTTGCTTTTGAATTTGGATAAATGAAAGCTATCAATGGTAGGATATCCAAACTTTGCATGGAAGAAGACTCTTAATTAGTTATATCACTCATTAAGAAGCTAACTCATCGATGTAATCCTAATAGGCTCTACTATAGTTGGCATTTATAAATTTATTTATCTAAAAAAATTGTCTTTCTTATAAGAGTTCCCGTGATTTTAATTTCTCATGTGAATTTCAAAGGTAATCAACTTGGAAATTGATTACAAAACAAATGGTGTTGCAGTCCTCCTAAGCTCATCAATAGTAAATGGGAGACCTTTTTAGATTCTAAGTGGAAGGAGGCTTGTGTGAGCCTTGCCTGTTGGAAACAATGTTTAATACTGAGAGGAGGGGTGAATCGGTATTAAGTCTAATTAAAAATTTTTATGCCAATTTATATCTAAAATTCAAACTTGGAAATCATTGTGTGAGAAACCATTAACCAAACATCACAACAACCATATCAACCAATACAAGCATACACATCATGAGTAGAAAACACATGAGACACATAGGTTTAACATGGAAACCCTTCTAGGAGAAAAACCACCAAAGATTGCTTGTTATTATGATGTAAATAAGAGCACCTACTCTATTATGTCAATTGTTCTGTGAGCCACCACTCACATCAAGCACCAATTCCCTTTGATTATTTGCTAGCGCCCACTAGCAAGAAGCACCAACTACTTCCTTTTGTAGAAACTTAATCATCTTAAAAGAAGCACCATATGAAGCAACAACTTTATGGATTTATTGCAAGCACCAATTTTCAACTCCTTGTATTTATGCAAGCACCAACTTGCAGGAGGAACCAAGCCCCAAGCCTTCCTCAGAAACCCATTAGGATGGAAGCACCAACTTCCTGTATGCATGCTCTAACCACACTCAATAAGGAACTAATACTAACTATATATGGCACCCTCTCTACCTATTTTTAGTTTTTTTCTCCTCTACAACCTTCACTCTACTCAGTCCACACAACACCCTTTTCTTTACTCACTCTGCAACACCATACACTCATATCATACCCCTCTGCTCTCAACAACACATGCTCAACTCTCATCCCCTTCTATTCCACATGCTGCAGACATATCAATAGCTCTAGGTGATTATTTCTACTGTGATTTTAGAGGATTTCAAATATTAGCCTTCCTTCGGTCTCTAGAACAAGGTACTAGATTTCTTTCCCTAGGTGCTGGAAATTTTCTCGCATTGAAATTAACTGGAGAGATAAAGAGAAGGAGTAGGAGAAAGTTCCAATACTTGACCTTGACGCAGAAGGAAAGGAAAATGGAGAGACATGGGGTGGGTATTCACTGTGTATTGGCCATTACAAACCTTGATAAAAAAATAACTCATGTCGCTTTTTTGGCCTTACTCGTTGTGTCAGGGTTTAAGGAAACAATATATTATTTTTCCCAAAATCAAGGCACATATTCACAACTATTTCCCTCCCCCATGCAATAGTTCAATAAATTTGAAATAGAATGTAAAAAAAAGTGGTTAGAAAAAGGGATATATAGGTGATCAAGTGTAGAATTTTAATGTTGAGTCAAAACTGCTCATGTAATGTACAAAAACATAACACTCAAATATACTCTACCAATCTGGGGAAGTCTTTGATATCTTCAAGACACATACACAGAGATATATCTAGGGGAAAGAAACTGCTCAAAACCCCTAACTATTTTTATTGCATTAATTAAAGAATTTGGATGAATAAACTGTGATATACTCAACCTTGAGATGAACCTGCACCTGTATCTTCTACCCTCTAACTGACTTACTAATTTTGGCCAACACTTAGCCAATTATCAAGCCCTCCAATTTCCTATTTCCTTGCATTGTTTACTAAGAAATTATCCCCTATTAATTATGGAATTTTCCCATTGAGAATTACACAATTCCTTTAGGTCCTTCTTTGACTACATGCATGACCTATACAACTTGGAAAACTTTATAACTGATAGTACATTGCCCTTAAAATCCAATCTCAACTAGTTAACTTGAATTTCATGCATGCATGAGTTAATTTAGGTTGATTTATTAGTTAAATAGTGAAACAATGAATATGCACCCCACTGCAAGACCTCCAACTAGTTCCTCCAATAGTTGGAACTAGTTTAACTCACCTTAACTAATTTAACTGAATTAAATTGTTACAACTGAAATTAACTCAACCTAGCATCCTAAAATTTAGGAATCAGTGTACACAACTCAATTTCATGCCCCAACTCGAATTAACTATGCTAATTGAGTGATAAAAACTATTTCAACTTAGTTAACTTATTCAAATTGTTTGTTATTTTGGAATTTCAAAATTTTCCTAATTTAATCAAAGGAAAAATTAAATTAGGAATTTCTTGCTGCATTTTAAACACTCCCTCTAAACAAGAAAGGGATTATTAGATAACCCAATCCTGCCTTTATGAAACTAAATTTTTCCTCTTGACAAAACATTTCTCAAAATATTTTCATCTTGTTCCTCTATAGGAATGTATTCCTATAACATGATCCACCTCTGCAGACAATCTCATAGATGGTGGTGCCATATATCAATGTTCTTGGATCGATCTGAAAAACTCGATTCTCAGAGAGTTTGATAAAAATTTGATTGTCACAGTAAATCATAGTAGGATCCATCATCTAACCGAATAACCCAACAAGAATCTTTCTCATCTAGATAGCTTCATAAGTTGCTTGACTGGTATCCATGTACTCTGCTTCTCCTAAGTAGAGTGAAACTGATCTCTACTTCCTGTTGTACCAAGAAACTATTACTGACCCAAAAAGAGAAATTCCTCCTGAATTTCTCTTTTGATTTGATGGACTCCTCTCCCAATATGAATCTGTGAACCATTGCAGGTTCACTCCCTTTTTCCATATTTACCAAAGTCCAAACTGATTGGTGCCAATGAGGTACCGTAGTACATGTTTTATCAACCCTTCAAAATAATTTGGTCGGTCGAACAATGGCTTGGCTCAACTGATGGAACACATAACACATGTTTTGAAGTGTGTTCACCAAATACACGAGAGAAACCACCAACTGCCTGTACATGATAACATCTGCTTCCTCAATTGAAGTGGCATCCTCTTTCCTCCATTTGGTCACTAGAGTAGTCTCCATGGTGTTGCATCTGTCCATGTGTAACTCCTTAAGTATCTCGTAGGCATACTTTCCTTAAGAGACAAACAATTACCCTACTCTCTGCCATACTTCCACACCAAGGAAATAATGCATAAATCTCGCGTCTGTTAGAAAATTATATATTACAGAGTAATGTGACACATAAAATATGTGGAAAACACAAACACACAAAACACATAAAACCAGAGAGACACAAATATATGTGGTTCACCCAGTTTGGGCTATGTCCACCTCGAACAGCTAGTCCTTCCTTTCTATTATCCAGTGAAATGAAGGGACACAACGTACAACAGATCTGCTGTAATATCCTTTGTTCTCTCTCATAGTCTCCCTATATGTTTCTCGCTCTGAGAATACACATACAATGCACAGTCGTAATACAATTCCCTCATACAAGTGAGGGGTTGCCTTCTAGGGCAAAAAACCCTAAACTAACATAAATTATACCATAAGATCATCTGCCTAATGAACGACCTAGATTGAATAGAAAATACTATACTTTTACAAGGCACTGAGATCGTTTAGGCTTCGGCACCTCCCCGCCCTGAACTTTGGGCGTCTACAGCCCCCCCCTTGACCCCTAGTAGCAGCTGAGAATTACGGGCGTGCGTGTCGCCCCCATTCAGCATACAATCAGTATTTATACAAAATAAACAAGATACTCAGTTCTCAACCAACAATCTCCACTGGAGATTCTGGGATTTAGAAATTCAACGTTTGCTTTCATTTGCTGAATGAATCTCTTGGACCTGCTATTTCTCACTTTCTTCATCTGCCATCCCCTTGAAGACCAATTGAAACTGAGCATATTCTTAGTTTCTCCCTGGTTACAACTTTTGTTAGCATATCTGCAGGATTCTGGCTAGTGTGTATCTTTTCCAGCTTCAACTGTCCATCTTCCAAAACTGATCGTATGAAATGGTACTTGAGTTGTATGTGTTTAGTCCTGGAATGAAATGTTGAGTTCTTTGCAAGATGAATGGCACTTTGGCTATCAATGTATAACGTGCCCATATCATGCTTCTTACCCAATTCATCCATAAACCTTTGTAACCAAATCATTTCTTTACTAGCCTCTATAGCAGAAACATACTTTGCTTCTGTTGTTTAAAGTGCAACAACACTTTGGATTTTTGAAACCCAACTGACATCTATTCCACCTAGAGTAAATACATATCTTGTAGTGCTCCTCCTGTTATCTCTGTCACCTGCCATATCTGCATCAACATATCCCTGTAGAGAAATGTTTGAACCACCAAAACATAATACTTGATTTGTGGTACCTCTCAAATATTTGAGAATCCATTTCACTGTCATACAATGTTCTTTTCTTGGATTTTTCATGTACCTGCTTACAACTCCCACTACATGTGCAATATCAGGCCTTGTGCATGCCATTGCATACATTAAGCTTCCAAATGTTGATGCATATGGAACTTTAGACATATAGTCCATTTCTTCCCGGGTCTTGTGGCACATCTCCTTACTAAGTTTGAAATGGCTAGAAAAAGGTGTACTAACTGGTTTTGGATTCTGCATATTAAATATTTTCAACACCTTTTGTATGTACTCATTATGAGACAGTGTTAATTTGTGATTTTTCCTATCTCTAGTTATTCTCATACCAAGGATCTATTTTGCAGCTCCCAAATCCTTCATTGCAAAGGAATTTGCCAATTTTCTTTTGAGCACATTTATTTCTTGCATGTTAGACCCTACAATAGGCATGTCATCTACATATAATAACAATATAATATATCTGCCATCATTTTTCTTTTTCATATAAACACAACGATCAGAGTGACATCTAGTATAACCTTGCTCAGACATAAACCTATCAAATTTTAGATACCACTGCCTTGGAGCCTGTTTTAAGCCATACAAGCTCTTCTTTAACCTGCACACTAATTTTTGTTTCCCTTTGACCTCATATCATTCTGGTTGCTCCATATAGATCTCTTCCTCCAAATCTCCATGGAGAAATGATGTCTTTACATCTAAATATTCAAGATGTAAATCTTCTGCTGTTACAAGACTTAAAATAGTTCTGATTGAAGTCAACTTAACAATAGGAGAAAATATTTCATCAAAATCAATACCTTTCTTTTGTGCAAACCGCTTCACCACAAGTCTAGCTTTGTACCTTTGTTTTCCTCCATCTTCTTCCTTCAGCCTGTAAACCCATTTATTTTGCAGTGTAGTTTTACCTTCAGGCAACCTGACTAAGTCCCAAGTCTGGTTATGCGATAGGGAGTCCATCTCTTCTTTCATGGCTAGCTCCCACTTCTTCTTGGTTTCAACCTGCATTTCTTCTTCATAACATTCAGGTTCACCAGAATCAGTCAACAATAAATAATATAATGAAGGAGAGTATCCTTCAGGAGGTCTACTTATCCTGGTAGATCTTCTGACACCACTTTCAGGTGTTTGAGGTGCCTGTTGTTGTTGTGGTGGTTGCTGTTGTTGTGGCTATTGATTATTATTATTTTCAGGCACATTTAATTTTTTTATGATTTCATCAAGAACTGTATATTCTTTGTTTTCTTTTTCTTGTTTCTTTTCCTGCAACTGATCCGTATACATTACCTTTTCATTGAATATTACATCTATGTTCCTAATGATTTTGTGATTTTCACAATCATATAAGCGATAAAAAAAATCATTAACACCATATCCAATAAAGGTACATTTATTTGATTTTGCCTCAAGATTTGTTCTATTTTATTTATTAATGTGGACAAAGGCCTCACAACCAAAAGGCTTTAAAAAAGAGTAGTTTACCTTTTTACCTGTCCATGCTTCCTCTGGAATACCACCATCCAAAGAACTTGAAGGCCCTCAGTTTATTAGATAAACAACAATATCTACAACATCTGCCCAAAATTGTAAAGGCAATCCTGCATGCAATCTCATGCACCTTGCACGTTCCATGATTGTTATGTTCATCCTTTCCAACACACCATTTTCTTGTGGTGTTCTTGGAACTGTCATCTCTCTGTGAATTCCATGCTCTAAACAATACCTATCAAACTCTTTGCTGCAATATTCACCTCCATTTGTTGAGATTGCAATAAGATGATGAGCTTAGTGGAATGAAGTCGCCTTCACTAAGTGGGCTTGCAAGCTATTTTTGGTGCAAAGTCTATTTTTAGACATATGGATCATGTTCTATGAGTTGCAGGATGCTATTTGTGGATGGTTGGTCAAGTCAGAAAAAATAGATGGACTTCTATTTTTAGACATACTGGGCGGAATCTATTTTTAGATTGCCAGTCTAAAAATAGATATGTCAAATATTATTAGCTCTTAATAATATTTAGACTCTAAACATTATCTTATTCTTTTGGAGCACTTCAGTTAAGTGCACGGATGTGGCACAGGAGCTGACAGAAGGAATTACACTATTCGTGAGGGTTATGTGGAGCTATTGCATGGATACTTCAGTTAGAACTCATGTGACAGAGTTTGGTGGAGTTGCTTGAGGATGTTAGTGGAGCTGTATTCAGTTTAACTAATCTAAACATAGTTGAGCTATTTGTATCTAGTTTAACTGATTGATAAAATTAGTGAGAGTGGTGTGAATTAATTATTAATTAATTCACTGATTATAAACTCATTAATCAACTAAAGAATGCATCAGTTAACTTCAGTGCATGGACAGTTTTAGTGGAGACCAATGCAGAGATAGGTGAAAGAGCATGTTAACTATCAGTTGTGACTATACAGTTGCTATTTGCAACACACAAATAGGTGGAGAAGCCCATGAGGATTGCGCAGTACAAGCCAGGTGGTTTATGTTATTTAATGATCCATCCCATAGCATTGATTACGCAATAGAGGCTAGCTATCAAGTGGCAAAAGATTGGAGCATGTGTTTTGCTAGATCTAGCTTGATAGTGTGTAGCAATTGGAGGTGGTGCTGAGAGCTTGTGAGGAGCTTTGTACTATGATTGTTACATGATATCCATGACATATAATATACAAATAGTTGGGGTTTTCAACTTTAAGCTTTCCCATTAAATACTGTGTTCATATGTGTGATTTTTTGTGGTTTTAATGTGTGCATGCAATTGATTTTATTTCCGTAATTAATGATCAATGGTAGAAGAGATTCTGTATTATGCATGAAGCTAAAATATTGTGTGATCAAGAGAATCTCGGTGAATAATATATCAATTATTCAAATTTCTACATGGTATCAGAGCGATATTGATCATTGGAGCAATTGCAAAACATTGAAGTGGTTGAGTTTTGTGCTGGTGGAATTCGAATTTGCAGAAGTGTTTTCTTGGTGTCGAAATTGAGATGTATTTCAACGGATTGCGATTGGAGTATGCCCTTGAGGGTAGCTCGAATTATATTGCATGGAAGGATAGGATGGAGGCAGTGCTAGATGACAATGGTTGAAGGAATTCATAGATGCAGAAGTTCCAAAGCCTACTTCTAGTGATGCTTCCATACTTGACGCATGGCAAAAGAAGACAACAAAGTGTCAAAGGATTCTGTTGGAAGGTGTGAAGGATCACATAGTGTCCAGCCTTCATGGTAAGGCTTCTCCATTATTGATGTGGAAAGCTTTGATAGATTTATTTCAAAGCAAGAGCGACCAGAGGAAGTTGGCACTCAAGGACAAACTCAAGAACATAAAAATGGAGAAAGGCGATAGTATACCCAAGTACCTCACGAAGTTCGTCCAATGCAGGGATGAGCTGGGAAGTGTGGGGGTGACTGTTGATGACGAGGACTTGGTGAGATTGGCTCTCCTTGGGCTTCCTAAAAGTTGGAATTCCTATCAGGACTCTCTCAATGGTCGGGAGAAATTGCCAGGATGGGAGCGACTTTGGTCGGATCTTGTGCAAGAGGAGATAAGGCGGAGTACCAGGGACGGATCTTCATCAAAGAACTTAGATGAAGAGAATTGCACTTTGGCTGCCAAAGCAAAGAAGGGGAAGAGCAAGAAATATTCTCAATCCGGTGCGAAAGGCAAGAAGCAGGACATGTCCAAGGTGAACTGCTTTCGCTGTCACCAACACGGACATTACGCCACAAATTGTCCACAGAAGAAGAAAAATAAGCAGGCTGCTGGGACTGCAGCTAGAGAGGCCTTAGCCTCACAGTTTGAGCTGGATTTTTCACTGATCGCATTCTTGGTCTCAACTGTGACGGGTTCAGTGTGGCTTATTGAGAGTGGTGCGTCTTTTCACATTACAGGAGATCAAGATTTGTTTATTGATCTGGATGAGAAAGATCTTGGAGTGCGCATCGAGATGGGAGATGATGGTAGATATAGTGCGACCGGTATCGGTATCATTTCCTTTGAGAGGGAGTCTAGTAAACCCTTCGTATTGAAGGAAGTGATGCATGTTCTAGGATTGAAGAAGAATCTTATCTCTGTGGCGATGTTAGAAGACAAGGGATATGATGTTGTCTTTAGCGAGGGAAAGGCTTTCCGCGCAAAGGCAAGAAGGGGCAACTGGTGAGACCCGGAGGATAGGGGTTCGAGTTAAGAACATTTATCAATTGTAGGTAGATGGCTGTGCAACAATGGCAGGCAAGGCAGAAGGAGTGGTGAGCCAGGATGATGGCGAGTTTTGGCACCAGAGATTGGGCCACCTTCACCATGGAGCTTTGAAGACACTGCAGCAGATTTCTACTGGGCTTCCTAAGGGTACTCTTGAGCAGTCAGATCAATGCAAGGGATGTACCTTGGGAAAATTTTTGAAAGGCACCTTTCATGAGAAGGATAGTTGCACCACGACGATCCTTGAGAGAATTCACACAGACGTGTGTGGACCTTTCTCAGTAGCTTCGACAACAAAGCACAGGTATTATGTGATATTTTTTGATGATTTTTCTCGTAAGTGCTGGATCTTCTTCATGCAGAAGAAGAGCGAGACATACTCAAAGTTCTGTGAGTTCAAGGCACTGGTTGAGAAAGAAACGGGGAAGCAAGTGAAGGCTCTTAGGAGCGACAATGGTGGTGAATTCATCTCTGGCGAATTCAAGGACTTTTGTAGCGCAGAAGGAATTCGAAGAGAGCTCATAGCACCTCATAACCCACAGCAGAACGGGGTTGCTGAGAGGAAGAACATAACGATTGTGGGTGCTGCACGATCGATGTTGCATGATCAGGGCCTTCCCATACACTTATGGGCTGAGGCATGCAATACTGCAGTATATGTGCAGAACCATTGTCCTCACAGGATACTTGGCATGAGTACACCTGAGGAGGTGTTTTCTGGTAAGAGGCCTGATATTTCCCATTTGAGGATTTTTGGTTCACCTGTTTACATTCATGTGACTAAGGATGCCAGGAAGAAGCTGGAGCCGACTGCAGAGGTTGGATATTTTTGGGTTACACTGATACGCCCCACAACTATCGTGTGTATTTGCCAGACAGTCGCAAGACTGTTGTGCGACGGGATATCAAATTTCATGAGGAGAAAGCCATGAAGTGTTCGCTTGAGAGGGAGCCACACTTGCATGCATATGAGGAGCTATTAGTTCCTAAAGATGAGCCTCAGGATGTGGATCAGCCAAAAGAGGAGGTTCATGGAGTGGAAGAGACTACTTAGGCAGCGCCAAACATTAGAGGGCGGAAGCGCACTACAGAAGCTGAGCGACTGGCTCAAGATGCAGAGAAGGTTGTAGGAGCACCTACATCACAACGTAGACAGAGAAAGTCACCTGACCGGTATATTGGATACATGGCTCTTATGAGCAAGTGTTTCGTGACAGAGCCATCCTCTTTCGAGGAAGCTGTTAAGGACCCCGCATGGGTAGATGCCATGGTGGAAGAGTATGATTCGATTGTCAGAAACAGTGCATGGGAGATTGTCCCGAGGCCGGAAGGGAAATCAGTGGTGGGTTCGAGATGGATCTAAAAAGTCAAGCAGGCAGCTGACGAGAGTGTGGAGAAGTATAAGGGAAGATTTGTTGCCCAAGGCTTTTCACAGATTGAGGGGATCGATTATGAGGAGACCTTTGCACCTGTCGCAAGGTATTCTTCCATACAGACGATTCTTGCCCTCTCAGCACAGATGGGGTGGCACATTCATTAGATGGATGTGAAGACTATGTTCCTCAACGGGGTGATTGAGGAGGAGGTGTACATAGAGCAGCCCGAAGGTTTCGAGATCTTCAGTAGCGAGTGGCATGTGTGCAGGCTCAAGAGAGCGCTGTATGGGTTGAAACAAGCACCTCATGCTTGGTAAACACAGATAGACAGTTATTTCACCAGACTTGGATTCTCCAAGTGTGAGGCAGATCCTAACCTATACCAGATTGTGGTGGAGGGTAAGTTGCTGATCATTGTACTTTATGTAGATGCTTTGATTTTGACAGGTGATGAAATGTTGATACACTCATGCAAGGCTGATCTTGCAAAGGAGTTTGAGATGAAGGACTTGGGCCTCCTTCATTATTTCCTGGGATTGGAAATTTGGCAGCGTAGTGATGGACTGTTTGTTTCTCAAGGCAAGTATTCCTGGGAGATACTGGAGAAGTTAAACATGCATGGCTGCAAGCCTGTTGATACTCCTCTTCCTGGTGGATGGAGGAAGGAGGATGCTACTTCAGCGGAGGTAGTAGATGCCACTGTTTATCGACAGTTGGTGGGGTCGTTTATGTATCTGGTCAATACACGACCCGACATATGCTATGCTGTTAACCAGCTTTCACAAGCTATGGTTAAGCCAACCAAGCTCTTTTGGAAGGCAGGAAAGCATGTATTGAGATATCTCAGAGGCACATCGGGATATGGATCATGGTATAGACAGGAGGATGAGTTGATGTGGCATGGCTTCACGGACCGGTATCATCATATAAGAGATTGTGTGCAGCGGAAGATCATGTTACTTTCATACATTCCCACGGAGGATCAGGATGCTGATATCTTGACGAAGGCGCTCACCAGGAGAAAATTCAAATACCACAGGGGCAGGATAGGGGTTGCAGATAATCCTTATCTTTTTGAGAGGGAGTGTTGAGATTGCAGCAAGATGATGAGCTTAGTGGAATGAAGTCGCCTTCACTAAGTGGGCCCACAGGCTATTTTTGGCGCAAAGTCTATTTTTAGACTATGTCTATTTTTAGACATATGGATCATGTTCTATGAGTTGCAGGATGCTATTTGTGGATGGTTGGTCAAGTCGGAAAAAATAGATGGACTTCTATTTTTAGACATACTGGGCGGAATATATTTTTAGATTGCCAGTCTAAAAATAGATATGTCAAATATTATTAGCTCTTAATAATATTTAGACTCTAAACATTATCTTATTCTTTTGGAGCACTTCCGTTAAGTGCACAAATGTGGCACAGGAGCTGACAAAAAGAATTACGCTATTCGTGAGGGTTATGTGGAGCTATTGCATGGATACTTCAGTCAGAACTCATGTGACAGAGTTTGGTGGAGTTGATTGAGGAAGTTAGTGGAGTTGTATTCAGTTTAACTACTAAACATAGTTGAGCTATTTGTATCTAGTTTAACTGATTGATACAATTAGTGAGAGTGGCGTGAATTAATTATTAATTAATTCACTAATTATAAACTCATTAATCAACTAAAGAATGCATCAGTTAACTTCAGTGCATGGATAGTTTCGGAGACCATATAGATAGGTGAAAGAGTGTGTTAACTATCGGGCCAGACTATATTAAATTGTTTGCACACATACACACAGATAGGTGGAGAAGCCCATGAGGATTGTGCAGCACAAGCCAGGTGGTTTAAGTTATTTAATGATCCATCCCATAACATTGATTACGCAATAGAGGCTGGCTATCAAGTGGAAAAAGATTGGAGCATGTGTTTTCCTAGATCTAGCTTGATAGTGTGTAGCAATTGGAGGTGGTGCTGAGAGCTTGTGAGAAGCTTTGTACTATGATTGTTACATGATCTCCATGACATATAATATACAAATAGTTGGGGTTTTCAGCTTTAATCTTTCCCATTAAATACTATGTTCATATGTGTGATTGTTTGTGGTTTTAATGTGTGCATGCAATTGATTTTATTTCCGCAATTAATGATCAATGGTAGAAGAGATTCCGTATTATGCATGAAGCTAAAATAGTGTGTGATAAAGAGAATATCGGTGAATAATATATCAGTTATTCAAATTTCTACACCATTGTCTGATCTGAGACACTTCAACTTCTTTCCTGTCTCAATCTTAACCAAAGCTTTCCATTTCTTGAAATTATCAAATACATTAGATTTATTCTGAATACAATAAATCCAATTTTTTCTAGTTCCATCATCAATAAAAGTAACATAATAACGAGAGATGATACCTACGCAGGTCCCCATACATTTGTATGCACAAGCTCTATTTTTTCACTCTTCTTTCTTTCCCAACTTTGAGAAATCTAAATCTCTTCTATTTTCCATAAATGCAATTCTCACAGAAATCCAAATCAATATTCTTCAAACCCAGCAAAAAATTCCTTGAGTGAAGAATCTTCATCCCCTTATCACTCATGTGTCCGAGCCTATGATGCCATAATGCTACATCTTCTCCTTTGGAAGTTAAAGTATTAACAGAGTTAGAAATACCATTGCATAAATACAATGTACCAACCTTTTTGCCTTTTGTTATTACAAGGGATCCTTTGGTGACCTTCCAAGTTTTTTCTGTGAAAGTTGTCACACAACCATCACCGCCTAACTGCCTTACCTCCTTTAATAGCCATTGGTTTCCATTTTTTTTTTACAAGAACTTTACCCATTCCAACAATTTTACAGGGTTTATCATCACCCAAACGAACTTGTCCAAAATCTCCTTGAACATAGTCATGAAAATATTTCTTATCAGGTGTGGCATGGAATGAGGCCCATGCATCTACCACCCAGGAATCAGTAAAATTTTTGAAAGAAAGAATCAAAGCATCTTGTAACACATCACCTGCCACATTTGCTTCATGATTGTTTTCTTGTTGTGTGTCTCCTTCTTTTCCCTTCCAAGATCTACAGTCTTTCTTCAGGTGTCATTTCTTTCCGCATTTCCAGCACACTATTCCTGATCTAGACTTGGATTTGCCTTTCCTTGATTTACTGTGATATCCTGAGCTCTTTCCTCTTTCCATTATTCGTCCCCTAGACTCTTCACTCAAAGCATTACCCGATGTATCACTGGAGCTTTTCCGTCACATTTCCTCGCTAAGGATAGCACCGACAACATCATCAAACTTTAAAGTACTAGATCTGGAGACAGAGTTAATAATGGCTATAACTAAACCATTCCAGCTTTCTGGCAATGAGAACAGAAATAAAGGAGCCCTAACTTCATCATCAAAGTTTAGCCCTACAGAACTTAACTGACTGGTAACTATATTAACATCATTTAAATGGTCTGTAACAGATCTTCCTTCCAACATATTGATATTAAATAAACGTTTCATAAGAAATACCTTGTTTGAGGCCAAGGGTTTTTCATATAGTGTCACCAATACCTTAATCAAACCCTTTGTTGTTCTTTCCTTCAAAATATTGAAGGCTACCAATGCCGCGAGGCACAACCGTACTGTTCAGAGTGCCTTTCTATCAAGAATATCCCATTCTGCATCTGTCATAGCCGTCGGCTTCTTTGTTTTTCCACTCAATGGTAGGTACAGATCTTTCTGATACAGATAATCTTCCATCTGCATTTTCCACAGCGGGAAGTTTTGGTCGCTAAATTTATCGACTCTAAACTTATCATCTTCCGCCATTACTCCCACTCGAACTAGGAACCCTTCTTTCCTGTGAGTTTATCAACCAAATAGACCTTCGCTGATACCAGTTGTTAGAAAATTTTATATTATAGAGAAATGCGACACATAAAATATGCAGAAAACATAAGCACAAAAAAAACATAAAACCAGAGATACACAGATATACGTGGTTCACTCAGTTTGGGCTACGTCCACCCCGAACAACTAGTCCTTCCTTTCTATTATCTGACAAAATGAAGAGACACAACCTACAGCAGATCCGCTGTAATATCCTTTGTTCTCTCTCATAGTCTCCCTATTTGTTTCTCGCTCTGAGAATACACATACAATGCATAGCTACAATACAATGCCCTCATACAAGCGAGGGGTTTCCTTCTAGGGAAAAAAACCACAAACTAACATAACTTCTACCGTCAGATCATTCACCTAATGAATGACCCAAATTGACTAGAAATTACTATACTTTTACAAGGCAATTTTACATCTGTTTTTAGCTACGGGGGTGCTGCCCCCAAAACCCCTTGCCAGGGGGGGCTCCATAAAGTTGCAATCTCTCCCCCCTGGACCCCCCAGGCAACGTTTAATTATGGGTGGCATTGCCGCCCCATTAAGGTACAGGGGTCCAGTGTTGTGATACAAAATAAACAAGATAATCAGGCTCCACACCCAACATCGTCCTTCATTTCAAACTCTCTTGCAAGTTCCTCCTTGAAAGACCTAATAAGTTGTTCATCACCAGTCAAAATCAATTTATCAACATATAAGACTATAATCAATAATTTACCTTCTACCATAATGTGTTAAATATTTTCATTTGCTTCATGTTTGGTGAAGACGAAACTGGTGAGGTATCTACCGATCCTGGTGTACCAAGCATGGGGTGATTGCTTCAACCCATACAACACTCAGTTGAGTTGACACACTTGTGACTCTCTGTCAAAGGTATCAAATCCTTCAGGATGTTTAATGTACAACTCCTCCTTAATATCTCCATTGAGGAAAGTTGTCTTCACATAAATCTTGTGAATTTTCCACCCCATCTGTGTAGCCAGAGCTAGAATTGATCTGAAGGAAGGGTACCTTGCTGTAGAAATTTGAATAATTTGCTGAATTATTCACCGATATTATTCTGATTACACACTATTTAAGCTTCATGCATAATACATAACCTCTTCTACAATTGATCATCAATATGCGGAAATAGAAACAGTCGCATGCGCACATAAACACAATAGTCAAGCACACATAAACACAATATGTAATGGGGAAAGCAATAGCTGAAAACCCCCAAATATCTATATATTATAATGATAGAGAACATGTAACAATACATAGCACAAAGCTCCTCACAACTCTCAGCACTATCTCACATGCTACACACAAACTAGCACGGAAGATGAACAAGTCACAGGTTCAAATCTCTTCCACAAGTCTGCCTGCCTCTACTGCGCAATCCAAGATGAATAATGATGAGATCCAAGTTCGAATCCCACTAGCTTCAAATGCACAATCCTCATTGGCAATCTCAATCAATGTGTGTGCAAATCTCATGCACAGCCATAGTCACAACTGATAGCTACACTCACCCTTTCACCCACCTCTAACACTGGTCTCCACTGAACTGTCCATGCATTGCAGTTAACTGATGTGTTATTTAGTTGATTTATGAGTTAATAATTAGTGAATTAATTAATAATTAATTCACACCACTCATCACTAGTGTATTTGTCATTTAGACTAAATACAACTAGTTCAACTAAGTTAAACCGAACACAACTCCACCAACTGTCTCATCAACTCCACCAAACTCTGCCACATGAGTTCTAACTGAAGTCAACCATGCAATAGCTCAACTAACCCTTAGGAAAAGCGTATTTCCTTCTTTCAGCTGCATGTGCCACATCCAAGCATCAAACTGAAGTTCTCCAAGAGGATAAGATAATGTTTATAGTCTAAATATTATTAAGGGTTAATAATATTTGACTGTTCTATTTTTAGCCCGGCAGTCTAAAAATAGAAACCGCCCAATGTCTAAAAATAGAGGTCCATCTATTTTTACCAACTCGACCAATCATCCATAAATATCATCCCGCAACTCATAGACCATGATCCATATGTCTAAAAATAGACATAGTCTAAAAATAGACTTTGCGCCAAAAATAGCCTGCGGGCCCACTTAGTGAAGGCGACTTCATTTCACTAAGCTCCATCATCTTGTTGCATTTTCAACACTCCCTCTCAACAAGATATGGATTATCTACAACCCCTATCCTACCTCTGTGGTATTCGAATTTGCTCTTGGTGAGCGCCTTCGTCAAGATGTCAGCATCCTGATCCTCCGTGGGAATATATGAAAGTAACATGATTCTCCGCTGCACACAATCTCTGATATGATGGTACCTGATGTCGATGTGTTTGGAGCTATCATGAAATACTGGATTAGCCGAGAGTTTAATGCAACTCTGGTTATCACAATAAATCACAGTAGGCTCCAAGTGCGACCCGAACAACCCGACCAGGATCTTCCTCATCCATATGGCCTCGCATGCAGCCAAGCTTGCTGCCATATACTCAGCTCTCGCCGAATCGAGTGCCACCATCTCTCGATTCCCGCCGGGCCCAAGAAATTGCCGTCGAACCCATGTTCATTAAAAAGATCCCTCCGTATGTGCTCTTTTTGTCCTATGGACTGGCCGCCCAACTGCATCCGTGAAGCCACATAGCTTCATCCCATCCTCCCCGTTCGTACCACAAGCTATATCCCGATGCTGCCTCTAAGATAGCGCAATACATGATTGACCGCCTTCCGGTAAGAGCTTGCATTAATCAGCTTGCAAAAGCCGGTTAATTAAAGACAGTTATATCGGGTCGTGTATTGACCAGATACATAAGCGACCCCACCAACTGTCGATAAACAGTGGCATCCACTACCTCTGCCGAAGTAGCATCCTCCTTTCTCCAACCACCAGGAAGAGGAGTATCAACAAGCTTGCATCCATGCATGTTGAACTTCTCCAGTATCTCCCAGGCATACTTACCCTGAGAAAAAAACAGTCCACCACTGCACTGCCAAATTTCCAATCCCAGGAAATAATGAAGGAGGCCTAAGTCCTTCATCTCAAACTCTTTTGAAAGATCCTCCTTGCATGAGAGTATCAACAGCTCATCACCTGTCAAAATAAAATCATCTACATAAAGTACAATAATCAGCAACTTACCCTCCACCACAATCCGTGCTAGGATCCGCCTCACTTCGGGAGAATCCAAGTCCCATGGAAATAACCGCTATCCGTGCATCGCCAAGCACGAGGTGCCCTTTTCAGCCCAATACAAGCTCTTTTGAGTCCGCACGCATGCGACTCACCGCTGAACACATGCGACTCACCGCCGAAGATCTCGAAACCTTCGGGCTGCTCTATGTACACCTCCTCCTCAATGACTCCGTTGAGGAACGCAGTCTTCACATCCATCTGATGGATGCGCCACCCCATCTGCGCTGAGAGAGCTAGGATCATCCGTATGGAAGAGTACCTTGCGACATGTGCAAAGGTCTCCTCATAATCGATCCCCTCAATCTGTGAGAAGCCACGGGCAACAAATCTTGCCTTGTACTTCTCCACACTCCCTTCAGTCGCCTGCTTCACTTTGTAGATCCATCGTGAACCCACCACTAATTTCCCCTCCGGTCGTGGGACAATCTCCCATGCACTGTTTTTGACAATAGAATCATACTCTTCCACCATGGCATCTACCCATGCGGGATCCTCCACAGCTTCCTAAAAAGAGGATGGCTCTATCACGACACATTTGCTCATAAGAGCCATGTATCTAGTGTACCATTCCGGTGACTGTCTCTGTCTGCGCTGTGCTGTAGGTGCTCCTACAACCTTCTCTGCATCTTGAGCCAGTCGCTCAGCTTCTGTAGTGCGCTTGCGCCCTCTGATGGTTGGCGCTGCATGAGTGGTATCTTCCACTTCATGAACTTCCTCTTGTGGCTGATCCACATCCTGAAGCTCATCCTTAGGAACTAATAGCTCCTCATCTGCATGCAAGTGTGGCTCCCTCTCAAGCGAACACTGCATGGCTTTCTCCTCTTGAAATTTGATATCCCGTCGCACAACAGTCTTGCGACTATCTGGAAAATACACACGATAGTTGTGGGGCATATCAGTGTACCCCACAAATATCCCAACCTCTGCGGTCGGATCCAACTTCTTTCTGGCGTCCTTCATCACATGCATGTAGACAAGTGAGCCAAAAATCCTCAAATGGGAAATATCAGGCCTCTTGCCAGAAAACGCCTCCTCCGGTGTACTCATGCCAAGTATCTTGTGAGGGCAACGGTTCTGCACATATACTGCAGTGTTTCATGCCTCTGCCCACAAGTGAAGGGGTAGGCCCTGATCATGCAACATCGCCTGTGCAGCACCCATGATCGTTCTGTTCTTCCGCTCATAAACCCCGTTCTGCTGTGGGTTATGGGGTGCGATGAGCTCTCTCCGAATCCCTTCTGCGCTGCAAAAGTCCTTGAATTCAGCAGATATGAATTCACCACCATTGTCACTCCTAAGAGCCTTCACATGCTTCCCCGATTCCTTCTCAACCAGCACCTTGAACTCATAGAACTTTGAGTATGTATCGCTCTTCTTCTGCATGAAGAAGATCCAGCATTTCCGAGAAAAATCATCAATAAAGATCACATAGTACTTGTGCTTTGCTGTCGAAGCTACTGAGAAAGGTCCACACACGTCTGTGTGGATTCTCTCAAGGATCGTCGTGGCGCGACTATCCTTCTCGTGAAAGGTGGCTTTCACAAATTTTCCCAAGGTACACCCCTTGTACTGATCTGACTACGCAAGAGTGCCCTTAGGAAGCCCAGTATAAATCTGCTGCAGTATCTTCAAAGCTCCATGGTGAAGGTGGCCCAATCTGCGGTGCCACAGCTCGCCATCATCCCGGCTCACCACTCCTTCCGCCTTGCATGCCATTGCTGTGCAGCCATCTACTTGCAACTGATAAAGGTTCTTGACTTGAACCCCTATCTTTCGGGTTTCTCCAGTTGTCTTACTGTGCAAGAAAGCCTTTCCCTCGCTGAAGACCACATCATACCCCTTGTCTTCCAACATCGCCATAGAGATTAGATTCTTCATCAATCCTGGAACATGCAATACTTCCTTCAATACGAAGGGTTTACCAGACTCCCTCTCAAAGGAAATGGTACCGATACCGGTCGCACTGTATCTACCATCATCGCCCATCTCGATGTGCACTCCAAGATCTTTCTCCTCCAGATCTAAAAACAAATCCCGATCTCCGGTCATGTGAAATGATGCACCACTGTCCAAGAACCATACTGATCCCATCACACTTGAAACCAAGCATGCAATCAGCGAAAAATCCAGCTCAAATTGGGAGGCCAATGCCTCTCCCACTATAGATCCAGCAGCCTTCTTATTTTTCTTCTTCTGTGGACAATTTGTGGCATAATGTTCGTGCTGGTGACAGTGAAAGCACTTCACCTTGGACATGTCTTGCTTCTTGCCTTTCGCACCAGACTGAGAAGCTTTATTGCTCTTCCCCTTGTTTGCTTTGGCAGCCAAAGCGCAATTTTCTTCATCAGATGCCTTTGATGAAGATCCATCCCTGGTAGTTTGCCTTATCTCCTCTTGCATGAGATCCGACCAAAGTCGCTCCCATCCCGGCAGCTTCTCCCGACCATTGATAGAGTCCTGATAGGAATTCCAACTCTTTGGAAGACCAAGGAGAGCCAGGTCCACCAAGTCCTCATCATCTACAGTCACCCCCACACTTCCCAGCTCATCTCTGCATTGAGTGAACTTCGTGAGGTACTTGGCGATATTGTCGCCTTTCTCCATTTTAATGTTTCTGAGTTTATCCTTGAGCGCCAACTTCCTCTGGTCACTCTTGCTCTGGAATAGATCTGTCAATGCTTTCCACATCAAGTATGGAGAAGCTTTTCCATGCAGGCTGGATACAATGTGATCCTTCATGTCCTCCAACAGAATCCTTCGACATTTCGCCATCTTCTTTTGCCAAGCCTCAACTTGAGCAGCATCAGTAGGCTTTGGGACCTCAGCATCTCTGAACTCCTTCAGCCCGTTATCATCTAATACCACCTCCATTCTGTCCTTCCAAGCAACATAATTCGAACTGCCCTCAAGAGCATACTCGAGTCGCAAACCGTTGAAAGACATTTCAACTCCGGCACGAAGAAAACAAACTGCTGCAAAATTCAAATTCCAAGCTCAAAACTCAACTACTTCTGGATCTGTGAGAACAAATTATTTTTAGCACAAAGATTGAATGTAGGGGAATTTACTAGATATATCACCTTTTAAAGGAAAGGATGGATCTAGAGGCTACCTGGCCCGCTTACAGACTCTGTCTACCGAAATAAATTGTAATCACTGTAATAGATCCGATGATCAATTCTCGCTCCGATACCATGTAGAAATTTGAATAATTTGCTGAATTATTCACCGAGATTATCCTGATTACACACTATTCAAGCTTCATGCATAATACATAACCTCTTCTACAATTGATCATTAATATGCGGAAATAGAAACAGTCGCATGCGCACATAAACACAATAGTCAAGCACACATATCAACACAGTATGTAATGGGGAAAGCAATAGCTGAAAACCCCCAACTATCTGTATATTATAATGATAGAGAACATGTAACAATACATAGCACAAATCTCTCACAGCTCTCAGCACTATCTCACATGCTACACACAAACTAGAAGGGAAGATGAACAAGTCTCGGGTTCAAATATCCTCCACAAGTCTGCCTGCCTCTACTGCGCAATCCAAGATGAATAATGGTGAGATCCAAGTTCAAATCCACCTAGCTTCAACTGCGCAATTCTCATTGGCAATCTCAATCCATGTGTGTGCAAATCTCATGCATAGCCATAGTCACAACTGATAGTAGACTCACCCTTTCACCCATCTCTAACACTGGTCTCCACTGAACTGTCCATGCATTGCAGTTAACTGATGTGTTCTTTAGTTGATTTATGAGTTAATAATTAGTGAATTAATTAATAATTAATTCACACCACTCATCACTAGTGTATTTGTCAGTTAGACTAAATGCAACTAGTTCAACTAAGTTAAACCGAACACAACTCCACCAACTGTCTCATCAACTCCACCAAACTCTGCCACATGAGTTCTAACTGAAGTCAACCATGCAATAGCTCAAATAACCCTTAGGAAAAGCATATTTCCTTCTGTCAGCTGCATGTGCCACATCCAAGCATCAAACTGAAGTGCTCCAAGAGGAAAAGATAATGTTTATAGTCTAAATATTATTAAGGGTTAATAATATTTGACTGTTCTATTTTTAGCTCAACAGTCTAAAAATAGAAACCGCCCAATGTCTAAAAATAGAGGTCCATCTATTTTTACCAACTCGACCAATCATCCATAAATAGCATCCTGAAACTCATAGGCCATGATCCATATGTCTAAAAATAGACATAGTCTAAAAATAGACTTTGCACCAAAAAAAGCCTGTGGGCCCACTTAGTGAAGGCGACTTCATTTCACTAAGCTCCATCATCTTGTTGCATTTTCAACACTTGCTACAAGATCAAAGATCTCTTCATAGTCAATCCATTCAACCTGAGACTACTTTTGGGCCACAAAACTATCCTTGTGCTTCTTGATGTTTTCGTTTGATGTGTGATTTACATTGTAAATCCATATCGAACCCTCCACTAACTTGTCTGTTGGTCTTGGGACCACTTTCCAAACATTTTTTCTGACAATGGAATCATGTTCCTCTACCATAGCATCAACCCATATCAACTTCTCTACTGCTTCCTTGAATGAGGTTGGTTCTGTCTCTACTAGCTCACTCATCAGATCCATTTAGCCATTGTGCTGATCTCGTGACCTCCTCTGCCTAGATTGTGATGTGGGTGCTCCCAAAGTCTCTCTAGCATCCTGCAATAATATATCAGCTTCCCTAGTCTGCTTCCTTCCTTCCATGGATGTATTTGCTTGAGTGGATATCACCACTCTCTGCTCATCTTCTTTTGGATGCTCCACATCTTCTTAAGGTTCTTCCTTTGGATTTAAAAGCTCTTGATCTACATGGAGCTAAAGCTCCCTCTCAAGGGAAAAATTCATTGCCTTCTCTTCATCTAACTTCACAACTCTATGAGTAACTGTCATCTTGAGATATGGCAGGTACCCCCGATAATTGTGAGGTGTATCAGTGTACCCCACAAATATGCCCAACTCTAATGTCAACTCTGTATTTTTTCTTACTTCTTTGGAAACATGGAAATATACTAATGATCCAAAGAACATAAATTGTGACACATCTCGTTTCGTCCCTGAAAATTATTCTTCTAGTTTACTCATCTCGAGAATCTGATGAGGACTCTTGTTCTACACATATACTGTTGTGTTGCATGCTTCCTCCAACAACGATAGAGGTAGGGCTTTGTCATGCAACATAGGTTGTGCTACTATGTGACAATACTTATGTTATTCCTATAAGCCACCACATTATGTTGTGGTTTATGGGGTGTTTTAAACTCCTGTTGAATTCCTTCCTTTGCAAAAAAAATTATAAAATCATTCGACACATATTCACCCCCATTATTTCTCCTGGGAGCCTTCACTTTCATTCTAGTTTATTTCTCAACCAATGCTTTAAATTAAACAAATTTGGAGAATGTCTCATCTCTCTTCTCCATGAAGAAAATACAACACTTACTTGAGAATTCATCTACAAGTATAAAATAATACTTGTACTTGGTTGTGGAGGTTTTCGAGAAAGGCCCACAAACATTAGAGTGGTTCTTTCAAGGATTGCACGCGCCTTGATATACTGATCATTGATGATGGATTTTGTGTACTTCCCTAAGATACACCCTTTGCATGTATTATACTTCTTTAGTGCTCTGTTGGGAAGGCCTATGGTGATCTGCTGCATGATCTTCAAAGCTCCATGATACAAATGGCCAAGTATTCTATGCCATAATTCTATGACATCTTGACTCTGCACCTTCTTCACCTTTGTGCTCAAGGCAAAAAAATTTGCCACATCCAACCTATAGAGTTTCTTCACCTGAACATTGATCCACTTCACTTTTCCTGTGGCGATGTCTATCATGAATTCCTTTCCTTTCTTGAATATCACATTTCAGCTATGTTCTTCCAACACTGTGATGGAAAACAAATTCTTCTTTAGACCTGGAACAAACATCACATCTTTGAGCTTGAGAGGGGAGCTAGACTCCCTCTAAAATGTAACTGTATTGATACCGGCCGTGCTATACCTCCCATCATCTCCCATATCGATGTGCATCTAGAGGTATTTATCCTCCAAGTCACTGAATAAATATATGTTCCACGTCAAATGAAATGAAGCACCATTGTCGAGATGCCAAACGTTTCCCATCACTGTGCTTGGCATGCATGCAATGAGGGAAAATAAAGCTTGAATTTTGAAGCTAGAGCTTCAATTGCCACTCCTCCTGAGGTCTTCTTGCTTGTTTTATTGTGTGGGAATTTTGTGGCATAGTGCTCAGATTCATGACAGTGAAAGCACTTGATTTTGGACAAGTCCTTTTTCTTTCCCCCTTGTCTAGAATCACCTTTGGATTGGGATTTATTCCCTTTCCTTTTATTTTCCTTTCCATCCAATACACAATTATCCTCATCCTCAACCTTGGATGAAGCCTCGTCTTTGTTTCTCAGCCTTATTTCTTCTTCCACTAGATCATACAATAACCACTATCAACTTGATTGTTTCCCTCTATTTACCGAATCTTGATAACTGGGCCCTATCTTGGGAAGGCCCAAAAGAGCTAGAGCTACCAAATCTTCTTCAGGGACACTAACACCGACCCTGCAAATTTCATCGTGAAATTGTGTAAAATTTCTTAGGTACGGCATAATTGTTTCATTCTTTTGCATCTTAATACTTCAAAGCTTGTCCTTGAGTGATAATTTCATGTGGTCACTATTGTTCTCAAACAAATTTGTTAGTGTTTTCCACATCGGGAATGGAGTCTCTTTCCCTTGGATATTCTAGAAAATATGATATTGAACCCCTTCTAATACAATTCTCCTCGCTTTAGCCACATCCTTCATCCACTACGAAATATCTTGGGCATCAGGTGCTGAGGTTTTTACTACATTTGTCTTGATGTACTGTAGCAACACATTTTCATCCACTACTGCCTCCATACAAATCTTCCATGCCACAACATTTGTGGTTCCTTCCAAAGCATACTCAAGCCTAATTCCATTGAAATCCTTCCTCTTAGTCTTAGAAAAAACCTACAACACTGATCTTGAAATTCGAACCTCCTAAAATGATAACTTCGAATTCTATTCTCTATTGTGAATCTAGCTTTGGTACCATGTAGAATTTTAGTATAGACTCAAAAATACTAATGTAATGTACTAAAACATAAGAATCGAATCTACTCCACCAATTTGCGAAATTAAATTCACGATTGAGAACACAAATCATTAACATGCATCAAGATTCAACACACATACACAACTATATATCTAGGGAAAAGAAACTACTCAAAACCCCTTACTATCTGTATTGCGTTAACCAAAGAATATGGATGAATATAATATGCTCTGCTCAACCTTGAGCTCAACCTGCACCTATATCTTCTATCATGTTCTTGAATTACTAAATTTGGCCAACAATTATCCAACTTTCAAGCCCTCCAAGCTCCTATTCCCTTGAGTTGTTTGATGAGGAATTAGCCCCGATTAATTAGGGAAATTTCTCATTGCGAATTAAGCAATTCCTTTAGGTCCTTCTCGGACTACATGCATGACCTGTACAACTTGAAAAATTCTCCAACTAATAGTAAAATTACCTTAAACTCCAATCTCAACTCGGTAACTCGAATTTCATGCATGCATGAGTTAATTTAGGTTGATTGATCAGTTAACTAGTTAAACACTGAAGATGCACCCCACTACTACACCTCCCACCAGTTCCTCCAATAGTTGGAACTAGTTTAAGTCACCTTAACACAGTTTAACTGAATTAAATTGTTACAACTGAAATTAACTCAACGTAGGCTCCTAAAATTTAAGAATCACTGTAAGAAACTCAAGTTCATGCCCCCAACTCGAATTAACTAGGCTAATTGACCGATAACAACAATTTCAACTCATTTAACTAATTTAAGTTTTCTATTGATGTGGAATTTCGATTTTCTCCTAATTTATTCAAAAGAAAAATTAAATTAGGAATTTTTGTTTGCATTTTCAACATAAAGAGTTGAAAATTCTCATTAGAAGACTTGGGGATTTAGATCTACTATCATGTTTTCTAACTACAGCCATGTGAATTTTATTGGGTAAGTTGTGTATAAGTGTTTGCGTTGTTCTTGTAGATGATAACTCTAATATTTGTTATACAAATGTAATGAGAAAAATATTGTAAATGAATGGTTGCAACATCTAAACTTGTGACAAACTATATTATGATAACCTTGTGCATTAAACAAAATAAGATGAGTGTCCAAAAATTATACTTAAATGGAAATATTTGAAGAAAAGAAATGAAGAAATGCAAATAGGTGGCGATCATTCTTGTACTGAAGGTCCTTGAGACAAATGTTGTTGTAGAAGAAAGCATGTGTCGCAGTGTAAGAAACTTGTATTTAATTTGTTAGTTTTCCAATAGGTGTGTAACAGTAGTTAGTAGGAGCAAGAGCCCATAATTTTGATAGTTGTTATTGTTGAAGTTCAACAAGAAATTACAACACACACACTAGTGTGGGACCAATAGGTCCTAGTGATACATTAGTGTGAAGGCCAATTTAATTAATTAAATTGGTGCAGTGTCTAATTTAATTTTCCCTTAATTAAATTGGACAATAAAATGTAATCTTATCTCATGATCACTTGTAATAGTTAACTGAGTGTGATAAAGTTAGTTATCTCATGTATTTCAAGTTGAGGGTGGTTGGTGAGGCATGCAGAGTAATTCTATTTGTTATGGAGTTCGAATTGCAGTTGGTGCATTAGTTTAATGCATGAGTAATCGATTAAATAAGTTAGGTGAGTTAGAGTCAGTTGAACTAGTTGTAACTGTTTGTTGCACTAGTGAGAGATCAAGTGAATTAAATATTATTTAATTCACAATCAATGATCTGCCATGCAACTGATGATTTACTATTAATAGCTACATGCATGTCAGTTCTAGTGGAGATCCAATTGAGACAAAGGTTAAAGGGATGTTAACTATTAATAGCTACATGCAACCAGACATCCATTGGATTTCCCATGATCCTTGTGCAATTTTTGAAGGCCAAAATTCCTAAAGAATAGGGATTGAATTCATCAGGAATTGTGCAAGGTAGAAATGTTGTTTAGAGGCTGAGAATTGGCTAAATATTGGCCAGTTTTGTCTCGGACAATGTGAGACAGTCGTGAGAATGCAAGAGACTCTTGTGAGAAGAGTACATTGTAATTATTTCATGATTCCATGGTGAATATACAATAGAGGATAGAAGGGTTTTGAGCAGAAAGCTTTCCTCGAGAAATTATCTGTGTTGGGGTTTTATTTGATTCTTTCTTTACTTCATGTGATTAGCGATTTTGTTTAATTTCCGCAATTTAATTGTAGAAGGATTCATTATTTAGCTTTAGTACATTGTTAGATCGGATTGAATCCTTTGATATACATATGCTTGTATAATTTCTATAGTTATGAGGATTGAAAATTGGAAACAATGTCGTAAAGGTAATAATAAAGGTAGGTGACCATGCTTTGATGGGTGTTATGAATAATTTTTCATATAAATGAGTATGCCCTAGTCATGCAACATCGATCGTGCTGCTCCGTGACAATATTTATGTTATTCCTCTAACCCATCCCATTTTTTTGTGGGTTATGGGGTGCTATCAACTCCCATCAAATTCCTTCCTTTGCACAAAACTTTTTAAACTCATTCGACACATATTCACCACCTTTATTTTTCCTGGGAGCCTTCACTTTCATGCTAATTTATTTCTCAGCAAGTGCTTTAAATTCAAAAAAATTGGAGGATGTCTGGTATTTCTTATCCATGAATAAAATACAACACTTACATGAGAAATCATATACAAATATAACATAATACTTGTGCTTGGTTGTGGAGGTTGTCGAGAAAGGTCCACCTACATTAGAGTGGATCCTTTCAAGGATTGTATGTGCCCTGCTATCCTGATCATTGAAGGTCGATTTTGTGTACTTCCCCAAGTTACACCTTTTTCATGTATTCTACTGATTAAGTGATCCGTTGGGGAGGTTTGTAGTGATATGTTGCATGATCTTCAAAGTTCCATGATCCAAATGGCCAAGTATTCTATGCCATAATTTGTTGACATATCTACTCTGCACCTTCTCCGTTATGCAGGAGCATCCTGCTTGATTTTCATTAAAATATTGTGTAAATATGGGGTGATGTCTTTTTAATTATTTTATAAATTATTATGCTCATTTTTATTTAAATTGAGAGAAAAATGTGAGTGTGAGGATTATTGTAAATATTCTCTCAATTAATTGAGAATATGAGGGAATTGAGTTGAGTAGAAAATTTAGGGATTAGGAGTTCCTTAAATGGAACTTAGTTGAGTCAAATAAAGGGTAAATATATTTTAGGATTTGGTTGAGATTTGTGTGGAGGAAATCATGGATTGGAGTTAATTTATAATTTTGTATAAATATGAAGCTTGTGTGAAGATTGAGATAGGGTGAGGAATATAGAGAGATACAAGGAGAAATGGTGTGAGAGTTATTGTAAAGGGAAAAGAGCCGAGAGGCCACCAATTGTAATATTTGGCCAAAATGGTTTGAGTCTGTAATTTTATTATGGTTATTATATGCCAATATTTTTGTTTGTATGGCTCTCTCTTCTTTATTTATATTTTGAGCTAGATTAAATGTGGTTTTATTGAACAATTTGATTGAGGATCTCATGATAAAAGGAAACTCACACTGTATTGTGTGCAAGGATCTATTTTCTAACAGAATCCTTGCATCATTTGGTATCAGAGCCTATGTAATAATGATTGGTGAACCAAGTGCATTTTTTATCGTGAATTTGTTTTTCAAGATCCAAGCATTCGATCATCCTATTGATCACTACTTGTGGTGGTGGAAATTCTTAGCGCACGTTTCACGGTTCGGAGGGACTCTAGATTCAAATATTCAGACATGCATTCACAAAGAATTCCAGCACCGATGCAGAGAGAGCAAAAGGATGAGGGATTTGAATAAATGAGAATCGGAAATTTGATGTCTGGTCATAATCGACTTTGGGTAACTCCTGTAGATAAAAGGCAAGTTTCAAATTTGATGTTTTGCATATGAATGTATGTTTTTCAAGGCTCAATCTTTGTATAAGTCCATCCATATAATTAATACATTCATATTATATAAAAAGGGAAATAAAAAAAACAATTTGGTTGAATCCTGTGCATGCGACAAGAGCTGGAACATAGAGCTATGACCAAATTTTGATTAATGAAGGGAATATTCCAGAACTTTAAAATGTGAAGCTGGACCTGTGAAGATACATGCTTGGTGAGGTTGAATGTGTTGAGGATCTGCACAATGTTTTAGTAAGAGCAGAGTTTTTTTTTCTTGGAATGTTGAACGCAAAGACTGCTTGGAAGACAAGTGCAATGTCCATTATGAATTCATAACTATTTTAACAGTGATTACAAATGCTGATTAAAGAGAGTGCAGAGAGTGATTGTAACTGTGTGGAAATTTAAAGCGCAAAGGGCCGCCAATGTATTATTTGGCCAAGCAAGAAGTTAATGTGTGTATAGTAGTCGAAAGATTAATTGCAGGACCTCGTGGAAGATGAGCGGTAGCGGTTTGTGATTCCGATAGGTTATTTGAGCCATCCATTCATTGCCACACTTATGGCTAAGGTGGAATGCTACAACCAAGAAGGGCCGCTCACATTCCCTTGTGAGGTGGATGATTTTGAGTAGCTGAAATGGCTCATCGATAAAGAGAAGACACCCTTCCAGCAAAAGAAGAAAATGTTCCCCACATTTGTAAGCGATTATGGTAGTAATGGTTTATGTGGTATAAAAAATAGTGGAAACTCATTTTCTTTGGTTATATATTTCTTCCAACAGAGTGAGGTGATCAAATTCTTCAAAGCTGGAAGATATTCCCTTCCCTGACTAGGGAAAATATATTAATATGTTTTCTTGAATCTTGATCATGTATGTATGATTTCTATCTCTCGAAAGAGACTTCTAAGTTTTATGATTTTTCAGGGAAAGGGAAAATGTACTCATTTGTATACTTGATCTGGAAAGAGACTTCTAAATTTTATGATACACTTGAAGATTGACTACATGTTGAAGCATCTATGGATTGGATCTCAGTGTGTAGAGGTGGATCAGAGGGCTTCGGTGTTGTGAATGATCCGTCGTGCTTAAGTGGTTGTTTTTGGCAGTCGTGGCACCCATTTTTTTTATGCAATAGTGTTATGGCAGACATCTGAGTCATGGTGGATCAAGTGCTTTCCAGACAGCGAGCTGGCAGGTGCCTTGTTGAAAAATATTGGAGCGTTTTGATGCCGCAACTATTGCAGTTTGGCGTTTTTCATCACTTGTTTTGCGGAGGTTTCGACATTCTGTGGAGAAATTCGTGTGGAGAATTTTAAATCCTAATGTGGGATTTAGACCTTTGGTCATTGGCATGGTGAAAATGCGACCAATATATCAAACATTTCAGTGAGAATGGAGTGTTTCTTGAACTACACACAGTGTGTAGTCAATCAGTCTAGCGTGAGAAAAAGTGAAGATTAGACATTTGAGATTCTGTTGTTTGATTTGATGGTAAGTGCTCATTGAATGGATCAATATTCATTGATTAAAGGTATTTTAAAATTTGGATGATTAAATTTCCCTTTCCATACTTGAGAAGTTAATCTTTTTGTAAATTTTATGAAAGAGTGAAATCAATCCAAAGTTTAAGGAATAGAATTGAAATCCATCTCAGAAATTGATGTATAAATATGATTCGAGCATGGCTGTGGCATACTGTTTTTGAGGTCGTGATAACTGTGATCTACATACAGGAGCAAGCCGCTACAGGAGCATGTATGATTTCTATGAGTTAAAGATCATGATTGATCGTTGCTTATAGCGCATGTGAAAGTGTTCAAATTGTTCTTTCCCAAAGATAGTGCAATTGTGTTTGTTGCTGCCAGAGAAATATGTTGATGCCACCATGTTAAACGGAAGTTTTGGGAAATTCCTATGAAGGAATTGTTTTTGTGCACTGAAGAGAGATGGTGTGGCATGAGAACTGTCACTGCCAAGAAGGAGCTGCATGAAAGGGCAAGAAAACTGTTTGCACTATGAGATGAGCATGTTGAAGAGGTTATGGTATGAAGGGCATGCAAATATTCACAGTGATAAAGACGACACAGAAGAGTGAAATCCAGAGAGTTGAAATTGCAAAGATAAGGTTTATTAATAACCTTGAAGGGAGCATACGGTATGATCATTCATTTCAAAGAGGTATTTTTGAATGTTGAAAATTAAATGGTTTATTTATTTTCACCATAAAATAAATCTTGGGAAAATGATTGCATTTCAATTTAAAGACTTCAATATCATGTGAAGTGATAAAGGGAGATGATGTAATTGGTGACTTGTGATATTTTATTAAGAATGGAGTATGAGAGAGAGTGAAGATTTTACATCATGAAAATTTATTAAGGGTGGTTGTTCATTAGTATGTTGTATAACTTGAATTAGAGTCAAAATATCCACTATTGTAATTATTGGGTCAAGCCTTGAAGTCAAATCAGAGGTTAAGGTCAAATGAAAATTTGGAGCTTGAGTCAAGTTAAACCATTGAGTTATTGTACAAGAGAGTGTATTTTTCATCCAAGATGAAGAGTTGATGTAAATTCTGGAGTTAAAGAGTCGTAAGCCAAGTCAAAGGTTTGAATGTAATTGGGTGCATGGTCAGTGGAGCCCAACACCCAAAGAGTTGGTCATTGTAACACAAGCATTATTGAAGTTGTTGTTTTTAGCAAAGAGGAGCAAGAGAGATGCCAGAAATGATTCCAAGACAGAGAACTGAAAGAGGTCAAGCGTAGGAAGAGAGCTTGTATTGTTGGATGGCAAGTATGGAGGCTTGCTGAAAAGGGAATTCGAATGAAATCCACATGTGAACAAATAAATTTCACAAAGGAGGAGAAGATGATTGTTGATAGTCATTTCAGAAGATCTAATGAAGACCACAACAGAAGAAAGAAGAAGGAAAATGCCAAGGCACATGGCATATGTAAGCAGTTGATTGATGAAGAGTATGAGCGGTAGAAAGCTGAGATAAGAATTCACCTTGAGTTTTTGATGGAATTGTTGCAGAGAAACAAGAAAGACCAGAGACATGGTTGGACCATGAGGAAGAAAGTGAAGTGGTAGAGGCTACACGCAAAGAGGGAACAACAGGTAAACATACAGTTGACAGAAGAGCTGAGGAAGCTCAAGAAGATCATGAGTGTGCAATTGAGATGTGAAGAAATCATAGAGACTGAGTTGAAAATGGAATTTTCCATTTATGGCCTAGAACAGGGTGAAATTCTGGGTGAAGAGATCAATGAGAAAGATCTCATGAACTATTGGAATAGTTCAGAAGAATTTGAAGATATGTTGACAAGAGAAGCATATGAGGCCATGAAGCCTTATATTTTTAACACTCATAGTTTGTGTATGTTTGCAGGATGTGCAGAAGATGATGGACAGTCTGGTGAAACTGTCACAGAGATGAATGAAACTCTTAAGGTGAAGTATGATGGTGAATTCCTTTCAGAAGAGGAAGGTACTGTTTTTTTGTAGCAAAAATAATTCATAGATGAATTCTTGTTTGGTGTAAGACAACTAGTTGAAGCTGTTATGGAGCAGAAGCATAATGAAAATGCCGAAGTGATATTCCAAGGAGGTAAACAAATGAATTTGTTTAATGAAATTGATAACATAATTTTGCAATGTGATGATACAAAAAACATGATAACTCAGGAGGATTGCATAAGAAGAATGAAACTGGGAATGAAGGTTGTGTTGAAATGCTGGAAATATTTCACATGGAAATAGAGTTCTTGGAACGATGGCTTAAGGAACTTGAAGGGAAGATGAAACTTGCAGAACCTGATACAGAAGAAATTGCAGTTGCTGTGCATGATAAATATGATTTTTTTTTAACATTTATAGAGTTGAGTGAATGTTATAACTTTTCAAATAATAATGTGGCTGTAGGTATATAAGGAAACATAAATAAATATGATGTTGAAATTAGAGAAATTGAGCGGAAAGTATTTGGAGATGAGATAAAAGATCAGGAGCAACAAGAAAGTTATGTCCTTATAGACATAAAGGAAATCGAAGTATTGAACCAGCAGGATAAAGATGAAAGCAACCAACAATTCGAAACAGGATTTGCTGAAATTTAGAAGGACTATGATGGGATATTGGTGCTTGAAGCATCAAAAGAGGCCGAAATGTCTTATCTTTTTAAAACTAATAGTTTGTTGATGAATGCAGGTACAACACTGGATAAGAAATTTATTTCTATATGAGAAATCAATGACTGTAATGGCGATCAATAAGAAGTTCTTGATTATTATTCACTTCAAAAAGTTGAGTGTTCAATGCAATTGAAGAAAAAATCATCAAACAAAGATGAGTTACTTCGAGGAATTGGAAGAAGAAATTGTTGTAAAGACCGATGGAATCCGATTGATAGAGTGAGTGATGATTTACAAAATGGAGTTGATACCTTAAAGGACCAGTGGTAGAACAGAGTTTGGAATCCTGGAGGGAGCAAGTCATTAAGACTTGTGGCTATCACATTATTACAGAAAAGTGACAGACCTCATAGACAGGAATCTATGGAAACTTCTCTACACGGGGAGTCTGATGCAGGAGCATCTTGCTTGATTTTCATTAAAATATTGTGTAAATAGGGGGTGATGTCTTTTTAATTATTTTATAAATTATTATGCTCATTTTTATTTAAATTGAGAGAAAAATGTGAGTGTGAGGATTATTGTAAATATTCTCTCAATTAATTGAGAATATGAGGGAATTGAGTTGAGTAGATAATTTAGGGATTAGGAGTTCCTTAAATGGAACTTAGTTGAGTCAAATAAGGGGTAAAGATATTTTAGGATTTGGTTGAGATTTGTGTGGAGGAAATCATGGATTGGAGTTAATTCATAATTGTGTATAAATATGAAGCTTGTGTGAAGACTGAGATAGAGTGAGGAATACAGAGAGAGATAGGGAGAAATGGTGTGAGATTTATTGTAAAGGGCAAAGAGCCGAGAGGCCACCAATTGTAATATTCGGCCAGAATGGTTTGAGTTTGTAATTTTATTATGGTTATTATATGCCAATATTTTTGTTTGTGTGGCTCTCTCTTCTTTATTTATATTTTGATCTGAATTAAATGTGGTATTATTGAACAATTTGATTGAGGATCTCATGATAAAAGGAAACTCACAGTGTATTGTGCGCAAGGATCTGTTTTGTATAGAATCCCTGCATCACTCCACCTTTGTGCTCAAGGCGGCAGAACATCCCACATCCAACATGTAGGGGTTTTTCACCTGAACCACGATCTGCTTCACTTGTCCTGTGGCAATGTGTCTTGGAAATTCCTTTCCTTTGCCAAATATCACATCATAGCCACTGTCTTCGAACACCGTGATGGGAACCAAATTCTTCTTTAGAGTTGGAACAAACATCACATACTTGATCCCGAGAGGGGAGCCAGAATCCCTCTAAAAAGTAATTGTACTGATACTGGCCATGCTATACCTCCCATCATCTCCCATATCGATGTGCATCTGGAGGTCCTTCTCCTCCAAGTTACTGAAGAAATATTTGTTTCCCGTCATATGAAATGAGGCACCACTATCAAGATATCAAATAATTCCCATCACTATGCTTGTCATGCATGCAATTATGGTAAAATCAAGCTCGAATTGTGAATCTATAGCTTCACTTTCTGCTCCTCCTGGTGTCTTCTTACTTGTGTGGGCAGTTCGTGGCATAGTGCCCAAATTCATGATAGTGAAATCACTTGATTTGGACAAGTATTTTTTATTTTCCCTATGACTGGAATCTCCTTTGGATTGGGATTTCTTCTCTTTCCATTTCTTTTCCTTTCCAGCCAAGGCATAGTTCTCCTCATCCTCAACCTTGGATGAAGTCTTGTCCATTTTTCTCCATCTTATTTATTCTTGCACTAGATCAGACAATAACTGCTCCCAACTTGGTAGTTTCTCTCTACAATTTATAGGATCTTGATAACTATTCCATCTCTTGGGAGGGCCCAAAAGAGCTAGATATACCAAAGCTTCTTCAGGGACAGTAACACCGACCCTGTTAAGTTCATCGCGATATTGTGTAAACTTGTTGAGGTATGACAAAATTGTTTCATTATTTTTCATATTAATACTTCAAAGCTTGTCCTGGAGTGATAGCTTCATGTGGTCACTATTTTTCTCAAACAAATCTCTCAATATTTTCCACATCACGAACAAAGTCTCTTTCTCATGGAGATTTGAGAAAATATGATCTCAAACTCCTTGCTTTGGCCACATCCTTCCTCCACTGAGAAAAATATTGGGAATCAGATGTTGGGGTTTTGCTACATTTGTCTTGAGGTACTCTAGCAACACATTTTCATCCAATACTACCTCCATGTGGATCTTCCATGCCACAAAAGTTGTGGTTCCTTTTGTTATCACATATAATTTTTTGTTAAAAATTATTTATATGGGCACTTTTTTTTTGGTGCTTAAGGTTTCTGTCTATCTCAGGATTTTATACAGGATTATTATTATGATGGTTTTAAAATATCCAATTATCTTCGACCTCCATCTCTCCTTCTGCCTCCATGTCATTACTTCGTTTCATGGTCAGTTAAAACTATGTTTTTCCCTATACATCATTATAATTTTAAATCTGGTTTACAAACCATTGATAACGAATTTTAAAAAAATGAAAGAGGTTTGTGTTGATAACATCATCATATATAAAAACCTCCCTCATTTGTCAAACAATTATTATGATTTGAGAGATTTGGAGAAATATTTGCAGGCATATTTACCCAAATTTTCCTGTTTTTGGTCAGTATTTTCAAATACGGTTTTCATGCAGGTGGAAATGAATTTTCCAAACATGAAAGAGATTTTTGTTTCTAACATTTGTATGTACAAAAAAATCTCTCCATTTTTACACAGACATTATGGTTTGGGAAATTTGTAATAATTTTTGAAGGCACATTTTCTAGAAATGTCCTGTTTAGTCATCTTTTTGAAGAGAAGATTGTGGCCCATCTGAGATGAATATTGAGAAACTGGAGGAATTTTATATTCAAAATATTCCAAAATGAAAAAACGAATTTCATGTTTTACATAGTATTACAGAATAAGAGATGCATTCACATATTCACAACCTATTTTTCTTCCTTTGCAAAGTCTTGTTTTAGACATCTTTTTGCAGAGAATATTGTGAACAACCAGAGCAGAATTTTGGGAAACTGATATAGGTTTATCTCAAAAGAATATTTATCTAAAATAACCTATTTCACTATTTACATAACTATATCAAATTGATATATTCAAAGGGATAATTGGACCCTATTTTTCAGAAATTTAAGAGGAAAAAGCTCAAAGAAATTTAGTGACTTGGAGGCCACCTCATCAAATAAGAGTTGCTATCAAATTCGAATTGCTCTTCTTTAACAATAAACAAATATAGTGCCAAGTAAATTCTTTAGTTTTGAATGTTGTATATTTTAGTTCTATTTTTGTAACACAATTAGAGATATTTGTAATAAATCTTGATATTTTTTCAATATATTTTAGTTTAGAAATTGTATAAATACTTCATCATTTGAAGTAATAGATGTTGGAACATTGGACATTGAACTAGTGTACTTTATTTTGACAAACTAATACAATGAATACAGAGAAAAGTTGCAGCTTAAATTTAGGGATTCATGTGGTGAGCTTGTATGGCTATGTTTCTCTTTTGTAAGTCACTCCATTGAATTCTTTCTCTTTCCATTACATATCTACTCCTTTTCACTCATCGTACTTATAGTTTTTAAGCAAGATTCATGATGAATACATGCCTTGTTTTGATGAGTTGATGATGTTGTATTTATTTTCTTCTCAAGGAAGGAATTCATAATTATATGCTTGTTCCTGATCTCTCTTTTCATCCTACCATAACCATACAACCTTAAGGGTCATTCAAGCTTGCCTGCCTTGCCCCTTCATTCACCTGTAATTTTTACTTTTGTAACTCTACCAGAGTTTCAAGCCTAGCTCTAAAGGTCCATTTTCATCCAGCACAAAAATCCAAATCAGCCCTAATCTGCATATCTAGTCTAAAATATCCATGATCTAGCCATATTGGTTGTGAATCTCATTGAGAGAGCCCTCTCAGCCTAGTAGGGCTAACTACTGGGTCAAAATGGTCTGTGGTTACCTTTGTTGGTCTCCTTCTTAGCTTTCAGAGATCTGTTGGAGTGCTAACACCTTCCAAATAATACTCGAGCCTAATTCCATTAAAAGCCATCTTCTTAGTCATAGAGAAAACTCGTAACACTGATCTTCAAATTCAAACCTCCTGCAATGATAACTTCAAATTCTCTTATCTACTGTGAATCTAGATATGATAGCATGTATAATTTTAATGTATATTCAAAACAACTCATGTAATGTAATAAAACATAAGACTCAAATCTATTTTACCAATCTTTGGAAGTAAATTTGCAATCAAGAAAAAAAATAATTAACATGCATCAAGATTCAACACACATACACAAAGATATATATAGGGGAAAACAACTACTCAAAACCCTTTACTACAGGTATTACATTAGTCAAAGAATCTGGCTAAATACAATATGCTCTAGTCAACCTGCACCTGTATCTTCTATCCTCTTCCTGACTTAATGACTTTTTCCAACACTTATGTAATTTTCAAGCACTCCAAGCTCATATTCTCTTTTGTTGTTTGATGAGGAATTAGCCCCTATTAATTAGGGAAATTTCTCATTGTGAATTGTATAATTCCTTTAGGTCCTTCTCTGACTGCATACATGACCTGTATGTTAGGATATTCTGACACATAGGAAATAGTTAAGTATAACTTGGTCAAGCATCAAGTTAGGTAAAGTGTTTTTATTTAGTATGTACTTTTGTAACTTATAATCTGACGGTCACAATATGTAGTGATCCGACGATTCATTCTCTCCTCGGTATTATCCACACTTGATCTATGGCTTAGCACCCGATTGGTCCATGATCTCTATTTAAAGAGCATGGAGGGTCATTTGTCCAGTGACCATTTATGAGATAAGCTTATGTACATTTTCTTTCTTTACATTAATAAATTGCCTAAAGTGGCCGCGTTGGCTCAAGTCGTGGACTGTTTCCCTCTTTGAGGGTTTTAACCATGTCAAATACTGATGTATTTATCTTTGATATGTTTGTGAGTGGTGACCTTTGGTGTTTTGATCTAATGAAATTACCCTATAAATTCCTACATGGTATCATAGCTGTTTGAGAGCCGCATTCATTGTTGATCCAAATTTGAAGCCGGTTTTGACTGCATGTGACTTTCATTGTTGTTTCTGACCACTTTCGAGTTGAGAGAACTATTATGTTGTGTTTGGAGCCTCTGTTCCAGTGATGAACCCCTTTTGTTTCATGAAAAAAGGTTTTCATGTTGCTTGAGGTATGTCATTTTAAATTTGGAGGTATAAAGAATTTTTAGCAGTTATATTTATTTATCCTTATATTTATTTTAGTTTATAATAATAATTATTATTATTACCAGATCTATACCCTCTTATCTGCGTATGCTCTTTTCTCTGCGCTCTGTGCGATCTGGAAAAGAAAAAATAGAAATACAATATTTTTCTCCTACGTATGATCTTTCCCCTTAACTTTGTGCGATCTCCGGAAATCATAAATAGCGAGAAAAATATTTAGTTTACAAGTGGACTAACCAGAAATCTAAAATCATGCCGCAAGGCTTGCATAGTTCTTTTGGTTTTTTTGTTGTTCATGTGGTTGTTTTTTGCAGGAAAAAGAACATGCACCTAAAAAAAAAAAAAAACCCTTCCTCCTTTCCAACAATTACTATCTCACTTGGTCTAAAGTTACTTTATGCGAATAGAGGCCTTGGGTTCAAGTCTTTTTTTCAAGTTACTTTTTCTAAAAATATTTTTGTCAAGTTACTTAAAAAAAAGGTTTTTTGTCAAGTTAATTTTTCTTTTAAATGCATGTAACTTATGTTTTGAAGTTACTTTATGTAATAGTGTTTCTCACCCATTATAAAAAGTGAGTCACTTACAATCTAAAGTCACTTCATCTTTTATCTTTAGCTTTAAAACAAATATGATCCAAGCATGAAACCCATACTTTAATAAGTCATTTAATAATAATATGAGTTTCATTTCTTTATTCTTTTGACAAGTAAAATAAGTATTGACTCAAGTATAATTTATGAAGATCGAACCTAGTTACAGTCTTCAAAAATCCCTCTTAACTAGGGAGGTATTCATAACTCAATAGTAAAAGGTATATTTCAAGTATGTGAACTATGAATAATCTTTAGACACTTAAATGACATGGACTAGATTCTTGACCAGGGAACTCTATCTATTGGTTATTCCATAGTTTAGGCATCACAATGCCATGGAATAGATTCCTGACTAAGGAAATCTATCCAAGTGGGACTAAGATGAAATAAATATTTCAACCTCTATAGGTACCATCAAGCTTACTTAGTAACCATAAAGCCAGGGAACTAGGTGCACATCCACTCGATGCCACCCTCGCAACCAAACATCAACACAAAGTGTCAGCCCGATGTCTTTATAGGAAATGATTCACTCACAAAGCCTCATCACATCTTGATCTAGTAGATCAAGGAAAACTAATCTCTCCCAATCAAATTGATTGGTAACCAACATTCTATCAAAACCTTTGAGAGATTCACTTGTACAAATACAAACCCCAATAATCAATAATCTCAAATATATAATCAAAACAAACTTCGGGGTTTCGATGTTTCCCTTCAACTAATTCTGGTAGGACTAGCAACAGAATATTTCAGGATAATATTCTACTTCCTACTTTACATGTGGAAACCTATCTTTCATAGTATATTCTCCAACCATGACTATTTATTACTTATGGTATTCCCTAAGACTTATGACTGTTAGTCTTGGTCTAGTGCATGACTCATGAAGTACAGAAAAATGACCATTTCTTCTTTTATCCAGGCTCCCTCTTAATCTAGGGAGATCAAATTTTATTTAGGTTCCCTCTTAATGTAGGGAGACTTAATTTCTTCTTTAGGTGTTGGAGAATATTTTTTGTCTTCCATCCTTTTCATCATACTTATTAGCTTCTCATCTTCATGATGTACATGCACAACTTTAGATAGAAAGTACAACCAAAACTATAGAAGCATAAATTTAGCCATATTAGAATTACAAAAGCATTTTCAACTTTATACATATCATATACCCATACAAGAGATATAAACTCTTCAAAGGTATAATATACCTTTATCATAAACCCTAGATTACTTCATAATGTCTTTCACTCTATATAGGGTTTCAATGTTTCTTTCAAAGGTATAATATACCTTGCTACAACATTTAGTGAACCATAGAACCAACATAGATCTTCAAGATATCTAACAAAATTTAGAATTCATATGTTATACCTTCCACTAGGGATTCATACAAATCCTAGATTTAATAAAAAAGTCATTAAATATTAATCATAGCTCAGACATTGACATGATCATTTTTCACTAGAGTTAGTTGCATACCCTAGATTTCAAATCAATTATGAAAATGTATCATGGAGAGCTTCTACTAGGGTTTAATGTACATCCTAGAATTCAATAAACACATCATAAGTAACTTCCACTAGGATTCGATGTAAACCCTATATTTTCCATCTATAAATTCTCAACACACATTATATAGATTCAAATCAACATACATACTAAAGAATTTAATCATTACTAGGATTTATTTATAGACCCTAGACTTTTCAATCATCATCCTAGATCTTTCAAACTTTGACTAAGGTTCGTTTCCAAACCCTAGATTCTTAGGACCATTGGAAAATAGATCAACACACATATCTTGGAGATTACTATTATAAGAATATGTTAGTCAACACTAATACATCTAGGAATATATATATTGTCCTATACTAGGCTAGGGATTCAATCAAGAGAACACATACCTAGGGTTTCATTCTAGGACTTTCCATAAAAAATATTTTACTTGTAGACCTAACCAAAATCTAGGGTTTCGGTTCATTGTCAAAGTAAACCATTATTATATCAGACTTCATAAGTTCGAGATTTAGAACAACATAATTTCAACTCTAGCAAGTTTAGAGTTTCTATGATCACATCAAAATCCCAAACACGACATTATCAATACATTAATCAGAATAAAAATTTCTTCATAAATATACATAAATAGGTTTAGGGTTTCACATATCATCAACATACCCTTAGGTTATGGTTTTCTAGAGAACCTCCTTAAGTTTATATTTATATAAGAAATAAGAGGTGTGTAAGGTGGGTAGATTTATCAGGTGATGAATCATCCCAAACAATAATCCTTTTAGGATTCAATATGTCTAGAAATAACAAAAATTAGTAACATAGAAATGGATATTTCAAAGAGAGTATAAATACTACATATTTTCAATACATAAATTTGATTCTTTGATAAATTTTTTGACTTGTGTGGCCTCCTTATTTCATCCTTGAAGCCTTCTCCATGATTCTTGAATATTCAACAAATTGATTCCTAGACAAGGAATAGAGGTAGACAAGTGATTAATATTTAGTATAATCAAAATAATAAATAAGTACATGAAGACAAGTAGAGGGAATGATATAATTTTCTTGAGGAGTTGTTGTGGGCTCCCTCCCAAGCTTTGAGGGAAAAAATATAACTTATAAAACAAAGAAATACATATCCAAGAAAATGTTAAGCCTACACTACATAAAAATTACAAATAAAATATATGAAGGAAGGGGCTTAGTAGTGCAATTCCCTTAGATCTTCTTTGGGAGTTGATTTCTTGGGGGATGATGTTTCTTCAGCCATGTTTGCATGATCTATATCTCTTTTCTTTCTCCTAGGATTGTGAGGGAAATCACTCCTGTAGTGTCCCATTTTGTGACAATGATAACACTCAATCTTTGACATATATACCTTTTTATTTGGTGCCTTCTTCTTGAATATTCCTTTATGAGGAACATAAGAATTTGAAACTTATTCATTGTTGGTTTCCATGGAGACTCTTAATTCTTCATGACTGCATGTTGTCCATAGCTCCTCAAACAAGGGTGTTTCTTTCCAGCTATTGACAGATGAAGCAAAAGAACCCGATGTAGGTGGTAATATGAGAATGGCTGTAATCACCAATTATTTGTTTGGAACTATTTAATTAATGGAAAGAATCTCATCCCTTATCCTTTTTATCCTCACAAAGAAAGAGGAAACAATATCCTCCTTTGTCAACTTGGTAGTTCTTAGTTCATTCTTTAGGCTTGCCACTTTTCCAATGTTCTTGATGGTGAATAGTTTTGACAAAGCCTCATACATTTCTTGAGCATGCTCAATATTTTCAATGAAGGGGACACAATTTTCCCTTATGCCTTCAACCATAAAATCCATAGCTACTAATTCCAATTCTCTGTACTTTACTTTGTCGGCATCACTTGATTCTTCTATATTCCCTTGCATTTTTCCTTCGACTAAATATAATTCCTTGTTCTTTGCAAGGATGATGTCAACATTTTTCTTCCAAGATCTATAATTTGCATCTCCTTCAAGCTTGTTCTCTCCCTTGATAGTGTTATACATATTTCTTGAAGGCAGTGAAGACTTATTTCCTCTAGAGCAATTATGATGACTTCCTTGATCAAGTACTTGAGACTTAATTTTTCCTTATTCTTTCACCAAAGCTCTGATACCATGTTGGAGAGTCAGAAAGGAAAAATGATTCAATTTTCCTTGATTATTTATTTGTGATATTATTGAGTTATTATTATGTTCTTCTTATCTTTCTTCTTATAAGTTCATCAAGTAAATATCAAAGAAAATACACATAGATCAAGGACACCAGATGTAGGCCAACAACCATGGAAAAAATCCCCTCGAGGGGAAAACCCATTCATTAATTCTTCCTTCAATAGTGATTTTTGAGTCTCTAGACCTTAACTTGGAATTCCTCCCCACCAAGTCAGCCTTCCTTGTCATCCTTCCTAAATCTGGCAGCAATAATAGAAGTAGCAGCACTATGATGACCTGGAACTTTGACCTTGCTTCTTGAGACTTCGATATTGAGGTAGAGACTTTGATATAGCTTTAAAGACTCTGATTTAGGCCCAATACAACTTCTCCAAGTAGAACCATTGAACAAAAAAACTTCGACTTCGTCGTCTCTTGGAAGCAGCACCTTGGAAACATCTGATGCAACAAATGTTGCAGTACAACTTTTAGAAATTCGATATCCCAAACTATATCTCAAAATTTAGAGAGAGTTGTGAAAAATTTTTGACTTTCTTCAACTCTATAAGTGTGCCAAAAACCAAATCCAGAAAGTCCTTCTTCTTTATTTCACAATTTCTTCTTGTTGTAGCTACAAAATCAAATTTTTGTGTTGTAGTGAGATATCTCCATGTGAATTTTATCTTCTTGTATATATCGCCTTTTGATGGGTTCGACTTATTTGATTTGAGGACAACTTGATAAAATTAAGCTCAACTTGGTGTGGAGGCTTCATAAATCATATTTTACTCAATACTTGACCTATTTGCATGATTCAAAATCCCAATATGGATTAATTTAAATCTCCAATAATCCTATAGACTTAGAATAAAACCTAGAAGTCCACAATAGGGACTTTGACCTAAAATGAATATGACCCAAGCATGAACCCATGCTTTAGTAATTAATTTAATAATAATATTAAATTCATTTATTTATTCTTTTGAAAAGTACTATAAGTATTGACTTAAGTACAATTTATGAAGACCGAACCTGCTTACATTCTTCAACAATAAAGTAATTTTTGTTGCAAATTTTACAAGCATAACATTGGATGCAGGGAGATCAGAAGTATAAACTTTGATTTGAATGTTAGTTGCAAGCTGAAATCCTTCATGGATATTATTAAGAACTTTGAGAAAACTTTGATTGGAATATTTGATTTTTTCTTTACAATTCATCTCCCGTTTGGATAGTTCAACTAACAAATTTGCTAGTGATTTATCCTCTTCAAAATTCTTTATAAAAATTTATTCAAAAGTATACCAATTATGGATAGAGTTATCTACTGATGGTATGCCTTACTAGAAGAAGAACAATGAATGCTTCTCCAACTCTGACGGAAAATTAGAAAATTGGCAAAACCGACTATAAGAAATCTCTACACTGCGCTGCCTACAAATTACCAGGGACTTCCTGTATATATCTTCCGAGGTACGAGAATTACCCTTCTTTGATGGATTTGGTAGTATAAAGGAATTTCTGCGAACCTTCGAAGTTGAGGTTCCCAAAGAACGAAGGCTATGGGATCTTAACCTAGCCATGCATGCAACGCCTGCGAAATGGTGGGACACACATAAGGGGGCATTCCAGGAATGGGAGGAATGTCAGGATATGATGATACTACGGTTTGAGCCTCCAACCAATGTGCGCTTCAAGATATTCCAGGGCCCAGGAAATCTGCGCGAACATTTGTTCGCTTGGATGGAGCAATGGTGTGATCGTACTACAGAAGAATGGGTTCACTTGTTTATTCATGCCTTGGGACCAATTCCCACTATATGGTACCTCGATGCGGAGCTACCTCAGTGCACCCGCCAGTGGAAAACCTTAAAAGATGAATTCTTGGGGACATTTGGGTTAACGAGAGGATTGGGGGTACTTGAGGAAGCTCTGTAGACTAGTGATACATTTATGAGTGATGAATCCAGCCCTGATGCAGTTAGAGAAGGACCCATATGGGACACAAAGATGCAGGATAATGTTGAGTCCCACAAGGCCACCATGGAAAATTGCAACGCAGATTCGTGCAAGGTCTCGATCATAGAATCGAGGGGGGAACACATAGTTGCAGGACCTCCAATACATAAGATGGATGGTGCGAAACCATGAAGCGCTAACATAAATATGGTAGTACAACTCAAGCTGGCAACAATTGGGAACTGATGGGATGATGGGACAGTAGGAAAGATTGCGAAACTGCTCATGGAGTATCAAAATGTATGTCCAGCCAAATTTTTAGGGCCTAAGGAGATCACGGAGGATTTGGGCGGTATGCATGTCACTCTCAATTCAGATGTGCAGCCGGTGAGAAAGCGGCCTTATCATACACAGAAGGTTAGGGAGGATATCGAAATTATGCTCATCAAACCAGTCACACGGGCGAACTGGGTAAGGCCTACGACTACGAAGCTGTTGCGCTCGATCATGGGACATATGGGCTACTACAGAAAATTCAATCAGGAATACACACTGATTGCTACACCTTTGAAAACGCTGCTTAAGCAAGATATTTCACTCAATTGGGATGAGGCATGCCAAAATAGCTTTCAGCTACTCAGGAAAAAGATGGTCTTTGTACCTATTATCACTTCCACCGATTGGGTGATGATATTTCATAAGGATACTTTAGGAATTTCCCTGGACGTGGCCCATATGCAGTTTGGCACCAAAAACAGTAATCACCCAATCGCATGTGCTAGTCGAGAAATCTCAGGTGCAGAGCGTGATTATGCCACCACGTAGAGGGAAGGGTTGGCCTTGAAGTATCAGCACAATATGTGAAGAAGTCATTGTAAGATGATTACAGATTATTCGGTTTTAGAGCACCTAGGGAATAAGCTTGTGTTGGGAGGAACAGTCTGCAGGTGGCTACTGTTTCAAGCATACGGTGTTGAAATCATCGTCAAGCTAGGAAATTTGAGTACGAAGCAGGAGCACTTGTCCCAAATTGTGATGGGCGATGGGCCCACTAGTTGGAAGAAAGGATTTCCTGATATGCAGGTATTCACCAATAAGGTCGTGGAGGTGCGCTTCAATGAGATCTCTTCATTCTTGACCACAGGCATGGCACCTGCTGAATCTTCGGTATGATAAAAGAAGGAGTTGGTTCATCGAGCGGCGGAATTTACCCTTATCATAGCTCAGGAAGTACCGCACAGAGATGGCTCAGAGTGAGCAAACCACGCTCTCTTGGTAGAAGCCCACATAGGCATAACGGGAGGTCACCACGCAGGAAAGAAGACGATAGAAGAGATCTTGAAGGCTAGGCTATGGCACCATAGAATTTAAGTTGGAAGGAATCACATCAGAATGATGTAGGCGTGCTGGGAACGCAGGCGGTTTTCTCAAAACGCAGGGGTGTGCTGGGATTTCAGGGGTTTGCTAAGCGCACCCCGGATGCGAAAACTAGCCATTGAAACAGTTAAATTGCATAAAAAGAAAAAATTATCATGGGATGGGGTGGGCGACTGACATTTATTGCAGCGATTTTGGGAGATTTTTTACCGTTTAGTTGATGGTAAGTCCCGTGCGAAGTCTACCCTACCGTTGGGCGATCACCAAGGCTATAACGCAGGTGAGCTAGATCAGACACGGGTTCCGTATTGCTTGAATAGCTTGTACTTAGCCTGGTTGTCCTGGACGAAGTTGTGCTGTAATAAATTCTGTGCCTATAGCATCTCCTTCATTTCTAAGCAACCTGCTCCCTCTAATAGTAGCAATCCTGAGTTTATATTTCGTGCCAGGATGACGGCCATGAACCCTGCTAAACTATCAGAGCCAATAACCTCAGTGAAACAAGACACCGAGGAAGTGGTGGAGGTTGAGTTCGAATTTGAAGAGGTCCTCTCCACACCCAACCCTACCACAATAAAAGGAAAAGAAAAAGCACAGGGCTTAGGCAAGCCTTCAAAACCTAAGAAATGGGCCGCAGGGAAGCCCCGTACTCTCCCACGGAATGTGAAATCTCCGAGGGCTAATCCAGAGGAGGCCCAGCCCGCCGAACCGATCAACTGGTTGCCCCCCTTCATTTGACCATGCAGGGCATCGACACACACACTAAAGAACCTCAATGGCTTGATCACCTACCTGCAGATGCCACTGACCCCTTGGGAGGTTCCCATCATAGGTGAAGCTTTTGGAAAGCTTCATGAAGTTAAGTTTGATGATCATGATTTGGCCAACTTTGAGGCCTTCCTGAGCTAACACCGAAGTTATACCTTGATATAGTTCATGGCACTGATGGAGTCAAAGTTGTCCCCCAACGCTGGGTACGTGGGCTGGTTGGGTTCGGGCTCCTAAATCTACTCAGGATGCCCCATTTTGGACATTACAATATCACGGACCGGCTCCCCATGAGCAGGCTGAACCCCCTAGAGTGCGTGGGTAAGAAATATGAGGGGGAGACTGCTGAGTATGTGTGCCAAAAGTATCATGTGGACCACAATACTCGTGGGTTTATCATCAAGACCATCAGTGATCGAGGTACGCAATTGGGCACCATGCTGTTAGCCTGTAAAATGATGAGGAAATGTTAGGTCACCTCCATTCCAACCTACGTAATTCGGTTGGCCGGCTAATGCGAGAAAGGAGTATGTTTCAACTGGGCACAATATTTGTGTGATGAGCTTCTCACTAATGTTCGCGAGTCCCAGGAACAAGTCTGCACCTTTTGTTACTCTTGGTTGTTGTTCCTTATAGCATTAGTTGCCTAGGAAGCTCCCGCAGAGTCAGTACTCCCTAAGATTACCTCGGATATGTGCGAAGGGGATCGTTATGCATACTTATGGGATTCCATGGATCCGCAACGGCTCGAGGAAAACTAGGTGTTCTAGGTCCTCTTTCAGAGTAGCGTGGCTACAGTTATTAACTCCTAACCATGGTTGTCCCCTGTCGTGTATGACAGATACAAGGGCATTGCCACATTTTAGGTTACTCTGCACAATGTTTAGATTAGAGTGCCCAAGGAGAAAGCCTGGACTTTGCTTCCTTATATGGTGATGGATGAAGAAATCGACAACGTCATTATGCTCTGGCCCCCTAATTGGAAAATCGGCTTCAAAACTGGTGCGAAAGGAATTGGAGGCACCAGCACATCCCAAGTCACCCCCCTGTCATCGTCCCAGATATCAGAGGTACGCCCAAGAGTACCAGGCAAGACACTGGTGTGGCCACCCAAAAGGATGCGTAACAGAAGAAGGATGTCGAGGTGGAGACCTAGACGGATTCACAAATCAGCTTGGGCACAGAAGGTTTGGCTGCAGGCGGAACTGCCTCCCCCCACAGCACAAAGAAAACAAGCAAGCCTGTCAGAACGCCTCGCAAAAAGCAGCGCTCTTAGCGAGTGGAACGAGACGAAATAATCACCTTGATTGATGAAGGCCTCGAAAAAATTGCTGATGCAGTCACTCTGGCCATGGAATACAAATGGGCCGCCGTAGAAGAGAAGTAGTGGGCTGTGGTCGACACAATTCAAGCTGAGTTGCGAGGGCTATAATTAAAGACATACACATTACAAATTAGTGTGACCCCGGTACGACTAACCCCTGCCGCCAGTAGCGCAGCACTAGTCACAGATGACAACCACCTCTGTTCTCTCCCTGGCATAGTTCTGGTGCTTAGTCCACTCGACTTGGGGCTCCAAGTCTAGGCCAGTACAAAAGTCCATCTGAACTTTGCTAGGCTCCCTCATGAGGCCCTGAAGGGTCTCCACACTGCTGTATTTTAGGAAATCCACCATCGAGACCAACAAGTGCACCAATAGCTCGGCGTAGCTAAATAAAAAATCAATGAAAAGACTGCTGAGGTGTGCCTTGCCACCACGAAGCACACAGAGCTTGAAGACATGATTCACCAACTATGTGCAGATGTTCCTGCAGAGATCCCGGCTACCACCACCCCTCAGGAAAATTAGAAAGACTAGTCGCAGCACTCAAGGCCTCCCAGGATGAAGTTCAGGTTGTCAAGACACGCATGGGGTAGCAGATCGCAAATCTGTAGGCTAAGTTACAGCCCGAAACACCTCCGGATGTTCGGGCCCAGCGAACTGTGTTGGTCATCTCGGCTACGAATTTCGTCACAGGGTAGATCGCGCAGGGAGCCAAAATACTGGAGATTTCCATGTAGCTATGGAATAAGGTCCAGCATGATCCAATCTTGCGAGAGATAAACCAAGACTTGCGCCAAAAAGAAGAAGAATTCGAGACAATCGAAGCCACCTTGCCCACTTTGGTGCCTGCTCAGCACTTGCAATGACTACGCACCAGCCAAGTGCTCCAAGCGGATATCGATGACCTTTGGAAAAAGAAGAATATCCTTGGGGACCGACTGAAGCTGTGGGTTGATACAACACTCAAAATTTCACAGGATGCTGATGTTGCTATCAAGCAGCTAAACCAAACTTTGGAAAGTGTCACCGCCGCGACTGAAGGACCGTTTTCAGAAAAGTTGGTCGAAATTGCATAGCATGGATTTGTCCAAAGTGAAGGCATGCTGCCTCCGTTAGCCAAGGCGATCAGATTATTGTAAGCATAGGTCAAAGCCCCATCGGCACAGTGAGGCGGGACGAGTCACAAGATTGTGTTGGGGGACTGTTGGAGGAGGGTCTCCCAAGGGCTATGAATTTTGTCCATTTTTGTATAATTTTTTATTTTTTAGTCTAATGAAGGGTTTTTGGGGTCGGTCAAAGCCCCTAATGCATTGTAAATGGGTCAAGGGTAGACCAAGAGTCCACAAACCACGGTTTGCAGACCATTGGATGCGTAGGCTAAATCACTATAAATAGATGAACCTTTTTTGAGTCATTGGTAGGAAGGAATAAAGATCGATGCGAAATTCGAATTGTTAGATCTGTGGTAGGGTTGTTTGGGTTAGGACTCCTACTCGCTATGTGCACGGAGATCCTTTGTCCTGCTGTGTGCAGACCGTGCTGGCTGTGTGTGCAGGTGGTAATTGGGAATGTAAGAGGATTTTGGGTAATGATATATGTGTACAGAAGTATTGTGGATATCTGATGTTATCTGAATATTTTCTGTTATGGTTGATGTGAACTTGAGTTATATGTTTATGCATATGTTAGTAGCTGTGAACTATCTGTGTTTATGGTACATGTATCTGTGATCTGTTAATTCGTTACGATTTTGCTGTTCTATGATTATAGCTGATAGTGTGCATGTGGATGCGAACCTGTTAATTAGATCTGATAAGCTGTCTTCTGGTTATTTATTGAGACTCCTACGAACAGCCTTGTGTTGTATATATCCAATAATTGCAGACTGGCTTGGCTTACCTACTCTCTCCCAGGGTGTGGAAACCTGGTTCCAAAACCCTCCCATACTGCTTCGGGTGAGACTTTGGCCTGCCAAACAGGTCACTATCGAAAGGGCCAGTAGTATAGGGGTTTGTTGGCAAACCTTAACCTCTAAACCTGGGTTAGGACCCCTCGAGCCAACAAGGCCCAAGTCTGTATTAGCTTTGTCTAATGCGAAAACGCACAATTAGAGCACCCCCTTATACTTTTCATACTAGAACACCGCCCTATATACCCGAAAGTACATGGATGAGATCAAATATAATTATGTACGTGATGTGAGGTATCACATTCGGAATGTATCATAGACAAGTTAGTGACATCTGCTATGTTTAATGACGCTGGAACATGTCTCTAGCCCAGACCTTCTAAATGTTATCGTTAATGTTCCAATGCTTTCTTAGGTAAATTGATGTAAATTTAATGTTGATCTTGTTTAAAAGTTTTTCTTTGAGGTTCACTGCATGATGTGATGGAAATTCCTAAAAATTCAAACTAAATGATAATCAAACTTTTCAATTTATCTTTTTCAATGAAAATCCTAGCTACTAAGGGAAAGAACAATCAATTTTTGAGCAAACAACAAAGAGAAAAAACTAAAATGCAGTTTTCCTAACTTGTTCATATGCAACACACACAATTCACTATATGCACATGCATGCTTTTCTTTTCAACTCCTTTAATGTGAATGCAAGAAAGGAAACTTTATGCATCAATCAATAAAACAAGTGTTTTCTTCTTTGAGAAACAAGGAATGAAACAACAATTTCTCTTTTAGGAAAAATGAAGAATGGAACTACAATTTTTCCTACAGGAAATGAGGAATGAAACAAAAATTTCATTTTCGAAAACAAATTGATCTAATGTAGAAATAAAATACTTTTAATTTGATTTTCCAATGATAAAGAAAAACACTAAAGAGACATTGAACAAATTTACTTTTCAAAGGAGGAAGAATCAGGAACGTTTACTGGTCTCTAAGAGGTATCAGACATCTGAGAATACAAAAAAAAATGGATGAGAATGATAGCAAATAAAAATTTAGATGGAATTTGGTTGGTTTAGGGGCCAACACAGTCTCTAAGGGGAGACCATGCGTTGCAGAGCACCCTTGAGCAAGAGACAATGCACTGCAATGCACTGTGTCTTGACCAACAACGTGTTGGCAGCAACAGGGATTGAAAAACGAAGCAAAACAACACACTTCTAATGAAATTATATCATTAAAATGTCTAATAACTGAAAGTAGATGCTACTGATGAGGATAAGAAGAGGAAAAAAACACCAGAAATGATGATTTTCCCCAGCGAAGTCGCCAAATTTTTATGCGGAATTGTGATCTATAGATAAACCAAATTCCCTAGGTGTGGTGCTAGTCACTTAGAACAACAGAGGAAAAAATTACTATCACTTTCTAAAAAAAACCAGATATATAGAATGATAAAGGAGCCTACTTGTCATTCAATCGCTTCTCCTTCTCCTTCTGTCGTCGTTGTCGTCGCTCTCAATCCAACCCAAAACACCAGATCAATTCTTGCAAACACAAACAGAGAACAAAAAAAAAAAATGCAATATATAAACATCTACTTATCTTACTCAATTAAATTGATTAGATATGAAATACATACATCATTCAAGAATACATTGCAGAAGAAATGGAGACATATCTATGGGAAAATGAACAAAAATATTTATTAAAGAGTAGAAGGGGGAGGTTTCAACTAATGGATCAATTTGTTGCCAATCAGATCCAAATTCATTCCAGCCTCATCACATCCAACATCATACCAGCAACATATCAATGCTTTCACTCTCTTGTCACATGAGAATCGAACAACATAACTTTACCAAAATTCTTCCTTCCCTAGCACTAGAATGAGTGCTCAATTTATAGGGAAAATGATGGTAGTTTCTCAATGAATGGATTTCTAATAATAGGAAAGAATTGTTCCCAAGTTCAAAGGTGTTAGATGGACACTTGGATTCAAATTTTGGCACATATGGACTCTTCTAGAAGGCACTGGCCATGTGGAGATTCCCGGAACAATGAGAATTCTGCTCCTAGGTGACCAACACACCCTTGAATGTTAGGAAGTGCATTGCAGTGCACCCTTGAATGGAGGATTTGGCACTGCAACGTAGTTAGTCCCTTTAGATGCTACGTTGGTGAGTAAATAAGTGATATAACATATACTAAAAACCTTGGAAATATCACAATAGAAGCCATGAATGAATTTTTATTCACTTAGGGAATATAGCAATTGAAATATAAGGGGATGATAGACCCTATTTCATTGGTCCTGGAGATGATGTCCAGTTTGACTAGGTCATGGGGGATGATTCCCAAATTGACCTATAACACTATCAGTTATGGAAAGGGATACCAACATCAATGAATCATTTCAAGGTGTTCAAAAGCCAATTCTATATCAAAATAAATGATAAAAGTCTTGGAAAATTTGATTCTTTTGAGGGTATATTTCTTGAGTATTTTGTCAAAAGAAAAGCCTACAAGTGCTTCATCAAGAGGACTAAAAGGCTTGAATACTTCATTGATATTGTTGTCAAGAACCATTACGAGAATTCAAGAAATCAGATGAAGAAGAAAGTTCAGTATCTAGATTATCAGATCAAGAAGAATCATAAGAAGGGGTTGAAATTCAAGAAATAGTTATAACAACACAAAGGCCCAAAAATACTTCTAGGTATATGCTGAAAAAATATCCAGAAAGGTAAATTATTTGTGATCATAGGCTCAGTGTTAAAACTAGAAGGAAATTCCTTGGTAGTAGAAGTTGTGGTAATCTTGCCTTGTTGTCAAAAATTGAACCCAAGTGTCTCAATTAGGAAAGTGAATTCAAGTTGTAGGTGAAGGAAATGAATGAAGAATTGTACCAAATTTAGAAAAATGATAGTTGGGAGTTTTTTTGAGAAAAATATTATAGGCACCAAATGCATCTTTTGACCCCTTAAACGATATTTTTTTGACCCCCTAAACAACATTTCTTTGATCCCCTAAACAATTTTTTTTGAGGTCCGCAATAGGCTCATAGTTGTAGGTAGGGGCCTACAGAAAATCCTGTAGTGCTTAGAAAATTCTCCCCAACAAGGTATCGTACATTCCGAACAGAGATAATATGACCAAGTTACAACCCCTAGAAGTTGGCTGCCCACCTAACCCCAACAGGGCCCACAAACTCTTGGCATTCCTTCTCCCGGGGTTAGGGTTTGTTTGTTTATGGTTTTCCCTTGTTGTTCAATAATAAAAGGCCCTTGAGCCTCATTGTAACACAGTTCATATGCATGTAGGGGCCACATCTCTTCTCGGAGATAAGCTACGATCACCCGAGCTAGTTTATTTCCATTATGTCTGTAATCATACTTCAGTTCATTGATATTAATGAAATGAAGTGTTATTTATGCTGCATCTTTGTATTTATGGTTATATCTCTATTTTGTTGCATTCATGTCTAAGTTCAAATCACTGGTGGAGGGTCACTTAAGTAGTGGGACTTTATTCAAACTTAATAATCATCTAGTTAACTGATCAATCAACCCAAAATAGCTAGTGCATGCAGAGAATTTAAGTTCCCTGGGCTTGGTGGAGATTCCAAGGCAGTGTAACATAAGTTGTATACTAGTCTTGAGTGTGTAGGTGTTGCATGCAATTAGATGATTAGCCTAAGGAATTGTACAATCCATTTTGGAGAAATTCCTAAATAACAAGGGCCTAATTTCTCAAGGAACAATGCAAGGAAATAGTATCTCAAGGAGAGGCATAAATTGACTAAATTTGGGTCAGAGATTCTCAATGAGAATAGAGATAGGTTATGCACTTGCAGGTTGTGCTCAGTTGAGAAAAGAAATTTTAATACATCTATATCCATGAGATTAAGGAAAGTATGCATTATGGTTTGTACTATATTTCTTTCCCGAAGAAAAATACTATTTACATGTGTGTGATTTCTTATTGCCTGTCTCAGATTTTTTGTTCTAAATTGTGAATTCATATCCACAAAGAAGTAGAGTAAGTTTGTGTCTTTTGATTTTGATTAAAACTTCATGATTAGTTGTAGATCTACATTATAATTTCTACAATATTCCTTAGGAGGCTAATTTTATACCTCAAAATTTCCCTAATGCTTATTTTTAGTCGAATTATTTATTGTTGTGGCTTTACTGTAGCATACTTTTACTTCGTTTCCAGTGATAATAATTGTTTTATGGTTAATTGTTATTTAAGTTTTATTTTCCCATCATAATTTACAAATTATAGACATGTTCTATTGCATCCTTGTTACAACCAATCAAAAATATCATTACACTAGAACATGTAACTCTTAGTAATTCACATGTTTCCTTTTCTTCCTACCCGATTAACATTTCTTGCAGTTGTCTATTCCCGCAATTTACTTTCTCGCAAGTGTGGTGTGCTATAGTAGTGGCCAATGAAAACATATAAATCTTGAATTGCGACAATTATTGCATTACTACAACTTACTGACACATAACATATTGCACTAACATAAATTGTGCATGAAAATTTGCAAGTTCAAAATGAACCTTGGATTGACAATTTAAATGAAAAAATCATCAATTTCTCATTAAGATAATTAAAAGTAATTGTAAGGCCCGTTGATTTACTAATTAATACTTCTTGAGAAGTGTCAATAATTGATTTATTTTTGAAGTGTCTAATTCCTATCCAACATATGTTTTTCCCAAATGGAAAACAATACCAAAATATCTTCTAGATACACAATTACTAATAAATATTTAAAGGGGTGCAACACATAATCTATCAGGGTGTAAAATTATATGACGTATTACAAAATCCAAACTTGGTAGCTTTCTAACCATCTCTTGATGAGGAGCATGCTTTAGGATTTGAAACATCTAGAAAAGAACTCAACCACTACATCATAATCTTGTTAATTACAATCTATAAAAGTTTCGAGGATTGACCTATCTTGAGAAGAATTTTTCTTTGGAGAATTTGTAGGAGGAGGAGGAGTTGCAATGAGAGTTGGTGAACCTTTTGTTTTGGTTTGGACTGCCAAAAATTCTTCCTCACTTTCATTTGCATGATCTCCAAATACATCCCAGGTAACATAGGCATCTAAAGTATATTTCTCTTCTTCCTCTTTAATATGTTCTTCTTCTTCATTTTCTTCCTCAATCTCTGTTGGTGAAAATTTCGACCACAGGAAGAACCATGGGTATTTTTTTTAACAAATGGACTAAGATATATTTGTAAGAAGTTTCTTCTCCCATTTTCATCTTCAAGTCAACCACTTCATTGGTTATGCTTTTGATAATATTCTTAAAACTTTCCATGTCCAATGCATATTTCTCCTTCTTTTTCTCCTTGAAAGTTCCCTTATTGGTAGGTGGAGAGGGATTCTTTTCTTCCATTGTAACTTTGCTGGAAATAATCATCATTTCTTTTTGAACATTTAAATCTTCCTAGATTGCACCTAATAAAGTAATTTTTGTTGCACATTTTACAAACATAACCATGGATGTAGGGAGATTAGAAGTACACAATTTGATTTGAATGTCAGATTCATGTTTAAATGCATCAGGGATATTATTAAGAACTTTGAGAAACCTTTGATTAAAATCTTTGACTTTTTCTTTACAGTTCATATTCGATTTGGATAGTTCAAATAATAAATATGCTATTGATTTATCCTCTCCAAACTTCTTTAGAAACGTGTCTTCAAAAGTATCCCAATTACGGATAGAGTTATCTAGTGATTCAATATGAGAAACTTGTGGAATTTTGGTTGTATCAGGGGTTGTAAGTGTCTTATCCATAGTTAAATTATTTTGTATCTTATCAATAGTTACACCAATTATCTATTAACAACGTTAGTGTCCCCATATGGGGATGAAATTTGATGCCCATGGTATTTATCTAAATTTTTAGAAAAAAATAATTATCATTCACATGCCACTCGCACATGAAAATACAAAAATTACCTATACATTTGAGAGGAACAACTTAGTGGCTGCATGTTCTTTCATGGTATTTTTGGAAGACATAAGCACATACAAATTATTTAAATGATCTACAACTACCAACAAGTAATCATGACTTCACCTAGACATAGGTGAACCTTCAAAAAATCTATACTAATATTCTCCCATGGTATATTGGATACAAGTTGTGGCATGTATAAGACATGTTTCCTATTTTGAAGTTTACAAGTACTATGAAGAACACAACATTAATACATTTGGAAACTTTCTCTTACGTTTTAGGCCAAATATCTATGTTAGTTTTCCATTATTTTTTCAACACCAAATTTTCATGGTATGCATGAAGATTTGTCTTTGCTAATCCATTGTATTATATTGTAATGCATAATGTGTCCAACTTGTAAATTAATCCATATTAAAAATGATAAGTTCATTCTCTTTCCTGTCAATGAATACTTTCTCCTTAAGTTCTAATATACACTTCCAAAATCGCCATGATCCACATGCCCTTCCCCAAAATACATTAGCATTCCCACCATTGAAATATTTTTCATTTGTGGGATTCAAAACATATCTACAACTTTATTTCCCATTCCTTTCTTATACATAATCATCATATGCAGTCATTATAGGAAGCCCATCAATTTGAAATGCATTGTGTAACACAACTTTGTATCACTTTGTAAACATTGTAGTGATTGGTGATCTATGTGAATAATAGTATGCTTACCTAATAGTTGATTCTTTCACTTCTTCGAAGCTTGCATTAGGAAATAAAGCTCCCGACCACAAGTGGGACACTTCAATGTGGGAGTGTTGATTAGCGGTTGTCATTGATGTCAACCCAAGCAGCACCAGGGGCTAACCCAATATTGCATGGAAATTTTGACCTACAAAATTAATATATTCTGGGTCAATAATGCTTTTGATGATTTCTACTTGTTGAGATGTTTCCGTTGATATATGGCATGCCATGTAATTCTTCACGGTTTGAGAGATATTCATGTTTGAAGTTTGTACCCCCAATTAGTGGGCTAAAACCCCATGAGGTTGGGGCATGGGTCATTGAAAAGTCATAATTAATATTTTTTAAGCTCCTTAAATCCATCCCAAGTTCACTTGTTGAATCCCTTCTCAACCTAAGCATTTATATAAATTGTCATCCTCATTTCCTCCTTAGGCAAGGGATTTCGCCATTTGAAACAAGTCATCGTGGAATTTTTGCTCTAACTTTTTTTATACGAAGGTTCAGAAGCTGAAATTTTTATGAGGTGAAGCCAAAATCCTGAGGAAGCTTCTGTAAAAATTTTAGATCAAGGTGCGCAATATTGTTGGAGATAAGATCTGTGGAAGTCAGGGTTTTGCAGGCTCCTGAAATTCATCTCAAAGAAGTGACCTTGGTAAATTTAGCATAACTCTCTCTCTGAGTATCGGATTCGAATTCCGTAAAAAGTGGCAAATAGTGCACAGTCTGTAATTTTCTCTCTACCAAAATTTAGTTCAAAATGAAGAAACAATGACACGTGGCATGCCTTACAAGTGCGCTCTTCTGAAACAGTCCATAATTAGGGCATTGTGAGATATTGGATATAACTCTCTCTTGAAGAATCCAAATTGGGTCAGATCTGTGGCATTGGAAAGAGGACTCAGAGGAATACTACAGGACTGAAAATCAGATATTGAGGATCTGAAATAATAGAGATACACTAGATTCAATATCAAGCTCCTAGAAGGCAAGAAAAAGCTAGATCATGTGTTGTCAAGGGTTGCAAAGGACCAGAATTTCTACAGCAGCAAAGAAAAACAAGGTGCAACAAAGGGTAGCATGACAAGAGCAACAACCAAGGTGCATAATAGCAACAATAAGTTCATCATATGATTTCTTCAAGTGGGCAGCACTGCATATAATCATTGTAAAGGTATCATTGTACTTAGTCATTGTAAATACATTATTGTACAAATTGTACTAGTATCTATCTACCAAGGGTTGAAGAGGTAGTGTTGGGAGTTCTAGGATCATCATTAGGTTGTTGTGTCAAAGTTGGGGTTATGGTCTAGTATATATTCTTCTTCTACATCATTCTATATCATTGTAAAGTGGACCATTTTCCCTGGTACGGGAGTCCATTCTTTTTTTATTCTTCTATAGGGTGGTAGGGTGGTGCTAGGGTGAGTTGTAGCTCATTGGATGTTGGGGCATCTGTTCAGTTGACTACTGAAGAATCTCGGGCATTGGAGCATCCATCTAGTGGGAGCTAGAGAAGAATGATTTTCTAGATTCTAGGAAGTTGGAGCTTTATTTTCAATTGGAGTTGAATATTAAAGAATTATTAGAAAATAATTAGGTGGTTTTTGTCCCGGAGTGGATTTCCACCTTAAAAACTATGTGCATTTGTGTTCCTCTTGTTTGATACTATAATTGTACAAACATTGATAATAACTGAAGATTAAGTAATGCTCTAATTGAAAGGAATACTGATTCACCCCCCCTCTCAGTATTTCCAACAATTGGTATTAGAGCTTGGTTCCTTCAATAGTAGTTTAAAAGCTGGAAGGATGTCATGGAGGATACCAAGAATGGTGTACCTCTATTTAATGAAAATAATTATGCACTTTGGAAAGGAAGAATGGAGGTCTATCTCTTGGCGCACGGTTACGAAGTATGGGACACTGTTCAAAATGGATTTACATCAACCGCGGATGAACAACGTAAGAATAATTTGGTAAATGATGCAAAAGTGTTACACAATAATTTGTCATCGTCCCTAAATCCCCCATCCCGCACATTGGAGGGCCTATTCCATGACCTGTGAGCAGTGACATGACATAAGACCACTCTCATGGCATCCCCCTTGACAAGGACAATCATTCCCCTGAAGACAATTTCCTATGAAAAGCCCTAAAAATAGACCTTTTGGCCTTGGCGCAACCAACGAGTTCAACCCTTGCGCCAATGGGGGAAATCCACCAAAGAAGGCGCGCCAACTGGCGCTCTGTCCCAGTGTATTAATCACTCCAGGCTTAATAAGGATTATTTTTTAAAAATAAATGGCGAAATTTTGATTCCAACCAACTCCTGAACGAGTCTCTAAAATGAGTTGGGAGGTTTGGCTTTGGATCTCCATGTAGGGGAAGTGGTTTTCCACCTATCATGGAAGATTCCTTGAGGATAGGGCCAATCCCACCATTGTAGGGATCCCAACTCCCCTTCCACCATCTATATAAGCTTGTCATTTTCCCTTTGCAAGCTAGCCTGAATGGAGTTGAATCAGTAGTAAGGAGATTATCGTCAGACAACCGAAGAGAGAGAGACTTGTCTCATTCCCAACGAGTTTTATCGAGACGTACTCCGCTGCCGGCCCGCCAAAGGAATATCCAGCGTCAGAGCTCAGGTTGTATCTTTATTTTTTCTAATTAATAATAAATGACTTCGATTATGGTTCCATTCGTATGTTCATGTTTTATGTTATGAATTGTATCTTCTCTGACTGATACATAGTTGCATGTATTAGGTTTTACGCTTGTGTGTTGTTGTTTCTTCGTGTATGTGCAGGTGTTCGAACATGCTAGGTGGGAAAATTGTGATCTGCCAAGGCAAGGGATGGAAGTGCCATCTTCTTTGCAAGCAACGACACCGTAGGACTTAAGGTAGGCCTCTTGTCGCATCTTGGTCTATTGTAACTAGGAACCTGCGTCTTAGCGTGATTCGATTGTTGCTAGACCTGATCTAGGGTAGTTGGGATCGCCTCCATCTGCAGAGGGGATCTACCTCTCCAACAAGCTGGCGACTCCACTGGGGAGACATTGATTGGAGTTTGTCTTGTCTTTTTGGTTGATTTTGGTCTTTTTTTGCTTGATCAGCTCTTTTGGTTCGCTTTTTCTAGTGTTAAACCTCTGTTTAGCCTCACCATCCCTGATCTGCTCCCTGTTTGCTCTTTTTTATTTTTTGCATTAGTAAACTTGACTGGCATGGTTTTTTCCCTGACAGTCACGCCATCTATTGCTTTTTTCCAGTTTAGCCCCCGTGCCAATCCTGTTCTGGCGCTAGTTGCAGCTTGACAGTCGTGCCAATCCTATATGGTGCTAGGGTTTGCTCCTTTCTAAGCTTTCTGAGCTTGATTTGTGGTTTTGGTGTCATTTTTTTGACTGCCTGAGTGTTCTGGAGCCTTGGTTGACTATGTGTGATCATCATCCTCCAGTTGTTTGCCCTCTACTATTGGTTTTACATTCTAGCCCTAGGGCATCTAGGTGCTATAGTGTGTTGAGCCTCCCATGGGAGTTTTTTGTCCTCGTTTGATCAATCAATTTCATTTTTTCTTCTCTGCATTCGTTTGGTGGTTTTCCATTGTTTTATTTCGTTATTTGAGTGACTGGTCTCTTTCTCATTCGAATTTCACTTTGTCTTGCTTTGGGCCTAGATTACATGGTTCATTTGAGTCTTTGGGATTCCTCTTTTATTTGAGGGATTTCTTCATCAATTTGAGGTTTGATTGTGTGTTTGGCATTGAGTGAACTTGCTTGTCTTTGCTCTTTTGCTATCACTTCTCAAATTTTTCTTTTCATTAGTTTTCATCTCGTTTAGTGCACTTTTCTCTTGAACATTGAAGATACAAAAAAAAAATCAAATCTCTTTTGCTTTTGATTAGTTAATGTAAATTGAGAACTTTTCTGTGTTATTAGTGATTTATAACTCTGAAAGAAAAGCTTTTAGTTTCCATTAGCCTGCATTAGAGACACTAGTTGTTGTTTTCTGATCATCTTGTTATTGTGTGAAAGCTATCAACCTTCCCGTAGTTAGCTATTCATCGAAAAAAGTGATACATTGTGGCATGTAGTGTGCATTTAGAGGAATTTGAGACATAACATTCGGTAGGGCGTGGAAATTGAAACATAATTGAAGATCAACACTAAAATTTATTCAATTTACCTTAAGGCAACATTGAAACATTAACGAAATATTTAGAGGTCTAGGTTAGTGACGTGTTCTGGCATCGTTAAACCTAGTAGCTGTCGTTCGCCTCTTGGCTTTAGATAGCGCTAGTACGGACTTGTGCTCCCCGTACCATCGCGTATATAAAGGGAGACCCCATTAGGTTGCTATCCTTTATCCGTAGGAAGCCAAGTCTGCCACCTTATACCTGTGATACACCGGACACAACATTTGGGGATATTGCCTGCACGTACGTCAAGTCCTTGGTTGATTTCTCTTTCATTTTGAAACCAAGGTGTATATTGCAGTTCACGGATATCTGGTACACCCTTTGCCTAGAGTTCCAGAGTGGTCATTTTGATCTTTTTTGACTCATTAAATTTGAAAGGATCATCAAGCACTTGTCCTTTCACGCTTGTTTCAAAATTGAAAGAGATAGAGTCACCTTTCATTTGTTTCTCGACTCTTAAAACATGAAACGGTGAAGTTTCTAAGTTTCAAAGTGGTAAAATAAATCACCTGCGATCACACACCCTTTTAGATTTTGCTTGTTGGCCATTTGATTGTGTGCCTTGGTCTTTAGACTGTGTGCTTTTGTTTGATCTCTTCCTCTTGTCATTACTGTCACAGTGGCGAAACCCTCAGTTTCGTCTACTGGTAGTCCTTACACAGACAATTCATTAGAGGCCTCTCAATCCTCTGCTGAACCTCAGCAGCCCATTGTCTCTGAGTTTCTTGATGGGGGACCAGTTCTATCTGAGCTTCCCTTTGGAGGACTAGTTGAGTTCAATTGGCCCTTATCCAACGCTTGGTTTGGATTTGGAGTAGGGGAATATTTCCCTCTTACATCAGGATCGCCCTTCTTAGCTACTGTTATTCCTCCTAGTCCTCACCGTCTTTTGGAAGATCTAGTGGCAGGCTCAAATATGGGCTCATCCAATCCTTCTCCTAATGAGGAAATCCCCACATCTGGTGAAGATTACCAGCTATTCCCAGAAGACAACCCTGAGCTTTCTATCATGTCTTCGCCTAGTCCTTCGCTTCCAACAGGGTATAGATATTTAAGTTAGATTATGACCGCTGTCTCCTCTATGGGAGTATCAACTCCATCTACGAGGCTGGTTATTCCTTCGTTAGAGATGTCCCAAAGGACACCCCTCATGTCATCTCCTCAGGTCAAATTAGTACCTGTTAGGCCTACTGTTTGTGTGGCCGCATCTACACCCGCTATTACTACTCAGTCCGTAAGGACCGCGTCACTTCTCGAAGACGTCTACATAGCATCTGCTATTCCGGAGAACATCTCTCCCGAGGAGTATCGGTTGTCGCTACAACAATAAAACTCCGAGGTTGGTCCATCCTCCCAAGATCCCAACCGTCCTTATTTTTTGCATTATGCATAGGATAGTACACCCGTCTACATTTTTCCATATCAGTATGATGAGCAGGGAAACCCTCTACGTTTTCCTGCTCTAGAGTATTATCAGTATGTTCAAGATTTTCTGTCTGCCCAGGCTGGGTAACCCTCCAATCCGCAGGGACAACCCTTCCAAGGCCAACCTTCGGGCCAACCTAGTTATCTTTATGACCCACAGGGACAACCCTTATAGGGCCAACCTTCGAGCCAGCAGGGGTTGTTATACAGTCTGCAAGGAAAGCCCTACAACCCTCAAGGTCAACCTATACAGCCTCACCCTATGGTCCAACTGGGGCAACCTCAAGGGCCCATAGGTCAACTGGGGTACTAGCTGGGGCCATTGTATGGTCCTGGGGGGAAACTCCAACCTTCTCAACCTATGGTGCAACCTCTGCAACCTAAGTTTCCTATTGGTCCGAATGTTGCACAGCCAGGGCCTTCTTATGGTCCTATTACAAGTCAAACTGGTTATTAGGTGCAACCTGGCCCTATCCCACCACTAAGCCAACCGGATCATTTGGGGCAGCCTGGTGTCCCTCATCAGCCAGGTCAACCTGTTCAAACAGGGCAACCTGTTCACCCGAGTCAACCTGTTCAACCAGGGCATCCCGTTCAGCCAGGTTAGCCTGTCCAACCAGGCCAACCTACACATCCTATCAACCCTGCTCAATAACCAATTTACTCTATGCCACAGCCCAACCCACCTGTGCGCCCAACTTATCAGGCTCAGTAGGGCACCACTTATCAATAGCCCGCTCAACCCCAAGGCGGTTATTATCTTCAAGGTCAATCTCGACCGGTTTACAACCCACCCCAAGGTTCTAATTATAACCTTCAATAACTAGGCTATACCTATACCCAGTAGTCAAACCCATATACTGCTCAAACGGGTTCGACATATAATCAGGGTCCATACTCCGGTTATCAATCCCCATACACTGGTTATCAGCAACCGTATCAGACCAACTATATGGCTTACACCCCCTATGGTCAGAACCCCTCGGGATAGAACGAATGGGGGCAAGGTTATGCTCAACCAGGGTGGAGTATAGGTACAGGTACTTATCGAGGGCCTCGTATGCCTTTCAATCCTTAGTTGCCATTCCTTGCTACGTTGGAATTGCCGGATGTTTCTAAATTGACCAATGATCTGATTCTTCCCAATCCTTATTGGCCTCCGGTTCCAACCAAGGTGCCCAGTGACTATCCTAAGTTTGAAGGTAAAGCTGGAGAGGACCCCCAAGCTCATGTAATGACCTACCATCTGTGGTGTTCGTCCAACTCTTGGGTGGATGATTCAATTCGTCTACGTCTCTTCCAGCGCACTCTTACCGGTGCTGCCGCTAAGTGGTATATAGAATTACCCTGTGACATCTTTCAAGACTTAAATACGTTAGCTATGGTTTTTCTGACACACTTTTAGTTACCGGTTCGTTACGAAGCCAGGACGCATCTCCTGACTTCTTTGAAGTAGGATAAAGCCACCCACATATCTGATCATATTCATGAGTGGCGACGTCGTCGTAGATTGATCAAGTTTGATATACATGATTAGCTGCTAACTCATTGGTTCACCACCTCCTTTGTTAACAAGATCACTCAAGATATTGCTATGGGGGCATGTGTGACCGAAGAACAAGCCATCACGCGTGCCCAGTACCTTGATCTGGTGTACTCTCAATCTGGCACACTTTATGATATTTTGACTGATGCTCTATGGCTAGGGACCTCTAAAGCACCACCTACCCCAGCGATGGATGGTGTTATTGGTTCCGTTTCTCAAAATTCTCGGAAATCCTCTAATGGGAAGCAGAAGTCCAATTATTCCAATAATTCTGCTCTTCTCGCCCCTCCAGATTCTGGTAAAACTGTGGAGGTCAATGTCGTTCAGGCTAATCCTATGGAAAAGGCTTCCAAAGGAAAGAAGAAGGGCAAAGGAAAATCTAAACCCAATTCCCCGAAACCAGAGTCTTCTAAACCTTGTGCTGACGACGGTTCCAAACGTAAACCAAAGTACCCTTGCCTTATCTGTGAAGCAGACCATTATACCAAAGATTGTCCCCAATAATATGAAGTTAGTCAACTTCTGAATGGCTTCGAAGGGACTCCGTCAATTCTCAAAGAATTGTTCCCGTCTCAGCAGACCCAGATGGTTGAGCAGCCTTCACCATCTGTACCATTTGGGTCCCAGGTCTTTATGATGAATGGTGCTGCACCTGTCTCAATTGCTACGCGTTCGAAGGATTATGATGGATCACGCTAGGTAGCTGGAAAGGAATTCGTGGATGGCCCACCTCCCCCACCTATCTCTGGACCTTTAGAAATTGAGAAGCCCAACGCTGAACCTATTGTGAGGCCACCTTCTAAAGGTGTTCTGCAAAAATCTTCCTACAACCCAAACGCCCGTGCCGCTCAACACTACAGTATTGTTGAGGATTTGGCACAGGTGCCTTCTGCAATGTCTGCATTGGAAGTGCTTCAAAGTTGCCCATCGCAATGGAAGCTTTGTTGTCCGCAATCAGTGGAATCAATCCCGCCGATTCTAATCTTCTCACCTTCGACCTAGAAAATTTTGTCCCCCGACTTCCACATCAAATCGCTCTTGTTATCCAAGTCGGGATCAACGGCCTCAACATCCACAGAGCCGTTTTCGACGAAGGTGCTTCCACCTATGTTATGTCATTCGCCTGCTGGAAGGCCATTGGCTCTCCAGCTCTTACATTGTCTCCCAATGCCCTAGAGGCATTTGATGGTCAGGAATCAAAACCCCTGGGTGTTCTTGAGAGTTTGTCGATCACGTTGCAGGGGAAGACAGTCAACATAGAAGTAGAAGTGGTTGATGCCAAGCTGAACTACAATCTTCTTCTTGGTCAGAGTTGGACTCATGCCATGCTATGCATTCCGTCCACCCTCTTTCAGATTCTGAAGTTCCCTCATGAGGGAAAAATCATCACTGTGGATCAGTTATCTTTCTTCACCTCATCCTTTGAGAACAACGTTCCTTACGTGGATCAGATACCCAATCCCCCCGACAGTGTAGGACCCGGTCTTTTCAAGGACCCTGTCCTCATGGGTATCTTTCCCGCGCCAGCACTGCACATCGTTCAAGTTAACATGATATCTAGGTCAGATGATCCTTGGATCATCCCTTCGCGTGAATAGGTGACCTCTTTCGGAGAATCAATGCCGTTAACTCAGTTGATATTAATAATTGCGAAATCTTCGCTGAATCTGATCCTCCTCCTCCTGAACATGCTCCTTCGAGCATGGCTCTGGATATATATTCTCAATCCCCTTGGCTCGACGATGCAGATTCGCCTAACCCTTTAAGAGAAGTCTTCCCTTCTGATGAAGCTATTGTTGAAACAATGTCTCTTGAAGATCTGTCGTGGAGTGATGGACATCATCGTTCCTCGTTCATGCCCGAACTGGGGGCAATGTCTGATTGTCTCGAGCATGACGTGTCTGGTTATCCCCCTCCTAAGCCTCCTCCTTTGAGCTCGTTGGAGCATGGTTCATCTGCTTGTGTCAAGCTCCTTAAACCATGAAACAAGGTCATCTGAGGATAGTTCTTTTAATGTGTCAACCTCGTTAAAACAATGAAACACGTTCTCGTTCAATTCGAGTCTTTGATAAGATCTCATAAAATCCCAGTCTAGTCTTTCTCTTGATATTGTAACTTGAACCTTCACTCCATCTGCCTTTCATATGGATTAAAGCTTGTGGGGCATGTACCTCGAATTGAGTCACCATGCTGGGGGCATGCTTAAATATTTCAAGCATAGTTTGTTTCTGTTTCGAGCTTGTGTAAAAATGAAACCGGTTTCAAGCATAGTTTATCTTTGTTTCAAGCTTGTGTAAAAATGAAACCAAATTCAAGTAGAGTTTTTTGATTTCAAGCTTGTGTAAAAATGAAACCAAATTCAAGCAGAGTTTTTTGATTTCAAGCTTGTGTAAAAATGAAACCATTCCCATTTTACCTCTTGTGATTTCCATTTTATCAGCCTCTTTGTGCCATATGAGCCTTGGTTTTCTCATTCCATCGTCCCCATCTGCTCGGCTGATCATACACCTTCACTTGATTATTTTACCCATTCCTGAGGAACCGCTTTGATGAGTGGTCTTGTTAGCCAACCTCTCAAACTTTACTTGTTATGAACAGTTCCACTATCACTGGAACCAGTTGCTACCCTTTATACCACTCGTTCATCCAGGAGGAGTCATCTTTTAGCTCTTTTCTGACTCTATAAACATGAAAAGATTTCCAAGTCGCTTGTCGTTTTGATCTTGTTAAAGTGGCTGCGAAACGAAATCTACCCAGTATACGTTTACCCCTTTTTCGGGCTAGGATAGATTATTTACGAAAAAGTAATACCCTAGCCTATTGTGACTAGGAGGCCTTCTTAGACACAGTTTTCTACCTTTTCGGATCTGAGGAACTATTTACGAAAAGGGACTATTGGAGTTTACTTTTCCGTTGTCTTTTCAAACTCTCTAAACATGAAAAGACATCGAGTTCTTCCTTTGTCAGACTTGTTAAACCCTGATGACATCAGATTCAGTCGTAATGATGATATTCGAGTTAATCCTTCCTAGGGCTCGTTAAATGTACTAGGATGGATTCGTTCGAAGGACGAACTTATATCACAAGCATATGCTATCCCCTTCAAGCTTGTTTTCAAAAATAATTGGGGTACTTGCCAGAAATGGTGGGGAAAAATGGAACCAGTGTTGTTGTCGTGTCGGTAGTATGTCGCTCTTGAACATGGCACTTGTCTGCATTCGTGTGGGTTTGGGGACATGCCATCTCATTCTCTGCTTGCCTCCGTGGGTTTGGGTAATACCTTTTGACCTCTCATCTGCTCTTTGCCTCATCATCATGACCTCTGATCTTTTGATGTCAAATATTGCCAAATCCACTGTCGTGCTGCCAATATGTTCAAGAGAAGTTGACCTCTGCAGTTTCAACCTTCCTCTGATTCTCATCTGATCCTGATTCATAAAAATTACATTCCTCTGTCTCGCGTCGATGATGTGGGAAACATTATGGCCCACCTTCGATCAAGGTTACTTCCTGTCGACTTCAGCTCATTATCTAGGAAGCTGATCTAGAGACTCCCTTCCAGTACCTTGGAGCCTGCATGCTTTAATGGCAGGTTCTTCTCATTCGACACAAGGTTTTTGTCATTGACATTCGATCGGATGATTTTGCGGGTGTTCGATGCCAACTCACTGTTCACATTCTGTGGATTGTACCTACAGTACCTTGAGGGCCATTGTCATTATTGGTGGTTCCTCTCGCGTCTGTTAACAACTTTCATCATTGGCTGGTAATTAGACGCTGTTCTTGCATGCTCGACTTTAGCTCACTTATTCACATGCCAGAACTTGTACTCTGTTCGGGTCGAGATGGAGCGCAAGACCCTGGATTTTGTCTGTTAGAATCCAGGCTGCGTATTTTGTGGATTATTATGATTGGTTACATGACTCATTGATTGGATGGAAATCCCCCATCCCGCACATTGGAGGGCCTATTCTGTGACCTGTGAGCAGTGATATGACCTGAGACCACTTTCATGGCATCCCCCTTGACAAGGACAATCATTCCCCTGAAGACAATTTCCTGTGAAAATCCATAAAAATAGACCTTTTGGCCTTGGCGCAACCAGCCAGTTCAACCCTCGCGCCAATGGGGGAAATCCACCAAAGAGGGCGTGCCAACTGGTGCTCTGTCCCAGCGTATTACTCACACCAGGCTCAATAAGGATTGTTTTTAAAAAATAAATGGCGGAAGTTTGATTTCAACCAACCCCTAGATGAGTCTCTAAAATGAGTTGGGAGGTTTGGCTATGGATATCCATGTAGGGGAGGTGGTTTTCCACCTATCATGGAAGCTTCCTTGAGGATAGGGCTAATCCCACCATTGTAGGGATCCCAACTCCCCTTCCACCATCTATATAATCTTGTCATTTTCCCTTTGCAAGCTAGCCTGAATGGAGCTGAATCAGTAATAAGGAGATTATTGTTAGATAGCTGAAGAGAGAGAGACTTGTCCCATTCCCGACAAGCTTTATTGAGACGTACTCTGTTGTCGGCCCGCAAAAGGAAGATCCAATGTCAGAGCTCAGGTTGTATCTTTCTTTTTTTCTGATTAATAATAAATGACTTAGATTATGGTTCCATTCGTATGTTCATGTTTTATGTTATGGATTGTATCTTCTCTGACTGATACATAGTTGCATGTATTAGGTTTTACGCTTGTGTGTTGTTGTTTCTTCGTGTACATGCAGGTGTTCGAACGTGCTAGGTGGGAGAATTGTGATCTGCCAAAGCGAGGGATGGAGGGGCCATCTTCTCTGCAAGCAACAACAGCGTAGGACTTAAGGTAGGCCTCTTGTCGCATCTTGGTCTATTGTAACTAGGAACTTGCGTCTTAGCATGACTTGGTTGTTACTAGACCCGATCTGGGCTAGTAGGGATCGCCTCTGTCCGCAGAGGGGATTTACCTCTCCAACAAAAAGCAAAGAATATTATTATCAGTGGACTTATTGAATCTGCTTATCATAAGGTGTTGGGTTGTAAAACCACTAAAAATGTATGGGACAAGCTTGAGAATATATATGCAGGTGACTCAAATGTCAAAGAAGCAAAGATTCAAATCTATAGAGAAAAATTTGAGCAACTCAGAATGAAAGAAGATTGCAACATTGCTGCATACTTCCAATATGTTGATGAAATAACCAATACTCTAGAAGGATTGGGAGATCTAGTTGATGAGAAGACAATTATACAGAAGATTCTTAGAACATTACCAGGGAGATTCAACCCAAAGGTATTGGTCTTAGAATACAGTGAAAATTTGGACAAACTCAACAAGGAAGAATTACATGGAGTTCTCATAGCATATGAAATGAGACTTGATGAATAAAAGGGTACTTCAAATCTAGAAACTGCGTTCGTTGCATCTAAGAAAACCAATAAGGACAAACAACCTTCAATTGAAATGACATGCACTTGCAAGTGTGAAGAAAAGGGAGATGATGGAGATGGTCTTTTAGATGAAGAATATGCTTACTTTACGAGAAAAATAAAACCTGGTAAGGGAAAATTCAAAGGTAAACTTCCATTGATATGTTTCGGTTGTGGTGAGGTTGGGCATTTTGTAGCAAAATTTCCGAACAAAAGTGATGGCAACTCAAAAGGAAAGAAAGGCTTTAAGAAATTCAACAAGCAAGGCAAAATGAAAGGATCCAAAAGGAACTTTCTCTCTAAAAAAGATAGCTCATCATCCGATGAAGAAAGTGACAGCAAAGAAGAAGCCAATGAGAAAGTATTGTTTATGGCCAAGCACAATAAACAAGAAGTATCAAACAATGAAGAAGAAGGGTTGACCATATAAGAATTTTATGAGGAGGCAATCAAGCTTATAAAAGAGCTCAATGCTGAGAAGATCAATTCCAATACTCTTGAAGAACAAGTTCAAGTTCTCAAAATTGAGGTTGAATAACACAAATGTATTGAGTCTATCAAATTGAAGAGCCAAGAAAGGGAAGCATTAGAAGCCGAAGTAGTCTCACTGCATAAGGAAGTGAAGAAGGGAAAAACTGTCCAAAACTATGCGAACAACTCAAGGGCATTGGAATAACTCATCAGAAATCAACGATCTTACAATGACAGAACTGGCCTCGGTTACAAAGAAGAAGAAGTAGGACCTTCTACAAAAAAATACAATGAACCTATGAGATCTGACATACATGAAGACTTCATTGGACAAGATTTGCAAGCACATCCTTGGAAGACGATTCCTCGACGAATATTTTCATCTAGGTACCAACATATTTTTCATGGCTATTGTTATTCATGTGGAAAATTTGGTCATAAAGCTATAGAATATCGCACGTACCCTAGGAACCAATACAATTCCAAGAGATTCTTCAAATATGAACCTCCCAGGGCTCAAAGAAACATAAATAAATTTGAACATTTAAGAAATAATATGGAATGTTACAAATGTCAGAACATTGGACACATAGCCACAGACTGCAGACTTGAAAATCCTCCAGAAGAATCTTCGAAGCCACAAAATGAACGAACATGGAAGAAGAAGAAGACTGATAATTGTGCTCTCGCTCTCAAGGCTCAAAAAAATAAATATGTGTGGTATGTTGACAGCGGTTGCTCAATGCATATGACTGGAGATAGAAATAAATTTGTATCTCTGAAAGAGAAGAAGGATGGAACCATATATTTGGAAATGATGGATCTTCAAATTTTATAGGATCAGGTACCGTCACTCTCGGAAGCAAAGATGTTATAGCCAAGAATGTTCTATTGGTCGAAAAAATGAATCAAAATCTGCTCAGTGTTGGACAAATGTGTGATTAAGGACACACAATGCTATTCAACTCCACAAAATGTGAAATCAGGAAAGGAAGGTATGGTAAAATTGTGGCTACAGCAAGTCGAGCTCCAAATGACATATATGTTCTGGATGAAGCAACTAAAGCATGTCTACTAGCTAAAGAAGATGAAAGCTGGTTATGGCACAAATGAATGGGTCACATAAACTTTGACAATCTTGTCAGGATAAGAAAAAAGGAAGCAGTATGAGAAATGCCAAAAATCTCAAACCCTTCCAACACACTATGTGAGGCATGTCGGCATGGCAAGCAGACAAAAGTCCAATTTAAAACAAGAGAAAAATTTGCATCATATCCATTGGAATTGATACATACTGATCTATGTGGTCCTATGAGAACAAAAGGCTTAGATGGAGAATTATATTTCATGTTAATGATAGATGACTATACCAGGATGATAGCTGTCAGTTTCCTAAAGAAAAAATATGAAGCATTTGAGTGCTTTAAGATCTACAAGGAGTTAGTTGAAAATGAAATTGATTTGAAAATAAAGTGTTTAAGATCAGATAATGGTGGAGAGTTCACTTCCAAATTATTTCAGCAATACTTTGATGAAAATGGAATAAAAAGACAATTTTCAACAGCACGAACACCTTAGAAAAATGGAGTTGCTGAAAGAAAGAATAGAACCGTACAGGAAATGGGTAGAACAATGTTGAAGGACTCAAAATTGGATGAAAAATTATGGGTTCAAGAAATTGATATGGCAGTCTTCATTATCAACCGAAGTCTTCTCAGAAATAATTGCAACAAGACTCCATATGAATTATGGAAAGGAAAACCAGCTAATGTAAAATATTTCAGAATCTTCGGAAGAAAATGTTATATCAAAAGAGAAGATCAAAATTTGGGTAAGTTTGAATCATGTGTTGATGAAGGTATCTTTGTTGGTTACTCATGCAAAAGAAAGGCCTATAAATGCTATAATCTAAGACGAAAATAGATAGTGGAGAGCATAAATGTTACATTTGACGAAGATGGTGTTCTAGCGAGTAATGATGAGGATCTAGAATATTTGAAACTTGAGACAGAGGCTGAAAAAGACAAAGATAAAATTGTAGAACAAGAAGCAACTATCAACGAGGAAGAAGTAAACAATGATCATCAAGATATACCAGAACAACAACAAGAAGCTCCTCCAAGGAGAACAAAAGAGTGGATTCAAAAGAACCATCCATCAAATCAAATCATTGGTGACATAAATGAAGGACGACAGCTTCGTTCATCAAAAAAAGCTCACGTTGCTTTTCTAGCAACCTTTGAGCCTAGTAGTTTTGAGGAAGCCAGCCAGAATGAACATTGGGTAGTAGCTATGAATGAAGAATTGGTTCAAATTGAGAATAATAACACCTGGGAATTAGTTCCACAACCAAAAGATAAAAATGTCATTGGGACTAAATAGGTGTTCAGGAACAAATTGAATGAAGATGGGTAGGTTACCAGAAATAAAGCAAGATTGGTTTGCAAAGGCTATGCACAAGTGGAAGGAATTGATTTTGACAAAACATTTGCACCAGTTGCCAGAATGGAAGCCATCCGAATGTTTCTTGCCTATGCATGTTCAAGAAAAATCAAAGTCTACCAAATGGATGTTAAGTCAGCATTTCTAAATGGAGAATTAGAAGAAGAAGTTTATATCGAACAACTTGAAGGTTTTCTACTATCACAAAAAGAAGACTATGTCTGCAAGTTAAAGAAGGCTCTATATGGTCTCAAGCAGGCTCCCAGAGCATGGTATGCTCGTCTTGAGGGATATCTAGGTCAACAATGGTTCAAGAAAGGTACTGTTCATAGAAATCTTTATGTACAAATAGATAAAGATAATTTAACAATCATTGAGGTATATGTGGATGATATAATATTTGGTAGCAATGATGATTGACTAAGTAAGAACTTTTCTACAAAGATGCAAAGTGAGTTTGAGATGTCTTTACTTGGTGAGCTGACATACTTCTTAGGGCTTCAAATATCTCAGCAAGAGAAAGGAATATCTATATGTCAAGCCAAGTACATCAAGGAAACGCTCAAGAAATTCAAATGAAATATTGCAAACCCATCCTTACTCCGATGGTAACTGGTTGCAAATTGAGCATAGACGACTCATCTAAGGATGTGGATCAGAGGTTGTACAAATCTATGATTGGTAGTCTTCTATATATAATAGCCTCTCGGCCAGATGTTATGCAAGCAGTTGGACAAGTAGCAAGATTCCAAGTAGCACCAAAAGAATCACATATTATTTCCATCAAAAGAATTCTTCGATATCTAAAGGGCACAAAAGAATATGGCTTGTTGTATCCCAAGGGTAAAAATCTCATTATTCAAGCCTTTACAGATGCAGATTGGGCAGGAAAAATTGATGATCGTAAGAGTACTAGTGGAGCAACATTCTATCTAGGTGGTTGTCTCGTATCAAGGTTGAGCAAAAAGAAAACTTCAATCTCGTTATCTACAGCGGAAGAAGAATACATTGCAGCAAAATCATGTTGTACTCAAGTCCTTTGGATGATAAAAAAAATTGCAAGATCTTCAAGTACATTTCAGTGAGCCTATTCCCATATTCTGTGAATACACTAGTGCCATCAGCATCTCCAAGAATCCTGTCATGCATTCAAAAAAAAAAACATTCTGATCAAATATCATTTTGTTAGAGAACAAGTCGTTGAAAAGAATATCAAACTTGAGTATGTTTGTACAAAAGAACAAATTGCTGAGATCTTCACTAAATCTTTACCTCGTGAAGCATTTGAATATCTTCATCAAAAGCTTGGGATTCTCCCAAGTTCTCATTAGATTACAGGTTTGTAGGACGGTTGTGTGTCAGGGGGAGTGGAAGTGTGTACAGGTCCACAGGATGGTTGTGTTTCAGGGGGAGTTACCCTTTGCCATTGATATCAAAGGGGAAGAGAATGTTGTAGGAAGAGGTGTCATGATAGCAGGGGGAGTACTTGTGTTGCCATCAATGACAAAGGGGGAGATTGTTGATTAGCGGTTTTCATTGATGTCAACCCAAGCAGCACCAGGGGCTAACCAAATATTGCATAGGAATTTTGACCTACCAAATTAATATATTCTAGGTCAATAATTATTTTGATGGTTTCTATTTGTCGAGATGTTTCTGTTGATATATGGAACACCATGTAATTCTTCATGGTTTGAGAGATATTCATGTTTGAAGTTTGTACCCCCAGTTAGTGGGCTAAAACTCCATGGGGTTGGGGTATGGATCATTGAAAAGTCATAATTAATATTTTTTAAGCTCTTAAAATCCCTCCCACGTTCACTTGTTGAAGCCCTTCTCAACCTAAGCATTTATATAAATTGTGATCCTCATTTCCTCCTTAGGCAAGGGATTTCGCCATCTGAAACAAGTCATTGTGGAATTTGCACTCTAAATTTTCTACGAAGGTTCAGAAGCTGAAATTTTTAGGAGGTGAAGCCAAAATCCTGAGGAAGTTCCTGTAAAAATTTCAGATGAAGGTGCACAATATTGTTGGAGATATGATCTGTGGAATTCAGGGTTTTTGCAGGATCCTGAAATTCATCTCAAAGAAGTGACCTTGGTAAATTCGTCATAACTCTCTCTCTAAGTATTGGATTGGAATTATGTAAAAAGTGGCAGATAGTCTACAATCTGTGATTTTTTCTCTACCAATTTAAGAGCCAAATGAAGAAACAGTGAAACGTGGCACGCCATATAAGTGTGTTCTGCTGAAACAATCCATAATTAGGGCATTGTGAGAAATTAGGTATAACTCTCTCTTGGAGAATTAAAATTGGGTCAGACATATGGCATTGGAAAGACGACTCAGAGGACTACTACAGTACCGAAAATAAAATATTGAGGATATGAAATAACAGAGATATACTAGATTCAATATCGGGCTCCTAGAAGGCAAGAAAAAGCTAGATCATGTGTTGTCAAGAGTTGCAAAGGACCAAAATTTCTACGGTAGCAAAGCAAAGAAAGGTGCAACAATGGGTAGTATGTAGCAAGAGCAAGCAACCAAGGCATAACAAATGGGGCAAGAAGTTCATCATATGAAGTCTTCAAGTGGGCAGCATCGCATATAGTCATTGTAAAGGTATCATTGTACTTAGTCATTGTAAATACATTATTGTACAAATTGTACTAGTGTCTATCTACCAAGGGTTGAAAAGGCAGTGTTTGGAGGTCTAGGTTCATCATTAGGTGGTTGTATTAAAGTTGGGGTTATGGTCTAGTATATATTCTTCTTCTACAGAATTCTATATCATTGTAAAGTGGACCATTTTCCCCAGTACGGGAGTCCATTCTTCTTTGATTCTTCTATAGGGTGGTAGGGTGGTGCTCAGGTGAGTTGTAGCTCATTGGGTGTTGGGGCATCCGTTCAGTTGACTACTGAAGAATCTCGGGCGTTGGAGCGTCCATCCAGTGGGAGCTAGAGAAGAATGCTTTTCTAGATTCTACGAAGTTGGAGCTTTATTTTCAATTGGAGTTGAATATTAAAGAATTGTTAGAAAAACATTAGGTGGTTTTTGTCCCGGAGTGGGTTTCCACCTTAAAAACTGTGTGCATTTGTGTTCCTCTTGTTTGCTGCTATCATTGTACAAACACTGATAATAATTGAAGATTCACTAATGCTCTAATTGAAAGGAATACTGATTCACCCCCCCCTCTCAGTATTTCCAACAGGGAGAACCTAGAATGGTAATGCATAAGTATTCCTATTTTTTGTAGTGGTGTAGTTAACATGACATGCCTATTCGCATCAATGTCAAAATCAAGTGCATGTTATAAATTGGTGCATTAGTGTTAGTTTGAAATTCACATTACATGTTGGTCGTTTTGAGCACTTGAGGTTAACTAATTTTTAATTTTTTTATTTGTTCTTCAAAAGAGCTCTAATGAGTGAAAAACCATCTTCTCTATGGAGTGGTGTTTGTCAATAGCTAAAAATGAAGCTATGAACTGCCAAAAATACTATGTTCCTCCTTTAACACTATATACCTCTATTATATTTGTAGGATTATGATCCGGATAGGATCATTATTTTTTTTATCACCCATCTTGATGCTTTAAGAGTGGAAAAAGTGGAGGAATCAACTCATAGGACCTTTATTTTACTCGGGGCCCAATTTGGAAAATCTGGCTAAAAAACATTTCGAGATAATTTTGAGACATTAAACAATATTTTTTGGGGGAATTTTTTTTTGCTTTAGTGCTAAACCATCTTGTCATTTTCTACACATATATAGGTTTCCAACCGTGGAAGAATCGACTCAATCAGAGTCTACATGAAAAATTTATGCCACTTAGAAGTTGACCTTCTTTTTTTCACCATAGTAATCAGAGAGGATGCCATGTGAGCTCCCATTATTCATGGGTCATATATTGTATCAAATCATGGTTAGTGAGTTTTTATTGAGCTTTGTTCTCTATTTTATGCATAATTTTAACTTTCATGCATACTCAATTAATAGTAATCAACATATCTAGAAATCTAAAGAGACATAAAACCCTAATAATGTAGATTTCATATTGTTAAATATATTTTTATCATATTTGTTGTGAAGAATTGTCTAGTGAAAAGCAATTTAAGGATTATAGTTGGTCACTTGTTGATGGTTTCTATCTCCATTGGATTAATCTTCAATTCTCCTCCAACATTCACTTCTTGGAAGTAAACTAAGGATTATTTACTAACTGATACTTCTTTAGAAGTGCTAATAATTTCTCCTCCACCATTCACTTATCCAAGGTAAAGTAAGGATTAGTTACTAATTGATACTTCTTTAGAAGTGCTCATAATTGATTTATTTTTGAAGTTCCCAATTCCTATTCCAATATATGGTTTTCGGGAGTGGAGAGCAATATTAAAACATCTTCCAAATACACTATTATCAATGAATCTATGAATGGATGCAGCACAAATCTATGGGGTATAAAATTATATGATGCATTACACAATCGAAAAGTTTATAGCTTTCTAACACTCTCCTATGAAGAACACCCCTTAGGGTTTTAAACATCTAGAAAAGAACTCAAGTGAGTACATATTGAATATTGTATTCTGAATGTCATACTCTTTCAAATCACACTTAGTGATAGCCACATTTAATGTCCTTAAAGTTTGTGAAGTACATTGCTCATTGCAACAAATGCAACCATTCATGAATCGTGAGCAATTCATACCTATCATTGGTCAATGCCTAAACGCGCAGTTTGGTTAAGATTTCTAAGAATCGCTGGTATGGAACGAGGTGTACCACCCATATTATATTTGAACGCCTCCTTCATTCTCCTGCTCATGTCTCCGAGTCTGTAGAACGCTCTCACGCTATAGCACCCGTGTAGATGATGGAATTTGAACCACGTTTTAAAGGTGAAGTCTCATCCGACTCTATAGAATGCTCTCAAGCCATAGCACCCGTGCAGATAATGGAATTTGAACGACGTTTTAAAGGTGGAGTCTCATCGTTACGGGCTGCTGGCATCCAGGTCTTCTCAGGGCGCAGGCGCCTAGGGTTCTGGTTACACAATTCAGCCCTAATTAACTCTTTAATTTGGGAGCCACATCCAACTGCCATCCGATGCCGATGAAGTTGGGTTACGTAATCTATGCTTTTAAATTTATATAATCAAATCATGACACATTGTTAAATGAGACAGACTCAGTGATGATTAGGAGATTGCATTTTGTCCTCATAATATGACATCAACATTGACTTAGACACCAACCATCATTAGAAAATATACACGGAAGTGACTTATACACGAACTATCAATAGAAAATATACACGAAAGTCAATATACCCTAAACATTTTGATTAAATATGATATGAAAATTGTCGATGGTAAACCACACGGTAGGGATGATATTGATTCAAATTGGATAATCTAATGTCATCGATGTCATGGGGCTCATATTCAATCAAAGAGGATAATGTCATCGATGTCATGGGACTCTACCAAAAAACATATGTGTTGCATGTCTGAATAAATGAGAGAAGGGACAAGCTCTGAACCCGTGTTTGAAAACGAGAATTTCCATTGGGGGGAGAGGTAAGCATTTGGTACTTTCCCATTTGGGGGATAAATCCCCCTTGTTCTAAATTTATAATTTATGAGATTGTGCATATGCTAGACTGTCTTTCTCAATATTCGAGGAGCAACCTAACTCCATTCTCTCAAACTTATTAGAACCTTATATGCGCTTCAAAGTTGTGAAGTTTACATATGAATATGCCATATTCACATAGCTGCACTAATATGCAATCTCAAACTTTGTGGCTTAAAAGGCACACGTGAAATTTTTTCTCTTCTCTTTTATTTGATTTAATCTGATCTAAAATGAGGTATATATGTAATTTAATATAAGATGAGGTATATATATATATAAGTATTTTGATTTTTAATTTTTAAATTTATGTGTTGATATTTTTTTAAAACATTTTCAATAATTTTTTTATTTTATTTTATTTTGGAGATCAATATTATAATGTGAATATGGATGTGAGGTTTGGGGTTGTAGTATCTCTAGAGATAACCTCAAAATTAAAAGCAATACACCCTATCTTATTCTCTTTATAGAAGTGGGTCTTTCCCTAATCAAGAGCCTAGCTATGACTAAGTTCCTGTTGTATCACTAGTACATTTGGGGGAAATTCCAACACTTGGTTCCGACGCTTTTGACCAAATGTCGGAAATTTCCCCAAATTTTTTCAATCCCGCCCGAAACCGTCGCTATACCAACGTTTAGAGAAAAGTGTCACAATACCGACACTTAGACAAAGTGTTTCAATTGCAACGTTTGGAGGAAGACGTCGCAATTGCGACACTATGCGCCAAAGCGTCGCTATTGCGACGGCTGCCTCCAAACGTCGCAAGTGCGACACAATGTCTAAGTGTCGCAATTGCGACGTTTGGAGGCATCCGTCACAATAACGACGCTTTGTCCGCCGTCGGTATAACGACACTTATATGCGTGTTACATAAAAATACGAAACTTATATGCACACTACATAAAAATGATTTTATTAAAAACTACATTAATGTCTGATATCACGCGCGCATTCGCCCTCCGCTCTTGCAGAACAACATTTGCCCTTAGCTCTTGCAGAACAACATTTGCCCTCAGCATTCGCCCTCAGCTCTTGCAGAACAACATTCGCCCGCAGCATTCACCCTCAGCTCTTGCAGAACAACATTCGCCCTCAACATTCGCCCTCAGCTCTTGGAGAACAGCATTCACCCTCCCAAATTTTTTCAATCCCGCCCGAAACCGTCGCTATACCAACGTTTAGAGAAAAGTGTCACAATACCGACACTTAGACAAAGTGTTTCAATTGCAACGTTTGGAGGAAGACGTCGCAATTGCGACACTATGCGCCAAAGCGTCGCTATTGCGACGGCTGCCTCCAAACGTCGCAAGTGCGACACAATGTCTAAGTGTCGCAATTGCGACGTTTGGAGGCATCCGTCACAATAACGACGCTTTGTCCGCCGTCGGTATAACGACACTTATATGCGTGTTACATAAAAATACGAAACTTATATGCACACTACATAAAAATGATTTTATTAAAAACTACATTAATGTCTGATATCACGCGCGCATTCGCCCTCCGCTCTTGCAGAACAACATTTGCCCTTAGCTCTTGCAGAACAACATTTGCCCTCAGCATTCGCCCTCAGCTCTTGCAGAACAACATTCGCCCGCAGCATTCACCCTCAGCTCTTGCAGAACAACATTCACCCTCAGCTCTTGCAGAACAGCGTTCGCCCTCAGCTCTTACAGAACAACATTCGCCCTCAGCATTCGCCCTCAACATTCGCCCTGAGCTCTTGCAGAACAACATTCGCCCTCAACATTCGCCCTGAGCTCTTGCAGAACAACATTCGCCCTACATTCGCCCTCAGCATTCGCCTTCAGCTCTTGCAAAACAACATTCGCCCTCAGCATTCGCGCTCAGCTCTTGCAGAACAACATTCGCCCTCAGCTCTTGCAAAATGGTAAGTTCTTATTGCAGGCCCTTCCTCCTATAGTAGGGTTGATTCTATTTGGGTTTTTTTGGTCAATTCCATTGGATTGTGTTAGGCTATAGGGTTCTCTCTAGATGTCTTCCAATGTTCTTTCGGATGAGTTTCAAAGAGGATGTGTAAGATGTGCTTGTGCTTGCATGAATTTGACTCCACCAGTTTCATGAAGTTAAAGCTATGGATTTTAGTTTGACAAACTCATCCATCTCAACACCCAGTAACGAATTTCCCTTAGCTTGATCTATATTGAAGGTGAAGTGCAAAGTGGTAGAGAATGGGAGATCGAAAGTCATCAACTTTATCACAAGGGTAGTACTCCAGATCGAAAGTGATGAGCTTTAGTTCTCCAGATTTGGGGATTTTCTGATGACATACCAAAGGTCAAATCCATACAACCATATCAAGGTCAATGTTGAGATCATTCTCATATAGATACAGGTCACTGATATATAGGGTTAATATCATCATCACTATCCATGGAAACCGAATGGTTACAAAATCTGTGATTGTGGTTGGCTCATTTATAATTATTACCCATTTACAGTAGAGCATATAAACACTAAATATGGCCCGAGTAGAGCCTTTACAATAGGCAATGGAATTGCAGCTGCTTCATCAATAACCAATAGCTCCACTTGAGAAAAATTTTCATAATCTTGGGGCTGGATATACTGCAGAGCAAACAATTGTAGTTATCATTCGTGCTCCAATATATTAATATAATTTTTACATTGAACTGAAGAAAGGGAAACAAGAAAATGCTAGCCATCATACAATGCTTTGACATAAGAGTTTTGAGTGACATACTTGAAAAAAAAGAACTCATCCACTGATATTTATAATCATTTGAGTTATTCAAGTTAAACACAATGTCAAGAATCAAGATTCAATACCCTCTATTATCTTCATCACCCAATACAAGATTTAAATTTTTCCCAAAGAAACGCTTCTTAAATTGGCAGCCATTATTTCTCCTTGCTTTAAAAACCCTACATTCAAATGAAAACAAGTATTGAATTTCAACTACAAAAATATATTAGTGTTCAAATGTACATGTGTTCATCACTTGTGTAGGGTACTCCTTTTCCACTTTCACATTATCCAAGAATGTGTGCAGTATAGTTCATATTTTTTGTGATTTAGATTATCTTGAAAAAGGAAAGGTAAATTATTTCCCATGGAAAAAGAAGGTTTTCCCTTTTTACTACTGGAAATGGTACAACAAAGTTCCATTTCTACCTGAAACTCCTATGAAACAGGAACCAAATAAAGGCCATGTCCTTAATGGACATCATTTGGCTTTGAAAATGGCCATTGCACTGTGTTGTTTCTTATATTACATCACGATATTTTCTTAGGTCGTTTCTTGTTTCTTGAGATGAAAAACAACAAAAGAAATTGTGAAGATCCTTTCAAGAAATAAATGACCATTTGTCAATCATATCTCAACTATTTTTTATTTTATTCAGTGGTTGCTTACTTTGAGAGAAATTTGACACTTTTATAAGGAATATAACATAAAAACACAAAATGGGAAGGAATTGATGAGGTAGATGACCATTAGTTGTTGTCAATTAAGAATTGATAATACATGATGCATGTTCTGTACTACAAACTAGATTCCTTCCTGGAGTTAGGACACAGAGTATTGAATCAAAGTTGTAGTTTCTAACTTCTTGTATTGGTTCATCAATCTTGAAATTCAGACATTGTGTGTCTTCATTGCTTCATGTTTGAATAATTTGCATTATATCGTACAATAGGAAATTAGGAATTATGATTATTATTACTTTATGGATCTGTTAAGTTACTTTTAAGTTTGCATGGTTTAGTGTGAAATTATTCTTCTGTGCCCCTAGGCCTAGGTGAAGGAATGCCAAGGACTGAGAACCATAGTTTTTAAATGGTATTGTTTCTTATACCCAAAACCCCCTCAACATCACTTCTTGTTAGTTCTTAACAATAGTGTTGTAAACAATTTGAGAATTGATATAGAAAAATCTCGCACTTCTCAAGATAAAGTCCTAAAGCTAAAGTGTGATACCATGTGTAATTCAATAGCCCCATTGTCACCTCATCAACCTCTTTTCACTTCGGGCTAGCTCTCCTCCAACTCAAGGGGGGTTCTCCCTAGTAGATGTTAGGGATCTAATGGCCCAACCAAACCAAGTCAAGAGCCCCCTAACTCTCTATGTTTTCTACTATCAATCAAAATATTGAACAATAGGGTCAGACATGCATCCTGAAGATAAAATTGCCGGGGTATTTTTGGGTAATTTCAAAGGGAAAGTCCCCAAACACATATAATCAAGGAATTATAATGTGATTTCAAACATTAAATATCAACAAAATCGTTTAAAGGATATTGGAAGGAAAAAGGTGATGGAATATAGAAAGTGCCTTACTTAAATGCTCTAAGGATTTTTCAATAGTTGCTCCAAAAGCTTCACTTCAAGGCCCTTCAAGATCATCTCCAACAATGCTATACCATCAGCTTCAACAATGTTGCTCCAAAAATGTCCTCAAGGTCTTCAAAACAAGTTTACTAGAAGTTGCTCCAACAATATATTCAATTAGGTCTTCATTGTCAACTCGTCTCTTGTTTGGGTGCCTTAATGTGCAATGACATGTTTCCAGGACTGAATTCAATGCAAGGCATATTTGAAACTCTAACTCTGTCTTCCGGTGTCTTATTAGAAATTATTTCAGTTTTCATTTTGTGTTTTCAAGTTATATATTGCTTTCAATTTTTTACATTTATAATTTTATTGCAATGTGGCAGACTGATCAGGGCAGTACAGGAACAACCCCGAGATGGGATGATCATAGAAAGAGGCCAGCGGAAGAACATGTAAAGTGCCAACATTGATCTATCTTTGAGTATTTTAGTTATTTACATAATTGAAATAATATTAATTTTGTTCAAATATGCAGACACCTAGCCATGGTATGCCTGATGATTCCCTCTATGAGGAAGAGCTTTCTTCATCCCTATCTCCAACACTCTTGTTGCAAAAAAGGGCACGAGATGCAAGGTCGGAATTTAATACTTTGATAGACGCGTCTCAAACACCTGAAACAGAAGAGAGGATAAAACATCTTATGAGCCAGCTAGAAACATATTAGGTAATAATAAAAAGTCAAATTGATATTTTTTTTGTTCTGCATGAGATGAATTGTGATAGTTTGATTTTTAATTTTTACATTGACTAAACTAACAAAAATTTCTTTTGTATGTAGCGTTTTCTGGCACTTGTTGAACCCGGTGTTGGTGGTAGTGGGACACAAGGGCAAGAGATTGCCCAGCAACCCTCTCGTACACCTTCTACTCCTTTAGGTGCCAGCCAAGAAACACACCCTGCCCAAGTAGACATGCAACCAACCGCTGAATGTGTTGGAAGTGATGAGGCTGATATGGCCAACTACATTATTGTATTTCCTGGAGCTACACGTGTCAGCTCCACAGGGACCATTAATGGCACGTTGAGGGTGTCCCTATAAAGCATGTACAACTCCCAGGTAAATTTTAATATTTTAACTATTTCATGTACTTTATCTAAAACATATTTATCATGATTTTTATTTTTAAATTAATGATAATATCTTCTTTTTTTTTTGGTTTTATTCTGTGTAGAAAACAATGAGTTCTACAGGATTCTGGAGAGCCATGCGTTGGTAATTTTTGGCCCAACCATACGTACAGGGTGGAATTCCCAGAATTCCAACCTGAAAAAAGAACTTCTAGATTATCTAGAAGCCCTTTTTGGGGTCGGCACATTTGACAGAAAAGCGGTGGCTCAGGTAGCCGGAAAATATTTGAAATATACCAGGGAAACCTATAGGACGCAATTGCAATTTAACCCTAGATATGAGCGTCCTCTCGCAGTTTCAGAGAGTGAGTGGAGAGCACTCATCCATGACGGAAAAGAGAAAAGGGCAAAGAAAGAAGGAAAAATGCCAACTGGACCCGCAAGGTAAATTACAACTTTAATTCAATTGCTTTAATTTTCTCTATGTCTAAAATAAAAGTGTGCTACATCATATCTGACCTCAATCTTTTGATCCTAGGTTGCCTGATACCTCGAAGACAACCAAAGCTAGGATTGAAAAAAAGGGCCATCACAAGCTAGGCCAGGGCGGCTACTTGAAATTAGCCGCAAGAATTGTAATTAAGTAGCTAAACATCTTATAATTAATTGTATCATCTTCCAACGTTTTTGTAATCCTATCAAATATGATTAGAAATACACAATCATATGTAATGTAAGGTGATGACTTCGGAACAGAAACTACAGAGGAAGATAAAAATATCACTTTCCATTTCGGTTATCAAGCCATAGTTGAACGTCGCAGAAGCTTGGGGAAGGTCCCAAGATCCAGAATGCCTGATAAGGTAAAACATTAACCTTTCAGTATGTTTGTTTTCGTCCATAAATTTAATGTCTAACAAATTTGTTTAAATAAGGGGAGCAACACTATCGACGAGGCAAATAACCCAGTTTTAGATCTAGATGTAGATGATCCTCACGTGCAACCTGATCATTGTAGTGGGGACCAGGACGATAATGCTACTATCAGTGAGGGCCGTGATAGTAATTAATTTCCACTTATATTTTTTTCTAATTATACCAGAGAGGAAGACATGGAAATAGTCCCAACGACGACAACTGGTGCACCATGTAAATAATCTCATTGCAATTTTTTTTATTAATATTACCAAACTAGTTCAATGATATTTAAAAACTGACTATTAAAATTTAATATTATTTGTTTTTGTAGGTGATGCCCCATCACTAGATGAGATTAGACATCGTGAATACACAACTAGGTCAGCAGTGCGGGTCGAAAGGCACGAAATAGGAGTAGAGCACGATGATATTGATGATGTAATTAGGAGCTTCAGAAATAGGAATAAGAAAAAGAAAATTTGATAATGTAAAATATTGTATTATTATAAGACAAACGTTACCATACTTGGAACGTTTTTTGCATTATATAAAAAACTCATTTATCATACTATTTTTATGTCAAGAATTAATTTCAATGTTTCCTTGCGTACTTTTTGTTGAATTGTTTTTTATTAGTTATTGAATATTTTTTTATGCTCATGAAAGTACAAAATGAAATATAGATTGGGTATTGGGGAATTGAGAGTGATGTGAGGGGGGGGGCGAGGGGCCATAAGAGCTTCCACCTTCACGTGGTTGGCCCTGTTTAGTAGAGAATAATTTATTGGAGTGATTTAATCTTGGAGCAAACCTCCCTCGATCCAGCTTAGCAACAAAAAAGTCACTGTTGACTTAGTTGTACTCTTTCAGATCGTGGGAGGCTTGTTCCAAGTTCATGCGACTCCAATAAATTTTTCTTGAAACAAAGAGGAGCTTATTCAGGTATGTTTTGACATTTTCAATATATGTTCTAACATTATCATAAGAAAGCATCTTAGAGTAAAAAATACTACATCAATTACTTGTATTTATTGTATAGATAATGATAGATTTTTATTGACTTGCTAGCAAGTGTGTACAAATCCTCTCGTGATCATGAGCAATACAACTTTATCAACCAGGGTCATGTCTAGGATATTTTGCTTGTACGTTTGACCAGGTTCGTAATGTCACAGCTTTTAAGTCTTTTGCTGTAGCTCATATTTCAATATTAAGTTTGTTCATGATTATTATCTAGGTTTTTTGTATGTGTTTTTTCATCTATTCGATCGTAAGCAACTCGCATGTTTCCTATGTTTCCGTTGTTCACTATGATTTCTCCCATTACCACTCCCAGATGAATCTGAATTTATTGTTACATAGGTTACTTTATTGTTACTATGATTTCTCCATTTACGATTTCATAGGTTACATCATGTAAAGTTGTCAATCTCAAAGTTGGTGATGAGCTTTAGTTCTCCCGTATTTGGGCTTTTCTGATATTTTCTTCCTCATGTCATTCCTTCATCACCTCGTTGTTTGAGCATGTCAATTGTCTACCACTTGTACCAATTGGCACATGTCACTCTCTGAGTGGTGCCACATTTCACCTATTTTTTGCCCACTTGACCACCTAAAAAACTCAAATCCACACACCATGTGTCTTTATCGTGGAGTGCCACATGTCCTAGATATTTAGGCCGATAGGCCTTCTATTATGAAAGAGATCAATTTTTTTTCGTCAACACTTCTTATCTAGGCACGACACCTGTTACTTGTTTAATCTGACGGTCACAGTCTCTTAGGTTACCTTCTAGGTTTGACATACCACTGGTTTCTGGTATATTTCAATGGAATCGATGTGAAAATACCAGCAACAATCCACACACCTGCAATCATCGGCAAACCTGCCATTTTAGTAACTGCATTTCCGCAACTGCCAATACACCTGCCATTTTAGTTGCTGCATTTCAGCAACTGTCAATACACCTGTCGTTTCATTCTCCTGGACTCTGTGTATGCATATTTTTCATATAATTTTATCATGAAGTTGGTTGCAGTGCTTTGACATGCCTTTGAATATTTTTGCAGGTTAGAAGACATTCCAGGTCAGAGCTATTGAATAGACTTGATGAGATAGTTGTATTTGATCCTCTTTCTCATGATGAGCTCATAAAATTTGCTAGACAACATATGAAAGATGTAGAGAGAGGTGTTGCTTTAGGGGTTATAGATGCTGCTCTAGATCTTGTTCTTCAGGAAGCCTATGATCTTATAAGTAATCACTTTTTTTTTCTTTCTTTCTTATTTAGAGTCTATCTTGCCAGGGGATGTGCCCGTTATTGTTTGTTATGAGACCGTTGTCAATTTCATCACCGTCCCTCATAATATGTTTGATTTTGTTTATAAATAATAAACAATTATTACACCAAAAAATAAACAATTAACTATACTATGAGTAATATGATATCTTGAAATATTTCTCATTATAATTTCATAACCTCTTCTCTCACTTGGTGGTGTCTGTATCAGTAAGTGTGTCTTCTTTAAAATTATAGTTACAGCAGACAATGAACAATCAACTGAATTGTGAGTGATATCTTGTAATAATTCTTATTATAATTTCCTAACCTCTACTCTCACTAGGTGTCTATATCACTAGGTGTATCTATTTTAAAATCATAGTTTCAATGGTAGATAAATTGTTATCTTAAAATTATAGCTTTGATGGTGATACCTTGTGATTGATAATGCGCTTGAAGTTGTACTTTGGCTTTGCCCGTTACAACTTAAAAGTGGTTTTTAGAAATGGGAGTCATGTTTTCTAAGGTTCATACTAATATGAAGATCTTGTAATTCTGTATTCAGGATAAGAGAAGATGGCCTTTGCTTTGGGAAGTATGACAACAATTGCCACATCTACCTCATTGGGTAACAATGGAAAGGGGAAGAAGTTGGGTGCAACGTTTGATAATTATGGCAGACAATTATCTTCTCTTTCATTTTTTTCACCCATTTCCTTTAATCGCTCAAACAGAATAAGGACTCTGAGATTACGTGACAGAGAGAAGGTAGCTAATACAAGAGCTATGGAAAAGGAGTTGTACTTCAACAGGGATGGCTCATTGACAAAAAAATTGCAGGTCAGAGAAAAAATTATGTTTAAAGGAAGGGCACCTGCACGTGAAACTTCACTGCAGTGGATCTTTCCTTGTCCACTTATATTCGATTTTAATGTGTTATTTTAATTTTTCATGGAGGGTTGTTTTCTAGAATATATTTCCGGGCATTCAATTACACACTTAATGTAGCCAAAACAATTTTTCTTATGTGCTGCAGGAACAAACTTGCCGATCTTGTTGGAGTCACCCTTGGGGCGAAGGGCAAAATGTTGTCTTAGAGAGTGCTATGGTTCTCCGAAAATAGTTAATGATGGTGTGATAGTAGCTAAGGAGGTAATTTGTAGATGTGTGCTTCCGGTTTTCTTTTTAACGTTGTATTAGTTCCCCCTCTTAAATGTCTTAGATTTGGTAGGCATAATTTGAAAACTCAAAGGTGAAAGGAAACATATTTGTTACCCAAGGGTCTACTTGGCCTATGGACTAGCCACATTAGAGTAATGCATAAAGCTTTTCACAACAATAAAATGAAAGGGTTATGGCTGAGTCAAATTTTATTGTTATTGACATTTTAATGAAACGTATCTCAATGCTATGGTTTTGGCCTTTTTATTGGTTGAATTAGAGGACCCAGTTGAAAATATTTGGGCCAAGTTGGTAAGGCAAGTTGCGGCAAAGACAAATGATTTAGTTGGGGATGGAACCACAACATCTATTGTTCTTGCACATGTTGGAATATTGAAAAATTCCAGAACAATGAATGGCGAATAAATCTCCCCTCCTCTAACACAGAGAAAATAAAAATTTCTTTGACAGGAGACAGAGTTTCAATACTTTGAAAACAAACTTCTATGCCCTTCAGTAACTAAAAAAAAAACTATTACACTTCTTCCTGACAGAGAGGGATTACAAAATTATGACTGCTACAAAACGCAGTGCATAGAACCAACTCACTGTCTGTTCAAAACAAACATACTCTGTCTCTAAAACACTCTATTGTGTTTTTCACTTTCGCACTGCTATGCATACACACTTAAAAATTTACACTCAGTCTTTCACTTTTTACACACTGCTGTGTAATAAAAAATTTGCGTACTGTCTATAAAAAAAACTACCAAGATTTTTTGTCCTTTCTATTTTTATATGTCGTAACATATAAAACATATTATAATAAACCCTATTTTAAAAAAAAAAAAATTAAAACTAAATTCTATGGCCCACCTTTCATTTCGCATATGATATATATATAACATATGTTTAAAACATATGCATATATTAAAGCATACATAAAATTAAATTATCAAAACATTAAAGAACCCTTTCCGTCGGACTTCAAAAGTCTGAATAGATTGAATTTCAAACCAAATTCGCATTCCAAAATGGGATGTTGACGTCTGCCTAATTTGTAACGTGAATTCTCAATCCAATGTGCCTTATAAAAAATTCGGGTCCGGTTTTCAGGTTTCCAGATTCCCTTCAATTTCATGCGATCCAATATTAATGCTCCACATGTCCTCCTTTTGAATTTACCAAACTTGGGGGTAAATTTCTGTTTGTTTAATTTCTGGTTGGTGAATTGCATTATTGCTGGTTGTTTTGTTTAAATACAATCATGTACAGAAATATGGCTGTGGCCGTCTACAAAAAAAACTTGTAGGAATTTTAAATGTTGAATTAAATTTCTGGATGGCGTGCAAGCAACCTCCAAAAAAAAATGTTGCTGTTGCATCCGTCCTTCTGCTGCAGCAGTTGAAGTTAAAATTCAACAACACAGGGCTTAATAAGTGAGGGTGTAAAGGTAACCTTTTGTCGATAGTACTGGATTAAGATCATCTATTCATTTTTGTAGGGTCTTCTGGTGTTTGGGTTTTTAGTTTTGGGTTGGGCTTATTGAGTCTAAGATAAAGTTTTTGAGTGAAAAAATTGCTATCGCATTAAAAATTTTTGGTTCTTTTGTCAAAATTTATGAGCTTGTTAGAAATAAAACTCGACAATGGTTGTATCTTAAATTTGTGGAAAATAATTTGAAATGAAAACCTTTTGTTTAGAATAAGGTGTAAAGAAAGGCAAACCCCGTTCAAATTACTAGGGGCATTGACAAGATAATAAAGGCCCTTGTTTCAGAACTCAAAATTTTGTCAAAGGAGGTAAACGCTTGCCTTTTGAGTAGGCTGTGTTGTACATGTTAGCCCCTCCTGAACCTTTCAAATTTCCTATCGTGGCCTAAGAGACCCTTTTTCTGCTTATCATTTCCCTCCTTCGCACCCAGATTTCATAATCGAAGGCCGAAAGGCTCACTTTTGAAAGATTTGAATCCGAGCCCTTTTGGGCTTAGCCTCCTACAGGTAGTCTTTCACGTGACCTGGGCACGTAACCCTATGCCAGATCAAAAATAGCTCATCGTTTAAATGCTATCGAGCCCGCTCTCAGCCACACGATCAATCACAGATCGACGGTCCGCGATCTTTCCCTGTCCAGTGGTCCCTGCCATGCCTTACCCTCAGAAACCGGCCAGTTTTCCCCCGCACCACTTTTGAAGGGCTGGCGGTATTCTGCTAATCGCAGCGAGTCCACACGCTGCGTGACAAGTGTCCCTGGAAACTGTTCTAAAACCGCTCCATTTCGCACATTATCTCCCGGGCAATGACGTGCAGCGAAATTCATGTAAACCGTCTGATCCTGAGTGCTCAATCTAACGGCTATTAATCTCCAGAGTTGCGCAGCCTTTAGTTCCTATCCGTGGCACCCCTGGCCCACCGTCTCATTGTTTTTCGACGCATTTTCACCGTCGATTTTCCCCAAAGATCGAACGGTTTGTATTTAAACCTCGCCACGCCATCGACCTTATGGCTCCACGTCATCTGTTCACGTGCTCCCGTCGCAAACACATCAGCCTCTCATCTACATTCCTGTTAAAAGGTCAAAGTCCATTTCCCTCGTTAATTTTTATGTATCCTTCCAACCTTCACCCAAAGTATTTCTCCGCCATTAATATTCGTTCTCCGCCACCCTGCATCGTCTCACCACTCCGCCCAGTCTGCATCACTATCTCCATAGTCATCACCGCATTCACCACCCGTCGTGTCTGGTTTTATTTAATTGGTTTGTGGTTTTTGCAGGTTTCAGCGACGAGAAATTACCATAATTCACCGCCTCCATTATTGAAGCCAGGAGCGTGATGAAGGACAATTTTTCAGGAGCAAAAATTATGAAAAAGATCTGGGAGCTACTATGATATGACAACCATTAAAGAAAGCAAGGATTTAAGTCTATTAAACCCTCCAAGGTCATTCAAATGCACAAGTTGAGCAGATGAAGAATTAATGGTGCAGATAGAGAATATCAGTGAAGAGCAGGGGATTAAAGAAATGTATTTAAGAACTTTGGGGCTTTTACATACCCTTTTGGAGGCAAAGTACCAGATCGAAGACCCTGCAGATTACTAGAAAGATATTTTCACAGAAAACAATGCCCTCAAGGTTTATTTCAGCCAAATTTTCTTCAGGAAGGTACAGATTGTTATATATTTTATTCTTCACACCTTACCTCTAAAGAGATCTTCTATCCAGAGCATTTACTTCATGGAGCTGGCCGCAGAGTACATGTAATATTTCATGGCCGTCAAATAGTATGGGCGCGAAATGTTTCCGCCATTTTTTTTTCATGAAACAATTAATTGTTTTCACCTACCTCTTTTATTAGTTTCTCTTCTCCTTCTTCTATAAAAGGAAGGAAGAAATACATTGTAAGGGTTCCAGACTTGTATCAGAAAAATTGTGCAGTGAAAGGCACGTTTGTAAACATTTTGTAAAGTTTCTGTATGAAGGCTCAGAGCCCGTAGGGTCTCAGTGAGGAGGAGTTCTATCTGTAATGAGGATTCTGGTCTTTGGTATTTCACAGTATGTAACCTTCTCTTATGTGATTAATACAACATTTCATTTCATATATCTTCTTGTATCATGTACTGGAATGCGAGCGACTCACTGATTTTAGGTAAGGATTCATCCTAGTTGATGCCCATACTTGGATCAATCAAGCACTTTAAATATGGCTCAGGCATGATATACTGTTTCATGTTCATTTCATCCATCTTTCTACTATATTAGTTTCTTTGGGAGGGTGCTTTTAAAACGCCATTGTCATGTATGGATTCTTAGATTGATAAGCCCATACATGGTTCTGTTGTGTATCTGGGGATCAGACCAAAGTTAACTAATATCTTCTTATATTTCTTTCACTACATACACCTTCTGATACTTGATTTCTGTGGCATGTTATTTGAATCGGCCCTCTTTACAGCAAATTGTCTCTTAACTGTCTGATGCTTTTGTGTTGGAGCTTTACATCTTGTCTCTGCAACATTACTTTTCCTTGGCAATTTCTGTAAGTTCTGGTCCCATCTGAATCAATATTTCCTTTATATAGATGATAGCAAGTGAGTTGAAGCTGACAACTTCAATTATTACATTATACACTCCTTTCTATGCTAAGATGTCCTAAGCACTGGTCTATGGCAACTCTAGACTGTCTCTAGGGAAGACAATAATTGTCGACAACATCTTTCTGGCGCCGTTGTTGGGGATCGAATTTAGGAATATCAATTTCCCTGGGCCTTGAAAAATCGTATTCACTCTCTAATCAGGTGAGCACAGAGAGCTGAAGAGTTGCATATCTCTCACCTTGGCGACTCCACTATTGTTTATTTGATAAATATATTGGTAGTCCTGGCTCATCGTAAGCCACATTTGAGGTTAGATACATCACAGTCAAAGATACCTTCCATGTCTGACCCTGAGAAGACTATACATAGAAGAAGTTGGAAAGAAAGGAAATCAGTCTGTGCTAAAATCCCTGAATATTTGGTAGGAGATTATCCATCTTCTTCTTCTCAAGAAGTTCCAATAGAAAATCCCGACTCCACTGAGGAAAATCTTGAATATTGCTCAAATAGCCCACCCAAGGGAAGTGCTAGAACCAAAGAGAAATTTTGTCCTACCCCTGAGGCCGAAGAATTTAAAGAAGTTACAGAGGTAGCCCCTGTTAATCGTGAATTGTTTCCGTCTACACCTCAGGCTGTTGTACAAAATATTCCCATTGTTATTCATACTCCACTTCCTCCTCCACCTCTTCCTGCATTTGTACACCAGATTGCTATACAACCCATACCTCCTCCAATGGCTAATGTTCCAGCCTTTCTGCCGAATAAATATGCTCCCCTGGCATTACCTCAAGTGTTGAATGATATGCCCCAAGATTATTTAAAGATATTGCCCAGATTCACTGGGGAAAATGAAATTGATGCTCAAAAACATCTTGAGACTTTCTGCTCTTTTGCAGAGAACTTTAATGTTGAACATCTAGATGTAGTCTTAAGATTTTTTGTTCAATCTTTGGACGGTGAAGCCAGAAAATGGTTCAAAACATTAGGAAACCGTTTCGTAACCACTTGGGACGATATGGAAAATACTTTTCTCAAAAAATGGGGAGAAAAGAAAGATCATGGAAAGTGTCTTACTGAGTTTAATACACTCAAGAAGAAACATAATGAGGGGGTGTGAGAGTTTATCAAAATATTTAATAAGTTGTATCTAAACCTCCCAGCAGATATGAAGCCTCATCAGAATGCTGCCAAAGTATTTTTCATAGCAGACTTTGACTCAGATTTTGGTTTCTCTCTTAGGGAAAGAAAGCCTGCCACTCTAGATGATGCTCAGTCAGATGCTCTTGAGTTGGAAGCAAAATTTTCTTCCACTGGAAAATTAAGAGGGAAAGCTGAACAAGATACCAGAAGAAGAGGCAAAGAGGAAGTATCTACTTCTAATCAGGATAAGGATTCAGATAAAATTGAAGAAATGAGAAAAATGATTAAGAATATTTCTAATAAACTGGTCAAGCTTGAATTGGAGACCAAGAACTCAGCTTCCAAGAACTTCCAGAACGCTCCAAACAGGGGTTACAATCCTCAGTACAGAAAGCCACCCCTGCAAATACTCCGAAGGGAAGCTAAGGAGCAATAGGATCAGGTACCACACCCATTATACCTGGAAGGCCCAATAGATGACTCCACTGAAGATGCTTCCTATGAGCTAGAAGATTCAAATCTTGCTTTCTCAAATAATGATGAAATAGAATGCCCTTTGCAAGAAGAAGAAGAAGCATAAATTGATCACTATTGCAAGCAGTTTAATGATTTCATGCAAGCACATTTTAATAGAAAATATGACCTCAGATCTTCCAGGAAGAGAAATCGGACCCAAGATCAAGAAGAAGAGCCTCCCCAAAAGGAAGCACCTGCTCAAAAGGAGTCAGCTATGCAGAAAGTCACAAATAAAGGTAAGAGTCCTCTAAATAAACCTCTGCAGTCTAATGATCAAATTCCTTCTTCCTCAAAAATAGTCAGTCCTCCTAATGTTGAGTCTGTGTCCAAAGAAGTTAAACCTTCAGCTGAAAATAAAGAATCAAAAGAAGTTGTAATAGAAAAGCCCCCTCCTGCTTTTAATTTGCAAAAAGAGCTTGAGAAAGTCAAAATCCCAGTCCCTTTGACTGAGCTGTTAAAACAACCTGCATACCAATCCCAAGTCACTTCTTTATTGCTCCCTCTTGAAGCACCAATAATCCCAGATAGTCTTAATCTTCAGGAGGAAAGACCCATGGTAGTATTTGGCACACATGTCGAGGAGATAGACCCCTCTACTCCTCCTTTCTATGTGTCTCTAGTTATTCATGACCCGCTGTTACACAATTGTATGTTAGATTCTGGGGCTTCCCATAATCTGATGCCTCTTTCTGTCATGGAACAACTAGGGCTACAAATAACACGTCCATATAAATACCTATATTCATTTGATTCCAAAAGAGTTAAATGCTTGGGAATGATTAAATATTTAGTGGTCAATCTGGCCCAAATTCCAGCAAAAAGTGTAGTAATGGACATTGTGGTGGCTGACATCCCAGCATGCTTTGGCATGTTGTTGTCAAGGTCCTGGGGAACAAAAATTGGTGGGTCACTCAAATTAGACTTAACATATGCCACTATCCCAGTTTTTGGTGGTCAGGAGAGAAGGTTGTACAGAGAAACCAGATTTGTCAAGATGGTTACAAAAGCTAACAACTCAGAGAATTCACTAGTCTATAGCAAGGAAGGAGATTTCTCATGTCTGATGTTAGAAGAAGATCAAAATTTTGCTCATGAACCCTCCTTCTGTCAAATCAAGACTGAGCAGCCTTTAGAAGACCGTGAAGCAGGAGTATGGACTTTACATTTTTATGGAGCAAATTCAAGAGAAGGAAATGGGGCTGGAGTATTATTAATCTCCCCTACAGGAAAATGGGTGCCACTGTATTTTAAATTGGAATATGAGGCTACTAATAATGTGGATGAATATGAAGCACTGTTGCTAGGATTGCAGACAGCCAGGAGCATGGGTATACAAAGCTTAAAAGCTCTGGGAGATTCTGAGCTGGTGGTCAGGCAGATCAGAAATCAATGTCAAACCAAACACCCCCGGCTGAGAGCTTATAGGAATGAAGTGTGGGATATGGTGGAGAATTTCTTTTTAGCATTTAATATCCAGTTCATGCCCCGGGAGTAGAATAGAATGGCACACTCTCTTGCTGTAGCTTCCAGTACGTTTCGTCCTCCTAAAAACCCTCTCTTGAGGTATGAAATTGAAGTACGTTATAGGCCATCTATCCCAGATAATGTTAAACACTGGCAGGTATTTGAAGACGAGGAACAAATGAAGAGATTCCTAGAAATAGTGGGAGAATTCTCCAACATGGAGATTGATGATCGTGAAGAAGAGGGGGTGGAAGACATTCCAGAGAATAAGTGGGAAGATAAAATGGCAGGTAATAAAGTGCTGCAGTTGAAAGGGAATATTATACCTAGAGGGCTGGTGCATCTAGAAAGGTTATTTGATAAAAATGATATCCCATTGCAGCCTAGCAAAATAGTAGAAGAAAATCAGGTAGAAGATCTAAATATGGGTACCGAGGCTGATCCTAAAATTGTAAAATTATCCAAGAAGGTCCCAGAGGAGTATAAAGAAAGATACCTGAAATTATTTCAATCTTATAAAGATGTATTTACATGGTCCTATCAGGACCTGAAAACTTTTGATATTAGTATAATGCAGCACAAAATTCCTTTGAGGGAAGGTGCAAGACCTTATAAGCAGAAGCTCAGACAGATAAACCAAAAAGAAATCAAGAAGCTGCTAAAAGCCAAAATAATTGTGCCATTGAGGTACTCAGAATGGGTGGCAAACGTTGTCCCTGTTCGAAAGAAGACTGGAGAAATAAGGCTGTGTGTGGATTTCAGGAATTTAAATAGAGCATCTTTAAAAGATAATTATCCACTCCCCAAGATGGACCACATCCTAAAGAAAGTGGTGGGAGCCTCTAGAATGTCAATGATGGATGGATTCTCTGGTTATAATCAGGTGGCTATGATTCCAGAAGACCAGAAGAAAACTTCTTTCACCACACCATGGGGAACATTCATGTATGCTAGGATGCCTTTTGTATTGATTAATGCAGGGGCCACTTTTCAGAGGGTTATGGACATAGCTTTTGTTGGGGAGCAAGATAAATTTCTGGTGGTGTACCTTGATGATATAACAGTGTTTTCAAAAAATTATGCTGAGCATATTGAGCATTTACAAATAACTTTTGAAAAATGCAGAAGGTATGGTCTTTCTCTTAATCCACAAAATTCTTTATTTGCATTAGAGGAAGGAAAAATTTTGGGACATATTGTGACTAAAGATGGGGTGAGAATAGATCCTAAAAGAGTAGAGGTGATAAATAGCATCCCTTTCCCCATAAATAATAAGGAAGTGTAAGTATTTTTAGGCCGTATAAATTTTCTGAGAAGGATTATCCCTAACTATGCTGAGATAGTTAGGCATATAACTGATATGATGAAAAAGAACAATGATGTAAAATGGTCACAAGAATCACGGGAGGCCTTTACTAGAATTAAAGCTGCATTTGCTGAAGCCCTTGTGCTGGCTGGACCTGATTATACTAGACCAATTATGATCTTTTCTTTTGCATCACCTCATACACTAGCTGGAGTTTTGTTGCATAAAAATGAAGATGGATATGAGCAGCCTATTTCCTTTTTCAGCCAAGTTCTCCATGATGCAGAATTGAAATATAACATATTGGAGAAGCAGGCATATGCGCTAGTAAAGTCTCTCAAAGCATTTCGCATGTATATTTTGCAATCCCACATTACTGCATTTGTCCCCACTACAGCTGTTAAAGACTTTATAATCCAGGAAGACAATGATGGGAAAAGAGGGAGATGGATTGCAAAAATACAGGAGTATGATCTAGATATTCGCCCTACTAAGCTGGTAAAAGGACAGGGGCTAGCAAAGATCCTATCAGAATCAAACTACCAGGCTCTGGGCATAAATTTGTCTATGATAGCAAATGAAGAATCTGAAAATGAAAAAGAGCAGCAAGGGATGGAGATGGCCACTCAGAAAGCACATATAAAATATTTCTCTAGTCCATGGTATAAGGAGATAGTAGAATACCTCCTAACACTCAGCTGTCAACCCAGCTGTGATAAATCAAAATACAGGGCTTTGAGGTTGAAGTCACGAAAGTATATAGTTGCCAATGGATAGCTGTATTGGAAAGATCTTTCAGGCATACTACTATTATGCCTCACAGAAAATGAAGTGGAAAATATAATGATGGAATTTCATGAAGGAATTTGTGGAGGCCATTACAACTCGAGAGCCACAGCCCATAAAATCTTGAAGGCTGGTTTCTACTGGCCTAAATTATTTGGAGATGTTTTTGCTTGGGTTAGAGCATGTGATAAGTGTTAGAAATTTGCTGAGAAACAAAATTTAGCATATCTGCCCCTGATTCCAGTTCATGTGAATGAGCCATTTCAACAATGGGGAATAGATTTTATTGGAGAAATACATCCCCCATCAAGTGGACAACATAAATGGATATTGACAGCTACAGATTACTTTACAAAATGGGTGGAAGCCATACCTATAAGGAACACTACTGAAACTGTCATCATAAAATTCATGGAAGAAAATATCATATCCAAGTTTGGTTGCCCTGCTAGAATAGTGACTGATAACGCACAGGCCTTCAAATCTGCAAAATTTGTGAATTTCTGTCAATAGTACAACATTGCACTTAAGCACTCCACATCATACTATCTGCAGGGAAATGGCTTGGCAAAATCTTCCAATAAAACTCTTGTGAGGGCCTTGAAAAAGAATATAAATGAAAATCAGGAGAATTGGGATTCCCAATTGAAGTTTTCTCTATGGGCTAATAGAATCACCAGTAAGAGAGCAACTGGGAAATCTCCATATGAGTTGGTATATGGACGAGCAACAGTGTTTCCTGTGTAGCTGGCCTTACTAGTGGCACATTTCATGCAAGACAGTCAAGAGGAACCTAATGACATGATCAGGAGAATTAATCAATTAGTAGAATTAGAGGAAACACGGGGCCAAGTGAATAAGAGATTAACGGAGTATCAAGAGAAAACGAAACACATGTTTGATCAGCATGCAAAAGATAGAAAATTGCAGATTGGAGATCTAGTTCTTAGATGGGATGTCCGGAAGGCTAAAAAAGGAAAGCACGAAAAATTCGACCCTCTCTGGTTTGGTCCCTTCAAAATTGTGGAACAGGGAGGCAATAACACGTTTATATTGGAGAATTTACAGGGTGACTCACTGGATGCCCCTGTAAATGGACAATTTTTAAAACCCTACTTCCAATTCTGATTCAGGTCAAGGTGGCCTGATTGTATCATATTGTATATTAATTCTGCTTTGTTATGGACCGAATGATGCAGGTGTTACAATCAATTATGAAGAGAAGGGGTTTTGAAGGGCAGAGTCCACAGGATTTACATAAGATTATGATCAGGAGGTCTGCAGGTTCTCGACGCGTCCAAGTATGAACGTGTCGTCCCCAGATGGAGCCGATGTTGTACATGTTAGCCCCTCCTGAACCTTTCAAATTTCCTACCGTGGCCTAAGAGACCATTTTTCCGCTTATCATTGCCCTCCTCCGCACCCAGATTTCATAATCGAAGGCCGAAAGGCTCGCTTTTGAAAGATTTGAATCCGAGCCCTTTTGGGCTTAGCCTCCTACACCTAGTCTTTCACGTGACCCAGGTGCGTAACTTTGTGCCAAACCCAAAGGCGCTTATCATCTATGACCGTCGGGTGCATTCTCCGTCGTCCGATCCGACCATAAATCGACGGTTCATGGTATTCCTGCCATGGTGGACCCCTCGCCTGCTCCCATTGTAAAAACCGACCTGTTTATTCCGCACCACATTTGCTGGGTAGGCGGTATTCCTCCATAGGCCAGCGATTCCATACGCTAATCGCCGCGTGTCCCCCTGTACTATTCCAATATCACCCCCATTTCGCGCATTAACTCCCGGGCAACGACGTGCAGCGAAATTCACGTAAGCCATCTGATCCTGAGCGCTCAATCCAACAGCTATTAATCTCCAGAGTTGCGCACCCTTTAGTTCCTATCCGTGGCACCCTTGGCCCACCGTCTCATTGTTTTTCGACGCATTTTCACTGTCGATTTTCCCCAAAGATCGAACGGTTTGTATTTAAACCTCGCCACGCCATCGACCCTATGGCTCCACGTCATCCGTCCACGTGCTCCCGTTGCAGACGCATCAGCCTCTCATCTACATTCCTGTTAAAAGGTCAAAGTCCATTGCCCTCGTTAATTTTAATGTATCCTTCCAACCTTCACCCGAAGTATTTCTCCACCATTAATATGCGTTCTCCGCCACCCTGCATCGTCTCACCACTCCGCTCAGTCTGCATCACTATCTCTATAGTAATCACCGCATTCACCACCCGCCGTGTCTGGTTTTCTTTAATTGGTTTGTGGTTTTTGCAGGTTTCAGTGACGAGAAATTACCATAATTCACCGCCTCCATTATTGAAGCGAGGGGCACGATGAAGGACAATTGTTCAGGAGAAAAAATTATGAAAAAGATCCGGGAGCTGCTATGATATGACCACCATTAAAGAAAGAAAGGATTTAAGTCTATTAAACCCTCCAAGGTATCAAATGCACAGGTTGAGCAGATGAAGAATTAATGGCGCAGATAGAGAATATCAGTGAAGAGCAGGGGATTAAAGAAATGTATTTAAGAACTTTGGGGATTTTACATACCCTTTTGGAGGCAAAGTACCAGATCGAAGACCCTGCAGATTACTAGAAAGATATTTTCACAGAAAACAATGCCCTCAAGGTTTATTTCAGCCAAATTTTCTTCAGGAAGGTACAAAATGTTACATATTTTATTCTTCATGTCTTATCCTCGGAGAAATTTGCACCTACAACATTTACTTCATGGAGCCGGCCTCAGAGTACCTATAGCTTAGCATATTAATTAAGCAACAAGGGCGCGAATGTTTCCAACATTTTATTCAAATTAAGCAAATTAAATGTTTCACCTACTTCTTTTATTAGTTTCTCTTCTCCTTCTTCTATAAAGAGGGGGGAGAAAAACATTGTAAGGGTTCCAGACTTGTATCAGAAAATTGTGCAATGTGTTGGGAAAAATACTGAGAGGGGGGGGGGGGGGGGGTGGGTGAATCAGTATTTACTGCATATTCAAAACTTTTAATTTTTCTTGCTCAAAACCCAAACGCTACTTTCCCCGGCGTACGCGTATATATACGGATACCCTTTATGAAACTCGCGTATACACAGATATCTAATTATGTCATTAATTCTTCACTTAGATCATTCATCATTTATTCATCGTATGTTTAATAAACAGTACTAAAACATGTGTAGTAACAACAAAATAAATCATCACACAAAGCATCACACATGAACACCAGGATTTTTAGGTGGAAACCCAAGTCGGGAGAAAACCACCGCTGCAGTTGCTCAGCCTTCAATATTTTATTATAGAGAAAACGTCTTACAACATATGTGCTGGTGCAGACTCCTACCAGCACGCAGGCACCCACCTGCGCTCGTTTACCAGCCTCTCCTGGAAGGGAGCTACGACCCCCTAATCTCGTTTACTAGCCGCACCTGGAAGGGAGCTACAACCCCCTGACTGAAGGCTACAACCCTCAGCACCTCTATGGACCATGTTTCATCAATTTTCACACTGGATCCAAAGCTTCTTTTAGGACAGCACTTGCAGGCCACGTTTCATATTTTCAGACTGGACCCTTTCCATACTTTTAAGCACAGTCAACCATGAAACAGATACATATAACTTACTGACAGATATCAGTAAACCAGCAGAATAGATCAGACATTTCTTACCACAGACTTCAGCAAACCCTAGTTTGCATACGCGCTTTCCTTTCTCTGATGTCGTGTATATACGCGCTTCCGTCCACATAAAATAGCGTATACTTCAGTACAAATTATAGAGCTAATTTTATTGTGCATACACGCTTTCTCTTCAGCGAAGCCGCGTATATACGCGCTTCCTCTTCGGCGAACTAACGTATGGTTCTTCAAACTTATATATCATTGCAAATCTTCACTGCAGATACATCACTTCAGATTTTACCCTTTTCCTCAGACATATGTTCGCCTAGATGTTCGCCTCATCACAGATCTAATCATTCCATAAACAGATCTAGCAAATACAAGTATATTTCAGATCTAGATCCCCTTTCTTCATCATTGGTGCATCATACATTCAGATCTATATTCAACTGTAACCCTTTCCATTCAGATATACTTCAGAGAGAAGTATTCATTCAAGCTCAGACATCTTGCACCCACACTCATGATTTGTACAATGAATTTCTTCTCTTTATATAGGTTTACCCTTTTTCAATACCATGAGCCAAAACCACATTACATCCGATGGTATTCCTGGACAGGGTTGTTTAGACGAATCATAACCCAATAAAATGGGTCAATACCATGGTGGTTACCCCTGATTTTGCACTTTTTGAGCGCTTTTGCCCATACGCGACTTGGCACGTTCTTTCCCACGTGCATACGCGACTTCCCTTAGGAAAATCCGCGTATGCCTAGAGACATACTCTTTTCATCATAGATCTATCACATACTGAATTCCTTTCTTCATTGCCTTCTGTACTCACTGTAGATACATCAGATTTAGTTCATCAAGACATATTCAAGCACAACTTCATCAAGTAAGTTTCCATCATCTTCATCATATTGCTAACAAAAATCATTTCATATCGGATTTACATCTTTTGCCATCAAGGACAACACCTGCCAACATTCTCATGTCTTCATCTTCATTCAGTGGGTTTCCATCAAGGACAACACTCTGCATCATATTGCCCACAATCTCCCCCTTTGGACTTGATGGCAACCACGATGGTGTTTGATCATCACAACAGATAGGTACATTAAGAATACAATGACACCATGTCACTCTCCCCATTTTTGACACCATTCTTTCTCTTCATTCAAACACCATGTCATTCTCCCCCTTTGACATCAAGGGCAAAGGGCGGATCAAAACCAACACAGTCTCCCCCTGTTCTGCAGATTTGATATACTGAAGTGACCAATCTCACCCTGAGTTCATGCTGAATCTTCAAAACATAATTTCAATGAAGTACATGACTCTATGACTTTCCTATCACCAATGACTCATACTTACATCAAAGATCCATCCAAGAGAATTTACATATGAGACTCAAGTACCCAACCAAGTGGGTTTACACATTTCAACTCAGCTACCCAACCAAGTGGGTTTACAAAATTTGACTCAGCTACCCAACCAAGTGGGTTTGACAAGTCCTTCACATGACTGAATATTACAATTTTACATCATGGGTCTCAACAAGACCTTTTCACCAAATTACAAAAATGACCACTCAAGAAAGAGAACATATTTCAGAACCATCATAATGCCAACAATGCATTATACTCAGCAAAGCTAATGCTCCCCCTGAAACTGTGCATCCAAGCATCCTTTTCATATGACTAAGGCTCCCCCTTAGTTTGTGCATCCTGAACACTTTCACCAACAAATCATCAAGGAAATCTTTATCAAAACATTAGAAAAAGAATTATGAGAACTGGAACACCACCAGAGATACCAAACAGTATCAGAGATACCAAACAACACTGCAGCTGTGCTGAAAAGAGCTGACTCCAAACAGAAAAATGTCAGCAATCAGACATACGCGGTTTGCTGTGCATGAACTCGCGTATATACGTGACTGTGTTTCAGGAAATCCGCGTATCCAATGCCATCTTCGAAATTTATGCAGATTTGTGCTTTTGATTGGCAGAGAACACTCCCAGCTTCTGTCTTAGATACTCGAACGCTTCCCTAGGCAGAGGTTTGGTAAAGATATCAGCAACTTGTTCTTTGGAGGGAACATACTCCAACTTCACCTTTTGCTCAAGCACTTGTTCACGTAAGAAGTGATACTTGATGGGAATATGCTTGGTCTTCAAATGCATAACCGGATTCTTTGAAATACTAATGGCACTTGTATTGTCACACTTAATGGGGACAGGAGATGTACATTTGATTTGAAAATCTTGTAAGGTTTGCATCATCCAAAGGAGTTGAGTGCAACAAGATGCGGTAGCCACATATTCTGCTTCTGTTGTAGATAAGGCAATAGAATTTTGCTTCTTGCTGAACCAAGATACTAATCGGGGTCCCATATAGAATGCACCACCACTAGTGCTTTTCCGATCATCAACACTTCTAGCCCAATCTGCATCAGTGTAAGCATGAAGAGTAAGATCAGCATTCTTTGGATACCATAGACCAAGGTCTTGAGTTCCTTGAAGATATTTGAAAATTCTTTTAACAGCCTGAAGGTGAGACTCTTTTGGATTAGCTTGGAATTGTCCAACAATCCCAACTGCATGCATAATGTCTGGTCTAGTCCCAGTGAGATAAAGTAGACTTCCTATCATTGATCTGTATTCTGGTTGATTCACTGTGGGAGAATCATCATGAGAACTGAGATTGCATCCGGTTATCATTGGTGTGCTTACAAGTTTTCATTCTTCCATGCCATACTTCTTCAGAATTTGCTTAAGATATTTTTCTTGTGATAGGAATATACCATCTACAGTTTGATGCACTTGTAAGCCAAGAAAGAATGTTAGTTCCCCAAGTAAGGACATTTCAAATTCTTGCTGCATGATAGAATCAAATTTTTGACTCAAAGATTCTTCGTTACTCCGAAAAATGATATCATCAACATATACAACCACAATCAATAGTTTATCATTTTCAACTTTTGTGTATAAGTTTCTATCATCAGACCCCTTTGAAAATCCTTGTTGATGAAGATATTTGTCAAGATGATAATACCAAGCCCTTGGAGCTTGTTTGAGACCATATAGAGCCTTTTTAAGTCTACAAACAATATTTGCATCATTTCCCAAAATGAATCCTTCCGGTTGTTCTATATATACTTCTTCTTCTAGATCACCATTAAGAAAAGCAGATTTAACATCCATTTGATAAACTTTGATTTGTTGATAACTTGAAAAAGCAAGAAACATTCTTATGGCTTCAAGTCTAGCTACAGGAGCAAAAGTTTCTTCAAAGTCTATTCCTTCTTGTTGAGTATACCCTTTGCAAACCAATCTAGCTTTGTTTCTTACAACATCCCCATTCTCATTTAACTTGTTCTTGAAAATCCATTTAGTTCCAATGACATTTTTATCATGAGGTCTTGGTACCAATTCCCAAGTATCATTCTTTTCAATTTGATCAAGCTCTTCATTCATGGCTTGCTTCCAACATTCATCTTTTCTAGCTTGATTGACATTGTGTGGTTCAATTGTGGATAGAAGTGCCAGATGATTAGAAGATCCCACAAGAGTTCTCCTTGTTCGTACACCTGATTCCTTGTCACCCAAAATTTGAGATTCAGGATGATTCTTTTGAACATATCTAGATGGAGCTTTTTTAGATAGATCATCTTTAGGTTCTTCATTGGATCCACTATCTATATCATTTCTATTTGATGTAGAAGGACATAGGTCACCATCATCTTCTTTTGTTGTTTGTTTTTCTTCTTTAGGAGCTGCAGGAGACTCATCAATAACAACATCAATACATTCAACAATCTTTCCAAGCCTTTTATCGTAACATTTGTATGCTTTTCTTGAGGATGAGTAACCAAGAAATATCCCTTCATCTGATCTAGGTTCAAACTTGCCAAGCTTTTCATCATTATTTTTGATAAAGCATTTACTCCCAAAAACTCTAAAATGCTTCACAGAGGGAGAATTACCATACCAGAGTTCATGTGGAGTTTTGTCACTATTTACCCGAACATGAGCCTTGTTGAGAATGTTAGCTGCTGTATGTGCTGCTTCACCCCAGAACATGTCAGGAGTTCCAGAATCATCGAGCATAGCTCTAGCCATTTGTTGAATTGTTCTATTCATTCTTTCTGCTACGCCATTTTGTTGTGGAGTACCTGCTACAGAGAATTTCCTTTTTATGCCATGTTGTTCACAAAATTCAAAGAATTCATTTGATGTATATTCTCCTCCTCGATCAAATCTAAGACACTTGATTTTTAGATCTAATTCATTTTCAACTAATGCTTTGAAGATCTGAAATTTTTCAAATGCTTCATCTTTGTGTTTAATGAGCCCGATCCAACACATTCTAGAGTAATCATCAATGAATAAGATATAGTATTCTTCCCCACGTGGTGAATTTTTCCTCATAGGTCCACATATGTCAGTATGAATGAGTTCACGAGGCTCACTTGATGATCCTTCTTTGGCATTAAATCGTACTCTGGTCTGCTTACCGAATTGACAAGATTTGCATATGATACTTTCTGGTAGATTAATATTGGGAAGACCACGAACAGCTTGAAGTCTGCTTGCTTTGTTGATTTGGGAGAAGCTCAGATGCCCCAGCCTTCTATGCCATAGCCAATTTTCTGAAGACTTTCTCAAGTAACATTGATCTATGCCATTCAGTACATACAGGTTGCTTGGATTTCTTTTTCCTTTTATAATGATTTTACCTGTATCAAGATCCCGAACCACACATTCTTTTGAACTAAAGACCACTTCTGTTCCTTGATCACACATTTGACTTACACTTAATAGGTTATGCCTTAATCCATCCACATACATGACATCATTAGCCTTCACCTTTTCTTTTAGAAACACTGACCCTTTTCCTTTAATTACAGCAGGAGTATCATTTCCAAATGTAACTTTCTTTTCCTTTTCTAGAGCGTTATATGTAAGGAGTTTGCTTTTGTCACCTGTCATGTGTCTTGAGCACCCACTATCAATGTACCATTGATTTTCTTCACCTTCTGCAAATAATGCTATCCCACAATTTTAGACCGGTATTTCTTTCTTTTTCCACACTTTAGAGCTTGAGGGAACATGTTATTTTGGCTGGACCTTGCTCCTGCATTCAGATTCTTCATGACCAAAGTTATTGCAATAAGTACATTCAACTTCGTTTTGAAGAGGAGAAAAGTTGTTATAGGTGTTCCTCTTTGGTTCAATATTTATTCTTTTCTTTCTTGCTTCTCTTGTCATAATGGTTTTATATGCAACACATTGAACAACTTTATGACCAAAATTGTGACATGAGAAACATTGTCCATTGAAGTAGAAATTTCTGCGATCATGAAATCTTCTATTTGAGTTTACCTGTTGGTTGTAGCTTCTTTGAAAGATCTCCTTGTTAGTGTTCCTTGAATTGAGATGATCATGCTTTACCTGGAAAGATCCTTTGTTCCCTTGCTGAGTGGCTGAATGTAGTGCACCAGTTGTGGCTGCTTTCAGATAATTTGGTGCTGAAGTCTGGGAAGATTCCCCAGTATATCCAAGACCTGTTTTTATAAGAGGAGACCGTTGTATCTTGATAATCTCATCTAAGGTTTCTGAACCTTTAGCAAATTTAATATTGAGAGTTTTTGCTTTCTCATTATCTTTCCTTAGACTTACTACTTCACACTCCAATTCCTCAATGTGTTTTTCCTTTGCTTCAAGCTGATTTTCAAGAGTCTCTATGATTATGTTCTTTTCTTCTAGGCTTACTTTGAGTTGATTGTTTTCTTCAAGAAAATCATTGTCTTCTAGAGAATCCACAAAAGTATCCTTTTCTTCTCTAGATTCTTTTGCCATGAGCAGTTTAATATTTTGTTCACATTCTTCCTCACTATCAGATGACCCATCATTGTCTTCATTAATATAGTAAATTTTTCTTGTGCTAGATCGATTCTTATTCCTTCTTGCTACTTATTTTCCTTTAGCGGACATTTCTTTATAAGGACATTTTGCAGCATAATGACCAACTTTTCCACACTCAAAACATTTGAAGGGAAGCTTACCTTTGAATCTTCTAGTACCTAGTTGGAGTTTTCTCACAAAATTCGCTTCTTCTTCTTCGGATATATAGTTGGATTCCTTGACAACTTCCTTTTCTTTTCCTTTTGCAGATGCCTTAAAAACAGCCTCCTTGATTTGAGAAGGACCTCCTTGTCTCATTTCAAAAGCAGTCAGAATACCATGTAATTGAACAATAGTAAGAGTTTGCAGATCTTGCCTTTCTTCAATAGCTGAAACTTTAGAGTCAAATTTTGAAGTCAAGGATCTTAAGAATTTTTCCACCAGAGTAGTATCGGTTAAGGTTTCACCCAAATTTCTCATCCGATTTACAATATCATCTAGATGAAGAAAGAAACTGGCAACACTTTCATCACTATGTATCTTCAAATTTTCATATTCAATTCTAAGAGTTTGGAGTTTTGCACTTTTTACCTTTGTGTCTCCTTCATAGCTTAGAATGATTTTGTCCCATATTTCTTTTGCTGAATGTAGCTGCATCACTTTAGCAAATTTTGATTCATACATGCTTCCTAACAAGACATTTACTGCTTTGGCATTGATTTCATACTTCTTCCTTTCTGCTGCATCAGTAGGAATACTTGCTGGGTATTGATAACCTTCTTCCACGATTGCCCATACATCTGCACCAAGACTTTGCAGATAAGCTTTTGTTCGTACCTTCCAGAATATCAGATTGCTTCCATTGAATAGAGGTGGCTTTATAGACATTACTCCTTCTTGACTTCCCATTGTGACGGATCTCCTTTAAGCGATCAAGCTTCTGCACAAGGACCTCCTCTGATACCAATTGTTGGGAAAAATACTGAGAGGGGGGGGGGGGGGGTGAATCAGTATTTACAGCATATTCAAACTTTTTACTTTTTCATGCTCTAAAACCCATACGCTACTTTGCTGAAGCCAACTAGCGTATACACGCGGATATCCTTCATGAAACTCGCGTATACCCAGAGATCTAATTATGCCATTAGTTCTTCACTTACATAATTCCATCATTCATTCATCGTATGTTTATCAAAATGCAGAAACATGTGCGTGAAGAACAGACAACCATCACAATTGGCATCACACATGAACACCAGGATTTTTAGGGTGGAAACCCAAGCTCAGAGAAAACCACCGCCGTTGCTCCCTAACATATATTTTATTATAGAGAAAACATCTTACAACATATGTGTCAAAAGTGTACCCTACCAAGACGTGTGCACCCACCGTTGGCCACATTAGCTCCCTTCGGAAGGGAGCTACGACCCCCTGATCTCGTTTACCAGCCTCACCTGGAAGGGAGCTACAACCCCCTGACTGAAGGCTACAACCCTCAGCACCTCTATGGACCACGTTTTATCAATTTTCACACTGGATCCAAAGCTTCTTTTAGGACAGCACTTGCAGGCCACGTTTCATATTTTCAGACTGGACCCTTTCCATACTTTTAAGCACAGTCAACCATGAAACAAATACATATAACTTACTGACAGATATCAGTAAACCAGCAGAACAGATCAGACATTTCTTACCACAGACTTCAGCAAACCCTAGTTTGCATACATGATTTCCTTTCTCTGATGTCGCGTATATACGTGCTTCCGTCCACATAAACCAGCGTATACTTCAGTACAAATTATAGAGCTAATTTTATTGCGCATATGCGCTTTCTCTTCAGCAAAGTCGCGTATATACGCGCTTCCTCTTCGGAGAACTAGCGTATGGTTCTTCAAACTTATATATAATTGCAAATCTTCACTGCAGATACATCACTTCAGATTTTACCCTTTTCCTCAGACAAATGTTCGCCTAGATGTTCGCCTCATCACAGATCTAATCATTCCATAAACAAATCTAGCAAATACAAGTATATTTCAGATCTAGATCCCCTTTCTTCATCATTGGTGCATCATACATTCAGATCTATATTCAACTGTAACCCTTTCCATTCAGATATACTTTAGAGAGAAGTATTCATTCAAGCTCAGACATCTTGCACCCACACTCATGATTTGCACAATGAATTTCTTCTCTTTATATAGGTTTACCCTTTTTCAATACCATGAGCCAAAACCACATTACATCCGATGGTATTCCTGGATGGGGTTGTTTATATGAATAATAACCCAATACAATGGGTCAATACCATGGTGGTTACCCCTGATTTTGCACTTTTTGAGCGCTTTTGCCCATACGTGACTTGGCACGTTCTTTCCCGCGTGCATACGCGACTTCCCTTAGGAAAATCTGCGTATGCCTAGAGACATACTCTTTTCATCATAGATCTATCACATACTGAATTCCTTTCTTCATTACCTTCTGTACTCACTGTAGATACATCAGATTCAAGCACAACTTTATCAAGTAAGTTGCCATCATCTTCATCATATTGCTAACAAACATCATTTCATATCAGATTTACATCTTTTGCCATCAAGGACAACACCTCAACATTCTCATGTCTTCATCTTCATTCAGTGGGTTGCCATCAAGGACAACACTCTGCATCATATTGCCAACACAGTGAAAGGCACGTTTGAATACATTTTGTAAAGCTTCTGTATGAAGGCTCAGAGTCCGTAGGGTCTCAGTGAGGAGGAGTTTCATTCGTAATGAGGATTCTGGTCTTTGGTATTTCACAGTATGTAACCTTCTCTTATGTGATTAATACAACATTTCATTTCATATATCTTCTTGTATCATGTACTGGAATGCGAGTGGCGCACTGATTTTAGGTAAGGAATCATCCTATTTGATGCCCATACTTGGATCAGTCAAGCACTTTAAATATGGCTCAGGCATGATATACTGTTTCATGTTCATTTCATCCATCTTTCTACTATATTAGTTGCTTTGGGACGGTGCTTTTAAAACGCCATTTTCATGTATGGATTCTTATATTGATAAGCCCATACATGGTTCTGTTGTGTATCTGGGGATCAGACCAAAGTTAACTAATATCTTCTTATATTTCTTTCACTACATACACCTTCTAATACTTGATTTCTGTGGCATATTATTTGAATCGGCCCTCTTTACAGTAAATTTTCTCTTAACTGTCTGATGCTTTTGTGTTGGAGCTTTACATCTTGTCTCTGCAACATTACTTTTCCTTGGCAGTTTCTGTAAGTTCTGGTCCCATCTGAATCAATATTTCCTTTATATATATGATAGCAAGTGAGCTGAAGCTGACAACTTCACTTATTACATTATACACTCCTTGCTATGCTAAGATGTCCTAGGCACTGGTCTATGGCAACTCTAGACTGTCTCTAGGGAAGACAATAATTTTCGACAACAGGCTGGTTTTCCTTTTTGCTGATGGTTTGGTGTATCTAATTGAATTAGTTGCCTAAGGTATTTTTGGTTGCAAAATCTTTTTCATTTTTCATACAGTATTGGCCTTGTGGAATACATTTGATTGTGTGGTCTTGTTAGATCTACAACATTTGTAGTTGTTTAGTCTTATGGCCGAGGTGCACTTTTATTATGGAAATAGTTGATGCAATATTGTCATTTAATCCTTACTGCAGGGTAGCATGTTGAGAAGTTTCTCGTGAAACATTTGGTATTCAAAATGACACTTGATCCTATACAGCATCATGCACTTGACTTCAAAATTCATATTCAAAGTGTGCCAGACAATTCTTTCAAAATTTCAAATATTTATGTTGTTTTAAACCATTATCTTTTTCATGTATTGGATGCTGAAAATGTGAAAAAGACTTTGGTATGAAACCAACTCGTGAATAATTTCCAGCAAAACAACCACTTCCAAGACATGATTTAGAAGTAGAACATATGTACTTATGAAGCATAGAAATATATCCTTGATGCATTGTCAATGTTTGGCTAGGGTTATTTTTTGAGAAAATAACTCCTTATTCCTAGAATAGTGATCTTCAATACAAGTAAATGCCAGAGAAGAGAGATCATCGTGTGACATAAACCTATTAACAAAAGTGAACAAGGAATGATTATTAATTATGGCATACTAGGTTGTCAGTGATTTTGACTATTTGTCTTTAACATGTAAAAATGTTAAATTCCAAACTTACATCATCATGGTTTGGCATCATGAGCTTGACTAATTGTCCACCATGCTCATAATTTCATTGTTGTCTTCATATCTATAAACAATGTTTCAAATAATAATAATAAAGTTCTATAAGAAAAATCCAGACCTCCATGCTGCTGCTCCTTGTGAGATAAAGTCAAAATTGCATTACACAATCTGACACATAAGAATCTCCTATATCCCGGTGGTATGTATCCAAATTCTTATAATAGTGTCTTCAAGACTTATGTTGACATTGCCAATGAGATATTTAAGCAATGAAAGATGGAGCCTTCTTCATTGTTGCATATGTAACAGTCTTTTATTAATATAAAGATTGATGGTTTTGTCTTTCTGAAAATGAAATGTAAAAATAATTTATTGTGGTCAATTGAAATTTTTTTTTTAAAAGCTTTTCATTATGGAAGGGCGACATAGATATATGCCCTTCTAATTGAAATTCGGACCTGCCCTTCAAATTTGATCACTGTGTGGGACCTTAACAAACAATAAAACTATTCCGCCACACGTTATATAAAAAATATAACAAAACCTTTGTCAAAACTTCAAACGAACCCTTTAGCCGTGGGTATTTCATCACGAATTGATCATTTTACCATGTACCTTCTTCTAGAGGAATATTCTTCCACTTGATTAGATACTTCATAATGGTTATATGTCAAAGAGATACAAAATGTTTATCTATAACTTTTTGTGGTTCAAGAATCAACTTTCATTCTTCATCTAATTTTGGAAGTTTTATTTACATTGGCATATTTTTTCCCAAAACCTTTTTTAGGCAAGATACATGAAAAACCTTATGAATGCAAGAAGAAGGAAAATATAACTTCTATACTACTTGTGCAATCCTATGAATAATTATTTAGGGCCATAACATTTTTTAGCTAATTCTTTATTCTTCTTTTTCTTGAATGAAGATTGCTTATAATGCTATAATCTAAAAAATACCCAATTACCCTCCTCAAAGTATCTTTCACTTCAATGTTGTTCCCCTTGTTGTTTTATCATGTTTCATGTCATTTGAAGGTTTTCCATAATAATTTTCAAAGTTTCTTTAGTATTTTCCATATGTGACTCTGTTTCCCATACTTTGGACTTATCTTGCAAAAAGTATGAGATACTAGGAGTTGGATATCCATAAATGGCCTTAAATGGGGAAATTTTAGTAGATGTGTGATAGGTCGTATCATATTACCATTCTTCCTTGATGAACCCACTTCATCCATTAAGATTGCTTTTCTAAAGAGTAACATTGTAGATAACCTTAAAAACATTTGTTAACTATTTTTGTTTGACCATTTGATTGTGTTTGATATGTAGAACTCATGGCAGCTAGTGTTTCTCCACTCATATTAAATAATTATTTCCAAAATTTTCTTGTTACTATTACTTTATGAAAAACATGAAGACTATGAATTTCTTTCACGGACACTTCTGCCACTTGGCTTGTTGTTTATGTACTTTGAGCTCTACAAAAAAAATCTACAAAATTTGTCTATATAAATGACCACAAAAAGGTAATACTTACCTTTTTATTTCAGTAACCCTGTAATAAAGTCTATTGATATATCTTCTAGTCTTTGAATATGTATGTGGAATGGTTGAAGTAACCCTAGAGATTTTACTATCTCTCTTTTATTTATTATGCAAACCTGACGTTCTCTTACAAAATTTTGAATATCTTTCTTCATTCCTTCCAAAAATATATTTTTTGATCCTTTGAGATGTTTTAAGGAACCCTGCGTCCTACCATCAGAGAGACATGGGACTCCATTAATATTTGTTTATTCAAATATGCTTGCATGCATAAAAATATTCTACATTTGCACCAAAGTATATCTCTTTTTCACTCCCAATGCTCCATAGAGTTCATCCCATCCTTTATAAATTTTAGTTTTTGTTTAGTACTATTGTCATTTTTCCATTATGGCAAGCTTCTTCTAGCCACCTAGGAATAGAAAATTTAATTGGATATAAATTTGAGGCCTCTTCTATTTTAGAAAGAGCATCATGTACTAAATTTTCCTTACCCTTTTCGCAGATTATCTCAAAATTAAAACTTTGCATTTTTTCTCCTCATTTTTGTTAATCTTCTAATGAAATCGATAGCTTCAAAAAATAATTTATGTTATCATGGTATATCTTGACTTTAAAGTACCTCCCAATGATATACTATCCCCATTTTTTATTGCATGTAATATTGCTTCCATTTATTTTTCATACGTAGATTTTACCAAATATTTTCTTTGAATTCCTTGCTTTTAAAAGCCAATGATATCCCTTATTGTGTTAATGTTACGTAAATTCCTTGTCCTAGTGCCTCACACTCTACTATGAATGTTTTACCAAAATTAGGTGCAACCGATGTTGGTGTAGAATACATGGCATCCATTAAAAGAGAGAATGCCAAAGTAGCCTCATCATTCCATATAAATGATATTTTATTCAAGAGATATGTGAGTGGACTTGAAATGCATGCATAATTCTTAAAAAATGATCAATAATATCATGTAAGTCTAAAAAATATTCTAAGAACCTTGATTTTCTTAGGAATAGGTCATTTTGTAATAGCTTGCATCTTTTGAGGCTCCAACTTTACTCCTTCCTTTAAAACAATATGAACCAAATACTCGAATTCTTATTTCCCAAAAGCACATTTGGATATTTTTACATAAAAATGATTGTTCTCAATAATTTATATAACTTTTCCACATGTTTAGTGTGGTATTCCAATGATTTATTATAAATATGTGTATTATCAAAGAAAGCCAACACAAATTTTATAAATGGGATCAAACAAAATTGTTCTTAAGTCGAGCCCACCAGACTTCAAACGACGATAAACCATAATTCAAACCAAATTCATGTTCCAAAATAGCCTGCTAACATTGGCCAATTTTGTGACGCGAAAACAAAATGAATTCTGCCCTAATATTTTTCGGGTCCGAAGTTGGGCTGGCGTACGGAGGGAGAGTTGTGACGCGAATTTCTTATCAAATTCGCCCAAATATTTTTCGGGTCCGAATTTCCACTGCGCGAGTGGCCCAAACAAAGATCCACTCCAATCAATTTCTGCCACGTGTCCTCAATCAAAATTTTCCCTGCTCCCGGATGCGGGTGCATTCGATGGCGTTTAAGGCGATGGGACATGAATGTGGCAATTTCATATCAATCACATTAAGTTTTAACGCTATTCAATTAGCCGATATTTAAGTTCCAAGGTTTTCACATCAAATCGCATTAAGTTTTAACATTGTTCAAGATCGGACCTCCACTCCTGTTAGCGATTCTGCATGCTCCAATATGATCCGGCCTTCGGCTCTCATTAATGAGAGATTAATTATGACGGGTGTTCTTCGATTGCATTGCATTCGGGTCGATAAAATGGCGTTTCGATATGGTTTTTCAGACGAGCCGCAATCTTTGAATTGCACTTCGGTTGCTGGGTTACACTGCCTGCTCACTGTGACGAGAAGGAGAAGTGGCCAACTAAACTGCTGCTTAGACCTTGGTGCATATCTGCATTTCTCTCGGTCTGGTCTGTGTCTATCTTCCTCGGTTTCTTGGAATTCTTCTTCTCCATCTCGTCTTGTGCCCACTGCTGAGACTACACCCATGCCTTGCCTGCGTCAAAGGATGCGTTGCCACAGGGGGAGCACTAGAGGTCAACCCCTGTGCGCTCCCTCCAACCCCTCAACCGAGTCGTCTTCTCAGTCCAGTGATTATTACGTAGCTCGCTATCCAAACACTAGGAGTGGGCGGGGTCGGATTCTAGGATCTGGCCACCGTATGGGTTCCCCTGCTCCTCCTTTCCCCATCGCTTCACCTTCTCCCACGATACGCACTATGCTATTTGCCTTTAATTGTTCTCTGAACTGCCCACGAATCACAACTACAATAATTGTGGTCTTCCGTGAGGAGGCCCAAACGAAGGAACAATGCACCCATCCGGTGGGTCTAAGCTCAGAAAAAACTGGCCAGCATTTGGGCCTTCAGGAGGGGAGCAGTGGCATGAATGTGGAGATAGCACCTGGTGATCCTGGACCTTCCGAAGGATGGTGCTGAATCGTCGAGGAGCCACCGGAGGAGTAGTTCGGTTAATTTGGTTTTCTTGCTTCGCAGGCCCACTTAATTGGGCATGTTTTAGATTATATTACTGTGCTGGACCTCTGTAATATTTTTGAATTCTGTAAACGTTCAAGACTGGTTTCCCTGTATGAGGGCAGTCTTCTTTTTTGATTTTTTGATGACAAATTTGCCATAAGTCTGGGCAATGTTTTTGACTAAAGTCATGCTGTAATTTTATTCCCACTGTTAATAGATTAACTTTACTTAGAAAAAAAAAATGTTGCCCTGTTTCTATTTTAAACCTGTTTTTTGAAATACAGAGCCATGTTTATATGATTGTTTATAGTCGAAGCGTTGTGGGTGGTTTATTATATTAATATTTCATGGTCGAATTATGTTCATAACAATTGGAAAAAAAAAATGTAGCCCTGTTTCTATTTAAACCTATTTTTTGAAATACAGAGCCATGTTTATATGGTCTACGTATTATAGTCTTTCTCTGTATATCTACAGGAACAAGCGAGCCAGAACATACAATCGACCCTGGGTTTATACATATTTTTTCTCTATCATGGATGCTTTTTGTGTGAGGCGTATATCAATAGTACATGTCTCTGCACATTTCCTGTATCCACTTTATGATACTATTTTATGTGTTGACAGGTTATCACTCTGCCTTCAAAACTAGTGATGCCGGTCTATGTTGCTGGTTTATTGATATGGTCTGATGGTATTTTTATATTTTGGACATATCAAACTCCTCACATGATTATATTTTTTCTTTGTTCAAGGATTTTGGGTACTTTAATTTGTATTTGGAACAATGGACGTTGATACTCTATCTGTTGCTTTACTATTCTACATACTGCTATTTCACTTTCTTATAGATGCCTTGGGCATATTTGGATGCTTTCTCAGATTGTCAATAATCTCCATGTGGACTGTTACTGGGTTTTATATCAAGTCCCTGTATGTGACATGGGGTATTTTTATATCAATGTTTGGGGTGGGACTTCCACTTTTATGGATGGATATTTGGGTTCCAATCTTCAGATGTGAAAATGTATTGATTTCATGGACTGTTTTACTTCATATAATATATTCAAAACAACATTTTTTCTCTTGTGAAAAAAAAATGATTGTTTATCACTCTGCCTTCAAAACTAGCGATGCTGGTCTATGTTGTTGGTTTATTGATATGATCGGATGGTATTTTTATATTTTGGACATATCACACTCCTCACATGATTAGTGTTTTTCTCAGTTCAAGGATTTTGGGTACTTTAATTTATATTTGGAACAATGGACGTCGGTACTCTATCTGTTGCTTTACTATTCTACATACTGCTATTTCACTTTCTTATAGATGCCTCGGGCATATTTGGATGCTTTCTTAGATTGTCGATAATCTCCATGTGGACCGTTAATGGGTTTTATATCATGTACCTGTATGTGACATGGGGTGTTTTTCTATCAATGTTTGGGGTGGGACTTCCACTTTTCTGGATGGATATTTGGGTTCCAATCTTCAAATGTGAAAATGTAATGACTTCATGGACTATTTTACTTCATATAATATATTCAAAACAACATTTTTTCTCTTGTGAAAAAAAAAATGATTGTTTATAGTCGAAGCACTGCGGAGTGGTTTATTATATTAATATTTCACGGTCAAATTATGTTCATAACAATTGGAAAAAAAAATGTTGCCCTGTTTCTATTTTAAACCTATTTTTTGAAATACAGAGCCATGTTTATATGATTGTTTATAGTCGAAGCACTGCAGGGTGGTTTATTATATTAATATTTCACGGTCATTGGAACGCCCACAATTCATAACAAATATTGGAGATTTACTGTCCTGTTTTAAAGTTTCATTTTTTTTTTTTTTTAAATTGAACCCGCCGTTGGTATATCGACGCCTTGTAAGCGTTGGAATTGTGACAGCTTAAAAACGTCGGAAGAGCGCCAGTTTACAAACGTCGGATGAACCGCGTTCAAAACGTTGGACCACATTTCGTCGGAATTGCGACAGTTTACAAACGTCGGAAGAGCGACGTTCAAAACGTCGAACCACATTTCGTTGGAATTGTGACAGTTTAAAAATGTCGGAAGAGCGACATCCAAAACGTCAGACCACATTTCGTCGGAATTGCGACAGTTTACAAACGTCGGAAGAGCAACGTTCTAAACGTCGGACCACATTTCTTCGGAAATGCGACAGTTGAAAAATGTCGGAAGAGCGATGTTCAAGACGTCGGACCACATTTCGTTGGAATTGCGACCGTTTACAAACATCAGAAGCGCGACAGTTTGGGAAACGTCAGAAGAGCGATGCTTGTTTGGAAGCGACGGAAAAGGTGTTGGTAGCGTGACACTTTGTCAGTGCGTCGGAATTGCGACGGAATGGAAACCACGTTTTTCCCGTCCTCGAACTGTCGCTCTTGCGACGTCTATGTGTCAAAATAGTGACGAATTGGCCGTCGGAAATTGGGTCAAATTTTCTAGTGTATAAGCACAAAATCAATAACATGGGAGACCATAAACTTCCTATACTAGCTTTAAATTCTAGCCAAACCACCTAAGACTCAAACGAGGTTGGTATAAAGATACTAGGGCCTGATTAAACCATTGGGAGATCGATGAAAATGTTGCATTGCAAAATATTATGAATATTAAAAATATTGTTACTTCTAAATTTAAAGAGAAAATGTGGTTTGAGAAAGATTTAGAGGATAAAATAAAATTAAGATATTATGAGGTCATCAACCCTACTCTAGAAGATCAAAAGTATCTCTCTGTTTTAACAAGCTCAAGGAAAAAAATTAATATAGACAAGATAAAAACGAACTCTTATGAACTCCATAGTGAAACAGGTCGTTGGGCAGTTCCTAAAACACCATTGGTGGAAAGGATTTGCCATATCTATGAAAATATGAACATTGATGATGAAAAACGCTTCCTCTTAGAGTGTTGTTTGTACACCCACATTAGATCTCAGTTTCATAATATTTTTTGCAATACTAACCTTCCTAGCCTTTTAACATATCAAAATTATAGTGAGCTCGGGACACTTCTCTCCAAGCTCTTTGAGCATAGGAGTACAATTTAAAAAAAAAACAAAATAATTCGTTTCTTTAGGTCCATTAGACCAATGTTTGGTCTTAGTGGACATTAACCATCATCATCATCATCATATATTTTTTAAACTTCTTCATCATTTTTTTATCAATATTTTCGACCATACAAGTATGCCCATCATGTGAAGAGATATAAAATAAATCTTAATCAATGTATATAAAATGATATGAGTTTTTATGTTATGAGTCAAGGAAAATGATTGAATTAATAAGAGAATAATAAATTATTTTTAGTATTAAGAATTTTAATAATAATATAAATAATACAAAGTTGAACATTGAATAATTAATATTGTAGATATAAAATTTATTTATTTATTTTTATTTTTGTCGTGTGTGTGTGAACTACCTCAAATATATTTATATTAAGAGGAGAAAAAAAAACATCGTAGTTACATCCAAACTATCCAGCCTTATCCCAAAAAATTTCCAGAATGAAACACCATGCCACCATATAACCAAGAGGACAACATCCAGAGGACTAACTAAGTAACCCATTTGCCGTAACAACCAAAAGGAAAACGTTACACAAGCATAAAAGGGAAACTTCATTTTTCCAAAATGAATAGATGCACAAATGATCTAAAATTGATTGTTAGTTACTGTTGTGCTAATATCAGTTTCAGAATTAACATGAAAGTGCTTTGGTTTGCTTATCATACAAAGGTTTATACATGTGTTTATTATTGAAAATTCATTAAATTTGATGAGATTAAGTGTATTTCATGAACTTAAAAGCATGGAAACTCAATGTTGAACAAAAACATATAAAAACACACCAAGCACAAATAACAGAGACAAATACACAAGTTTTGATGAAGGATTTCACCCATCTTGGTCTACATCTCCTTGGACTAGCTTCATAGTGTGGGCCTTTGTATTAGCTTCAATTGTGAAAACGTGTTGTTTACAGTCTCCCGTTGCCTCTGAAACCTGCTCCAATGGCTCCAAAACATCAAAATATACCAAGAATGACTCTTCCTAAGCCAAAATTGGTCGAAAATTGCCTCAGTTATGAAAAACCAATTTTCCCTAGTTTTTCTCCACTAATTATGGAAGTCCAACAGTTAACTCCACTAAATGTGGAGCTTCTACGCAATTGGCAGTCCGCCAAACCTACTGCTAAGATAAGCGCACAGTTAATTAGTGATAAGCATGAGTTTAAGTGAGGCTATGGGTGTGTTTAACGCTAACCCACACTTTATCGTTAATTTCATATTATCATGGTTAAACCGTAGATTAACATAAATAATGTAGCTTAACAAAACTCCACCATAATACACCTTTTGGCTACTGGTCATAGTGCGCAGACATGTGGGAGGGGGCTACCCCATGGGGCTGGCCCCCTCTGGACCCCCAACTCTCAAGAAAAGTTAATTCAAGTAGCATTGGAATCCTTATGGGGTAAGGACCGCGGTAGATGGCATAGTGATAAGTGTTGGAACTATGGTGCGGGTGGTCTTGGGTTCGACCTTGACCCCGGCCATATAAGTTTTTTGAACGGACTTTTCCATAGACTATATTTAATAACTTTGGTTATAATATATGTGTTGATATATATCATATGTTGCGCCCGACTATGGTTTCAACCTTTGATAAATATATATGTGCCCCATTTGATATTTTTATTTCGACTATGGTCCATAAAAATGAATACGCCTTCCAACCTTGCAATGGGGGAGGGCACGTGCCAACCTCCGACTGCGTTATGTGGCCCTTCTCATTTGGCCAAAAAATCCACCATTAAAATAATAATAATCCACCATAGATAATTCCAAACTTAGGATTAGGAGAAAAATTCTACTTCCCCAAGCAACATTGGCGAATCTGGTGACGATACTTGTCACAGTGTCACTGGCTGAAACTAGAGAATATTCCCTAAATATTCCTGAGGTGCTGACTAGACTGCCAATTTATCAATCCGTCATAGTTCTGCACAATTTTCACTTGTGTGGGAAAACGAACAACAGACCATAACTTACTCATACAAACTCATATTTTGATGAAACAAGTTGTGTTGGAATCCTGGTGACTAGCTCTATGTAGACGCTCTAGTTTAGAGCTTTTATAAGCACTTTAATTCTCTTAGCTAAATATTGATCCTATGATCATTCCTCACCACAAGAAGCCTTTTGGACCCCAAAATATACTATCAATTATTCAGCAGGTGAGGGTATAGCTCCCTCACCCTTTCACTCTCCATCCATTTGGCCCTTGAAGAATTTTATCCCTTGAGTCCCACTCTAAGGTATTCGAGATTCCTTCTTTTTGAAGTTCTGATTCTTCTATCAAGTATGAGATATTTCTGAAATCCGTCAAGATATTCTAGTGAGAAATCATCTATTAATGGCAGCTGAACATGATCTCCGTGATCATCAATTAAAGGAGGTTCAAACAAACTCAAATTCTCAACATTAATGATAGAATATATTTGCATATAAGGAGGAAAATCTAGTTTAAATGCATTAGTGCCAATATTTTCCAGAATTTTAGATGGACCATAATAGATTGGCTTGAGATTTTTACCTCCCCCTTGCAATATTTCTTTGTTGATATATAACCAAAATTCATCTCCAACCTGGAATTTGTGATCAACACAATGTTTATCATGCCTTGCCTTGTAGCTTCTTTGACTCTTTTCAAGTTGTTCTTGCACTCTGTGATGTATCAACTAAATTTTCTTAATGAAATTGCCTGCCTTATCTATGTCACTATGACCATCTATAGCGACATATTTATCAAAGATGAAGTCCAAAAGTGATCTTGGAAAGTACCCAAGACATACCTCAAATGGCAATGTGTTTGTGGAAGAATGGTTTGCCCTGTTGTATGCATGCTAAATGTAATGCAATTGTTCATCACACAACTTGGGATGTTTGCTGTAATAGCCTCTAAGAAGATGAATAGATCTCCTACTTACCACCTCAGTTTGACCATATCTTTGCAGATGAAATGTTGTTCTCTTCTTCAACTTTGTGTCCATCATGTCCCATAATTTTGACCAAAAATTCCCAACAAACGAGGAATCTTGATTACTTAAAATAGAAGTAGGAAAACCAAAATGAACCCATACATTTTGAAAGAAAAGATTAGCGATTTTTTCAGCTGTAATTTGTTTCTTACATTGCAACAAAAGACACATTTTGCTGAACTGATCTACCACAACATTCAAGTAATCATGACCTTTCCTTGACATAGGAAGACCACCTACACAATCCATTGAGATACTCTCCCAAGGATGTAAAGGAACCGGAAGTGGAGTGTACAATCCAAGTTTCCTATTACTGGGCTTACTTATTGCACATAAAGAACATCCTCTAATAAAATGAGATACATTATCAATCATGTGTGGCCAAATATAACAATACCTTTAGATATTCGCTATTTTCTTGCACCGAAATGTCCAACAATCAATGATGTGTGTTCCTCCCTTATGATATTGTTAGTTTCTCCCTATGGTATACATAACTTGCCCAAGTGATACAATAAACTATTATGCACATGATAATCTAACTCTTCTTTTTGGTTTCCTTGACTCAAGATTTCATACACATCTTGAAAATCACTATCATATGCATATTGTTCAATGTAAATTTCATGAAAAATGAATTGTGCTTGAGTATAATAGATGAATTTACGATAGACCTAGAGAGAATATCAACTAACTTATTGTATATTCCCTTTTTGTACCTGATAACCAAATGAAATTGTTGTAGAAATCCCATTCATATGAAATTTCTTGATTGCTGCAGCTTTGATTGTGATTGTAAGTATTGCAATGGTTGATGGTCAGTATGGATAATGGTCTCTTTTCCCATCAAATAGTGCTACAATTTCTTTACACTTTGTACCAATGCATATAAATCTTTGTCATAGGTGGGATAATTAGTCACAAGTCCATTAAAAATTTTAGAATGAAATGAAATAGGCTTACCATGCTACATGAGAAATTCTCCCATAGCATAATCACTTGCATCTATTTGGATCTCAAATGATTGTCTAAGATCTGGAAGATCCAATACTAGTGTTTAAATTCTATTTTGTTTTAAAGCATCAAATTATTTTGCTGCATATCTTTCCAGTGGAAGACTTTCTTAACACTTGTCAATGCATGTAACAGAGCTATACTGGAAGAAAAATTAGCAATGAATTTCCTCCAATACTGTGCTGCCACAAGAAAGCTTCTTACCTCTATAACTATATTGGGCTTGGGCCAATTCAAAATGACCTCTATTTTGGAAGGGTCAATATTCAACTCACCTCCTCCAATATTGTGTCCAAAATACACTAAAGAATTCTTTCCAAACTCACACTTAAACATCTTTAAAAATAATTGCTCTTTTTTCAAGACATCAAGTACCTTGTTCACGTGCATGACATGTTCTTCTTTTGATTTGTTGAATATAAGTATGTCATCTAAGTAAACAAAAACTAAGTCATCTATAAATGGTCTAAGTACATCATTCATGACTCTCATGAAAGTAGATGGAGCCTTTGTTAGACCAAATGGCATAAATATCCACTCAAACAATCCTTGTCTAGTTTTAAAAGAATTTTTCCAAATGTCCTCTTCAACTATTCTAACTTGACGATAACCACTTCGCAAGTCTAACTTAGTGAAATATCTTGCATACTTTAACTGATCTAGAAAATCATCAATGCGTGGGAGTGGGTAGCAATTCTTTACTATAATTTTATTCAGTGCACATAAATCTATGCACATGCATCAAGTCCCGTCCTTCTTTGGTACCAAAACAATTGGTGAACCACATGGCGAAGTAGATGGGCGTATGATACCTTTGTTCAACAATTCTTAGATTTTCTTCTTTATTTATAAACTCTCCATAATTGACATGCGATACATACCAATGTTTGGAAGTGGAACATCCTGCTGGAGTTGAATCTCATGCTGAATTCCCCTCTTGGGAGGTAACCCATTTGGTTCTTAAAACATCTCGCCATGCTGAATTACCACATCAAACAAATCAGATTTTAATTTTTCATCACATCCTTCAAAAGATTCATAGTCAACATCATCCTTTTTCTTGGTCATGAGAAGCACAAAATGTTTACTTGCATTAACTAGCCTCTTCATTTGCCCTGCATTAACTAAAGAAATATTCATTTTTTTGCGATGAGCTCTAACAATATACTCCACTCCATCCTTAAGCAAATGATATTTGTTCTCATGACGATAAAACACTGCTTTCTTGTCATACAAATATGGACTTCCCAGGATAATCTCAAAAATTTCAAGTGGAACTAAATCTAACTCGACTTCATCAACAAAGTTTTCAGTAATAGCAAATCGAAATATGGATTTCCTTGCTACCTGTAAATTGGCATTCTTAACTATCCAACCCAATGGGTATGGTTTATGATGTGGTACGGTTTCAATGTTAAGCTTTGTCTTCTGAAATTAGGTTTTCTTGTGACCCACTATCAAACAATGCATCAATATTTGTATGATTTGAAATGACTCTAACATGGAACAATTATATCCTTGTGTCTTCATTTGGAGTGTTTTTGTGACTATTTGAGGAACTAGTACTTGCTATGGCTTCCTTTCCTTTGTTAGCCATGGCTAATATTGTAGAAATTTGAACAAATGTTAAATTATTCATCGAGATTATCCTGATCACACACTATTTGAGCTTCATGCATAATACATAACCTCTTCTACTATTGATCATCAATTGCGGAAATATAAACAATCGCATGCGCACATTAAAACCATAAACAATCACACATATAAACACAGTATTTATGGGAAAGCTTAAAGCTGAAAACCCCAACTATTCCGTATATTATAATGATACAGACTATGTAAATAACTATTGTACAAACTCACAAGCTCTCAAGACAATCTCCAATCGTTACAACACTACACAAAGCTCGCATCTAGCAAAACACATACCCAACTGCCCACCTGTTAGCTTTTCCGCTCACCGCGTAATCCAAGATGGTGAATAATGGCCCAATATGAGTTTGAATCCTCTCGGTATGAACCACGCAACCCACGCAGTATCTCTCCACAAATGTGTAGCAAACTCATGCACTAAAGATACCAAAATTGATAGTCACACTTCGTCTTTCACCTACCTTCTCCACCGTCTCCACCGAATACACATGCACTGTAGTTAACTGATGTATTCTTCAGTTGATTAATGAGTTATTATTTAGTGAATTAATTAACTAATTAATTCACACCACTCTCAATAGTGTATCAATCAGTTAGACTAGATACAACTAGCTCAACTGAGTCTAACTGAGTTAAACTAAATACAACTCCACCAACTACTTCTATAACTCCACCAAACTCTGTCACATGAGTTCTAATTGAAGTCTCCATGCATTAGCTCCAGTAAACCCTCAGGAATAGCGTAATTCCTTCTGTCAGCTATTGTGCCACATCTGTGCACTTAATTGAAGTGCTCCATGAGGATATAAAGAACAGAGGTCCAAATATTATTAAGAGCTAATAATATTCGATATATATATTTTTAGACCGGGCAATCTAAAAATAGATTCCGCCCTAGTATGTATAAAAATAGAAGTCCATCTATTTTTTTAAGTGACTTCGACCAACCATCCACAAATAGCATCTCGAAACTTCATAGAACATGATCCATATGTCTAAAAATAGACATAGTATAAAACAGACTTTGCGCTAAAAATAGCCCCTACAAGTCTCACTTAGTGAAGGCGACTTTTCCATCAAGCTCATCATCTTGTTGTACCCCAATACTCTCTCTCAACAAGATATGGATTATCCGCAACCCCTATCCGCCTGGTATTCAAATTTTCTCCGGTGAGCGCCTTCACAAGATATCAAGATTCGATCCTCCATGTGAATGTATGAGCAAACATGATCTTCCGCTGCACACAATCTTTGATATGATGATACCGGATGTCAATGTGTTTAGATCTATCATGAAATACTGGATTAACCGAGAGTTTTATGCAACTCTAATTATCACAATAAATCACAGTAGGCTCTAAGTGTGAACCAAACAACCCGACCAGGATCTTCCTCATCCATATAGCCTTGCATGCAGCCAAACTCGCTGCCATATACTCAGCCTCTGCTGAACTGAGTGCCACAGATCTCTGCTTCCTGTTGTACCAAGAAACTTCTGTCGACCCGATACTGAAAATCCCTCCAGATGTGCTCTTTCTGTCCGTTGGGCTCCTTGCCCAATCTACATCCATGAAGCCACACAGCTTCACCTCATCCGACTGTCTGTACCATAATCCATATCCCGATGTGCCTATGAGATATCTCAATACCCCGCCTTCCAAAAGAGCTTGGTAGGCTTAACCATAGGTTGTGAAAGCTGGTTAACTACATAGCATATATTGGGTCGTGTATTGACTAGACACATAAGCGACCCCACCAACTGTCGATAAACAGTGGCATCCACTACCTTCGCTGAAGTAGCATCCTCCTTCCTTCATCCACTAGGAAGAGGAGTATCAACAAGCTTGCAGCCATGCATGTTAAGCTTCTCCAGTATCTCCCTGGCATACTTACCCTGAGAAACAAACAGTCCATCATTGCGCTGCCAAATTTCCAATCCCAGGAAATAATGAAGGAGGCCCAAGTCCTTCATCTCAAACTCTTTTGCAAGATCCTCCTTGCATGAGAGTATCAACAACTCATCACCTGTCAAAATAAAATCATCTACATAAAGTACAATGATCAGCAACTCACCCTCCACCACAATCTGGTATAGGTTTGGATCCGCCTCACTCTTGGAGAATCCAAGTCCAGTGAAATAACTATCTATCAGTGTGTACCAATCACGAGGTGCTAGTTTCAACCCATACAACACTGACTTGAACCTGCACACATGCGAATCACTGCTGAAGATCTCGAAACCTTCAGGCTACTCTATGTACACCTCTTCCTCAATGAATTCGTTGAGGAACACAACCTTCACATCCATCTGATGAATGTGCCACCCCATCTGCGCTGAGAGAGCTAGGATCATCTGTATGGAAGAATACCTTGCGACAGGTGCAAAGGTCTCCTCATAATCGATCCCCTAAATCTGTGAAAAGCCTCGGGCAACAAATATTTCCTTGTACTTCTCCACACTCTCGTCAGTTACCTGCTTCACTTTGTAGATCCATCTCGAACCCACCACTGATTTCCCCTCCAGTCTCAGGACAATCTCCCATGCATTATTTCTAAAAATCGAATCATACTCTTCCACCATGGCATCTACCCATGCGGGGTCCTCCACAGCTTCCTTGAAAGAGGATGGCTCTTTCACGATACACTTGCTCACAAGAGCCATGTATCCAATATACCGGTCAGGACTGTCTCTGTCTGCGCTCTGATGTAGGTGCTCCTACAACCTTCTCTACATCTTGAGCCGGGGCCGCCGCCCGTAGTGCGTTCGATGGTTGGCGCTCGCATGGAGGCCCTTCCACTCCATGAACCTCTCTTGTGGCTGATCCACATCCCGAGGCTCATCTTTAGGAACTAATAGCTCCTCATCTGCATGCAAGTGTGGCTCCCTCTCAAGCGAACACTTCATGGCTTTCTCCTCCTGAAATTTGATATCCCGTCGCACAACAGTCTTACGACTGTCTGGAAAATACACACGATAGTTGTGGGGCGTATCAGTGTACCCCACAAATATCCCAACCTCTGCGGTCGGCTCCAGTTTCTTCCTGGCATCCTTCGTCACCTTAATGTAAACAAAGAACCAAAAATCCTCAAATGGGAAATATCAGGCTTCTTACCAGAAAACGCCTCCTCGGGTGTACTCATGCCAAGTATCCTGTGAGGACAACGGTTCTGCACATATACTGCAGTATTGCGTGCCTCCACCCACAAGTGAATGGGTAGGTTTCCGATCATGAAAAATCACCCACAAGACCCACGATCGTTGCTCGCTCAACAAATTCTTACCGTGGGTTATGAGGTGCTATGAGCTCTCTTTGAATTCCTTCTACGCTACAAAAGTCCTTGAATTCGCCAAAGATGAAATCACCACCATTTTCGCTCCTAAGAGCCTTCACCTGCTTCCCCGATTATTTCTCCACCAGTGCTTTGAACTCACATAACTTTGAGTATGTCTCACTCTTCTTATGCATGAAGAAGATCCAGCTCTTTCGAGAAAAATCATCAAAAAAGATCACATAATACCTGTGCTTTGTTGTCAAAGCTACTGAGAAACGTCCACACACGTCTATGTGAATTCTCTCAAGGATCATCGGCACCAATATCCCTTGCAGTGTCACAAAGTTTCCAAGGCACATTTCTGCACTAACTGCGCAAGAGTGCCTTTAGGAAGCCCATTAGAAATCTGCTGCAGTATCTTCAAAGCTCCATGGTGAAGGTGGCCCAATCTTCGGTGCCACAACTCGCCATCATCCTGGCTCACCACTCCTTCTACCTTGCCTGCCATTGCTGCACAACCACCTACCTGCAATTGATAAAGGTTCTTAACTCGAACCCCTATCCTTCGGGTCTCACTAGTTGCCTTACTACACAGGAAAGACTTTCCCTCGCTAAAGACAACATCATATCCCTTGTCTTATAACATCACCACCAAGATAAGATTCTTCTTCAATCCTGGAACATGCATCACTTCCTTTAATATGAAGGGTTTACCAGACTCCCTCTCAAAGGAAATGGTACCGATACCGGTCGCACTGTATCTACCATCATCGCCCATCTCAATGTGCACTCCAAGATCTTTCTCATCCAGATCAGTAAACAAATCTCGATCTGCTGTCATGTGAAAAGACGCACCACTATCCATAAACCACAGTGAACCCATCACACTTGAGACCAAGCATGCGATCAGCAAAAAATCCAGCTCAAACTGGGAGGCTAAGGCCTCTCCAGCTGCAGATCCAGCAACCTGCTTATTTTTCTTCTTCTGTGGACAATTTGTGGCATAATGTCCGTGTTGGTGACAGTGAAAGCACTTCACCTTGGACATGTCCTGCTTCTTGCCTTTCACACCGAAATGAGAAGATTTCTTGCTCTTCCCCTTCTTTGCTTTGGTAGCCAAAGTGAAATTCTCTTTATCAGAGTTCTTTGATGAAGATCCGTCCCTGGTACTCCGCCTTATCTCCTCTTGCACAAGATCCGACCAAAGTCGCTCCCATCCTGGCAATTTCTCCCGACCATTGACAGAGTCCTGATAGGAGTGCCAACTCTTCGGAAGCCCAAGGAGAGCCAAGCTCACCAAGTCCTCATCATCTACAGTCACCCCCACACTTCCTAGCTCATCCCTACATTGGATGAACTTCATGAGGTACTTGGGCATACTGTCGCCTTTCTCCATCTTTATGTTTCTGAGTTTATCCTTGAGTGCCAACTTCCTCTGGTCGCTCTTGCTTTGGAATAAATCTATCAAGGCTTTCCACATCAAGAATGGAGAAGCCTTACCATGCAGGCTGGACACTATGTGATCCTTCACGCCCTCCAATAGAATCCTTCGACACTTTGCTGTCTTCTTTTGCCAAGCCTCAATTACGGCAACATCGCTAGAAGTAGGCTTTGGGACTTCAGCATCTATGAACTCCTTCAACCCATTGTCATCCAACACCGCCTCCATCCTGTCCTTCCATGCAATATAATTCGAGCTGCCCTCAAGGGCATACTCCAATCGCAATCCGTTGAAAGACATCTCAACTTCGACACCAAGAAAACACTACTGCAAATTCGAATTCCACCAGCACAAAACTCAACCGCTTCAATGTTTTGCAATTGCTCCAATGATCAATAACGCTCTGATACCATGTAGAAATTTTGAATAGCTGTTAAATTATTCACCGAGATTATCCTGATCACACACTATTTGAGCTTCATGCATAATACATAACCTCTTCTACTATTGATCATTAATTGCGGAAATATAAACAATCGCATGCGCACATTAAAACCATAAACAATCACACATATAAACACAGTATTTATGGGAAAGCTTAAAGCTGAAAAACCCCAACTATCTGTATATTATAATGATAGAGATCATGTAACAATCATTGTACAAACTCCTCACAAGCTCTCAGTACAATCTCCAATTGTTACACACTACACAAGCTCATATCTAGCAAAACACATGCTCCAATCTGCTCCACCTGTTAGCCTGCCTCTACTGCGCAATCCAAGATAAATAATGGCCCAATCTGAGTTCGAATCCCTCTAGTATGCACTGCGCAATCCTCATTGGCATCTCCAATATAGTCACAATTGATAGTCACACTTGCTCTTTCACCTACCTCTCCATTGGTCTCCATTGAAACTGTCCATGCATTGAAGTTAACTGATGTATTCTTTAGTTGATTTATGAGTTAATAATTAGTGAATTAATTAATAATTAATTCACACCACTCTCACTAGTGTATCAATCAGTTAGAGTAGATACAACTAGCTCAACTATGTTTAACTGAGTTAAACTGAACACAACTCCATTAACTCCTCAATCAACTCCACCAAACTTTGTCACCTGAGTTCTAACTGAAGTCTCCATGCAACTGAAGTCTCCATGCAATAGCTCCACTAAACCCTCAGGAATAGCGTAATTCCTTCTGTCAGCTGCATGTGCCACATCTGTGCACTTAACCGAAGTGCTCCAAGAGGATAAGATAATGTTTAGAGTCCAAATATTATTAAGAGCTAATAATATTCGACATATCTATTTTTAGACTGGCAATCTAAAAATAGATTCCGCCCAGTATGTCTAAAAATAGAAGTCCATCTATTTTTTTCCGACTTGACCAACCATCCACAAATAGCATCTTGCAACTCATAGAACATGATCCATATGTCTAAAAATAGACATAGTCTAAAAATAGACTTTGCACCAAAAATAGCCTGCGGGCCCACTTAGTGAAGGCAACTTCTTTCCACTAAGCTCATCATCTTGTTGCAATCTCAACAACTATATTGGTCTCATCTCTTGAATCGGATCTAAGATCTTGTTGTGTGGTGGCAGTCATCTTTTGTTTCCTTTTCTTATTTGGTTTCTTTGGACTTAGTTCTGGATGTAGTTTCCAACATTGGGCTTCATCATGGCCCTCTTTGGAACAATGCTTGCATGTAGTTTTCTCCCCTTCTTTCTTTATTATTGCATTCTTCTTTCCCTTCCATTTTTCTCCCTTCTCTTTTTCCTTACCCTTGAATGGATTATTCTTACTATCCTCTTCCTGAATGTTCTTTCCCCTTGCTTCAAGATGTGTGGCTTGCACACATACTTCATCTAAGTTATTTGGGTTAAACATAAGGATAGTATGTTTCAAGTAGGAATGTAAACCCCCAATATATTTCTGGAGTGTGTCTTGTGAATTCAAGTTTAATCCTAACAACAAAGCCCTCTTTTTAAACTCCCGAGTGTAATCTTGAACAATTTGGCCTTTGAGTTGCATAAATTTTTTCTAACTCATTATTGAATTTGGAATAAATGAATTCAACCCAAGAAATGGATATCTTACCATGAATTCACATTTCCTCTCGAGTCTTTGACTCCCACCAAACTAGTGTTGCTCCTTCTAACCTTAATGAAGCTAACTGGATCTTTATGTAATCCTCTTGTAGATTATGATTTCTGTAGTATACTTCCAATTGATGGATCCAATTGTCTAAATTCTCTACATTTACCTCACCAATGTACATGGGAAGTTCAAACTTGATGTCCAACTTGAGTAATTGTGTTTTTTGTTTTGGGATTTTTGAATGAGTGTGGGTGGTTTTTGTTTAGTCAATTTAGTGTCCTAAATTGTTAACATTAATTATCAACTAGGATTTATAACTTTGATTAAGTGTGGTGCACTATATGTGCCTAAGTGTCCCTATTCTTACTTCATCATTTTAATGTTTTATTGTTGTTTTGGGGTTTTATGTTTTGATCCTTAGTGTTCTATTCTAAACTAGAAAGATGAGATTAAATCTAATAAAAAAAGGAAGAAAAGGAAATGTTGTAAAATGAGTTAACCTTCAATGAAAGAAAACAGAGTCTTATGGACAATTTCGAAATCTAATTTCTAAGCAAGAAAAGGTGAAACAAGAAAACCTAATCCATGGATCTTATAACTTAATTGAAAATTCAAGAAATGAAAAAAATTGATAACTCAAAACATTACATCTGAATATTATTCATTTAGCCATTCTTACATATTCTATTCAATTTCAAGTTTAATTAGAATGTCTTTGAAAGAGATTAATTGCAATGGAATGAGAATCTTCTATCTAATCTGATTAAGAAAATGACATGAAATAAAATGCTAGATAGTTACTGTGTCTGTAAGTCACTCACTATTATTCAATAGACTAAACTCAGTGAGACTCAAAAACTGTAAATTAGGAAAGCAAATGACATGAAATAAAATGCTAGACAGTTACTGTATCTTTAATTCACTCACTATTATTCAATAGACTAAACTCAGTGAGACTCAACAACTGTAAATTAGGAAAGCAAATGACATGAATTAAAATGCTAAACAACTACGGTGCCTGTAAGTCACTCACTATTATTCAATATACTACACTTAGTTAGATACAGTAATTGGAAACTATGAAAGCAATCTAAAAAGAAAAAAAACAAGGAGAGAAGCTCAACAGAAATTGAAATAACTTAGCTAGAAAACATAAGAAACCTCCTTGGATAGCAGGGGCCCTCTGCTACCAATTCGGTGCAATTATTTAGCTCCTTAAGTTTGTAATCAAAACAGCATCAAAGGCTAATCTCTTTTATTAAAACAAGATTAAAAAAAAAAACAGAGTATCACTGTAATTTTGAATATGTTATTAACCATCCCTTCTCGGTTCTACAGAGATTAATTTATATGCAAATTACATAACTAATGTCGAACAGAAATAGGTACAGGTGTAATCTTCAAATTATAATCGGATTGGGACTCTTTTAAGATTCATGATTTGCTGCAAAGAAAATCAGGAGTCCTAATTTCTGTAGAAAACAGTCTCTTTGACTCTTGCCTTGACTATTGGATTAGACACCTCCAACTGTTGATTCAATTGTCGTGGATAGGAACGAATCATGTAGAGAAGATTTGAGAACTACCCATGTACGCCTTTTCTTCAATTGACACCTGCATCATACTTAAACACAAAAATAGCTGCGGAATGCTTGTCTGGATACAGAATGCCTGTATTCTGTAGCTAAACTATTCAAAATTATTAAAACAGCAAAAACGACAAAAATACAACATGTTAATCATTTTTACGTAACCTTTAAGCAATCCTAATCATTATTCATTTATTTTAGGATTATGAAGTGATAAAAGAATGATGAAATGAAGTGAAGGTTTGTAAAAGAGAAGACAATTCTAAGACTCAACATACCCCCACTGCAAAAATATTTCATGTCCACATGCAATGTCATCAAAACTTATTCCATGTGCTCTGAAACCTCTACTAGAACATCCAGCCTTATCTTTCTGCTTCTTTTGGTAGTTAGTGTCATTCTAGGTTTCTTCATGAGTAATTTAAACCTGAGATTTATGAGGACTCTTTTCGATTTCTTATTCCTCTTCGTTAGCTTCCTGTTTTCTTTGTGCAGTGTCCCCATTTGCAAAGTGAGAGTATTATTCATAGCATTCTTCAATTTAAATTGTTCTCTCAATATTTCATTCTCATTCTTAATGTGACTATTCAGTATCTCCAATTCATAATTATCTTTCTTTAGGGTTTATATTGGAGGTTCTTGTGGACTGAGGGATCTTTCTTTATTCTCTGAGGCCTTTCTTTCCAAAGATTCCACATAATCATAAATCTGCTGTTGAGCTAGGTCTATATCAGGAGTTCCTCTGTTAGGGTTTTCTTCAAACTGATGTAAAGGAGATCTATCAACTGGTGTTTGAGCCGGAGTTTCTTCATCTTCAACATTTATAATTCATGTTTCCTTAGCCAGTGTCTTTTTCATTATTCCTTTGAGTCTAGAACTTCTCCTTAACTTTGGTGGATTTTCATTTTCTTCATCAGTATATTCACTTGTTATTTTCTCTTTTCTTTTGACCCTAATCGGTCTTCTAATCTTTGTCAACTTTTCAGAAATCAATTCTTCACTTTCTTCCTGTGATGATGTATCATGTTTATTTTCAACAGCTTTATCAGTTTTTCTTCTTCTACTTCTCCTAACATTTTCTTGTTTAGATGATGTTTCTTCTCTTCCTTGAAAATGATTTCTTAAAAGAAACTCTTCCCAATTATCTCCTATTTTCTTCAAGTGGAATTCAATCAGCATTTTTACTAATCCATGGTGGTGGAGAGTAGTTTCTAGAAATTGAACTCTTTTCTGAACATTGGAAGCCATTATTTTCAAGCTATTGAGTAAAACGAAAGGTAGATTTATCTCTCCATCATCTAAGAAATTCATTAACAGCCTGATATGGTAAACATACATTGTACCGAATCTACCTTCACGTGTTATAATTTTTTGAAAAATTAATAACATGTTTCTCCATTTACTTTTTAAAGTTGTCCTCAAAATTCCCTTTCTGAATATTGTAATGTCCATACCTAGATTCTTCAGCATTTGTTTCCAAGACTCATTATGAAACTCCTTATTCTTGAACCATCATTCTCCTTGTCTTGGTAGCTCTGTGGCCTTAGCTACAAATGATTCTATTATGGTAAACTTAATGTCTCCAATTTCCACTTCTGCTCCATCAAATGATCTAGCAAATGATTTTGTAATTTCTTTATGGAACCCATTGAATTTTTCTACAAAACTTAACCACCCAACTTGCTGTAATAGCCCTTTAACTTGTGGGTATCCTTCCAGATACTTAATTCCAATTGGTTTTGTTCTTACAATTAACCCCATTTCTTCTCTGTATAAATTACTTTCCTTTCTTGGTTGTAGGGTCTGATGCTCTATTTCTAAACTTGTGCCTAAGGATAGAGAAGCTGCAGAAGGATGTCTCACCCTTAGAATTACTTCTCTGAACCTGCAAATGGATTGGCTATAGAGTGTGATGGTGGTGAGCGAATGAGGTGGTGAGCAAATGATGGAGATAATCAAGTTGAGGGTTTGATATAGAATGAAATGGTTGCGGAAATATTTATGATGATATTAGGAATCATAAATAAATGATACGATCTTATAAATACGTGGCCTAATAGGTCACATCTAAGGATTATGACCGTTAGTCACTTAATTAATGATGAACCGTTATGGAGCGTAGGGTAAGGGATACAGTAGAGGTGTTTTATGATAAAGGGAGATAAATTTGAATGATATATTTACTTAGGAGACATATTATTATGCATTTTGTATCTTTTTCATGTTTTATTCTTTTGTTATCAAAATAACTTTGCACAATTTACCTCAGAATCTTTGACTTTGTTGTTTGTTGTGTTTATTCTTCATTTTGTAGAATGTTGATCTTTTAGAATAGAGCTCCATAGTCTCTCTTTACAATCATATTTTATTTGTTGAAGTAGGCTTACAGAATTAGATTAGCTGCAGAATAGAATCAGCTATAAAATGGACAGTTGCAGAATGTACCTATTAACAGAATATGAAATATAGATATGGAGTGGAATGGGATGGAATATTAGTATGGAATGGAATGAAATATGAGTATGGAATGGTATGGAATATGAGTATGGATTAAAAATTGTTATGGAAATGGAAATTGAATGAAGTGAAGTATGGAATGAAAAAAATGGATTTGCAATTTTGTGTTCTACAATTATGAGTACTTAGTAACAGAAAATAAAAAATTGAAAGTAAAGGATGTCAGAAAATTCTGATTTTCACCCTTCACTTTCTACATAAATATGCCAATCACTGATTGGTTTTCATATTTTATAATGTTTTTTATTTTTTATTTTAGATTATTGAAGAAAAATTTAAACTAAGTTAGTGAAGAAGAAGAATTCTTCTTCACTAACTTCATATCAATGTTATCTTGGAATTTTCTAACAAATTATTCTCTTGAAAGTGGTTTATGATATACCTTAAGTCTATGTCCATTTACAAGAAATGATACCTTCTCTTCATCTATTGTTCTGATCTTTATTGCTCCATTTTCAAATATTTTCTCAAATTCATATGGCTCAAGCCAATGAGTTTGAAATTTACCTTGAAAATCCTTGAATTTTGAATCAAACAAGAGTGCCCAGACACCTTATTGAAATTTATTTTCTTTGATATACTTGTCATGCCATTTAGTCCTTTACTGTTGGACTATGCTTGTTCTTTGGACTGCATATTTTCTGATCTCATCTAGTTCATTAATTTGCTCCAGACTGTGCTTCTGTCAAATCAAGTCTTAGTTGGACTACCATCTTGAAAGTTTTTATTTGAAACTCTATGGGGAACAGGACCTATTTTCCATAAACAAGTTCATAATGAGTGTGTCCTGTTGTGTTTCTCCATGTAGTTCTGTAGGCCCATAAGGCTTCAGGAAGCCTCTTTGCCCAATCTCTTCTATGTAGATGAACAGTCTTTATAAGAATCCCTTCGATCACCTTATTGGTAGATTCAACTTGGGCATTTTCTTGTGGATGGTAGGGAGTAGATTTCATGTGCCTGATTTTGTATGTCTCTACCATTTTCTCCACCAAATTTGATGTGAATTGAGCTCCTTGATCTCTAACAATTTCTCTTGGGACACTAAAACAAGTAAAAATATCCTCAAAAAGAAAATTAACTACAGATAATTCATTAGCAAAAGGTAATGCCTTGCCCTCTACCCATTTGGTGACATAATCAATGCAAACTAGGATATAATTCTTTTGTTTTGATGGAGGATTAATAGGTCCTACAAAATCCAAAGCCCATTTTTCAAAAGGTTCAATATGTACCTGAGGTTGTAATGGCATTTCATTTGAAGGAGAAGGTTTCCCTACCCTTTGGAAATTTTCACACCTTTTTACATATTCTTTAGCATCCTTGAAGATGGGTTTCCAAAAATATCCTAAATTAAGGATTTTATAGGCTGTCCTCTTACAAGAAAAATGTCCACCACAAGGTTCATCATGACATGCCTTAAGAATTTCAGGCATCTCATATTCTCGAACACACCTTCTGATAATAAGGTCTAGACCTATCTTATACAATTCATTAGCAATCCATGAAAATCTTGCACTATCATTAATGATTCTTCTTTTCTCTCTAGCATTCATAATTGAAGGAAATTTTCCTGAAACTAAATAATTGGTAATGTCTGCAAACCAAGGAGTTTGAGTAATTATTGCAAAGAGATATTCATCAGGGAATTTGTTTTCAACTGGAGTATTGTATTTAATATTTTGGATTCTAGATAGGAAATCAACCATTGTTTTATTTTTCCAGGTCTATCTAGAATGTTCATGTTAAATTTTGTAAAAGAAATAACCATCTTATGACGTTGCCATTAGTGACTGATTTATTCATTAAATACCTAATTGTAGAGTGATCTGTGTGAACAAAAGTTTCATAGCTTGTTATATAATGTCTGAATTTATTTATAGCATGAACAACAGCTAAGAATTATTTTTCAGTTATAGTATAATTCAACTCTGAAGGAGTCAAATTTTTACTTGTATAGTAGATGGCATAAGGGATCAGGTATTTTTTTTCCAAACACAGCTCCTAGAGTTGAGGCATCTATTGATATATAAAAAGGTAATTTCCAGTTAGGTCCCCTTAAAATGGGTGCTTTAGATATTTTTTTTTCAGGGTTTCAAATGCTAACTGGTAGTTAGAATTCCATTTGAATTCACAATCTTTGGTGAGTAATTTGAAAAGTGGAGATGCTATCTTGGTGAAGCTTTCTATAAATCTTCTATAGTATCCTGTAAATCCTAGAAAACTTCTAACATATTTCTGACAACTTGGAACTAATAGTTTAGAGATGACTTCAACTTTTGACTCATCTACTCTAATTCCATCTCCTGAGATATGATGTCCTAGAACAATCCCTTCAGTAAAAATCATGAAACATTTCTCATGAATTAATGAAAGGTTTTCTTCTTTACACCTTTTTAGAACTTTTTCCAAGTTTTCTAAAGCTTCTTCAAATGTATTACCATAGACTATAAAGTCATCCATGTATACTTCTACACAATCATATATTAGATTTGAAAAGATTCCTAGTACTGCCCTTTGGAATGTTGCAGGTGCATTGCATAGTCCAAAAGGTAGTACTCGGAATGGGAAATTTCCCATTCCATTCTTTCCCTTTTGATGGTATAGTTAAATCTTTCAAGTAAATCTTCAAAATTTTCATCCTCCTTTTGCATCATTTTAAACACTTCTTCTTTATGGTTAATAGGTATACAATAGTCCAAATACCTTTCTATAAATTCTTTCCTCATATAACTCCATGTCCTAATAGAACCATTAATTAGACTCATGAACCATTTCAGGGCTGCTCCTTTCAATGTTGAAGGGAACAATTTGACTTTTTGAGCATCTTGTAGATAGTCATAAGTTTTGCATAGAACTTCAAATTCAAATAAGAATGTCTCAAGGTCTTCGATTTTCAGTCCATGAAAGTTTAGAAGAACAAAGGGTGAGATAGTTTTCATGGTGTCATTTTTCTCTTCATCTATTATAGGGAATCCAAAAGAACTTTCAATTCCCCTTCTACCTCTACCTCCTTCTACAATTCCTCTACCTCTACCTCCTTATTTATCTCCTCTATCTCTTCCTCTGTCTCCTCCTCTACCTCTACCTCCTCCAAATAGCAAATTTTCTCCATTAAATATTTCTCCTTCCCCTTCTCCTTCTTCTCCTCTTCCTGCCATGATAGATGCTTCCGAACTGATATAAGGTTCAGTCTGGAGAGCTAATTGTTCTTCTGGTTCTTCTATCAAGGGTATATTGAAGAAATATTCCTCTTCTTCTTCTTCACTAGGGATTTCTAATTCTTCTACTGGAATATATTCTCCAATGGAAGTGAAAAATGTTATTCCTCCTGTTGGAGTCTTAGGATCTTCTTCCTCTAGAATTGCTTCAGTGGATGAAGTGGGAGATCTCCCTGATTGGATATCTAATATTGAAACTTCTGGAAGCCTATTACTAGTATAGTATGGAATATGGGTTTGAGATGGAGGTGTGCTACTTCTTGGTCTCTTTCTCTATGCATATGATTGTTTTTGGGATTTAAGAAATAAAGCTACCTAGTTACACTTCCCCAGCAATGGCACCAAAATGTTTAGTCAATTTAGTGTCCTAAATTGTTAACATTAATTATCAACCAGGATTTGTAACTTTGATGAGGTGTGGTGCACCATATGTGCCTAAGTGTCCCTTTTCTTACTTCATTGTTTTAATGTTTTATTGTTGTTTTTGGGTTTTTATGTTTTGATCCTTAGTGTTCTATTCTAAACTAGAAAGATGAGATTAAATCTAATAAAAAATGAAGAAAAGGAAATGTTGTAAAATGAGTTAACCTTCTATAAATGAAAACAAAGTCTTATGGACAATTTTGAAATCTAATTTCTAATCAAGAAAAGGTGAAACAATAAAACCTAATCCATGGATCTTATAACTTAATTGAAAATTCAAGAAATGAAAACATTTGATAACTCAAAACATTACATCTGAATCTTATTCATTTAGCCATTCTTACATATTTTATTCAATTTTAAGTTTAATTAGAATGTCTTTGAAAGAGATTAATTGAAATGGAATGAGAATATTCTATCTAAACTGATTAAGCAAATGACATGAAATAAAATGCTAGAAATTTACTGTGTCTGTAAGTCACTCACTATTATTCAATAGACTGAACTCAGTGAGACTCAAAAACTGTAAATTAGGAAAGAAAATGACATGAAATAAAGTGCTAGACAGCTACTGTGTCTTTCAGTCACTCACTATTATCCAATAGACTGAACTCAGTGAGACTCAACAACTATAAAATAGGAAAGCAAATGACATGAAATAAAATGCTAAACAACTACTGTGCCCGTAAGTCACTCACTATTATTCAATGGACTGAACTCAGTTAGATACAGCAATTGAAGACTATGAAAGAAATCTAAAAAGCAAAAAGAAAAGAGAGATGCTAAACAAAAATTGAAATAACTTAGCTAGAAAACGTAAGAAACCTCCTCGGATAGCAGGGGCCCTCTGCTACCAATTCGGTGCAATTTTTTAGCTCCTTAAGGTTGTAATCAAAACAGCATCAAAGGCTAATCTCCTTTATTAAAACATCATTTTAAAAAAATAGAGTATCACTGTAATTCTGAATATGTTAACCGTCTCTTCTCGGTTCTACATAGCTTAATTTATATGCAAATTACATAACTAATGTCGAACAGAAATACGTACAGGTGTAATCTTCAAATTATAATTGGATTGGGACTCTTTTAAGACTCATGATTTGCTGCAAAGAAAATCAGGAGTCCTAATTCCTGTAGAAAACAGTCACTTTGACTCTTGCCTTGACTATTGGATTAGACATCACCAACTGTCAATTCAATCCTGGTGGATAGGAAGGAATCATGTAGAGAATATTTAAGAACTACCCATGTGCGCCTTTTCTTCAATTGACACCTGTATCATACTTAAACACAAAAATAGTTGCAAAACGCTTGTTTGGCTATAGAATGCCTGTATTTTGTAGCTAAACTTGTTCAAAATTATTAAAACAGCAAAAACCACGAAAATACAACATGTTAATCATTTTTATGTAACCTTTAAGCAATCCTAATCATTCTTCATTGATTTTAGTCTCATGAAGTGATAAAAGAATGATGAATTGAAGTGAAGGTTTGGTAAAAAGCAAATTCTAGGACTCAGAGTTTTGTGGTGGAAGTGGATGATGAAGATGCTGATGAAGATGGCGGATGCTATTATGTTATGAAACCGGCTTCTACAAAAATATAAAGAGAGATCGAAACCTTAGAAATAAGCCACTTCGAGGGGGAAACCTCCGATACATTACATAAATGAACAATTCTTGGATGATACAATTTACAAAACCTCCTTTCTATATATAGGAGTCCATGGGGCCATAATGTAATCCTAGTGGGCCACAATGTAATCCCAGCCAACCTAACAATAATAATTTAAGGGCACAATAATAACAAAATGGGGGTTACAAGGGTACAATAATAACAATAAGGGGGTTACACTAACAACAATAAGGGACTATACTAGTAATATAGGGACCTAACATGCCCCTCTCCTTCAAAAAAGTGTTGTCCTCACCGCTTGAGTAGCTCTGGGTGCTTCTGTATAAAATTCTCATCCTCCCATGTAGAATCTTCGGTGGGTAAGTTCTTCCACTTGATGAGATACTCTGAAATTGATCGATTGCGTAGTTGTCGAGTTCTTGTTTCCGTGACCGCTTCTGGTTCCAATATGAATTTTCCTTCCTCATCAAGTTTTGGAAATATTGTTTGAACTAGAAGATTTTCACCTATAACCTTCTTTAAGCATGAAACATGGAAAACTGGATGTACTCGCGAAGAAGCAGGAAGCTCCAATTTGTATGCCATAGTACCAATATTTTGCAACACCTTGTAAGGACCATAGTACTTTGGCGATAATTTATTATCCTTCTTAGCTTGCTTGAGGGACATTTGTTTATATGGTTGTAGCCGTAAAAATACCCAATCTCCTACGTCAAAACTTCTCTTGCTGCGATGTTGATCTGCCTGTTGTTTCATTCGATTTTGTGCCAAATTCAGGTTATCCTTTAAGAGTTGGAGAATTTCTTGTTGATGCTCGATGTGATCTTCCACTGCTTGAACCTTTGAATTTTCTCTTAAAGATGATGTGATGGATGGTGGATGATATCCATAAAGTGCCATAAATGGGGTCATTTTTGCTGCAGTATGGAAGGAAGTGTTATACCACCATTCAACGAGAGATAACCACTTGACCCATTGTGTTTGTTTATCAGATACAAAACAACGAAGATATCCTTCGAAAAATTTATTTACTATCTTAGTTTGACCATCAGATTGAGGATGATAAGATGAGCTATGAGCTAATTGAGTACCCAAACAAGAAAATAACTCCGTCCAAAAATTTCCAGTAAAAATGGGATCTTTGTCGCTCACAATAACCCTTGGGCTTCCATGTAGCTTTTGAATTCTGTCCATAAATTTAGTAGCAACTGTACTTGCTTTCAATGGATGAGATAATGCACAAAAGTGTGCATACTTGGTAAGTCTATCAACTACCACCATGATGACACTCTTTCCTTCGGACTTAGGTAAACCTGTGATAAAATCCATTGAAATCTCCTCCCAACGTTGACTTGGAATGGATAAAGGTTGTAAAAGTCCCGGGGTCTTAATTGTTTCCACTTTATTCTGCTGGCAAACCAAACATTCCGCCACAAACTTTTGAATATCAGATTTAAGGCCATCCCAAAAAAATTCTTTCTTCACCCTGTGGTAAGTTTTTAAAAGTCCTGAGTGTCCTCCTAAAGGAGAAGTGTGCAATTCCAGAAGAATCTTTTGTTTTAGTTGGGAATTCTTACAAAGATATAAGCGATCTTTGTACCATAAGGAATCATTTTTCCAACTAAATGTATCAGATGTACTAGGATCTTGCTGCAACTTTTGAATGAGTGTCCATACTTCTTTGTCCTTCTTCCATTCATCTCTTGCTTCGGTTATCCAATCTGGTTGGATAATAGAAATGGCACAAAACAATGCTTCCACCTCTTCATTATTTCTTGAGAGTGCATCTGCAACAACATTTAGCTTCCCTTTTTTGTAGATTATTTCAAAGTCATAACCCAACATCTTTGTGACCCATTTTTTGTTGCTCTTCTGAAGATAGTCTTTGTTCCAAAAAGTGTTTAAGACTATCATGATCAGTTTTTACCTTGAAGTGTCTTCCCATTAGGTAAGGTCTCCATTTATTTAGTGCATGCAGTATTGCTAACATTTCCTTCTCATAAATAGGTTTCTGTAAATACTTTCCTTTGATTGGACGACTTTCAAAAGCAATGGGTCTTCCTTCCTGCATTAAAACTGCACCAATTCCATTTCCTGAGGCATCACATTCCACGATAAAGGTTTTTGTGAAGTCTGGCGTAGCTAAGACCGGTGTTAGGCACATTGCCTCTTTAAGATGTTCAAAGGCCTTAGTTGCTTCAGGAGTCCATGAAAATGCATCTTTCTTCATTAATGTTGTTAGAGGTGCTGCTATTCTCCCATAATTCTTAACAAACTTGTGATAATACCTTGTTAACCCAAGAAATCCTCGCAACTGATTTATGGTTGTGGGGACTTTCCATTCCTTAATGGCTTTAATTTTGTTAGGGTCTACCTTAACACCCTCGTGAGATACAATATGACCCAGATATTCCACCTCTTGTACTCCAAAGAAAAAATTGGATGTTTTTTCATATAATTGTTTCTCCTGCAATAGTTTGAGCACCCTGTCAACATGTTCAACATGATCCTTCCAAGACCTGCTGTAGATTAGTATATCATCAAAAAATACTAGCACAAATTTTCTAAGGAAGGGTTTTAAAATAGAATTCATCAACCCTTGAAATGTAGAAGGTGCATTGGTAAGGCCAAAAGGCATGACCAAAAATTCATAATGACCCTCATGAGATCGAAATGCTATTTTTGGAATATCTTCAATCTTCATTCTAATTTGATGATATCTTGAACGAAGATCCAACTTGGTCAAATAAATTTCTCCATGTAATTCCTCCAATAATTCATCAATCACAAGAATGGGAAATTTATCTTTAATAATGATATTATTGAGCTCCCTATAATCTAGACACATGCGCCATGATCCATCCTTATTGTGCACCAATACTATTGGAGCAAAGAAAGAACTTTGACTAGGTTGAATTATACCAGCCCCTAACATTTCTGCAATCATACGTTCGATTTCAGTCTTTTGGACATAAGGATATCAGTAAGGCCAGATGTTTGGAGGAACACTTCCTAGAATAAAATGAATAGCCTGATCATGATCATGAATAGGTGTGAGTCCTTTGGGAGTATCAAACACCTTGGAATGATTGTCCAAGAATTTTTGGAGATCTGGAGAAATAGGTGATTTTGATGTTGGAACTTCTAGTGAGCATAATTGTGAAATTATGCCTCGTTGTTCTTTCTTCAGAAGCTTTGTCATGACATTAGAGCTTATTATCTTTCCTGGATTCCCTATGATACCCTGTAATTTGATTTCCTTTCCTTCCGAAAAAAAATTCAAGAAAATTTCTTGAAAATGAAAAGCTACAGTCCCCACAGATTGTAACCATTGTACTCCTAGTACAACATCAACACCTCCCATTGGGATGGAAATAATTGGACTATTCAATACATATTCCCTCATGGATAGCTTGATATTATGGCATTTTATAGAGAAATTTATAGTTCCTCCATTTGCAACCATCACTTGACATTCTAGTGCTGGGTATAGGAAACAATTCAATTCCTCGGCTACCTTACAATGAACAAAATTATGGGTACTACCCAAATCAATCAACACTATTACCTTTTTCTTATTGATATGTCCTTCTATCTTGAGAGTTTGAGGAGTGGTAATTCCTGCCAATGCATTACATGATATGGTCAGACTCATTTCTTCTTCTTCTAGGGTTGCTTCCTGGTGTATATCCTCTTCTTTTGAAGTTTCTTTTTCATTTTATTCCTCCTCTTCACAATTTATGTAAAATAATTTCTTCTCAACACACTTATGACCTTTAGTGTATTTTCTATCACAATTGTAGCAAAGCCCTTTTTCTCTTTTTTCTTCCAATTGTTGTGGTGTCAACCTTGTAGGTTGTGGAAGTATAGGAGTAGCAACACTTCCATATTTATAGATGTGAGTGGTAGGCATCCTTGTCGCCATAATTTTAAATTCAGCTTTTCTTGCCAACCTAAATTCCTGCTCTAATGAATCTGGTTCCCAAACACGAACTTCATGTTGGATGTTATCCTTTAAATTCCCTATGAAGACATCAATCCTGTGTTCCTTTGGAATATCAGTTACCCTTATATTCAATTTTCGGAAGTCCTCAATGTGCTCCGCCGCTGAACCCTTTTGTTTGAGTTTTATCAATTGGCTAAAAAAGGTGTTGCTCTTTGTATCCTCATAAAGTGCTATCATTTCCTCCATAAAAATTGACCAAGTGAAAATGTTTTTATGGGAGAAAAGCCATCAATACCATAGAAATGTATTTTGTTCTCATCATGAGTTTCCTCTACTATCTTTTCACTATTAGGAATCATTTCTTGTATCAACTTTGACAAACCTTCCTTCAAACCTTCCATGTCTTCCTTCAAACCTTCCATTTTTTCTTCCATACCATCCATTTTTTCTTCCATACCATTATTAAAACCATCCATCGTAGCTTCCATGCCTTTCTTAAAACCATCGATCTTAGCTTCCATGCATTTCTTCAAAGCATCCATTTCATTTTTTGTTACTCTTTGCGAGAGCGCATTTTGGTGCACATTCTCTTGTAATTTTGATAGATCATGTTGCAATTCTTAATCTTCATGAGTCATAGTAGAGTAATTTGAGGACTCAATAGCTGTTGAATTCTTTTTATGAGGCATTTTAGAACCCAATACTGTTATCTATGCTCAATAGGCCTTTGGAATCACCTAGAACCGATTTTTCAAACAAGACATGTAATTTGAAATAAAATACACACCTTTTTCTTGATTTTGAGGAGTTCGATATTGAAACTGAATTAGTTCTGTGATTTAGGATCTTCAATATCTAAAATGTGGCTTTGAAGTATCCCTTTGAATCATCTTTCGAATGCCACAGGTCTGACCTGATTTGGATTCTTGAAGACAAAGTTATGCCCCATCTCTTACGATGACCTAATTATGGACTGGTTCAATAGAGCGAACTTGTACGACTTGCCTTTCCTCCTTCAGCTTTGAAGCTGATATAGATAAAATTACAGGCCATGTACTTGTGGCCACTTTTTAAAGAATCCCAATCCGATGCTCAGAGAGAGAGAGTTATGATGTTTTTCCCACGGTCACCTATTTGAGATGAAATTCGAGAGCCTGAAAAAATCCTAACTTCCATAGATCATATCTCCCAAAATATTGAGAACCAATATCTAAAATTTTTACAGGAGGTTCCTCTGGCTCTCAGCCTCACTCTATGAAAATTTCAGCTTCGGAACCATTGTAGAAGAAACATTTATAGCGAAAATTCTGCGATCACTTGTTTAGGTTAAATTGAACAGCCTGCAAAAAGCTCTAAATTCCACAGATCATATCTCCGAAAATATTGTGAACCAAACTTTGAAATTTTGTGAAGATGTTACACTGGATTTTGGATTCAAACTCTAAAAATTGCAGCTTCTGAACCTTCGTAGAACAAAATTTATAGAGAAAATTCCACGATTACCTGTTTGGAGCAGCGAAACCCTAGAATCCAAAGCTCTGATACCAAATGTTATGAAACCAACTCCAAAAATAGAAGAAAAGAGAGATCAACGCCTTGATGAGTACTTCTGCAAGATAGGACATAACCACTTCGAGGGGGAAACCTGAAATAAATTAAATAAATGAACAATTCTTGGATGATACAAATGACAAAACCTCCTCTCTATATATAGGAGACCATGGGGCAACAATGTAGTCCTAGTGGGGCCACAATGTAATCCTAGTTGAGCTAACAATAATAATGTAAGGGCACAATAATAACAATATGGGGGTTACAGGGATACAAAAATAACAATAAGGGGGTTACACTAACAACAATAAGCGACTATACTAGTAATATAAGGACCTAACAGGTGGATATGGATGTGGCTTTCCTCCACTACCTTTCAAACTCTTCTCTTCATCCTTCTTACCATCTGAAGATCCTTCTCCATGTGTAGGATTAGAACATTCTCCTAATCTTTCTGCAATGAATGCATCAAAAACGATTTTAACCATTCTTTGAATGTCTTTGAAGTCTCTCTTGAGATCCTCTTCTTTTGAATTTCCATGAGTCTCTCCAACTCCTGACATAATGGCTAAGGATTCAAGCTCAACCTCTGATGCTTGTACCTCTTCAATCACCTCAGCTTCTTGGGCAATTTGTACCTCTTCAATCTCAATTGTTGGAGATAGAAATTGAGGTGCTCAGCTGTAGATTTGAATGGAACTTTGGGTGAAGATGATACTTTCTCAAATCTCTCTCTCCTTGTCCTAATCTCAGTACCAACAACCAATAGCTTCCCTTCTCCTCTCAACAACTTCAACCTTGTAAGCATAACAAAATTGTAACTATTAAACCCATTCTTGCACAATCTCAAGAAAAGCAAGAAAATAACCTTTGGCAACCTTGTGCTCTGATACCAACTTGTTATGAAAATAATTGTTAGTTAATTTTGTGCTAATATCAGTTTTGGAATTAACATGAAAGTGCTTTGGTTTGCTTATCATACAAGGGTTTATACATGTGTTTATGATTGACAATTCATTCAACTTGATGAGATTAAGTGTATTTCATGAACTTAAAATCATGGAAACTCAATGTTGAACAACAACATATAAAAAAATGCCAATCACAAATAACATAGACAAATACACAATTTTTTGATGAAAGAGTTCACCCCTATTGGGCTACATCTCCTTGGTCCAACTTCATAGTGTGGGCCTTTGTATTAGCTTAAATTGTGAAAAAGTGTTGTTTACAATCTCTTATTGCCTTTGCAAGCTCCTCTAGTGGCTCCAAAACATCAAAATCTACCAAGAATGACTCTTCCTGAGCCAAAATTGGTCGAAAATTGCCTCAGTTATGGCAAAACCAAATTTTCCTATTTTTTCTCCACTAATTCTGGAAGTCTGCTAGTTAAATACACTAAATGTGGAGCTTCTCCACATTTGGTGGGTTTGCCAAACCTGCTGCTAAGATAAGCCCATAGTTAATTAGTGATAAGCATGAGTTTAAGTGAGGTTATGGGCGTGTTTATCTCTAACCTGCACTTTCTCGTTAATTTTGAATTATGGTGGTTAAACCACAGATTAACATAAATAATACGGTTTAACAAAACTCTACCGGAATATGTGTTTTGGCCCCTGGTCATAGTGCACAAACATGTGGGAGGGTGTTGGCCCCCTCCACACTCCCAACTTTTGAGAATAGTTAATTCAAGTAGCGCCAGAATCCTTATGGGTTAAGGATCACGATAGATAGCGTAGTGGTAAGTGTTGGAACTATGGTGCGGGTGGTCTAGGGTTTGATCCCAACCCCCACCATATAATTTTGTTGAACGAAATTTTCCACAAAACATAGTTAACAACTTTGGTTATAATATATGTGTTGATATATATCATATGTTGTGTCTGACTATGGTTTTGACCTTTGCTAAATATATATGCACCCCATTTGATATTTTTATTTCGACTATGGTCCATAAAAATGAATATGCCTTCCAGCCTTGCCATGGGGGAGGGCACATGGAAGCCTCTGGTTGTGCCACGTGGCCCTTCTCCACTGCCAAAAAAATCCACCATAGATAATTCTAAACTTAGGATTAGGATAAAAATTCAACTTCCCTAAGCAACATTGGCGAATCTGGTGATGACACTTGTCACAATGTCATTGGCTGAAACTGGAGAATATTCCATAAAGATTCCTGAGCTGCTAACTAGACTACCAAGTCATTAATTTGTCACTGTTCTGCACAATTTTTACCTGTTTGGGAAAACGAACAGAAGACCGTAAATTACTCATACGAACTCGGATTTTGATGAAACAAGTTGCATTGGAATACTGGTGAAGAGCTCTATCTGGTCACTCTAGTTTGGAGATTTTTTGAGAAATTTCATTTTTTATCTAAATACTAAGCCTCTAATTGACAAAAGAGCTAGCCTTTCCACAATGAACCATGCCAACAACCAAAACACCAGATCACTAGAAGCATGACATAACACCAGCTAATCGGTGTGCCAACCATCTATTGACCCAACCATCAAGGGGAGGAGATATGCGCAATAAGAAGGCTATGGGCACAATACCAAAGGCAAAAATTCGGTCACAAGCCATAAACCACAAAACTTGATTTTGAATTTCTTAATTGTATGTAGCACATACAAAATTACGAAAAGGAACAAAATAGTATTTCCATAACTACTTCAAGCCATGCACACAAGAGTATCCACTTGTAAAGAAAGCTCACCTGGCACGGCTAGGTTGCACATCAAAAAGGTGATTAACCTAGACAAGTAGAAAGACCTCCATATACCCAGCAAGTTCCATATTAAGATCCAAGAGTATCCATTGACCGATTTGAAACAAGAATTGACAAATAGTAACAAAAAACATGGAGCCACCAAAATTAATCGTGATCCAATGAAATGATAGTGAGGTCTTGAACACTATCAACACATGGGTCAATATGATTATCGAGATCTCTAGAAGGGTCAGTGAGATCACCATAGGTGGAATCTGATACGAAAAAACCTTCCACCCAAGTCACTCTCAAATCTATAGTATTAAGATAGAACCACAGATTTCGCAACATGCATTTAATATCCTCCAGCCTAGAAAACAAATTGTAATTTTCAACCTGTTTATCTTTGAATATTAAGCACAGGAAAATATCCATTTGTTGATGTAATGCTAGAGAGTACAAGAAATGGAGTCTCTTCCTACGAAATCTACCTAGGTCTAGGACCCTTTTCAAATCAACAAAAGTCACCTAAATCTCATAATCAAAATGGTAGGGGAACTCCTATGTTTCTTTTGCCTTAAGTAGAATAATTTCTCACCTCACTTCTAGAGGAGAGACATGAAAAGGTGTTCCAACAAAGTCAAAACCAAAGGTCTAAGTTCTCTTACAACCAATATTACCGAGACCACCGCTCAGAATCATCATTCTGGAATGAGGATACATGATGGTTGTAGTAGGAAGGAAAACCAAACAATGATAGGAAACACAACCAACAAAACAAGAGTACATAAAAATAGTAGACCCTTAATCCGCTGACCGCAAAACCAACAAATTGTCACCCCAATGCCACACCAAAGGTCCAAATTCTAATATATAACCCATTTTTGGTCAGCTCAAGGACATAAGACTTGGAAACCTCAGACAAGCAGAAATACTTCCATATACCGAACAAATTCCATGTTAATATCCAAGAGGATCCATCAACCACTCTAAAAAACGAATTGCAAAATAGCAACAAAAAACATGTAGTTAATTAAATTAATGTTGATTTGATGAAATGATAGTGAGATCCTGCACACTATCAATAGGTGGGTCAATATGATCACTAATATCTCCAAGAGGTTTGGTTAGATCACGAGAAGTGGAATATAATATGAGAAAACGTTCCACCCGAAGAAGCCTTGAATCTACATTACCAAGACAAAACCACATGTTTCACAACATGCATTTAATATTCTCTAGCCGAGATTTTTTTTTGCAATTGTCAACCTTTTTATATTTGAAGAATAAGTGTAGGAAAGTATCCATTGGTTGGTGCAATGCTGAGGAGTATAATAAATGGAGTCTCTTCCTACGAAATATACCTAGTTTCAAGACCCTTTTCAAATCAACAATAGTCACTTGAATCTCAGAATTAGAATGGTAGGGGTGCTCCTCTATTTATTTTTCCTCTAATAGAATAATTTATAACCTAAATTTCAAAGGAACAACGTCAAAAAATGTTCCAGCAAAGTTAAAAGCAAAGGTTTGAGTTTTCTTGGATTCAATATTATCGAGACTACCCCTATGATCCATCATTCTCTAACGATAATGCATGATGGTTGTAATAGGAAAGAAAACTAAATAATGACAATCCTGACCCATTACTAGTAAAACAAGAGGATGGATAAACAATAAACACTTCATCCCTTGGTCATAGAACCAATAATCTATCACCCCAACACCACACCAAAGGGCCAAATTCTAACAAATAACCCATTTTTTGGAAAATCAAGGACATAAGACTTGGAAACCCCAAAGACCAAACTAGATGAAGATAAAGCTCAACATCCAAATTCACAATAGAAATGTTTTATTTCCCTACAACATATAGAGACCTACTCTAATTAGGATCCAACCAAATTGAAAGGAAATGTCTAAGAACAAGTAATAAGGAGGTCCAATAACTTATACCCAATAATACCCATAATAGAAACTTGCTAAATCCCAACGGAACCATCACTTTATTAAGTAACAATGTAACGTCAACATAATTAAACAACACCCCACAGAAAATCAAATACACCATGCATATGAACCAGCTATGACATCCTGAATCTTGAGGGAGGTACAACATAATAGGAAACCACACAATTGTCTTACTCAAAACAAGGACACACAAGAGAATAATCAAAATAATAGTAGTAAGAGGCAATTTCTGATATGGGAAAAACAATACCTCACAATGTTATGTTTGAAATTTTGTGCAAATAAGAGACTATTAACAATATGCATGCAAGTACCTGAAAAAACCAGAGCACATCCACGTGAAAAAATTCCACAAAGCACAATAGTGCCAAGTGATCTTAGGTACAAGAAGGTGAAGATGCAACCTCACCTCCTTGCCCACACAGTATGTACCTTTGCCACCCTAGAACAATGAACCTGCATTTATAACGACTAGATCTGCCAAACATCATCTAAAGTCCTTCATTGTCCTCTCACCATGTCATAACGAATTAATGCCACCTATAGAAAGCACCCCCCTTACAAGGAATGTTTTTTATCACTAAATTGAATAAATTAGTGTATTATTATAAATATTATCATAAAATAGTACTAATAGTATACTATATAATATATAACATAATAATAATATTCATATTTGAAAATTAAAGTAAGCTCTATTAGGGTTTTCTATGAGTTGGGGGTTGATACCCTCCTATACAAATTTAATTTCAGGGGATGCAAGGTTTGTAGATTGGTCAATGTGTATTTTCAATCCATCTTCACACTTGACACAACAAGGAGATAAATTGAAGGGGTCATCCTTTTCTGTAGATCCATGGATAGGTGTAACTTGGAAATCATGTGTTTCATGACAGTATATGACAAAAGTGGCTATTGACCCTAACTATGAGGTGAAGTCCAACAAGATTGGGGAATATATCCATTTTATGCAAGATCACAACCCTCATTGGAAATTTTATGGGTTTTTAGCCCGTGAAACCAACCTTGGTATTGTGGATTGAAAATAAACAGAAGAAAAATGGCCTCATCAATTTGGAGTTGGGGAAAAGATCTTCTTCACCATATTCTCTGCTAATCATGAGGATCACACTAAAATATTTGGGAATGGATTGTACTACTTTAATTTGTTTGGATTTTACATCTAGTTCTAGGTGGAAGCTTCAACCAGTACAAGGATGATTTAAAATTTTTTCCAATATGACTTCCAAATGAATTTGGGGAGGAAGAAATCATTCAAGGAATAGGTAATATGTTGCGGTATTTTCTCAATATTTTAAAAATTAAAAAAATGAGGGTATATACACCACATGCTTAGATCTATTTCCATACACTTGAGTTTGAACGAATCCCCTTATGTTGCTAGAAATGCCACAAAATGGACACCTTTTCTAGGATTTTTCTCTATAGATAGTAGAGACTTTGTAGAAATATGAATCCAACCCTCATAATTACTATAAGGGTTTTTTCAACCGCACTCAACAACATTGATAAACTATAACACAATCATCTAAGGATATGAACCTACAATTCAAAACTCACAAAATTTTCAAGTCATTGGCCTCTTAGGATGATCCCATCCTTGGAGAAGCATCCCAATTAGATTCAAGAGACAATCAACTAGTGTAGGATAAAAAAATGCATATGGAGTATGATTTTAATCCCCAACCTATCTAAAAAAAATTGTCACAAGAGATGGCCATACTGAAGACTAATGAGGTGATCAAGTCAGAGGCATCGATCCATGAAACTTAATAAGCCCCTAAAGATATGGATCTCAATTCCCTATATCTTCCAATAATGGTAGTCACTTGGAAATCCAACGACCCTGAACAAATATCAGAACACCAAGTATAACTTCTCAAGATTTCCCCTCATAGTATGAAGGTTCATTGATCCATTAGGGGAATTTTGAGGTAAAAAATGGGCCTAAAAATAAGAAATGGATTGGAATAATTACCTTTAAAATAACTAGCTGAATTCAAGATGATGATGTCATCCATAGGGGTGAACATTATGAAGAGAAAAGAAGAAAACTAAATTTCTAATTGTATTTTAAACTTGTCTCATTATCCGTTTACTCAAATGTTAGGTGTATAAACTCATTGGGTGTGGAATTAAATTCCACACCCAATGATTAGCCACTTTTCATACTTATGATTAAATCCACATAAAAAGTAAATGAAAATAAATGAAAAATGTGTGACACTATTTTTTCATGTATTCTTATTTCTTTTTTATGTGGGTCTACTCATAATTATGTATATTAGGTACTCGGTGAAATTTATTATACATCTGATAGATGTCAACACCTAACATTTTATTATACCCATAAGGAGATAAGCCGAAAATACAATAAAAAATAGTTTCCTTTCTTTTTCTTTAAAAAATCATAACTCTTATTTTATTATTTTAACTATTATTTTATTATACTTTTTCCTTAAGAAGCCCATTTTAGACCTCAAAATTCCCTTAATGTCAATATCCCTCAGGTAAGTACTCTTCTAAGCTTCATTTACGAATTCATGTGCACTCTTTCAAAGATTCCTCCAAGCCCAAAAGAAGATAAGAAAAGGGAATGATGAAGCAATAAGAAATTACTTTAAGAATTGGTTGAAACTTTCCAAATTTTGGAAGATCACGCTCATGAAAGAAATATTTCCCTCCAAATTTCTTCCTCCATAATGAAAAATGTTTCCTAGAATATAATAGTCCTAAGTTGTTGAGCACAATGTTGAAATTAATGTCGAATGGGAAAGGATGGAAAATGCATGGTGTGTCAAGATTAGGGGGATTCCTATGCTTGTTTCAGTCTTTAGTAGAGAACCATCATAATGGTAGGTCAATTAAATAAGCTATAAAATCTTATAAATATGGTGGTTGAAAGTCCTAAGATTTGAATGCATTTCTACGTTAGTAGATCAACTCATATTCTCCTAGGAATAGAACTATTTGCTCGGAAAGATATTTCTAATGGTATGTTGAAGTCTTGAAAAGGCCTCTAGGATAAAACATTATGGCTAGTCAAAGTTAGGAGTCCAAAGTCAACCAAGTGACCTGTTCATGGATCCCAACAGTAAATAGCCCAGTCAGTTTATATGTAGTGCAGGAGGTACGGGTGGTACAATAGAAGTTTCAACATTTAAGCTCAAGAGGTATAGTGTGGGTCTCGCCCGAGACATGTAATTATATGAATTATTCCTTCCTCGGATGTTACGAAGACAGGAAAAAATAAGGAAGTGTCGAGATGACAAGGAGCTAGGAGGACATGGTTGACACTATCAGCAAGTGGGTTAATATGATCACTAGGATCCCAAAGAGGGTCGGTGAGATCACCAGAGGCGTAATATGATATGAGAAAAACTTCCACCTGAGCTAGTATCGAATCTACATTATCAAGACATAACTGCATGTTTTACAACATGTGTTTAATATACTCTAGCCTAAGAAACAAATTGTAGTTTTCAACCTATTTATATTTGAATATTAAGCATAGAAAAGTATCCATTTGGTGATGCAATGCTTACGAGTACAAGAAATGGAGTCTCTTCCTACAAAATATACCTAGGTCCAGGACCCTTCGAAAATCAACAACAATCACCTAAAACTCAGAATCAGAATGGTAGGGGTTCTGCTCCATTTATTTTTCCTCCAATAGAATAATTTATCACCTCACTTATTGAGTTCTCTTAGAGTCAATATTACCCAGACCTCCCCTCCGACTCATCATTATCTGATGAGGATGCATGATGGTAATAATAGGAAAGAAAACTAAACAGCGACAACACCCATGACTAGCAAAAAATGAGGATGGAAAAAATATAGACTCTTGATCCCTCGACCGCAAAACCAAAAAATCATCACCCCAATGCCACACCAAAGGGCCAAATTATAATAAATAACCTAGTTATAGGAAGCTCAAGGATATCCCCTTATGTTGCCAAAAATGACACAAAATGGACACCTTTTCTAGTATTTGTATCTATAGATAATAGAGACTCCCTATAACTATGAATCACACCCTCATAATGTACAAGGTTTTTTTCAAGCCCATTCAGCAATGTGGATAACCTAGAACACAATAATCTAAGGAGACTAACACACAAGTAAATACTAACAACATATTCAACTCAACCACCTCTTAGGATGATCCCATCCTTGGAGAAGCATCCTAATTATATCCAAAACGTAATCAAATAGTGAAGGATAAACAACTTCACATGGAGAAGGATTTGCAACCCCAACCTGTGTAAAAATCATTGTCACAATAGATGGTTATACCGATGGTTAATGAGGTGATCAAGTCATAGGCATCAATCCAGGAAACCCGAGAAGCCCATAAAGATATGGATCTCAATTCCATATATCTCCCAGTAATGGTAGCCACTTGCAAATTCAAAGACCCTCAATGAATATAAGAACATCAAGTACAACTTCTCAAGTGTTCCCTTTTGAGTACAGAGATTCATTGATCCATTAGGGGAATTTTGAGGTTAAAATTGAGCCCGAAAATAAGAAATATACTAACAAAATTACCTTTAAAATAACCAATAGAATTCAAGATGATGATGTCACCTCCAAGGGTGAATATTTTGGAGAGAAAAGAAGAAAACTTCATTTTTAATTGTATTTTCATCTTATCTCCTAATGGCTTTACTCAAATATTAGGTGTAGATACTTTTTAGATGTAGAATTAAATTCCTCACCCAATGAGTACCCACTTTGCACACTTTTGAGTAAATCCACATAAAAATGAAATGAAAATACATGAAAAAATGTGACACTATAAGCAAAAAATACAACAAAATAAAGTTATTGTCTTTTCTTTTTCTTTAAAAATATCTTCCTATTTTATTATTTTAACTATTATTTTAATAATTTCCTTAAGACGCTCATTTTAGACCTCAAAATTCCCCCAATACTAATATTCGTTAGGTAACAACTCTTCTAAGCCTTATTTACAAATTCATGTGCACTCTTTCAAAGACCCCCAACATCCTGAAAGAAGACAAGAAAAAGGGTTGAGGAAGTGATGCGGGCCAAAAGAGAAATTTTATAACTATTTTTTCATATCTAACCTATGGATTTAAACCCAAATATATATGTGCTATGAAACTTGAAATTTATGCCTAAATCCAACCTGTGCAAGGTCCTCATAAGATGTGGGAAAATCCTAATTTACAAACAAGGCTCAACATATATATAAGCCCATAGGCTGGAAACCCAATCTTATTAGCACAACCCCAAGTATTATATACTTCCATTTCTATATCGAAATGAAAAATTTATGAATATAGAGCATGTGACCCAAAATTATTCACAAATTAAAGCACAAAGGTGCTTACCTTCCTAAAAAAAGTCTGTCTTGGCCTCTCTTAAGTAATAAAATCTCTTTTTTTTAAAAAGCCATGAGGCAAAGATTTCAACTCACAGCAAATGTTAGTAAAGGTTCTATCCATTTTTACTATCAAGTCCCATTTCGGTCTCAATGTATTATCTCAGTCCCTCTCGCGCTACGCCGAGAATCTTCCCCGATGATTCTCGCGTGAGATTCTCCATCGAGAATCTGATCTAAGGTGGCATTTAACAAGAAAAACATTTAATGAATCCATCAATTATTGCATCATACTAAAGGGTTTTATATTGGTCTATGAAAGGGTTTTCTCGATGTTTAAGGAAAGAATCAATGGCCAAAGGAGCGAGATATGGCCTAAGACAAAAATAGGAGATTTTCTTCGTTGATTAATTGTATGTGGATTCATACACATACTCTTCAAATTCCTTCATTATCACACTTAGAAAATTAAACATATAATAGTTGGTCAATGTAAAGGAATTTTCTTCCGCTACTAACAGAGTAAATAGAACAATTATGGAATAGGGAATTACGAGATTTACAGAGAGGATTATGAATGGTACTCAATGCATACTGACTCTATAACTTTATTACCCAGACAAAATCCCCTTACCCATGATTACTACGAATTCCAATCTTAAAAACATTTCTTGGTTCCTTTGGATCCACATAAATAGGATTAAGTGAGCCAATTTATGTCTAAAATAAGAAAATAAATCAATATCAAACAAGATCTAAAATTTTACTAAACTTCAGGGGTGAAAATGTGAAGTTGGGTTACACTTTTTGCCATTTTTTGAGAAAAAACTTCCATTTTTTTTCCGTTTTTCAACTTTCTGCAAGCTAAAACAATTTTTCTGTTTAGAATTTCATTTTGCGATAACAATAAAAGTTGTTAGAAATTTTATTAGCTTTCTATTACTTATTTTTTGGAATTTTTTTATACACATTTGATATGTCAACTTAGCGTTTCTTTGAGTGTGTTTTTTTAACAATCAAAGGATTCATAAGAATTCATGTTAATATGCAATGTTGTATTCTTCGAAAATTTGTGCTTTTGAGAAACAAAATGTGTTACAACAATCTAGACAGAGTCTAGTTCGGTTTCATCATATTTACAAAGCTGACGGATGCATATCATAATTACTAGAATTTTTTGAATTGGTCCAATATGAAAAAATTGCATATTTTGAATATGTTTCGCAGTGCAAGAAATCTCTTAACATATAAGTTATAAACTAAAAATCTAAAAACTGCCCATTAAAGATGATGGACCAATGTAATGCACCATAATTTTTTCAATTTTTTTACAATGTATTTTGGAATATACAAAATTATGATTTCACTAAATCATAATGACCTTCAGAAATTGTTTGCACCTGTTTTATTACAAAATTAATTAAAATTAGTAAATATTTATGAAATTCCATAAAAGTTATATTTCCTGAAAGTAGATTCAATTCGGAAAATGCTTGTCTTGGTTCCGACAGTTAATTCCGAATGTTTCATGGAGTTTAATCAGTCCAAAGTTGCAGATACGTATTCAGAGCTTGGTTCTGCGTAATCACTGACGCGTTAGTTCGGCCAAACTCTTAAAAAAAGTTCGGCCAAATTGTTTTTTGCGTCAACGACCCGTTAAGTCTAACGACATAAAATTTTGGCCGAATTTTGTGTAAAATTTCGGCCGAACTTTTACCCAATTTTCCATTGGCTAGAAAATACCACAGAGCCCCTCCAAAAAAACATTTTGCGGAAGTATAAATTTCCACGAAATCATTCATTATTTTCACATATTTTCGCACATTTGGTCTAATTTTACAAAGGTCTTGGTTTGATTTTTGCAAATAATTGTTTTGGGTTTAAGGACTTTTCTTGGAAGTACATTCAAAGAACATTTTTCAAAAAAATGTTTTGGGTTTAAGGAGTTTTCTTGGATGAACATTCAAAGGACATCTCTTGGAGGTATGTGATACATTTTTTGGATGTTTTTTTTTGGGCTTAATTTTCATTGTTTTTGAAGGTATGGATTTGGGCTTAATTTCGAAAGGACTCTTTTTAAGCTCAATATTCAAAGGAAATTTTTTGGAAGTATTTTTTAAAGTGATATTTTTTTAGAGGCTTTTTTGAAGTATTTTTTAAAGTGGCATTTTTTAAGAAGTTGGAATTATTTTTCAATGGACATTTTTTTGAGGCATTTTTTGAAGTAACATTTTTTTAGAGTACGTGTTTTGGGTTGAAGTAAATATTTTATAATGATTTTTTAAAATGAGTTTTTGTCTAACTTTTTAAATGAATTTTTTTTGTAGGACTTGAAAGGAAATATTTTGATCTTCGTTTCAATTTTTAAAGATTGAAGTATGTAGTTTTTGCAAAAAATTTAAAATGAGTCTTTTTTAAATTAAATCTTTTGTGATGTTTTTTTAATTGAGTTTTTGTCTAAATTTTTTAAGGAAATTTTTTGAACTTCATACTCTATTATCATGGGAAATCGAAGGAATTGTACGAGAAAATATGATCGAAAAAGAGACCCTGAGGAACATAGAGAAGAGACAAGATAATCTCGCAAAAAGACAAAGATAATCACTCTCAAATATTGGGGGAAAATCAACCTCAACTAGAAGTTGAAGCAGGTATGTAAATGTAAATATTATGAGTTTGATATATTTAAAATTTTTCTAGTGTAAAAGAGAGCCTTAATTTTTATTTGATGGAATAATTTGAAAAATATTTTGCAATCATTAGGGGAATTTTGAAGTCTAAAATGGGCCTCCTAAGGAAAATATACAATCAGAATTCATTTTATGAGAACAAATCACAATTTAGGGGATGACATCATCCCTAATGGTTGAGGTGGCATTGCTTGAGTTAAAGGTACTTACTTGTCACATTCTCAATGGTGGATAAAAATTCATGGTTAACTATGGTAGTGATTTAAGTACTTTTAAAGTCAAAGTAAAGTACTCATAATAAATGTTATTTCGCACTTTTTGAATAAAAATATATTATTGTCATTTCATATTTCTTGAAAAAAAAAATGCATATCCCTATGCATTTATTATATTATATTATATTATATTATATTATTTTTATATAGTATATTAATTACATGTTATTATACAATTTAAATAATATAAATTTTAATTAATAGCATATAATATAATTAAGAATTTATAAATTTAAATTTAAATTTTGTTTTAAGTTATTTAAGTACAAAGGACAAATGCATTAGTTGTTCAATGATAATGACTTTTTCTTAAAAACCTCATTCTTATTTATAGTCACATCAATAAAAAAAAATTATTAATTTTATTTTGGTACAACTTTTGAATTGAATTTAACTATGGTTACATGGAATGTGGCGCAAAAAGTGAATTGAAAATTCATAGATATTATTTTATTGGTTTAATTATTATTTTATTATTTCATTAGGAGGCCCATTTTAGACCTCAAAATTCTCCTAATGGTAAACATAGAGAGATATTCCTCAAAACATTGATGATGAGATACAAAATTTTGAAAAAAAAAGTGAAAGAGATATTGAACCAATGATTGAAGATGTTGAAAATGTTGAAAGAAATTCAAGTGAAGACATTGAATCACAAGGTATATATATATATGTTGAACCCATGCACATATTATTGAAGTTATACATATATTTATTAATTAAGTTGTTTATTGAATATGTAAACTTATTATGTACTATTCATTCAAATATGTACAGATGAAATCAATGTCGATGATGAAATGTTATAAAATGTTGACACTCACACAAATGGAGATAAAAGAGCTGACCATTATATACGATATCGTGTTAACCACATTTTTGATACGTACTTCATAAAGTAAAATGTGACAATTCAAGCCCAAATGTTGAAAGGTCTCCTATCATTAAGGAAATTAAAAGAAGCTACGACTTTATTGGGTATTCAAAAATCAACCAAAGATTAAAAAAGTGAAGGAAAATGTGATACAAAATATAAATAGTGCTATAAATTCAATTAGAAGATCTAGAAAGAAAAATGTTTCAGTTGTACGTAGAGAAATACATATGGCAGTGGTTTCATCAAGTAATAAAGAGAATCGCTTGGTAAAATCTATGGCATGAGCATTAGGAACCTCATGAAAAACTTTGCACAAACATCGGAAATTTTGGTTGCAAATAGATGTAAATGATGAACTCACTTGTCGGAGAGCTATTTGTAGGCAACCATACAAAGATAGACTTGGAGAACATGTTAAAAAATATATATATATATATATATGAATATTGGAAGAAAAATTCACATGTTTCGCCAAATGCAAGGGATGTGAAGTGACGAAGAATAACACGAAATCAGTACGAAGAACATAAAAAACATTTCTTGGAAACCACTCATATAGAGTTTTTCAATAAGTTCAAAGAAGAGAATCATGAAATTCATGTGTCAATCAGTGCTTTGTTCAACAAAAAACATGGCATGTAAAACCTATCATTGTACGCAACACTTGTTGTTGTCGTTATCATGTGGAATTTGAGTTATATTATGACACATTCCTTAATTTTGGTAGAAAATTTTGGAAGGATTCACCTCCTCCTTCCACTATCCGTGATTTCATATCTCAAATTATATGTGAAAGAAAAAGCGATGAACTATTTTACGAAAAGAAATGTGTTGGTGGTAAAAAATGAGATGATTGTGGAAATTTGACTAAATTTCAAAACAAATGTCATATTGATATAAATGATCAATCATTGTCCAACATGAAAGGGAAATGTAAGAGATATGAATATATCCATATATCGATTCAAGATGCAAATAGTGCTAAAAGAATTGAATTACGAGAAGAATAAATTTTTGTGATAGACTTTTTTAGAACGTTTGAGGTAGAAATTTATAAATACACCAAGCATTCCCATAAAGCTCGATGGCAAGACTTGAAATTCAAAAAATTCCATGAATTTTTTCCACCAGGCACCATTTTTTCAGTGATTGATTTTGTAGAAAACTACAAATTTGTTCCATAAAAATAAATTCAGAGTGAATACTATCATTCTGACAAAGTATCCATGCTCGTCCATATTCTATATAGACCTACTGAACAAAACGTTGATCATATAGAAAGCACTAGTGAAAAACGGCTTGTTATTAAAGAATATTACTTTTATATCAGTGATGATCGTACACATGATACATATTTTGTACAAAACTGCTTTGGAAATATTTATGACTTCTTGAAAAGTCATGGAATAACATTCAATGAACATTGGATATGGTCAGATGGATGCGCAGGACAATTCAAATCTGCACAATCATTCTTTTGGTTGTGTTGTCTTCATAAGAAGACCTGCATTAAACATTGTTGGAATTTCTTCAAGACTGGTCATGGAAAAGAAGAACATGACGGTGCAAGGGCATGCATAAAACGAGCACTTCGAAGATATCAAATGAATCTCTCTGCAAGCCGACTTGTGGACGCTAAAGAAGTTGTTCAATGGTGCATCGCTGCTCTAAGCCATGAGACTAACTGATCAAGGGAAGTGCGAAGGTACATTCAATTTATTTTTTATTGGATATGTAATTTTAAACAGTGTACATTTATCACAATTTGATTATCTATGATTGATTATCCTTGATTGTATTTTGATATCATATTTACATTCTTCTTTGAATTTTCCATATAAAGGTTTTTTTGTTATATTGGGATCGAAGAAGTAGATAGATCAATTGGAAATGACGTTGAAACTGTTAAGGTCTCTGTAATTTGCAAAATTGGAAAATACAAACTGTAAAGCCTACATATGAACCACTTTGGGATTCTAGGATCTAGCCCTCCTGAATCTAGAGAGGGATCTCTCTATAAGTGCAAAGATTGATTTATATTTAAAGGCTTTTTGTGTGATATTAGGCTAGTTATGAAGAACAAGGGTTTTGTTTGGTTTTGGTTGGGCAAGGATAAGATGAAGGTGAAGGAAGTCTATATGAAGGGTGAAGGTGTATGAAAGTGAAGGAATGGTTTAGCTAATAATATAGGCAAGGAGCAACTTCAATCCATTGGGATATGGAGTCATAAGAGGATTTAATTGAAACAACAAGGTTCAAGAGTGGTCCATGGGGCAAGTCATCTATGTCAAAGGATATCTTTAAGTTGATGTTATGGAATGGAACAATAAGAAAGGGAAATCAAACAGATGAAGGAACAAAGGAAAGCCCAATAACAAGTAAGTACTTTCAAACTATCCTGCTTTCGGTATGCACTTAAGAAAATACATAAAAGTAATCTAATATCAGGTAAGTACTTTGAAAATATTCTGCTTTTGATGCACTTTCAATAGAAAACATTTAAAACACTTATAATAGCTTAAGATCAAATAAGGAATTTGAACCTATCCCGCTTTCAGCATATTCAAAAGGAAAACATTCAAGATAAACATAAAAAGTAGTCTAAGATTAGGTAAGGACTTTAAACCTATCTTGCTTTCAACATACTCTTAAGGGAAACTTTCAAACAACCTTTGGAGAAAAACTAGAAGACAGGGCAAACCATAAACTTTCCTAGTCCAACTCTACTTAGCATGAAATGAAAATAACATTTATGAACAATGTTTAAAGTTTAGACAGTAAGACGTGGGAACACCAACATTCCTTAACTACTTGGACTGTATTAAATCATTCTTAAATACACAAAGGAGGAAAACATAAAGATAAAGCTTATCAGTGAGAGTAGGGTACTTGTAAGAGTAAATCCTAGCTCTATATTTGTTGTTCTTTATCAGAGAAAAATGGAAAGAATGGAAACAAAAAGAAAATAACAATTTACAGTAGAAAACACATCACCATTGACATAGACCAGGGTCCCATAAATCAGCTTGTATTTGATGTTAAAACCAGTTACAATCATCAAGTCTAGTGGGTCTCTATAACTTCAAACTTCTCATCTCGGCTTATGTATCTTCAATTACAAACAGGGCTATAACAGCTTCAGTAAACTATTTACATGCAACAGATATCCAGAGACCAACCTTTATCTCATCTTCTACAAAAGTATTTATAGAAGAAATGAGGAGGTGGGATGAGAGAAAAAATCTCTAGGCTCAATTAATACAGTTTAATGCTTCTCGGCCTTTGAGGGGCTCAATGGAGAAGATTTCTGATATTTCCTCTGAATCAATTGATTTTCATTAAGTATTAAGCATGCTGGGCAGATTTTTTTGACTTTAAAACTCTTAGGCGGGTTAGCAATAACTCTAGCTGTCTCTAGGAAAAATATCACTAATTGAGGCAATAGCTCTGCCTTCTACTGATTTATTGAAAGATGCAGGTGGCACTTTGGTAGATGGAGAGGATTCAATTGGCCTCTGATGTGGTAGTAGAGGCCTCCTTTACTGATATTTCTCTTTGTTTTTCCTTAAAACACCTTAAATCTGTTGTCGGTCTATGTTTTAGGCTTAATTAGGCCTTGATCTTCATTTCTGGTCTTTATCCTTTAAAAACTGTGGATTAGGGCTTTGATTTACTGAGCTTGTGCCTTAATCCTTTCATACTCTGTTTAAATTCATTAATTATTCATTTCTACTTTGATTTTATCATTTGACACTGATTTTATGTTTACTGTGTTTTTGTTGTTTTGCAGGCGTGTAGAGGTTTTGTGACTTCACTAATGCTCATGAGGCACAGGTGGAATCATAGTTGGAATCCTATGGATTCATCTTCTTCATGAATAAATGGCCTGGGGATCGTCATCCCTGGTTGTTGTTTCATTTAAAAACTGTGGACAAAACCTTAATAACCTGCAAAAAATGACCAAAAATTAAGAAAATCCGTGAAAAATAGGTTAAAAGGCTACTTTGGAGATCTTGGGTGCAAGATTAAATCATGGCCGTTGGATCAAAACAACCAACGGTCAAGATCACATGATGGGGTCAATTGGGAGGCGGTTGGGTGAATGGTTGTAAGATTAAGTCTGGGCCGTTCGATCTAGATCAATCAACGACTAAGATTGATCGGTGGGGTCATTTGAGAAAATAGAGGGTGGGCGAACAGGTTGGTGGTGAAGTTGAATAAGAGTCGTCAGATTAGAATATCCAACGGTTGGGATGAATAGGTAATGTTTTGGGAGCAAAGGTGAGGGGCAATGGCTTGGGGTCGGGAAAAAATCTGAGCCGTTGATTAAAACGATGGACGGTCAAGATTAATTGGGAAATTGCATTGCGGAGGGTGGTGGTTTAGCAGAAAACCGGAATGGTTTTCACATTTTATTTGAGTGGTAAGCGGGTTTCACAGAAAAACTGTGATATGGTTCATTGCTTGACATGCGTCCTTTTCAAAACCATCTATTTCAGAATTTTTTCGGGCGTTAACGTGCTATCGCATAAATTTTGCGAAATGGATTGTTGGCCATCGGATGAATGGGTGTAGATCCAATGGTGCGGATTGCATGCAATGGAGAAGTTGTAGGGTTCGGGCGATAGTGGAATACACGCAGCAGCTGGTGAGTGGATAGACGTTTTACGAGGCGGAAGGTAGGTCCCAAAGGAGTTGGGCCTATTAGATTGAATCTAGACCATAGGATCTTTTGAATGGATAGCTTAGATTTAATCTCAGGGCGGAGATATTTTCCAAATGCAAAGTTTTGGGTTTATCGGGTTAGATCCTGACTTTAGGATCTAAAGAATGAACGGCCAGATTTGAATCGGGGGTTACAAATCGGCGGAGACAAGGGGATGGTGCATTGAGATTTTCGGGATGTGACTGAGCACTGTCTGTCGGATCTTGGAGTAAGATCGACGATCAATACTCAATCGGAGGGGTAATGGAGAAAGGCTATGGGTGGAGTGCGACGAGATATTAGCCGTCGGTTCCTGTGGATTCGACGGCTAAGATTCAATTGGGGAGATCCGCATCAGAGGAGGAAAAGGGAAAGAATAAAGGGAAATTTGTGATGCGATGATGTGCTGACCATCAGATTAGAAGGATGATCGATAGCTGAGGTTTGCTCTGAGGGATCGCATCGGAAATTTTTTGAAGGACACGAAGAAAATAAGGACCCATGTGGACTTGTGATGCGATGAGAAGATGGCCATTGATCGTTTTAGATTGACGGTCGATATTCGTTGAAAATTTTAACTGTTGGGTTTTATTAAAATACAAAGGAAAGTTGGGTTTTATGGAAATACAAAGGAAAGTCGGGTTTGGGAAAGGGTTTTAAGCCCATTAGCACCCGATTGCGGGGCCTAAGGTCTTACGAGGAAACAGGTTACAGGAGTTAAGCCCTTGAGGGCTTAGGAAAACTTTATATGCAGAAAAAGTGTTTTTAGGCCTCAAAAACAGGGTTTTTTAGGCAAATTGAGGGTTCTGGTAGAGGAGATAGGAGTTTTTAAACCAAATGAAAGGGGAAAAAATGGTTTAAAAGGGTGTTTGGAATGATTTAGAGGTTAGATGAAGGCTTATGGAGGGATTTATGAAGGAAATGAGAATGAAAAATGGGATTGTTTTATGAGTGAAAGGAGGGGTAAAAAGAAGGGGTAAATGGGCTTTTAAGCAATCTTTCTTTTGGCAAACACTAGGCTCTTTTAGGATTATGAGGGAAACAACAGTGAAGATTATCTCAGAGGGTAAACATCATCATAAGACTTCAAGAACTCACAATTTTGGAAATGAATTGTTTCTTGAAGGCTAAAAAGATTTTAGCCACCATTTGATATGACAAATTTTTATAGGTGGCTAACAACGGCTCCAACTTGGGATGGCAGCTCCTTGGAGGTGTCAGGAACCTAAGATTAGCATTTTCTAGAAGTAGATCAGTGGCTTTGTAGCTTGAAAACCTTTTCCTCTTCTTTGATCAGCTGCTTGTAAGATGATTAGAACATTTGATATCAGTAGGAAAATTCTTCCCCAAACAACTACCTACACAACCTACTTCCTAACATTTTTTCTTCTGTAGGTGCATTTGGACTTGCAAACATTTTCATCAACATTTTATTCTTTTATTGAAAACATAAAACTAGTCTAGTTCTACTCTTATTTCTCCATGAACTCAAATTAAGCAATTGAGTTCATAAGCTTCTCTACCTAACTACAATCTGTCAAGATTAGACTGTCTAACAGACTTTTATTCTCTAAATTTTAAAACAGAAATTTTAAAACAGCCAAGCCAAGATTAAACAGTCTAAATTGTTGCTAATCTATGGCATAAAAACAAGCTACACATAGACTAAACTTTGTAGAAATTTTAAAACAAAATTGTGAAGGCTTAAGATCTGAAATTTTAAAAACATCCTTCAAATTTCTTCAACTCTGATTTGAGTTTATTTGAGCTGTCTTTCATTCTTTTCTAGTTCAATTTTTGAGCTTATTGGAACCAGTTCTTCATCAATCTCATAGGTTCAATATTTGAGCTTGTTTTAACCTTCATTTTTCTATCCTAATCTACCTTACTGATAAGCCAAGATTGGACTGTTTGACAAATCTGTTTCACTAACCTATCATCAGTAAATTGAAAAAATAATTATTCATGATTTAGACTGTACGACTAACTAGAAGTTTGTTTCTTAGGAGTGGCATTTGAGCTTGCACACTTTCAGACTTTGTTTCTCTTTTTTGGTATGGGGTTGTACCTTTCTTGTTTTCATATCTTCCCTCTTTTCTATCTTTCTATTGTTTTTGTATTTTTCTTATTCTTCAAGAAAAAAATCAACAACTAACTAAATGCTCAAAACTGAGCTTTATTGACATTCCTATCTAACCTAATCTAACTTGGAGTATTTACATTCTTATATGATACAAAAGTGCGAATGTAACCAGTTGAGTAGTGACAAAAAGGAATAGAGAAACTGGCTGCTAGTCAGAGGTAACCATAGTACATCGTGAATCTTAATCTTTAAAATCAAGGCTGTCACAGGAGGTGACAAAATTTTATGTCTTTGGCTCTTGCAAAGGATCCATGCTTGATAATTTGAGCTAGTTTGGGCCTCCACACACTCTTCCATAGGATCAATAAAGAAAATATGAGAACTCTCTTCTTTTTGGCCCTCCATGTCTGGTAGATAATCTGCTTCTAAGACATCAGCTTTGAGGACTATATCTTCAGTATGTTGCTTGGAAGAATCATCATCCTTAACATGGTTGAAAATTTTTAGAAGATAGGTTTCAACCAAGATTACCTCTTCTTTCTCCATTTGATTGAGATAAAGATTCTCTTGAGAAAGAAAAATTTCCTCATCTTCATTATTAGCTGAACTAGAGGACTCATCATATATGGCAGTGTTGTCTTCTTGTGCCTCTGGTATGCTCTGCTTGAGTGGACTGAACTCTGTGAAAAGACTAACATATTCTTGAGCAGGGGCTTCTTTGATTACCTCAACCATTTCAAGAGAAGGTTCAGGGCATTCAACTTGCTCAAGATTTTCTTCATTTCTTTCTTCCTCATCCTCTAAACTGAAAGGCTGCTGACTTCCACCTTCATGGAAATTATTACTGATGATCTGATATAAAGTAGAGTGAATATTTAATGAATCATCACCTGCTACTAGATTTTCATAACTTTCTTCATCAGTATCATAAATAACCTGACTTGGCTCATCACTTTCATGAAGTTGATAGACATGATCCTCCTTCCACAAATCTACTGATGATGGTCCTGCAGGATTAGCTTCTATTTGGAAAAAATCATCATTAGATAGATCAAAACTAGAATAATCATAACTATAAGCAATGTCACCAATCAAACCTACTGGATTCTCAGCAAGTCTTTCTTCAAAATAATCTGCAAGCTCATCTTTTGATTTGGAATCTTGTTTATCATACACGCTTTCCATGTTGCTTGTGTCTTGTAGTGATCTGGTTTTTTTTTCTTGAGGACAAGGTGGGTCCCTTTGAATAAGCATTTCTGGTTTCAACCTCATATTATTCCTCTTTTATGTTCATCAAGCTATTGGCTGTCTCTATAAGTTTTTTCAGCTTGGCTTCTGCAGAGACCAGCCTTCTTTGCTCTGCTTGGTCCTTCTTTATTGCATTTAATCTTTCCTCCCTACACAATATGTTTTATTCAACAGTAATTTCTATGTTTTGCATTTCTTCCAAGCTAGAAGGCTCTCTTTCTCTTATATGGAATTCCACCTCAGGGTCAAAAGAACTTGGATAGTGCACTAGAGCCAATCCCAGAGGTGGTTTTATCTTAGTAGGTATTGAATTGTATACCTTATAGAACCTGGCTGAAAAGTCTTGTACTGTCTCTCCTAGTTGTCTTCTCAAGTTCTGGTATTATTCTAGGATGAGGAAAAAATTTCCCAGGACTACCCATTTATCAAGGAAAACTTGAGCAAATTGATGAAAATTGATAATTCTTGCAGCTGGAAGGTCTTTAAACCATATCTTAACCTTTCCTTGTAATGATAAGGCAAACATTATAGTACACACATCAAATTTTTCTATTTCAAACAAGTCAAGTAAATCCTCAAGACTTTGAACATGTTGCTCAGCAGTGATATTTTCATTTTCTCCATAAAAAAGGGGCAGCTTATTTGTAAGTTCTGCAGGAAGGGGCTAGAAAATAAGAGGAAAAACTAGAGGCTTATATATTTCTATGACCTTTGTGGGTGTAGGTAGTGCAACAAGAGACCTATGACTGCTTTAAGTTTCATTAGGGCTGAGAGATACAACATGAGGCTTTTGTTCCACTAGGTTTTTAATAGGTGTATAGGTTTGCTCATGGTCTGAAAAATGAGGCTTGAGATCTTTCCCATAATCAGTGTGGATCTCATCTTTGTACACTTGATTAGGCTTAAAGTAGGATAGAACATAGTTGTAGATAAAGGCAATGAATTCTTTAAACCAAATCCAGCCTGAATGTTCTATCATCCTGGAATGTCTGGCCATGTTTCAGGTTCTTCCTACAGTGGAGTCTTTAGGTCTATTAGGAATTGTGGAGTCGCCAGGTGGAGGATTCTTAATGTTTAAATGAGGGTTGTTGTCCACCATCAGCAATTAAATACCAATCTAGGCTAATTGGTCTTGGTTCCCCAGTGGATTCATTTGGTCTTTTGGGAGTTATAGAGTATGGAGTCGCCAGGTGGAAAATTTTTAGCTCTTAAGGAGGTAAAATGTTTTATGGTTCCACCACCATGTTTATTATGAAGCCAATCTAGGCTAATTGGTCTCCTGTCCTCAGCGGAGTCGCTAGAATGTTAGGGTCTCTGTAATTTGCAAGATTGGAAAATACAAACTGCAAAGCCTACATATGAACCACTTTGGGATTCTAGGATCTAGCCCTCCTGAATCCAGAGAGGGATCTCTCTATAAGTGCAAAGATTGATTTATCTTTAAAGGCTTTTTGTGTGATATTAGTCTAGTTATGAAGAACAAGGGTTTTGTTTGGTTTTGGTTGGGCAAGGATAATGTTGGAACACCTAATCCTACATGGGTAGGTGTGGAATATGAAAAGTCACAATGGAGTCCAAGTGACCTTGGAATGTGAAACCAAGAGTCACACCATTGTACTATAAATGTACATCTTTGTATAATGGAAAATAAGAAAGCCTCACGCTTATCTTTCATTGTGTGTTTAGTCTCTTGTGTGTGTGCTCATCTTCCTCATACACCATGTGTGTGCTTCAACATGGTGTTTAACATGGTATCAGAGCGGACAATTTCTGGCCCTGCTCCACTTTGAATGAGCCATTTGTGTTTATGGCCTATGCATATCTGCAAAAATTGTTGGTTTTTTTGCAGCACTCAAGTGTTTGCAACAGTGTTTTTGCCGCCATTTAGAGGTGTTTTGAAGAGACTTTCTGCAGCATTCAGAAATCTACTTTGGAGAAGGAGCAGCATTCAGAAATTGGCAGCATTCAGCATTGGTTTTGAAGAAGGCAGCACTGCCCATCTGAAGGTTTTCATTCTAATTTTCTCTGCAATTTCTGCTCAGTAAAATCTGCATCATTTTGAAAGAGCTGCTGAAAATTGTTTAAAGTTGATTTCTGAAGAGGTCTCTGGTTTTAATGAGAAAGAATTTCTGAGTTTTTCATTCGAAGATTCCTGCAAAATTTTGGATTTTTTACTGCTATATGTTCCAGAAAAACTCTGCTCTATATTTGAAAGAAAAAAAAAATTCTGCTGCTTTCTGCAATTCTGGAATCTCTCTGCTCTCTGCTTTTAAAACAAAAATAAAAAATTAAAAAAAAATAAAAAAAAATTAAAAAAAAATAAAAATAAAAATCAATTTTCGGCCTTTGGCCTTCCCCCTCTCCAGACCTTTCGGCCCTCACCTTGTGGCTATTACTCGAGCCCCTACTTGCTACCCCATTCCCTTCCACACCAGCGCCCTCCACGCACATTCAAACTCCAACACCTCTACAGCGTGGCCTCTCCCTTATTTATTTTGTAACTCGGCCTTTCACTACAGCACGCGAGCTACCCCGTCCCCCTTCCTCCACGGCTTGCAGCGTCCCTATTCACACTACAGTACGCCGCTGCTCTGCCGTTCCCTTACTCCTGGCTGCCTATCTCCATAAACGCTCCCTCGCTACACAATCCACCCCCATCTACCTCAACGCTCAGCTATCTGTTCATTTCTTCCCTTACTATGCAACACTACCCTCCAGCATACGCTCTCCCTACCTCACAGTTCGCTCCCCTCCAACTCTGCATTAACTGCTCGCTTCACACAGCTCAACACTCGAGCGACTCCTTCCCCATCTGCAATCGATCCACCCCTATGCTCTACACGCTCACCTTAACACATAATACCGCCAATCCAAACTCACTTCCCACTTGGCCGTTCGGCCTTCCCACCCCTCCTCATTCACAATACCACCCTTGCATTTTTCAAAATCAATTTTTGCCTCCATTCCCTTTTAAAAATCTGCCCTCCCATTTAAAAATTTCATTTTTAAATTAAATTAAAAAAAATCCGCCCTCCCTTTTATTAATAAATCCTTTTATATAATACATCCCTTCCCATTTAATTTAATAAACTCCCTTTCTCTTTTTTAAAATCCCTACCTTTTTTAATTCCCTTCCATTAATTAAACAACCCCCCCCACCACACCATATAGTTTCCCTTTCCCTTTTTATCTTATCCCCATTTTTTAATTAATTTTTAATTAAAAAAAAAAAAAAAAAAAAAAGCAGAGAGAGAGAGGAGAGGAAAGAGAGAGTATGAACAGCAGAAATAATGAAGAAAATGGCATATGAGGAGTAGATAGATTGAATATATTGCAGATTTGCTTTGTGATTTGTGGCATTGACATGAGGGTGATTTTTTGAAGATTTTTACATGAGAAGACAAGTTTGCCATCATTGAAAACAACTATTTGAAGAAGAAAATTCAGCTGCCATAAAAAGATTCTTGCACGTGTTTTCAGCTACACATTTACACATATTTTGCAGAGATTTTGTATTGAACTCACATTGTGAGTGAATTTGCCTCTTCATTCATAGTTGGAATCAATACCTGAGTTGTTGATGTAACCCATTGTTGATTGCCCTCCATCATTTGAGGAGCACACTTTGTACTTTGAGAATTTCTTGAGTCATTTGTATTTCTTGTTGCATCACATTGTAAACGGGTGCAATTTCGGTTGAAGCCGACACCCTTTCATTTTTGAGCCTAAGTTGTTGAAATGGCTAAAATCAATGAGGTATTAGTGTTGTTGAATAACCTCATTCATTCAAATGTTGATGATGTGATAAAAATGAGCAAGGATGCTCTATGTAACATTCAGAGTTGTTTGCTAGATGCACAAGAAAAGATTGAGTTTTTGCAGTTGGAATCTCAGCTTCAACAAGACGAACTTCAGCAAAAGAGTCACCATTTTGAACCTGTTTCTGTTCAGAAGATTGAGATCGACTCCCATCAGCAGCATGTCAGTAAAGTTTCAGTTGATCCACATTCAGTTCCTTGCACAAGAGCAGATGTACATGCAGAAAAAGCCACTCAGCCTGCACTTCCTAAGCCCATCATCAGACCTTGGGAAGAGCTTGTCCACAACAAGCACCAAACTGGTCTTGGATATGACAAGGATGTGTCCTTTCATATTCTGGATTACACAAAGCCCATCATATTTCAGAGTGCCGGATTCCTGTATGACAGTTCACCTGCAGCTGTTCCAGATCCTGTTCCACTTCCACAACAGATTGTAAAATGCCAACATTGTGATCGAGTTGGCCACATGAAAGATCACTGTTTTGATCTTCATCCATGCAAGCATTGTGGTCGCCACACCCATTCTTCAGACAGATGCTTCAGACACAAGCCTCCTGCAAGAACCAAGATTCATCTTGGATGGATCGCTTCTTGGCAATGGGCATCAGCAGCCAAGAAGATGTTTAAGACACATGTCAGAACTTGTTCACATATATTGAGCAAACTTGCAGTTGAGTTTTCGCCATCATCTCACCTTGTCCCTGACAGGGGGGAAAATGGTGGTCATGTACAAGCTTCGATGACAGATCAAGCGAGCCTGAGCCACAATCTCTCATTCCATGTTCAGAGTTGTAGCCAGAGACACAGCAGTTCAAGCAAGCCTGAGCCACAATTCGTCATTCCAGATTCAGAGATGTAGCCAGAGACATAGATGCCCATGAGCATGCCTTCGGTTGGTGGAAAACCTTAAACCATCATCTTTGGTTGGTGGATAACCTAAAACCATCACAGGTAGTAGACCTCCCTTCTTTTAGGTCGAAGGTCTCCCTTTCATATATGAGGAACACTTCCTCTAGCAAAAGCCTTCAGCTTAGCAACCTTCAGCTTCTTGCCAGCATTGGTTGAGTTCCGGGAAATGCTTCAAGCATTCCAGAGTTGTTGGTAATCCTAAAACCATCACAGGTAGTAGACCTCCCTTCTTTTAGGTTGAAGGTCTCCCTTTTTTATGAGGGACAATTCCTCTAGCAGAAGCCTTCAGCTTCTGGCCAGTTTTGGAAGAGTTCCGGGAACTGCAACAAGTTTTGCGTTCCAGTGTTTGTGGTCATCCTAAAACCACCTCTTTTTTTCCAACATTTCAGAGAGTTGATTCAGCCAAGTGCTGCCATGTATACTTTGCAGATTTGTATTACAACTCTTTTCTTGGACTCACACGTACCCCTTCGGATTAAGGGGGGATGTTGGAACACCTAATCCTCCATGGGTAGGTGTGGAATGCGAAAAGTCACAATGGAGTCCAAGTGACCTTGGAATGTGAAACCAAGAGTCACACCCTTGTACTATAAATGTACATCTTTGTATAATGGAAAATAAGAAAGCCTCACGCTTATCTTTCATTGTGTGTTTAGTCTCTTGTGTGTGTGCTCATCTTCCTCATACACCATGTGTGTGCTTCAACATGGTGTTTAACAGATAAGATGAAGGTCAAGGAAGTCTATATGAAGGGTGAAGGTGTATGAAAGTGAAGGAATGGTTCAGCTAATAAGATAGGCAAGGAGCAACTTCAATCCATTGGTCTATAAAGTCATAAGAGGATTTAATTGAAACAACAAGGTTCAAGAGTGGTCCATGGGAAAATTTATCTATGTCAAAGGATTTATTTAAGTTGATGTTATGGAATGGAACAATAAGAAAGGGAAATCAAATAGATGAAGGAACAAAGGGCAACATAAGATCAAGTAAGTACTTTGAAACTATCCTTATTTTGGCATACACTTAAGAAAAGACATAAAAGTAATCTAATATCAGGTAAGTACTTTGAAACTATCCTTCTTTTTATGCACTTTCAATCGAAAAAATTTAAAGCACTTAGAATAGCTTAAGATCAAGTAAGGACTTTGAACCTATCCTGCTTTCAGCATATTCAAAAGGAGAACATTCAAGATAAACATAAAAACTAGTCTAAGATCAGGTAAGGACTTTGAACCTATCCTTCTTTCAACATACTCTTAAGGGACACTTTCAAACAACCTTTGGAGAAAAAAAAGAAGACAGGGCAAACCATAAAATTTCCTAGTCCAACTCTACTTAGCATGAAATGAAAATAACATTCAAGAACAATGTTTAAAGTTTAGACAGTAAGACGTGAGAACACCAACATTCCTTAACTTCTTAGACTGTATTAAATCATTCTTAAATACACAAAGGAGAAAAACATAAAGATAAAGCTTATCAGTGAGAGTAAGGTGTACTTGTAAGAGTAAATCCTAGCTCTATATTTGTTGTTCTTTATCATAGAAAAATGGACAGAATGGAAACAAAAAGAAAATAAAAATTTACAATAGAAAACACATCACCATTGACATTGTATAAATTATATAATTGATATGTTATACATCCAAGATTCTCCTGATCACACACTATTTGACTTCATGCACAATACATAATCTCTTCTACTATTAATCATTACTTGCAGAAATTAAATCAATTGCATGCACACATTGAAACCATAAAAATTCACACATATGAACACAATGTTTTAATGGGAAAGCCTGAAGCTAAAAACCCCAAATATATGTATATAATATATGTCATAGATATCATGTAACAATCCTCATACAAATCTGATCATGTCAAGCTCTCAGTACAATACAATTGCTACACACTAATAAGGCCCGATCTAGCAAATCCATGCGCCGATCTTTGCCACCTGCTAGCCTGCCTCTACTGCACAATCCCTGCTGAATATTGGCTCTGAATGAACTCGAATTGGTCCAACCTTGCTCATGAAATCCTCATTGGCATCTCCAATCATTGGGTGTTGCAAATCATGCAACATTATAATCACAACTCATAGTCAACCTGCTCTTTCACCTAGCTCTCCACTGGTCTCCACTGAAACTGTCCATGCACTGTAGTTAACTGATGTATTCTTTAGTTGATTAATGAGTTAATAATTAGTGAATTAATTAATAATTAATTCACACCACTCTCACTAGTGTATCAATCAGTTAGACTAGATACAACTAGCTCAACTGTATTTAACTAAGTTAAACTGAACACAACTCCACCAAACTCTGTCAAATGAGTTCTAACTGAAGTCTCCATGCAATAGCTCCACTTAACCCTTAGGAATAGCGTAATTCCTTCTGTCAGCTCCTGTGCCACATATGTGCACTTAACTAAAGTGCTCCAAGAGAATAAGATAATGTTTATTGTCCAAATATTATTAAGAGCTAATAATATTCAACATATCTATTTTTAGACTAGCAATCTAAAAATAGATTCCGCCCAATATGTCTAAAAATAGAAGTCCATCTATTTTTCCAACTTGACCAACCATCCACAAATAGCATCCTACAACTCATAGAATATGATCGACATGTCGAAAAATAGACATAGTCTAAAAATAGACTTGCGCCAAAAATAGCCTGCGGGCCCACTTAGTGAAGGCGACTCTTTTCACTAAGCTTATCATCTTGTTGTAATCTCAAAATACATAGACCAGGATCCCATAAATCAGCTTGTATTTGATGTTCAAACCAGTTACAATCATCAAGTTCAGTGGGTCTCTACAGCTTCAAACTTCTCATCTCCGCTTATGTATCTTCAATTACAAACAGGGATACAACAACTTCAGTAAACTATTTACATGCAACAGATATCCAGAGACCAACCTTTATCTCATCTTCTACAGAAGTATTTATAGAAGAAATGAGGAGGTGGGATGAGAGAAAATATATCTAGGCTCAATTAATATAGTTTAATGCTTCTCGGCATTTGAGGGGCTCAATGGAGAAGCTTTCTGATATTTCCTCTGAATCAATTGATTTTCATTAATTATTAAGAATGCTGGGCAGATTTTGTTGACTTTAAAACTCTTAGGCGGGTTAGCAATAACTCTAGCTGTCTTTAGGCAAAATATCACTGACTGAGGCAATAACTGTACCTTTTACTGATTTATTGAAAGATGCAGGTGGCACTTTGGTAGATGGAGAGGATTCAATTGGCCTCTGATGTGGTAGTGGAGGCCTCCTTTACTGATATTTCTCTACTTTTTTTCCTTAAAACACCTTCAATCTGTTGTTGGTCTATGTTTTAGGCCTAATTAGGCCTTGAGCTTCATTTCTGGTCTTTATCCTTTAACAATTGTGGAGTAGGCCTTTGATTTACTGAGTTTGTGCCTTAATCCTTTCATACTCTGTTTAAAATCATTAATTCTTCATTTCTTCTTTGATTTTATCCTTTGACACTGATACTCTTCGGTTGTTTGATGTTTACTGTGTTTTTTTTGTTTTGCAGGCCCATAGAGGTTTTGTGACTTCACAAATGCTCATGAGGCACATGTGGAATCATAGTTGGAATCCTATGGATTCATCTTCTTCATGAATAAATGGCCTGGGGATCGTCATCCCTGGCTGTTGTTTCATTTTAAAACTGTGGAAAAAGCCTTAATAACCAGCAAAAACTTACCAAAATTTAAGAAAATCCGTGAAAAATAGGTTAAAAGGCTACTTTGGAGATCTCAGGTGCGAGATTAAATCATGGGCGTTGGATCAAAACAACCAAAGGTCGAGATCACATGATGGGGTCAATTGGGAAGAGGTTGGGTGAATGGTTGTAAGATTAAGTCTGGGTCGTTCGATCTAGATCGATCAACGGCTGATATTGATCGGTGGGGCCATTTGGGAAAACAGAGGGTGGGTGAACAAGTTGGTGGTGAAGTTGAATAAGAGCCGTCAGATTAGAATATCTGATGGTTGGGATGAATCGGTAATTTTTTGGGAGCAAAGGTGAGGGGCAATGTCTTGGGGTCGGGAAACAATCTGAGCCATTAGATTAAAATGATGGACGGTCAAGATTAATTGGGAAAATGCATTGTGGAGGGTGTTTGTTTAGCGGAAAACTGAAATGGTTTTCACATTTTATTTGAGTGGTAAGCGGGTTTCACAGAAAAAATGCGATACGGTTCATTGCTTGACACGCATCCTTTTCAAAACCGCTTGTTTTGGAATTTTTTCCGAGCGTTAACGTGCTGTCGCATAAATTTTGTGAAACAGATTTCTGGCCGTCAGATGAATGGGTGCAGATTCAATGGTGCGGATCGCAAGCGATGGAGAAGATTCAGGGTTGGGGCGAAATTGAAATACATGTGGCAGCTAGTGTGTGGATAGACGTTTTACGAGGTGGAAGGTAGGTCCCAAAGGAGTTGGGCCTATTGGATTGAATCTAGACCGTAGAATATTTTGAATGGACAACTTAGATTTAATCTCGAGGTGGAGCTATTTTCCAAATGCAAAGTTTTGGGGTTATCAGGTTAGATCCCGACCGCAAGATCTAAAGAATGAATGGTCAGATTTGAATCGGGGGTCGCAAATCGGAGGAGACAAGGGGATGGCACTTTGAGATTTGCGCGATGCGACTTAGCATTGTTCGTCGGATCTGGGAGTAATATCAACGGTCAATACTCAATCGGAGGGGTAATGGAGAAAGGCTATGGGCGAAGTGAGACGAGATCTTAGCCATTGGTTCTTGTGGATTCGACGGCTAAGATTCAATCGGGGAGATTAGAATCAAAGGAGGAAAAGGGAAAGAATAAAGGAAAATTTGCGATGCGAAGATGTACTGACCGTCGGATCAGAAGGATGATCGACGACTGAGGTTTGCTCTGAGGGATCGCATCGAAAATTTTTCGAAGGACATGAAGAAAAGAAGGACCCATGCGGACTTGCAATGCGATGAGCCGATGGCCATTGATCGGTTTAGATCGGCAGTCGATATTAATTGAAAATTTGAACTGTCGGGTTTTATTAAAATACAAAGGAAAGTCGGGTTTTATGGAAATACAAAGGAAAGTTGGGTTTGGGAAAGGGTTTTAATCCCTTTAGCACCTGGTTGGAGGGCCTAAGGTCTTATGAGGAAAGGGGTTATAGGAGTTAATACCTCGAGGGCTTAGGAAAACTTGATATACAGAAACGGTGTTTTTAGGCCTCAAAAACAGGGTTTTTTAGGGAAATTGAGGGTTCCAGTAGAGGAGATAGGAGTTTTTAAACCAAATGAAAGGGGAACAAATGGTTTAAAAGGGTGTTTGGAATGATTTGGAGGTTATATGATGGCTTATGGAGGGATTTTATGAAGGAAATGAGAATTCAAAATGGGATTGTTTATGAGTGAAAGGAGGGTAAAATGAAGGGGTAAATGGGCTTTTAAGCAGTCTTTATTTTGGCAAACAACAGGCTCTTTTAGGACTATGAGGGAAAAAACAGTGAAGATTATCTCAGAGGGTAAAGATCATAATAAGACTTCAAGAACTCACAATTTTGGACATGAATTGTTTCTTGAAGGCTAAAAAGATTTTAGCCAACATTTGATATGACAAATTTCTATAGGTGGCTAACAGAAACAATAAAAGGGACTCGAAAACTACATTCAATTAAAAGAAATTTTTCCAGAAATGTGTTTGCATTGGATAAAAGAAAATATTCTTGTTTTTGTCATGTTTGCATAGACAAGACATAATCCAATGAAATTTTTGAAAACAAAATGTATGTAGATTTCTGTGGTGTAGATTTTTAGATACAAAACTCAGAGTCTCCACAGTTCTCATTTTTCTGTCTACGTTATTAATATATCCTCTTATGAATTAATTAGTGAAGAAATGGAGGTTTTGAGCAAAGGGCTAAATTTCGTTGTAGCCCCTAATCGCGTATCGAATGAAGAAATCATTTGTGATATTGAAGATGGCATAAAATCTCTCAATGATGAGGACAAGGACAAGGTGAGACAAGAATGCACCATTATCCTGAATAAGGCTAAGCTTCCAAAGAAAAAATTAAGTAATGAGCAATTAAAAGCCCTAAAAAAACCTAAGATGCAATGATAAAATTGTCATTTTAAAGGCAGACAAAGGGGGGGCCACAATGGTAATGGACAAAGAAGAGTACAACAATAAGATGAGAGATCACCTACACAAAGCGGTAGTTATAAAAAATTGAATGAAAACCCCATATACAAAGTTATAAAATATTAAAAAAGCCATTAAGGAGTCCAATCTTGAAGATAAATTGAAGAAGCGCTTATACTTGGAAGGCGAAATCATACCCCACATATATGGTGCCCTAAAATCCATAAGGCCTGTGCTCCTTTAAGACCTATCATCAACACTATATGCACACCAACATATGAATTAGCCAAATATGTGGTTCACACCCTCGCTCCTCTTGTGGGTAATACTAGCTCATTCATCAAAGACTCCAATCAATACGTAGATTTCATTAAAAAAGCTAAATTATATCCGGGTGACAAAATTGTTAGCTTTGATGTTGTCCAAATTTTCACCAAAATCCCACTTGATGAAGCCGTGCAAGTAGTAAAAGAAGTGGCAGACCCGCAGACTGCAAAGCTCGCTAAAATATGTCTTTGATCCACCTTTTCACCTTCCAAGGGGAAATATTTGAACAAACATCTAGAGTTGCTATGGGATCTCCGTTATCCCGTATAGTGGCAAACCTCTTCATGGAGAAATTTGAAAATAAGGCTTTGGACTCTTACCCATTAAAACCCAAGTTTTGGATAAGGTTCGTAGATGACACCAATGTCAATTGGCCTCATGGAGAAGAGGAATTAAAAAAATTCCTAGACCACCTTAACAACATATCCAAAGATATCCATTTTACAATGGAAGGTGAAGAAAACAACTGCATCCCTTTCCTTGACATACTCCTCTCAAGAAATGAAGACGGATCCCTTGGACACAAAGTGTTAAAAAAGAAATCACATACGGATAATTATCTTCACGCCGATTCACACCACTTCCCTACCTAGAAGACAGGGGTTCTGCTGACTCTTTTTATGCGAGCTTTTAGAATATCAGAAAAAAATCATGTGGAGGAAGAAATTGAATATCTAAGAAAATCTTTCATAAACTTGGGATATAGAAATAGGGACATAAAAAAATCTATTCAAAGAGACAGATCCGAAACAAAAGAATGATCATTGACAATTCCTCAACTACAAAAGCATACCTCCCCTATCTTCAAGGAGTCATAGACAAGATAGCTAAAGTTCTAGCTAAAAAGGTCATTAGAGCATCCTTCAAACCTCTAGTGACCATCAGGCAAAGAATGAAATCAGTCAAGGATGACCTCGACCACCTATAGCAAAAAGGTGTTTACAAAATCAATTGTTCATGCGGAGAATTATATATTGGGGAAACAGGTAGGACCTTCAAAATAAGGTTTAAAGAACATGGTGCAGACATCAGACTTGGAAGAATTAAAACCTTGGCTTTGGTAGAACACTCTAACAAAACGTGTCACCACATATGCCTTGAAGAGGCAGTGGTCATTGCCAAAGAAAAACATCATTTTGAATGTAAAATACGTGAAACCTTGGAAATCATCAAACACCCTCACAACCTAAATAGATATGGAGGTTTAGAAGTTAGCAGAAATTGGGTCCACGTTCTTTCCTAATAATTAATTGGCACCCTTGAGTCGTTGGTCTCCATTAACCCCTTTTCTTCCTTCGTTCTTTTAGGATCTTTAGTGACATATACTTACTCTTCCTCTTACCCTTTCCCCTTCCCTCTATCCTCATGTTCGAATCAACCCCTTACACTTCTCCTTGCATATACCGTGCTACCCTTCTTTAGCCTTAAAAATTAAAAATATTGTATATAAAATCACCCTTGTAAATCTCTTAATATTAACTTACACCTTAAATAAACCTCTCTCCTTGGTATATTAGATCCTAACTCACTCCAAACCTTAGTTTATAGGAATAATTAGTTACAATCATTTGATTATATCTATGTGTTATAATCATTTGATTTATTAATCTTACTAAATATATTATAAATAAATAGCTATACCAATATCATTAATATAATCTACATAGGGCCTTATAACATAATATAAAATAATTATAGAGAAAATACTAAACATTAGTATCATTAAAATAGGGCTTTATAACATTTTATATAATAATTATAAATAAAATAATTAATCTAAATTAAAAATAAATATGGGTAAAAAACATAGGGATTTATAACAAAAGATAAATTATTAGTAATAAAATATTAAACATTATCATCATTAACATAGAGCTTTATAACATATTATATGATAATTATTAATAAAATAATTAATCTAAATTAAGAAATAAATATGGATAAAAATAATTAAAAATATTTAGAACTAATTAATCAAATTAATTATAAAGTTAGTAACTGGTCGACTCTCTTTTTTCCCTGCCATATTTTCCTCTATTTATTTAACCTAATCGTTTCTCTTCTTTGTTGTTTTGTCCAAAATATGGGTCTTCATTTAGACCCAAAACGTAGACTGAAAAATGAGAACTGTGGAGATTCCGAGTTTTGTATCTAAAAATGTATGTAAAATATTGGAAACATACAGAGCTAAATACAAAGGGAAAAATGTCCGTTGCAATGTTTGAAGAAATTAAATCAGAGGAGACTACAATATCATCCAATGGTGGTTGAGTTTATGATCTTGTTAGAGAAGGTAACATTTGAATTGCTTTCAAATGATAAAGATCTAGAAGTAAATTTAAATGCATAAGTTTGTTAAGTTTTTTTTATTGTGCAGGAGATGTTTTTGCTATAATTGCACCTACTGACAATGACAAAAATGTGAATTATTATTTGATGCGTTGCACTGAATGAAAAATGAAATTATTAGAAAATTATAATGATCACGGGTTTCCATATGAAAGAGTATCTATTATACTGAAAGGTTATTTTTCAGACACACTAATCAAAGTGGGGATTTTGTTTACTTTGAAGACTATGAACCTAATGTCATAAGGTTTCAATATAGTCCCTTGGTGTGTGTAGCACGCATAAAGTTAATAGGGTTCAATGAAAGAAAAAAAAGAAAATTAAGAAATGGAAAATGTCAAAATCTGATCATGAATGTATCATTGAAGATGGCATTGCATTGGAATTTTTTTTATTGAACTGCCCAACAATTTTTTCTCTTTGGATTATGTTTTAGAACTTCCAGAACTCAACTAAAAATTGAGCTGCCTTGTTATGTTGTCTATGCAAGTTTTTTCACATGTACAAATTGTTTTGGTACATGCACACTAGGATCAACTGAACGTAGCTTTTCTATACATGCATTGATGAAAAATGTTGCATGTATTGGATATGTATATATGTTTTCTAGAATGAAATTAACTGTTCAAGTAGTTTTACTATATGTTCATTGATGAAAAATGTTTCATGTACTGAATATATATGTTCTAGAATGCAATTAACTGAAAGTAGTTTTTCTATGTGCATTGATGAAAAATGTTGCACGTACTGGATATATACACGGACTAAATGTGACCATTTTTTCTTGTGGGATTTTCTGGTAAAAAGTATGGAATGTAAATAAATCATCCATAATATAGTTTTGTATGAAGATTCCTTTTATACAAGAGACTCATAGCACTTCTCCGACTTTTGCTGGGATTTGACCCACATTTCTATTCCTGATAGAAAATCTAGTACAAAATTTGTCTCTCCAATGGTCGGATATGTTCTAGGAAATTAATTGAAAGTAGCTTTTCTATGTGCATTGATGAAAATTGTTGCATGTGTTGGATATATAAATATATGTTCTAGAATGAAATTAATTTTTCAAGTAGTTTTCCCATGTGCATTGATGAAAAATGTTTCACGTACTGAATATATATGTTCTAGAATGCAATTAACTGAAAGTAGCTAAATTCTATAGCCATTGATGAAAAGTAGCTTAATTCTATTGACATTGACAAAAAATGTTGAAGTAATGGATATATATGTTTTAGAAAGCAATTAACTATTCAAATAGCTTTTCTATGTGCATTGATGAAAAATTTTGTACGGATATATATGTTCTAGAATAGAATTAACTGAAAGTAGCTTTTCTATACATGTGCATTGATGAAAAATAATGGACATATATGTACATTATAGATTGCATTTTTAAAATTTTATGATTGTTTTCAACACATCTAACAAGACCTAAAATCTTGTGATTATATATATATATATATATATATATATATATATATATATATATATATATATATATATATATATATATTATATACAACAATACTTCACATGCCAAATGTACTTCAACCATCAAAACACAAGGTTTTAAAAACTTTTTTATTATATCACAACATTACTTCACATGACATGCCAATTGTAGTTCAACTATCAAATAAAAACATTTAACATTATATCACATGCCAAATGTAGATCAACCATCCAAAACTAAAAGTTTTAATTTAACAAAAAATTATAGATACCAACATTACTTCAACAACATTACTTCACGTACCAAATGTACTTCAACTTGGCATCCAAAACTTGAGTTTTAATTTATTTTTTTATTATATCAAAACATTACTTCACATGACATGCCAATTGTAGTTCAACTATCCAATAAAAAAATTTAACATTATATCACATGCCAAATGTAGATCAACCATCCAAAACTCAAGTTTCAATTTAACAAAAAATTATAGATCACAACATTACTTAACATGCAAAATGTACTTCAACCTTTCAAAATTTGAGTTTTAATTTTTTTTTTATTATATCAAAGCATTACTTCACATGCCATGCCAATTGTAGTTCAACTATCCAATAAAAACATTTAACATTATATCACATGCCAAATGTAGATCAATAATATCAAAACTTAAAAGTTTTAATTTAACAAAAAATTATAGATCACAACATTACTTCACATGCCAAATGTACTTGAACCATCCAAAACTTAAGTTTTAAAAACAAAACAAATTATAACACAACATTACTTCATATGCCAAATGTAGTTCACATAAAATATGTCCAAAATTTGTAGATATCACAAGTATCAAGTTATATATATATAACTTCATCTAGATAATATATAAAAAAGTAAATTTAAGACTAGAAATCTCAATCAAATCTAGAAATAATCCATCAAATACAGATGGATGTAGTGTTTTTCTGAGCAAAGTCTCAATCCGCGAGCTATCTTGTGAAGCATGGGGAACCTGTACACAATGCACGTAGAAACATTAAAATTTGATGTTTTAAAATTGAGTGAGAATATATAGAACTTCATATAAAAAACAAAATATAAAAAAATTCATGCAATACCTCATGTGGTTCCCTTTCCATTTGTTGCTCGTCGGCTACAACTTCCCCCTTGGGAACATCTCCAACAGTAAACTGTACAATATACATATATATATATATATATATATATATATATATATACACACTAAAAAAATTTCAATTGAAAATGCATATGTATATAAACTTATTTTCAATAATATTAAAAAAAATAATATACAACTTATTCAAATGGTTGAAATGCTGTGGATGTTCCTATCTCCATTGCTAGAGTCTGTGGAGAAAAAAAATCCTCTATAGAAACCTAAAATTAAAAAAAATTAATTTAAGTATAAAATAACTCAAGATCAAGATCTCGGTTTATAATAAAACTTTTAGACTTCAATTTATAAATTATAAATTATAAATTATGGCATCCCTTGCTTTTTGACTAATTTGAGAAGTAGCTTCCATCTCTAACTGCAAAGTTTCGACACGAACAAGTCGACTAACCAATGGTGGCTCAGGACAAGGCAACTCAGCATCACGCCTAGCGCCCATACGGTCACACAATTGAATTTTCCCAGGACCAAAAAATTCAGAGGGAAGGTCATTGTAATTGGGTTTCATTTCCAAAAAGAATTCTGCATAAAATAATTTTGGAAAATAAAGTGGAACCTTGTCGTTCCATGGGAGTCTTTCATAAGCCACAAGGTGTCTATCATACAAATAGTGAGATATATCAGGGTGCTTGAAATATTGCACCTTCAGCATCTTTCTTTTCGGCCCTTCTTTAAAATTAAACATAGAATTTTCCATCATTGTTGTCACTCTTTCTTTAACAACCTCCCATTTATCGGGTCCCATCATTGTTTCCTTTCTTTTTCTCATGACATTGACAAAAGTATCTGTGGTTGGCCCAAGCTTTTGGTACACATCTACTAGTTTGCCTAAAGAATGTGTAACTATTTCCAAGCTTTGTCGACTCTCAGCAAGTAGAGTCAAAGACATGAGCTCTCTGCAATTTTTCATGAAGTTGTTGACACCTTTCTAAGGTGCATTGATGCTTGTTTCCTTCCCACGATATATCAGAAATGTCGGCCAGATATGTCGTGGTGGGTGGAAAACCTTCTTCTTGAATGAAGCATTCTGCCTTACATCTATTTCAACCAAAATTTGGAGCAATTTAATCCTCTGCATCAACATATAAAATTTTATATATTAGAAAAAACACATGTAAACAAACTTGTACAAATTTAATGAAAAAAATATTCAAATTGATGGCAACCTTGATGTGGTTGGCTAGCATATTCCCCACCTTGAAACTGTTGAGAACGAGAATAGTCCTACTGAAAACCAACACCACCAGCCATTGATTGGCCTCTGAGGGAATAAATATCGCCACCTTCACGCAACCTGCTAGCACTTATGGATGCCCCTCTAAGGGGATTTGAACCACTACCAACCTCTCAAGATGAGAGAGAAGCTTCATAAACAAATATGAATTTATAATCAATTGAAAAATACATTCATACATATAAATACACATATATATTCATTGATTAAATTGTGTGAACCATACCACGACTGGGTGAACCATGGGAATGCTCCATGGATGGAGTAAAGACCCTTCTCCTCTTATCTCCTAAAAAATAAAAAAATAAACTTATTAACAACTAATTTAACTCACAAAGTTGATAAAAAATGAATTCCATATGTACACACATGTATGGAGATTTAAGATTATATTTAAATACAATGAACATCCCTCGATCCCTGATCCCCCCGTCTCGTAGAGATATGTGATTCTATTGATCTTCGTTGTTCATCCTCCATGATATATATATATATATATATATATATATATATATATATATATATATATATATATATATATATATATATATATATATATGGTGGACATTTACAATTATTCTTTTAAATGACTAGAATTTAAAATAAATTCAAAATAAATTTCAGAAAATTACTGTAATTTACTGTACACAAATTATGTAAAACACAACTTTCAAAGCACTAATTGATGTGTGAAACTCAATTTAAGCAAAAAAAATTATAAAAATGATAAGTTCACCAAATTGCGCTTTACATGGTGGGAGCACACTTGGTATAAAATTGAAAAAACACATTGTCATTAAAAAGGAAGTGAAACTCCATTTAAACGAATTTTTGTTGAAGTCCCCACAATTTAATTTTATAAAAATGTGAAGTTCACCACTTGTTGCAATTTTGAAGTTCAGGAAGTTGCGCTTTACATGGTGTGGTGGGAGCACACTTGATATATAATTTAAAAAAGCACATGGTCATTAAAAAAGACACATTTATAAGTACAAACACACACATATCCAAGATATGTTAAAATGTCCATCAATAAATTTTGAAGGAGAGAGTCTCAACACTAATTCATCTTTGAGAGATGAATCTTGAATTTTTGAAGAAGAGCGTCTCAAAACTAATTCATCTTTGAGAGATGAATCTTGAATTTTTGAAGAAGATCATATCAAAACTAATTCATCTTTGAGAGATGAATCTTGCATTGGCATTTCCCTCTATAATTCTAATTCATATATTAACTCATCTTTGATAGATGAATCCTGAATTGGCATTGCCCCACACACTAGATCAGCAAACATCTTATTCACATTTGAGCAATGTCATATACTAAAAAATTGAAATTGGCTAGCAATATTGTTTGCTATTCCATGAAGTTCTTTTAGCCTCTCATTATTAACTTGGTACACGCCATTCATCTGGTTGCACACAAGTTCAGAATTGGTGAAAACTACAATTCCATTTGATCCATACTCCATAGGTGTTTCCAAGCCTTTTATCAATCCAATATAATATGCCATGTTGTTTGTTGTTCTTATCGGTATATTCATTTTCCTTTCGACGACTGTGCTAGTCACAATATTGGAAAGCACATATGTAATCACTACTTTCCCTAGATTGGGATAGCAAGAAACTTCTATGCATAATCTCCATTTTTCAACTATATTTAATGGTTTTCTTATCCCTGAAAAAAAATAAATTCAATAAAAATATATATTAAATTGACATTTATTGCAAATGCATGGGAGAAATGACACATGATCATGCAATAAATGACATGTGCATGGTTTATCTTAAAGTTTGACTTAGAAAGTTTATGGTAGAATTCACATCTAGAATTAATAGGAGGAAGCCTTTAGTTTGTGGGAGAAATAAATTTTATGCACTTACTAAAACAACTAGTTATGTCAAAAGTCACACCTTTATAAGTTTGTGGGAGAAATGAAATAGAAATGACACATGCCTTCAAGTTTTCCTAAAATTTTATGGGAGAAGGGAGAAATGACACATGTACAAGGTTTTCCTTAGAGTGGTAGTGGTTTATGGATATGAAAATGAAAAACTTCTATTTAGATCTGTTATAGAGATTGACTATAGGGACATTTACTGGATATGCCACCTTTGAGAATAGAGAAATGGCACATGTAAAAGGTTTTCCTTAGAGTGGTAGTGGTTTATAGATATGAAAATGAAGAACTTCTATTTAGATCTGTTACAGAGATTGACTGTAGGGGCATTTACTATATATGTCACCTTTGAGAAAAGACGAGATCTAGAGGCTACCTAGCCCTTTATAGACTCTACCCTTAGAGATTGTATAAGTTAACACTCAACAGACAGACTAAAATCCTATAGAAGTTCAAAATTGTATGAGAATTCAACAACTTTAGGTTCAATTTCTAGGCCTTAAAGCTTAAGAGAAATGACATGTACATGCTTTGCAAAATTATTTTATGCACTTACAAAAAACATGCTTTAAAGTTAATGGGAGAAAGCCAACATGACATGTACATGCCTTAAAGACTTTGCCTAAAAATTTATGGGAGAAATGACACATGTACACAATTTGACATAAAGTGGTTGAGGTTTATGGATATTAAAATGAAGAACTTCTATTTAAAGATCTGTTACAGAGATTGACTATAGGGGCATTTACTGGATATGTCACCTTTGAGAAAAGATAACATTCAGAGGCTACCTGGCCCTTTACAGACTCTGCCTTTAGAACTTGTAGAAGTTAACACTCAACAGATAGACTAAAATCCTATGGAAGTTCAAAATTCTATGAGAGTTCAACTACTTTAGGTTCAATTTTTAGGCCTTAAAGCTTGAGAGAAATGAAATTTACATGCTTTGCAAAACTATTTTATGCACTTACAAAAAAACATGCTTTAAAGTTAATGGGAGAAAGCCAACATGACATGTACATGCTTTAGAAAATTTTGCCTAAGAATTTATGGGAGAAATGACACATGTACATAGTTTGCCTTAAAGTGGTTGAGATTTATGGATATTAAAATGAAGAACTTATATTTAGATATGTTACAGAGATTGACTATAGGGGCATTTACTGGATATGTCACCTTTGAGAAAATATGAGATCCAGAGGCTACCTGGCCCTTTACAGACTCTGCCTATAGAACTTGTAGAAGTTAACACAACCTGTACCAATTATACCCTACGAAGGGTGTAGAGGACTTATGGAATCACTCACACTAATTTAAGTAGACATTGTTAGTCATCAGTAATTTTTGTTGATATCGAAAGATGACTAAATTATGATCCTAGATCTATAGAAACAAGATTTGAGAAATATAGTGAGTTCCAGAAATCTCACTGCCTTCATTATCCTAAGTTAAACTATTTTTAATATCTTTTCCTCTCTCTGCCTCCTAAATTTTACCTCATTGTTGCAAAAATGGATTTTCCTCATTTTTGGCCTATTTGCCCCATTTTCATCACCTCACCTCACCCTCATTCATGACCTTTTTCCTCTGAAAACCCCATTTCTTCATTTCCTCAAAAGCCCTCATAAACCCCTCCATTTCTCAATTTTCTTCTAAAACGCATTAAAAAATGTAAAAATTTCCTTTTTCATTGTTTTAATTAAGGTTTAAACCTATCGAGTCCCTGTAAAACCATGTTTTATTATTTAAACCCGACCTTTGTACAAGAAATAGGCCTTAAGCCTTTTTTTCTCTTAAAGCCCCAGCCCCCTTCACTCTCATAAAACCTCGACCACCGCTCTTCCTAAGCCCTTTCCCTTGAAAAACTAAGCCTTCACTCTTTATTTTAATTAACCCCTCCATGAAATTATAAAAATCCCCCCTTTACCTTTGAAAAATTAAAGAGTGGGCCCCAATTTTTCATTATATCTGAAGTCCCTCTAAAAAACTTATAAATTAACGCATATTTCGTTAAATTATTTAAACTCGGGCCCCATCCTTCGCTTGAACCCACTATCCAATCATAGCCCGACACCTGTCCTCCACTACCGCCAGCCCAACCAACTGTTCACCCCTCTGTTGTGCATCAACTGTCGATCTCCCATCCCGAGATTCAACTGCCCATAATGCATATCACAAATAAAGTTGTGATTGCGTTAAGTTTTTATAACCCCTGCGAAATGAGTGGTATTCTCCTACCACGTGTCTCATCCTGAGACATATTGTGTCTGTTTAGTCCAAAACCATTTATCGCCCATTACCTGCGCAATAAACCACTTGTGGTTTTTCAAAACCACCTTTTCCCTCCGTACCAAAATTCGAATTTCCTCGCCTTCGTTTGAATTTCCGCCTGGTTTCTCCTTCGAAACCTTGCCCCCTGCACCCTCTCTTCCTCTGCAATCACCCTCTGATGGTCCAAAACCCCAAAAATGCAATGAAACCCTCTCGCAGGTTTTAAAACTAGTTGGTTATGTTTTTTGTAGGTTTTAATGGTAGAGGTAATTAAACTCCAATCCTCAGGGCCAAATTAAATCAACTTGAGGCTCAAATGATGATCCAAGACCTCACAAAGGGTCGATAATGGTGAGGAGGTATGTGCCAATGTTTACATCGATGAAACATGGTCATCGATGGATCGAATGACCCTCCTGCCATGAAGAAAGGCCACCCCTACACACGGACAACACAAGAAATTGAAGACACAATGAAAGGAAGAGAGAAGAAAGGTTTTGAGGGCTAATCGCAGTTCAGAAGATAAAACAAAGGATTAGCCCGAAAAGCAGAAGTCAAGGAAAGAAAGAAGAGAGTGGGAAGAAAAAAAGAATAAAGGAAAAAAGGATCAAAATAAATAAAATAAATGATTAAATAAACAAAATAGAGATCAAACAGAATTGAAGAAAATATGATAAAAGGCAAACAGTCAAAGCATAAAGACATAGTTTGAAGGCTTAAGACAGAGATTAAAGGTAAAACAAAGGATACATTAACCCAAGAAAAATTCGAATGACTCATCCTATGGCAGTTGCTCTCCTCAAAAGATATTTTTGCCACCTAGTGCTTTGTTTCCTTCAATAAAGCACTAAGCATTTATTAGGTTGAGTCAGAGATATTTTTCTCTTTCAAACATTTATTGTAAAAGTTATGAATAGGCCTTAAAGTCAAAAATTTCACCTATTTTTCCTTAGGAAGTTAAGATAGAAGTTATTGTTCAGAGAAATATATGCAGATATTCCTGCCTTGACCCTTGCATGGTCTTCAAGGTTAGGAATTCACTAACTCTGTAATAAATAACACTCAAACCCTAGATTAAATTCACCTCCTCATTTGCAGCATAAATACTACATCTGAACTCATTATCTTGTTGCCATTTGTTGACTCTTTGAAGTAATACATAGTCTCTTGGAAGTTGAAAAGAAATTGAAGTCTTGGAACTTCTGGATGCCCTGATTTGTTTGTTGATAGAGGAGGATAGATCCCTAGATCCCTGAGCTTGGTTATTGGTGAAGCGCTTCTAATTTTTTATTGTTATTTCTTGTTTTCATTATTTTTCCACCTTTCTATGTTGCAATAGAACAAAGGTTTTAGGCTAAGAAATGTCTTTTGAAAGCACCTTAGTTCTATTTATTCTTCACTCCCTTAATGTTTTCTTCTGCTAGGACATTTTAGAGAATTCTTAATTTCTCTTTAGACCCCCTAAGCTTGTTTATTTCATAAATAGTTGAATACATTTGGTATCAAGCATGATTTATGGTTTTCCCTACTTACTTTCTGCCACTTAAACACTGCTTTTGAAGTCTCTCTCTAAAGTACAATTTTTTAAAGTCTGCCAAAGATTTTTTGTTTCGATCATACCCTTTGTACTTGCTTAACTAATTGTTTTAGAGATCTTCATAACTATAATCAAGGATGTTTAGGATTTCCCTCTTCTCTGATTACAGTTATATGTGCGTCTTAAGTGTTTTCTGTCCTTGAAGGTGAAATCACTAGAAGTTAAATGAGTTTATCGCCTTATAGATTTCATTGGAAATGTTTGTCTTGAATTATTATTTGTTGAAGTGTGGATTGTAGAATTTATGGTTTTCCCTGTCTATTGATTTCTTCTTCATGTTTTTTGATATTTAAGTCCCTTTGTTGAGAAGTACATATGATAAAGGATTCTTAATTGCCCTTTACCCTACTTTTTATTCTTACAATTGATGTCCATCTCATTACCCTTAAAACTTGAAGATACACTGACCAAGTTAAATTTTCCCTATGTTGCTCCTCAATCCACTGATGAACTTATCATGACTTCCATTAGACTCCATTGCTCAATGACTTAGATATTTCCTCATTCTACATATGCTTCTTGATCATTATACCCAACCAAAACAAACAACAAAACCTCACACTTAATAACTAGCCTAAAATCAACCCTATAAAGCAAAAAGTTCATATCCCTTGCAAAAAAATAGAGAGATCCCTCTTTGAGTCCATGAAGCCTAGGTCCTAGGGCTCCAAATACTGGTTCCATGTTCCCTTGTCGTTTGGTATACCAATCTGCCAATTCACGGGACATCAAAATTCTGGTGATCACGGTGGGACGTTCTGAGTAAGTATATGCTTTTATATCCCTTAAACGATTCAGAAACCCTTGAAAAATAGTATCTAGTGGAATTTGCCACCTCATCTCCATAACCAACATTCTGGAAATCATGGTGGGACATTCTGAGTCAGTGACAATCTAAGTACACCTTAGGACTCCAGAAACCATTATCAAACCATAGAAAACTCAGCTGATAGCCATAGAGTAGACTTTTTTTGTTTCACCATCTTAGCTAAATGATGATTCAGGTGCAGAATAATCTTACAAACCTTAGAAATACAAAAAATAAACTCAGAAAACCCCAAGAAAACATCCCTAGATTGGTTTTTTTTTCAATTATTGGTGGTGGACCATATACATTTATCTTCAAAACAACCAAAAATATCCACCTGGCAACTCGACTAGCCCCAGTAGGCCTATTAATTCACTAGTTCTCTTTAGACTCTCTTAGGATTGTATTAAACTAGCCCTTAGAAGTTTAGAAATCTAGTCCCATATTTTAGAAGTTTACCAAACACTACGAGAGGTCAACCTTCTGAAAACAACCCTAAAACTTACAACATCTCCAAATTTTGAGTTTGAAATCTGGGTTCACATAGGATCAATACCAAATATCATCCAGACCTTAATCCTCCTACTATAGTAGATGATCTAGAAAAGATTTTGTGGCAAACTTCTAGGGCTGGAAATTTAACTACTTATAGGACTATCCAAAGAACAAGATTTGTTCCTGAAAACCTTACAGTCCTGAAAGATCCTCACTTTGACTTGTGCCATTCAAATAACCTATTTAGAACCAAGTCATATAGTGATGTTGACCAATATGACCTTGAGCCCACATATTTGCAGCAGAGTTTCAGCAGAGAAGCATCTTCTTCCACTCCTCATGATTTTCAGTTTCTCCATCACTTTAATTCCTTCCATAACAAATCAGCTCATAATTAGTTTGCTGGTCCAAGTACTTCCACCACACCCATACACACATCCACTATTCAAAATGTAGAAATTATATGCACTAAGCATGCATACATCCTAGATCCACCTGATCTCACACTATTTAACTTTATGCAAGATACTGAATCTATTCCACTTGTTAATATTTTGCAGAAAAATTAATTGCACACACATGTGAAGCATAAACAAAAATATTCAATCGCACATAACATAGTTTTTAACTGGGAAAGCCTAAAGCTGAAAACCCCAACTATATATTATGCAACATGGAGATCATATGACAATCTCATACAAACATACAAAGCTTATCACAAGCTCTCAGTACAGTACAATCGTCATACACTAATCAAGACCAATCTTGCAAATCCATGCACCAATCTTTGCCTCCTGCTAGCCTGCCTCCATTACACAATCTCTGTTGAAGAATAGCTCTAAATGAATTCAAATTACTCCATCCTTGACTGCGCAATCCTCATTGGCATCTCCACTGAGTGTGTGATGCAATCAATGCATCACTATAGTCACAGAAGATAGTCTATCTTTCCCTTTCACCTATCTCTCCACTGGTCTCCACTGAAACTTCTATGCACTGTAGTTAACTGCTGTATTTTTCAGTTGATTAATGAGTTATTATTTCTGAATTAATTAACTAATTAATTCACTCCACTCTCACTAGTGTATCAATTAGTTAAACTAGATACAACTAGCTCAACTGAGTCTAACTGAGTTAAACTGAATACAAATCCATAACTACTTCTTTCAACTGTGTCATAACTCTACCACTTGAGTTCTAACTAAGTCCTCCATGCATTAGCTCCAGTAAACCCTTAGGAATAGCGTAATTCCTTCTGTCAGCTGTTGTGCCACATCTATGCACTGAACTAAAGTGGTCCAAGAGAATAAGTTGTTTTTTAGAGTCTGATTATTATTAAGAGCTAATAATAATCGACATGCATCTATTTTTAGATTGAGGATCTAAAAATAGACTTCACCCAATATTCTAAAAATATAATTTCATCTATTTTTCCAACTTAATCAACCATCTACAAATAGCATCCTGCAACTTTTGAAATATGATCATCATGTCTAAAAATAGACATAGTCTAAAAATAGACTTGCGCCAAAAATAGCCTACAAGCCCACTTAGTGAAGGCGACTCTTTTCACTAAGCTCATCATCTTGTTGAATCTCACCACAAAACACTCCATTTCATCCCACTTTCCCTTCCACAAACCCACCTCTTGTAAATCTTGCATTCACTCCTATCATGGCAACATGGTATGCTCCATTAGTATTACAACAACCTTTGGTTCCTTTACTAAATGATTATCAATCCAGAATTCCCCATTTCATTGGAACTGAATCTACTACTGCCGAAAAACATGTAGATAAAATGGATGATGCCTTTGATTACATGGAAATAGAAGAAGAGACCATTAAAATGAGAATCTCCAAAATTTAGGAGGAGAAGCCAAAAAATGGTTTAAAAGCTTAACTCCTAATAGCATAAATGATCTCCTTTCTTTATACCAAACATTAATAAAAAAATGGGAAATTAAAAAGAAACCTCTTCAAATCCTTTCAGAATATAGAAACCTTAAAATAAATGTTGGGGAAAGTTTCCAAGTTTACTGCACTAGATTCAATAGTGTTTACAATGCACTTCCCCCAAACATGAAACCTCCACTAGGCTTAGCTTTAGCAAAATTTCTAGAGGGATTTGACACAGACATGGCCTATCAGCTAAGATAAAGAGACCCCTAGACTTCGGAAGATATGTAGAGGGGAGATATAAGTGTAGAAGAAAATCTGATTGAGAAAAGAGATAGGTTGAAATCAGAAAAAAAGAGTTACATACAAAGATGAAACAATGGCCTCAACCTTATCATCTGATGCCAAAATTGATAACTTAGTGAGGGTAATGGAAAGAACACTGGAAAAGATAAACTTAATCGATAGAGTACCTCATAGGGAAAACCAAGTAAATCCCCAAAACAGAAATATAAATCCAAATTTCAGAAGAGATCCTATTCAAAAGAGACAAAGAGATAATGACCAATAAATTAGGCCTCATTTCCAAGAAAACGATGTCAATGAAGAAGAAGAAAGGGAAATAGAAAGGTTGGAAGAAAATCATGTGAATTTGATAGGATTTGATAGTGAGGGTGATGCTTTCCTCACTGAAGAAGAACAAGGATTCTTCTCCTCAGAACAAACTGAAAACAATCATGAGGATTCTGAATATTACCAATTGGGATTTGAAAATGCTATAATGGAGGTCCATAGACAATATAATCTTAGGAGCAAAAACAACCAAGAGACCTCCAAGAATAAAGATACAGAAAATGCTGTTAGGAATACCTCAGAAAATCTTCCTAAAAAGACAGCAAAAAATACTGACACTATGGCTAGAAAAACTGATCTAAACAAAGAAAAAAACAGTCAGCCAAGTGTTGACCCAAGCTGCCCTAGTACTTCTACTAGTGGCCCTTAGAAATCTGTCCAAAATAACAGTCCAAATAAAATTCAGCAAAACAGAATTTGTCAAAAGACTATGTTTGACAAATCAGATGTAAATATGTCAAAAACACTGATTCCTTTCAGTCTTCAGGGAGAAATTGCCAAGTTCAAAATTGGCATACCCTTAGCTAAACTAGCAACCCAAGATGTATATAAAAATCAAGTTTTGAAAGCTTTGAATATAGGAAGTGATACTGATACTTTAATCTTGACAGATGATAAACCAGAGTTTGTTTGGTCTGAAGTAGAAGGAAAATACCAAGAAGGAGTTATCCCTCCATTCTATGTCAGCTTAAAGATACATGATAAAATCTTACATAATGCCATGCTAGACTTTGGTGCCTCCCACAACCTTATGCCAAAAGTGGTGATGGAAATATTAGGCCTAGAAATTACTAAACCTTACAAATTCTTGTATTCATTTGATTCAAGTAGAGTCAAGTGTTTAGGTCTGATCAAGGACTTATGTGTCAATTTGGTACAAATTCCTGCTAAGGGTCTAGTTATGGACATAGTTTTTGTTGACATTCCCCCAAAGTATGGCATACTTCTATCCAGATCATGGGGATCGAAACTTCAGGGGAGCCTTCAAATGGACATGTCTTATGCTACCATTCCAGTTTTTAACCAAACAAGAAGGTTATACAAGGAATCTCATATGAAATATATAGTAAGAAACATATATAGGCCAAAAAATACTCCTATTTATTCCATTCATTCAGATCTTGATTCATTTATCTTGTTCAATGAAGATGAAATTAGCACACAAGAAAATTAAAATAAAAAAGAGGCAAGCCCACTTGAAGAGCCAAATCTGCCCTCAAATGAAAAACATAGTAGCCCAAACTTTAGCAGCCTCGAAAAACAAAATGAGGATGAATATGAGAAAGAAATAGTTTGGAACATGAGATTTGATGGCTCTTGTGGCAAAGCTGGTTCTGGAGCTGGTGTATGGATACATAATACAAACAAAGGACATTCCTACAAACTTGATTTCCAATTTACTAATAACATTGCAAAATATGAAGCTCTCCTTCTTGGCCTACATTTGCTCAAAAATTTAGGAGCCAAGAAAATATCAATCCAAGAAGATTCAGAGTTGATTATTAGGTAAATAAAAGGGGAATATTCAACTGAAAACCCATGATTAAGAGAATATAGGAATGTTTCCCTAGAACTCCTGAAAACTTTTGAAAAATATGAACTCACTTTCATCCCTATAGCTCAAAATAACCTTGCAAATGAGCTTGCCTTTGTTACCGGCAATTGTCAAATACCCCATGTAAATGAACTATTCACTGTCAAAGTGAAAAATAGGCCTACAGTCCCATACAATGAAAACTATTGGCAAGTCTTTGAGGGAGATAAACGTATTGATGATTTTCTACAATCTGAGAATGATTGTGCTTTACCAACTCCTAGCTCAATCCATAAAGAAGATTGTTTTGATGAAAAACAAGTCCCTAAAACAGAGTTGTCCTCTACTATTGATATAAACCAATTTGAACATCTTTATAAGGCAGAATTACTTGACAACTTAGACCAAAAATACCTTGAGATTTTACAATTCAAGGATGATACAATACCAAGAGGCCTTACACCATTAGAGGAGCTTTTTTACTTCAATGATGTAGCTAAAAAACTAAAGATGGAGCCTACAGAAACTAATGTAGAAGAACATAACATAGGCAGCATGAATGAACCCAAAATGATCAAGTTATCTAGCACTCTTCCTACTCATATCAAACAATAATATATTGAACTTTTCAAAGAGTTTGGAGATGTGTTTGCATGGGGATACAAAGATCTGAAATCATATGATACCAGCATTATTCAACACAAAATTTCTCTTAAGGAAAATCAAAAACATTTCAAACAAAAACTAAGAAGGATAAACCCTGTTTTATTACCTTTAGTTGAGAAAGAGATAAAAAAGATGTATGATGCTGGGATCATAGTTACCCTTAGATTATTCACAATGGGTTTCCAACCTTGTATCTGTTAGGAAGAATATCGGGGAAATTAGGCTTTGCATTGACTTTAGAAACCTGAATAAAGCCTCCCTAAAAGATAATTATCCCTTACCGAAGATGGATCACATACTCCAAAAGGTGGTTGAATCTAAGATAATCTCACTCTTGGATGGTTTTTCAGGCTACAACCAAGTGGTAGTACTCCCAAGTGATCAACACAAAACTGCTTTCACCACATCTTGGGGTACATTCTTGTATGTTAAAATTCCATTTGGTTTGTTGAATGCAGGGGCCACATTCCAACGGGCCATGGACATAGCCTTTTCAGAAGACATAGGTTTTTCATAATCATTTATCTTGATGTCACCACTGTTTTCTCAAAAACTGACAAATAACACTTATTCGATTTAAGAAAAGTTTTTGAGAAATGTAGGAAATATGGCTTGTCCTTAAATCCCAAGAAAACACTATTTGGACTCCAGGAAGGAAAACTCCTTGGCCACCTAATTTATGAAGAAGGAATCAAAGTAGATATCAAAAGGATTGAAGGCATATTGAAAATCAGCCATCCTAGAAACCTCAAAGAATTGCAATATTTCATTGGGAAGATCAAATTTTTGAGAAGGTTCATCCCTAACCTTGTTGAACTTTTGAGGAATATCGCAAACACGCTAAAAAAGGAAATAGTAATTAAATGGACTTTAGAATCCAAAAATTCATTTGAACTAGTGAAACAAGCTCTCACTCAAACACTAGTTCTTATCAGTCCTGATTTCACCAAGGATTTCTACATTTTTTCATTTGCATCTGAACACACCATTGCCGCAGTGTTGTTGCAAAAGAATAAATTGGGCCAAGAACAACCAATATCCTTCTTCAGTAGAGCCTTAATAGATTCTCCACTCAAATATAACATCATGGAGAAACAGGCCTTAGCCCTGATAAAAGCATTGAAAGATTTCTGAGTCTACATTCTATATTCTCATATCATTGCTTTTGTCCCACATATAGTTGTCAAGGACATTCTAAATCAAGACCCTGATGGAAAAAGGGGAAAATGGATTGCTATTATTTTAGAGTATGATTTATAGATCAGGCTTACCAAGCTGATTAAAGGACAAGGATTAGCAAAAATCATGGCAAAATCAAATTTCCAAGCATTAGATATGAGTATGGTTGATGTTTTAGAAGAAAAGGAAGAATTCACTACTCCATACATTAAAGAAATATTTCTGAATTCATCTTGGTATGCTGATATCATATATGTGCTTCTTTAGCTCAATACCCCTCCTTCTTTGTCAAAGACTAAAGCTAGATTCTTAAAATAGAAAGCTTTAAATTACTGCATTTTAGATGGAATGTTATATTGGAAAAATGTTGTTGGCATATTGCTTAAATGTTTGCTTGAGAATGATGTAGGAAAGATCATGCATGAATTACATGAGGGAGAGTGTGGAGGCCACCTTTACTGGAAGACAACAACAAACAAGATTCTTAGAGCTGGCTATTATTGGCCCACCTTTTTTCCTGATACCCAAAAACTAGTCATGACTTGTCATAAGTGCCAAATTTTTTATGGAAAGAGAAAACTCCTACCTTTACCTTTGCATCCCATCAGTATTGAGGCTCCCTTTCAGCAATGGGGTTTAAAATTTATTGGAGAAATTCACCCAACCTCATCTGCCCAACATAAGTGGATCCTTACTACCACAAATTATTTTACCAAGTGGATAGAGGCTATCCCTTATAGAAATGCTATTGAATTAATCATTATCAAGTTCCTTGAGACCAACATATTATCTAGATTTGGTTGTCCTAGAAAGATCATTACAGATAATGCTACTGCCTTCAAATCCAAAAGAATGGTTGATTTCTACTATAAATATCATATCACATTGGGGCACTCCACAACTTAATACCCTCAGGGAAATGGACTTGCTGAATCTTCCAACAAAATCTTGATCAACATTATCAAAAGACTACTGGAACAAAATAAAAAATCATGGCATAGTAAGCTAGTTCATGCTTTATGGGCTGATAGACTAACCACCAAGAAATCAATCAATATGTCACCTTATCAGTTAGTATATGGCATGGATGCAATCTTCCCAACATCCTTGGGAGTTCCAGTCATGAAACTTCTCCAAGAAGTGAAATCAGAAGAAAATGACATTTTGAGTATGAGGGGTTTCCGCAGTGCATTATATTAGATATCATTTTTGGGATTCAACTGCGTTAATTTAGTCATTCATCTATGACCATTTCCATGAGAGGTAGTTGTAACTGAATAATTTCTCATGATTTTTGAATAGTCCACTTTGCACTCATTGCATCGGGTGATGCTCACAGGGGTGAAGAATTGGGATTGAAACTAGTGAAATGAATCACATAGCGTCAATCATCACTTTCGGGGCTTGCACCAGGTAACCAGGATTTCCCGGGAGGTCACCCATCCCGGAACTCCTCTGGCTCAAGCGTGCTTAACTATGGAGTTTTCCCCACAATCAAGCCCACTTAGCTTGCTACCCCATTTGCAAAACCTTAGCAACTATTGTGCCTCATGAACCATTCAAGAAGAGCTCCATTTACTCTTAGTAGTTTAAGTATGAGGGGTTTCCAAAGTGCATTATATTAGATATCATTTTTGGGATTCAACTGCGTTAATTTAGTCATTCATCTATGACCATTTCCATGAGAGGTAGTCGTAACTGACTAATTTCTCATGATTTTTGAATAGTCCACTTAGCATTCATTGCATTGGGTGATGCTCACAGGGGTGAAGAAGTGGGATTGAAACTAGTGAAATGAATCACATAGTGTCAATCATCACTTCTGGGGCTTGCACTCGGTAACCAGCTCTTCTTGAATGGTTCATGAGGCACAATAGTTGCTAAGGTTTTGCAAATGGAGTAGCAAGCTAAGTGGGCTTGATTGTGGGGAAAAATCCATAGTTAAGCGTGCTTGAGCCAGAGGAGTTCTGGGATGGGTGACCTCTCGGGAAGTCCTAGTTACCGAGTGCAAGCCTTGGAAGTGATTATTGATGCTATGTGATTCATTTTATTAGTTTCAATCCCACTTCTTCACCCCTGTGAGCATCACCCGATGCAATGAGTGATAAGTGGACTATTCAAAAATCATGAGAAATTAGTCAGTTACAAATACCTCTCATGGAAATGGTCATATATGAATGACTAAATTAACGCAGTTGAATCCCAAAAATGATATCTAATATAATGCACTGCGGAAACCCCTCATACTTAAAATACTAAGAGTAAAGGGAGCTCTTCTTGAATGGTTCATGAGGCACAATAGTTGCTAAGGTTTTGAAAATGGGGTAGCAAGCTAAGTGGGCTTGATTGTGGGGAAAACTCCACAGTTAAGCGAGCTTGAGCCAGAGGAGTTCTGGGATGGGTGACCTCTCGAGAAGTCCTGGTCATCGGGTGCAAGCCTCGGAAGTGATGATTGACGTTATGTGATTCATTTCACTAGTTTCAATCCCACTTCTTCACCCCTGTGAGCATCACCCGATGCAATGAGTGCTAAGTGGACTATTTAAAAATCATGAGAAATTAGTCAGTTACGACTAACTCATGGAAATGGTCATAGATGAATGACTAAATTAACGCAGTTGAATCCCAAAAATGATATATAAGAAAATGACATGCAGAGAAGGTTGAATCAAACCATTCATTTAAAACAGTCAAGAGAGGAGGTTTACAAAAGGACACAAGCAGTTCAAGAGAGCATCAAGAAGACCTTTCTAGAAGGACTAAAGCTAATAATTTCCAAGTTGGAGACACAGTCCTAAAATGGGATTCTAGAAGGGAAGATAGAGGTAAACATGGCAAGTTTGAAAATTTGTGGAAAGGGCCTTATATCATTCATTCAATTAGGGGTCATAATGCTTTCGTTTTACAAGGGCCGAGTGGAGAAGAGTTATTTGGAGGTCCTGTCAATGGAAGGATGCTCAAACATTATTTCTGTCAAGAATCTTAGCTTCAAAGCTTTCATTCATTGTACATAAACATTGCATGAGAGAATCTTGAAAACAAAAATAAAAAAATAATGAAAGAAAGGAAAAAGAGGGTAGATTAAAAAGAGGTATAGCCCCATACCCAAAAAACAATACTACTTAAAGTGTGCAAGCCTAAATGCCACTACTAAGTCAAAATGATATCATGTTCAGTCATCTAGCCTAATCATGGCTAAACATGCTTTAAATTTATGTTGATAAGTTAGTGAAAACAATGATTGTCAAGATTATTTCAAACTTGGCTTATCAAGAAAGATAGATTAGGGAATATAAAATATTGGTTCCACATGCTAAAAACAAAACCAAAGAGGAAGATAAGGGTGTATAAAAAATGATAGATCTCAGCCCTATCTTTCTAAGTTAGTTTTTATGCAAAATAATGTTTGTGTGTAACTTGTTGCAATGCCACAAACCATGGTGAATTGGACTGCCTAATCCTGATTTGAACCATGATTTGAATTTTGTGTCAATAGATTAGAGAATCAAGACTTCCAAATAGATTAATATTGGCAGTTACATAGTCTAGGTATAGAATAAAAAGAGTTCACTAGCTTAATCTGAACTCTTGGAAGCAATAAGGTTTGAAGTAGATAGTTTATTTCTGTTTTCAAAAACTAAAAATGTCAAGAGTTTTTCAATTCAAATGCACTCAAAGAAGACAAAATGTTAGGAAAAGAAGGATTGGGTAGGTAGAAATGTTGTTCAAAGAATCACATGTTACATATTGTTAAGATTGTCACTTCAAAAGAAATATTAGCGAGTGAAAAGAAGGGAAAATCTACCCAATGGATAAGGCACTGGTCTGCAAAAAACTCATAGATTTGATAAACTGAAAGTTATGGACACCTCCAAAAAGGAGCTTCCCTTCTCAAGTGGAGCCACAATTAGTCATCAGTAATTTTTTCTAATACAAAAAGATGACTAAATTATGATCCTAGATCTCTAGAAACAAGATTTGAGAAATATTGTGAGTTCTAGAAATCTCATTGCCTTCATTATCCTAAGTTAAACTATTTTCACTATCTTTTGCTCTCTCTGCCTCCTAAAGTTTACCTCACTGCTGAAAAAATGGATTTTCCTCATTTTTGGCCCGTTTGCCCCATTTTCATCACCTCACCTGACCCTCATTCATGACCTTTTTCCTCTCAAAAACCCATTTCTTCCTTTCCTCAAAAGCCCTCATAAACCCCTCCATTTCTCAATTTTCTTCTAAAAGCATTAAAAAATGTAAAAACTTCCTTTTGCATTGTTTAAATTAAGGTTTAAACCTATCGGGTCCCTATAAAACCCTGTTTTATGTTGAATATTGCAACAAGAAACAGTGAAGGAGGCATCCTGAAACATCATTCCTGATCCTAGTTGGAAAATAATCACCTAAACGAGGTGGGGCCCACATAGGTGATTTTTGGTGCAAAGTTTATTTTTAGACTATGTCTATTTTTAGACATATTGATCATATTCTATGAGTTGTAGGATGTTATTTGTGGATGGTTGGTTAAGTTGGAAAAATAGATGGAATTCTATTTTTAGACATATTGGGCGGAATCTATTTTTAGATTGTCAGTCTAAAAATAGATATGTCGAATATTATTAGCTCTTAATAATATTTGGACTATAAACATTATCTTATTCTCTTGGAGCACTTCTGTTAAGTGCACATATGTGGCACAGGAGCTGACAGAAGGATTTATGCTATTCCTGAGGGTTAAGTGGAGCTAATGCATGAGGAATTCAGTTAGAACTCATGTGACAGAGTTTGGTGGAGTTGTATTTAGTTTAACTCAGTTAGACTCAGTTGAGCTAGTTGTATCTACTCTAACTGATTGATACACTAGTGAGAGTGGTGTGAATTAATTAATAATTAATTCACTAAATAATAACTCATTAATCAACTAAAGAATACATCAGTTAACTACAGTGCATGGCAGTTTCAGTGGAGACCAGTGGAGAGATAGGTGAAAGGGAAAGATAGACTATCTTTTGTGACTACTAGTGATGCATGAATTGCATCTACATATACATTGGAGTTTCCAATGATAATAACGCAGTCAATGAGAGTGGGATTACATTGAATTGGTCTTTGTAATCAGCTTGGATTGCGCAGCGGAGACATGCTAGCAGGAGGCAAAAATCAGTGCATGGATTTGCAAGATTGTTTCTGATTAGTGTGTGATGATTGTATTGTACTGAGAGCTTGAGGTACTAAGCTTTGTATGAGGATTGTTACATGATCTCCATGATACATAATATGATAGTTGGGGTTTTTAGCTTCAGGCTTTCCCGTTAAACAACTGTGTTATGTGTGTTTTTATTGCTTCATGTGTTTTGCAATTGTTGATTAAATTTTTACAAGAATTATAGTGGAAGGATTCTGTATTGTGCATGAAGTTAAAATAGTGTGTGATCAGGAGAGTCCAGATATATACATGCATATTGTATATAATTTCTACATTTTATTAGTTAAAACTGCTCTTTGTACAAGAAATAGGCCTTAAGCCCTTTTTTCTCTTAAATCCCCAACCACCTTCACTCTCATAAAACCTCGAACACTGCACTTCCTAAGCCCTTTCCCCTTATAAAATAATTCTCCGCTCTTTATTTTATTAAATCCCCCCCCATGACATTATAAAAGGCCCCTGTTTACCTTTGAAAATTTAAAGAGTGGGCCCTGCTTTTTCATTATATCCAAAGCCCCTCCTAAAAACCTTATAAATTTACGCATATTTCGTTAAATTATTTAAACCCAAGCGCCATCCTTCGCTTGACCCCGCTATCCAACCATAGCCCAAGACCTATCCTCCATTAATACCAGCCCAACCAACTGTTCACCCCTCCGACGTGCATGAAGCATCGATCTTCCATCCCAAGATTCGATGGCCCATAATGCATATCACAAATAAAGTTGCGATTGCATTAAGTTTTTATAGCCCATGTGAAATGAGTGGTGTTCTCCCGCCACATGTCTCGTCCTAAGACATATCGCATCCATTTAGTCCAAAACCATTTACCGCCCATTACCCACGCGATAAACCACCTTTTCCCTCTGTGCCAAAATTCGAATTTACCCACCTCCATTTGAATTTCCGTCTGGTTTCTCCTTCGGAACCCTACCCCCTACACCCTCTCTTCCTCTGCAATCACCCTCCGACGGTCCAAAACCCCGAAAATGCAGTGAAACCCTCCCGCAGGTTTTAAAACTAATTGGTTATGTTTTTTGTAGGTTTTAATGGCAGAGTTAATTAAACTCCAATCCATAGGGCCAAATTAAATAAAATTGAGGCTCGGATGACGATCCAGGACCTCACAAAGGGTCGATAATGGTGAGGAGGTTTGTGCTAATGTTTACATTGATGAAACATGGTCATCGATGGATCAAATGACCTTCCTGCCATGAAGAAAGGCCACCCCTGCACACGGACAACACAAGAAATTGAAGACACAGTGAAAGGAAGAGAGAAGAAAGGTTAGAGGGCTAATCACAGTTCAGAAGATAAAAAAAGGATTAGCCTAAAAAGCAAAATTCAAGGAAATAAAGAAGATAGTGGGAGAAAAAAAGAATAAAGGCAAAAAGGATCAAAATAAATAAAATAAATGATTAAATAAACAAAATAGAGATCAAACATAATTGAAGAAAATATGATAAAAGGCAGACAATCAAAGCATAAAGACAGAGTTTAAAGGCTTAAGACAGAGATTAAAGTTAAAACAAAGGAAAGATTAACCTAAGACAAATTCGAATGACTCAGCCTGTGGAAATTACTCTCCTCAAAAGATATTTTTTCCACCTAGTGCTTTGTTTCCTTCAATAAAGAACTAAGCAATTATTAGGCTGAGTCAAAGATATTTTCATCTATCAAAAAGTTATTGTAGAAGTTATGAATAGGCCTTAAAGTCAAACATTTCTCCTATTTTTCCTTAGGAAGTGAAGATAAAAGTTATTATTCAGAGAAATACTTGCAGATATTCCTACCTTGAGCCTTGCATGGTCTTCAAGGTTAGGAATTCATTAAATCTGTAATAAATAACACTCAAACCCTAGATTAACTTCACCTCTTCATTTGTAGCATAAATATTGCATCTGAACTCATTATCTTGTTTGCATTTGATGACTCTTTGAAGTAATACATAGTCTCTTGGAAGTTGAAAAGAAATTAAAGTCTTGGAACTTGTGGATGCCCTGATTTGTTTCTTGATGGAGGAGGCTAAATCACTAGATCCCTGAGCTTAGTTTTTGGTGAAGTTCTTCTAATATTTTATTGTTATTTCCTGTTTTCATTATGTTTCCACATTTCTTTGTTGCAGTAGAATAAAATTTTTAGGCTAAGAAATGTCTTCTGAAAACACCTTAGTTATATTTATTCTTAACTACCTTAATGTTTTCTTCTGCTATAACATTTTAGAGAATTCTTAATTGCTCTCTAGACCCCCTAAACCTATTTATTTCATAAATAGTTGAATACAGTTGGTATCAAGCATGATTAATGGTTTTCCCTGCTTACTTGCTACCATTAAACACTGTTTTTTTTTAAGTCTCTCTCTAAAGTACCATTCTTTAAAGTCTGCCAAAGAGGTTTTGTTTCGATCATACCCTTTGTACTTGCTTAACTAATTGTTTTAGAGATCTTCATAACTATAATCAAGGATTTTTAGGAGTTCCCTCTTCTCTGATGACAATTATATGTGTGTCTTAAGTGTTTTCTGTCCTTGAAGGTGAGATCACTAGAAGTTAAATGAGTTTCTCGACTTCTATATTTCATTGGAAAAGTTTGTCTTGAATTATTATTTGCTGAAGTGTGGATTGTAGAATTTATGGTTTGCCCTGTCTATTGATTGCCTCTTCATGTTTTGTGATATTTAAGTCCCTTTGTTGAGAAGTACATATGATAAAGGATTCTTAATTTCCCTTTACCCTACTTTTCATTCTTACAATTGATGTCCATCTCATTACCCTTAAAACTTGAAGATCCACTGGCCAAGTTAGATTTTCCCTATGATACTCCCCGATCCAATGAACTTATCATGACTTCCATCAAACTCCATTCCCAATGACTTGGAGATTTCCTCATTCTACCTATGCTTCTTGATCATTATACCCAACAAAAACAAACAACAAAACCTCACACTTAATAACTAGCCTAAAATCAACCCTACAAAGAAAACAAGTTTCATATCTTTGCAAACAAACAAAGAGATCCCTCTCTGAGTCTAGGAAGGCTAGGTCCTAGGGCTCCAAATATTGGTTCCATTTTTCCTTGTCATTTGGTATACCAATCTGCCAAATCACGGGACACCAACACACATAAGGGTGTATAAGAATGCATGTGTTTTACTTTGAATATTTTTCATTTTAAATTAAGAATGTATAATTTGAAACAATTACCCATATATAAGGTTAAAACCTATGTTTTGTATCAAATCAGTTTTGGTTTCAATGGGAAACTTTTATGGCTAATGTGTTTTTCTCAAAATGTGATAGACCCCATTAAAATGGGAGATATATCAAAATTATTCCTATGGTGTAGTAAAATAGTTTCAAGTAGTTTAAAAATATAGATGCGTAAATTCAATGAGCATAATTTTGAGATATAAAAGTCCAAAATGGAAGAGTTGTTTGTGAACAAATATCAGTGGATCACTATGGATATATTTGCTCCATTAAAAGGGATTTTTCTAGAAGGATGTCCACTAATGGAAAGAAGGGAAAATATCACAATTATATGTTAATGCACATGTGTTTTACATTGAATATTTTTCATTTTATTAAAAATATGTTTGGAACAATTAACTATATATAAGGTTAAAACCTATGTTTTGTATCAAATCACTTTTGGTTTCAATGGGAAATGTTTATGGCTAATGTGTTTTTTCTCGAAATGTGATACACCCCATTAAAATGGGAGATATATTGAAATGATTCCAATGGCGTAGTAAATAGTTTCAAGTAGTTTAAAAATATAGATGCAGAAATTCAATGAGCATAGTTTTGAGATATATAAGTCCAAAATGGAAGAGTTGTCTGTGAACAAATATCAATGGATCACTATGAATATCGCTGCTTCATTAAAAGGGAATTTTCTAGAAGGATATCCACTAAGTTGGAAAGAATGGAAAGTATGACAATTATATGTTATTCTGCATGTGTTTTACATTGAATATTTTTCATTTTAAAGTAAGAATCTATTTGAAACAATTACCTATATAAGGTTAAAACCTATGTTTTGTATCAAAACACTTTTGGTTTCAATGGGAAACTTTTATGGCTAACGTATTTTTTCTTGAAATGTGATACGCCCCAATAAAATGGGAGACATATCGAAATGATTCCTATGGTGAAATAAAATAGTTTCAAGTAGTTTAAAGATATAGACGCATAAAATCAATGAGCATAGTTTTGAGATATATAAGTCCAAAATGGAATTGTTGTTGGTGAACAAATATCAATGGATCACTATGGATATATTTGCTTCATTAAAAGAAATATTTCTAGAAGGATGGACTAGTTGGAAAGAAGAGAAAATATCACAATTATATGTTAATGTGCATGTGTTTTACATTGAATATTTTTCATTTTATTAAGAATCTATTTTCAAAACAATTAACTATATAGGGTTAAAACCTATGTTTTGTATAAAATTACTTTTTGTTTCTAGATACTATGTGTTTTACATTGAATATTTTATATTTTATTAAATATTTATTTGAAACAATTAAACTATATAAGGTTAAAACCTATGTTTTGTATCAAATCACTTTTGGTTTCAATGGGAAACTTTTATGGCTAATGTGCTTTTCTCGAAATGTGATACACCCCATTAAAATGGGAGATATATCAAAATGATTCCTATGGTGTAATAAATAGTTTCAAGTAGTTTAAAAATATAGATGCATAAATTCAAAGAGCATAGTTTTGAGATATAAAAGTCCAAAATGGAATAGTTGTTTGTGAACAAATATCAGTGGATCACTATGGATATATCTACTTCATTAAAAGGGATTTTTCTAGAAGGATGTCCACTAAGTTGGAAAGAAGGGAAAATATCACAATTATATGTTAATGTGCATGTGTTTTACATTGAATATTTTTCATTTTATTAAAAATATATTTGAAACAATCAACTATAAAAGGTTAAAACCTATGTTTTGTATCAAATCACTTTTGGTTTCAATGGGAAACTTTTATGGCTAATGTGTTTTTCTCGAAATGTGATAGACCCCATTAAAATGGGAGATATATCGAAATAATTCCTATGGTGTAATAAAATAGTTGAATAGTTTAAAGATATAGATGCATAAATTCAATGAGCATAGTTTTCAAATATATAAGTCCAAAATGGAATAGTTGTTGGTGAACAAATATCAATGGATCACTATGGATATATCTACTTCATTAAAAAGGATTTTTCTAGAAGGATGGACTAAGTTGGAAAGAAGGGAAAATATCACAATTATATGTTAATGCATGTGTTTTACATTGAATATAAAAGGTTTTTTCTCTCTCTCATTGTTTGAGTCCTGATGTTATAAAAGGTTTCCACTAAATCCATCCCTATTACTTTTCATGTGAACCACATTCCCAAACCCACCCATCTATGTACCTAAGAGCCAAGCCAAGTGTAAAAAGGGCTTATTTCATATTCTACTTTAACACATATGTGATTAATTATCGTTAGAATTTATATGGGAGAAATATGTATAAATAGTAATGCTTAGCATAGATCTATTTTGACTTTAAGGAATAAAGGGAAGTTTTTCAGAAAGTTTTAGGAGGTAGAACTAAAACGTCTATAACCCACAAAAGAAACCATGGCCCGTGAGCATCACATGCAAACACAAGTTACTCCCATGTTTGAACTAAGTAACCCATACTAAGTTCCCTAGAAGGGATGACTAAAATATTTAATGATTGGGTTTATCTCAAAGGTCAAAAGGAAAATCAAAGTTAGGAAAGGGAATTAGAATAGAAATTAATGTAAGACCATTACCTTTTACCCAATATTGAACGAAGATGAGAAACCATAGATATCATGAAGGAAGTTCAAGAAATATTATCTTTTTTTGCAGAGGCTTAAATTCCGGTATGATAAGAAATATTATCTTTTTTGAAGGAAGTTCTGATATGATAATAAATATTATCTTTTTTTGCAGATGCTTAAATTCATGAAATGATCATGAAAAGGTGGAATATTTATTTTGTGCAAAACAATCGGAGATCAGGATAGCCACTCTGTCTTTTCTAGGGATGATTAACTCATCAGATTATGATATGATAAGAAATATTATATTTTTTGAAGGAAGTTTTGATATGATAAGAAATATTATATTTTTTGCAGAGGCTTAAATTCATGAAAAGATCATGACAAGGTGGAATATTTATTCTGTGCAAAACAGTCAGAGATCATGACAACCACTTTGTATTTTCTAGGGATGATCAACTCATGAAATTCTGATATGATAAGAAATATTATCATTTTTAAAGGAAGTTATGATATGATAAGAAATATTATCTTTTTTGCAGAGGCTTAAATTCATGAAAAGGTGGAATATTTATTCTGTGCAAAACAATCGGAGATCATGACAGCCACAGAAATGTGCACCTCAGTTATAAAAAACTACAGACAACCATAGTGTAATAGAAAACATTACTAAACAGAATGCAAAACACCTATTTTACAGGAATTATTTCGTTGTAAAATTCTTATTCCCTTTCAAATTTTACAGGAATTATTCTCTTTCAAATTTTACGGGAATTACTCTCTTTCAAATTTTACAGGAACTAGTCTGGCATCTGTTGGCATCTGTCTATAGGAATGATGAGGTGGAGGCACTGTAAGTTGAATAGGTGGCCACGCAAGGTGAGCAGGGGACCAAACATGACCAATAAACAGGTGGCGACGAGCTACAAGTCGGAGAAATAGATTTACACCATATATTATTTAGCCCAATAAATTCGATCCAGTAAATGAGCAAAACACCAATTTTACATGAATTATTCTGTTGTAAATTCTTATTCCCTTTCAAATTTTATAGGAATTTCTCCCTTTCAAATTTTACAGGAATTAGTCTGGCATCTGTTGGCATCTGTCTATAGGAATTGATGAGGTGGAGGCATTGTAGGTTGAATAAGTGGCCATGCAAGGTGAGCAGGGAACCAAACATGACCAAGAAACAGGTGGCAACGAGCTGCAAGTCGGAGAAATAGCTTTGCACCATACATTATTTAACCCAATAAATTTGATCTAGTAAATAAGAAAATTATAATATAAATTTTATAAATTTAGATTTTTTTTATGCACATAAACAATAAAGAATTAAAAAAATGGTTAAACAAAATTATGTTTTATGTTTGCAGAAATAAAAAAAATAGAAGTTCAAGAACATTGAGAACTTAAGGGGGAAAGGGGACAAAATACAGAGAAATAATTAAAAAAATGAATACACAAAATTATATTTGAATTCATAAATTCAAGGAAGTGCAATTTACCTAAAAAAAATGAATACACAGAATTATATTTGCATTCAGAAATTTAGGGAAGTGAAAACCTATATATATATATATATGCATCCAGTGTAAAATGAAATAAAAAATAGAAGTACACGAACATTCAAACATTCAAAACTTGAGGGAGAACTTAAGGGAGAAATGAGAGAAAATTCACAGAAACAATAAATAAAATGAATACACACAATTAAACTAAACACTTACCTGGAAATTTGCAGAAAGTCGTCGCGGCCCCACTCCAGAGTAGCAACAGAGCAGCGATTCAACAAATCTCACCACAGTGCAATAAAGCAGCAATGCCACAGAAAAACACAAAAAGAAACGCACGAAAAAGATGTGAACCCTGTAATAGTTCACGGGCGATATATTTATAAAATATGAGTTTGGCCGAACTATTTTAAATTTTCGGCCAAAACTAATAGTCTGGCCAAACTAAAAGTTCGACCGAACTTTTGTTGCCAGTTTTCCCATCTCTGACCAAAGATCTATTTGCCCACACCGTTAGAACGCCATCAATCTAAACAGCAGAATGAGTTCAGTCGAACTAATTTCGAAAGTTCGGCCGAACTCTCTAATAGTTCGACTGAACTTTCTCAAAAGTTCGGTCGAACTATTGATGAAAAAAGTTTTCCACCCCTAATTCTCACAAAAGTGTAACCCAACTTCACATTTTCACCCTTAGGTAATTACATGATAATCAAATCTTAATCTATCTTAATAAATTTAAATATTTAAGGAACAACTCTTTTAGTAAATGTTTTGACCTTCTCTAAGTCATTATAGTTTGACAACTTCTTTGCTCCTTAAATAGATTTTACGATTAAATTTTCCTTATTATAATATTTTTCATTTCGTTCAATGTATTTTAAAATTTCGACCTTGTCCTTTATTAATTTTTATATTAATTAATTTTTAAAAATTTATAATGATATTCCTTGTTTGATTTATCTTGATTCTTAATTTTTAATATTTTATCTTTTCCGTTTTTCTTACAATAATTTCTCTTTTTAAAAGATTTTATTCAATATTTAACCAGATTTTAAACGTTATAAAATTTTAATAAAATATTGTTATTTTATTATTAAATTACCATTGGGTTTCAACCATTGGATTTTAACCATTTCAATTTAACTACAAAAACATGAATTCAGAAACCTTGTATCCTACATGTTGGGCGGGCGGATCTATTAACCTTTTAATTCAAAACATTGTCAATCCAAATAAACTCTTAGTTAGTCACACAAAGTAAACGTGATGACATAATTAATTTACCATAAATATTTTATTATGTTATCTTATGAGATCACTATTACTTTAAAAAAAAAAAAAAATGGCATGATTAAAATTTGGAATTAAAGTGACTTTCTAGTTTTGTTCATAGCCGAATTTTTCAATAATGAATTTTAATAAAACATAATAAGAATCTCATTAAAATAATTAGTAAAGAAGTAACGACCATCATTAAATCAAATAATTGTCTTAAAGATCTTAGCAAAAAAATTACTGAAAGCAATCTCTTCACCCTCATAGTTTATGGCTTTCCAAATATTCATAAGACTAGGGTCCCCTTGAGGCTTATTGTTAACACAATAGGTGTGCATACTTATCTTCTTGTAAAATTCTTGGCTCAAAGGCTTAAACCTCTTGTTGGTCACATTGATTCATTTGTTAAGGACTCTACTTCATTTGTTAAATAATGGAAAGATATTAGGCTTGTCCGAGGGGTTTTGTTAGTAATATTTGACATTGTTTCCCTTTATACCAAAATCCCTATTTAAGAGGCCATCAACGTCATAAATCGAATCACTGAAAATAACACTACCAAATTGGTTGGCCTCTGCCTCACCTCTACTTTCTTTAGTTTGCAAGGAAATTTCTATGAACAAACTTGTGGGGTAGCAATGGGTTCTCCTCTTTCCTCTATAGTTGCTAACTGATTCATGGAATATTTTGAGACTAAGGCTTTAGCCTCTGTTCAATTTCACCCCAAAATATGGAAGAGGTTTTTTTATGATACATTTGTTATTCGGCCCCATAGTCACGAGAAATTAGATTTTCTTCTTAACCATCTTAATTCCCAATCAAACTCCATCAAATTCATGATGGATGTTGAGGTAAACATGTGCCTTCATTTCCTTGACATCCTCCTCTCTACAACGAATGATGGTTCCATTTCTCACCAAGTTTTTTGTGCAAAAATACTCACACAGAACAATATATTCATGCCAGTTCTCATCATTTTTCGGTGCAAAAAATCGGGGTCCTTAGCACTCTTATTACCCGTGCTTTGAGAATTTATGATAAGAATCGCTACGAGGAGGAAAAATCTCATCTTATAATTTTTTTTGAAAATAAGGGCTACAACATAACTGAAGGCCTCAAGGATTTTCAAAGTGAATGTAAAGAATAAAGGGTTAAGCCTACTCGTAATGATCATATCTCTAAGGTGCAACTTTCGTTTATCCAAGGGACCACTAATAGGATTGTCCGTGTTCTTAAAATTAATAGAGTTTTTGCTTCATTCAAACCCCTTAATACCATTTTAAATTCTCTTATATCTGTTAAGGACCCTATAGACCCTAAAGACATGAAATGGGTCTACTCGATCCCTTGTTTCTATGGGATCCCCTACATTGGAGAAATTGGTCGATCCATTAACCAGATAATCCAAGGGCATGCAACAAACATTAGACACCAGCGTCCCTACTTATTACTTTAGCTAAACATGCAGAGAAATCTAAACACCATGTCTACATTAAGGATTCCATAGTCATTACTAGTGTTGATCACTTCCGCCATAGGAAGCTATGAGAGGCTATTGAGATTGAGAAGCATGCAATCAATCTCAACTGGGATGATGGTTGGAAATTAAGTAGGAGCTGAATTCTGATTCTCTCTTCTCGATTTCACCCCCTTGTTCTCCCTCCTCTTGTTTTTTTTACATCATTAAATATTATTAAAAAAATAGTAAGTTGGGCAAGACTATATCTTAATCATGTACAATCTAACACCTAAATTGGGGTGGGGAATTGAACTAGTGACTTCACATCAAGGAGTGCCTTAACAAAGCACCCAATCATCATCTATCCAAGATCCCATAGACTAAATATTATTAATTAAAAATTACATAAATTCTTAATATAATTTTTAATTTTAATTAATTATTTTATTTTAATTTAATTCAATTTTTATTTTTATTTTTAATTAATTATTTTTTTTTGGTTCTTGGACAAAATTTTCATTAATGAATTTTAAAATTTAATTTAAATAAACTTATTCAAAATATAAAAATATATGTGATTAATTTATGTTTTTAAATTTATATAAGACCTTGTTAATGGAGAAAGCGACGATAATGATTAAAAATATTATACAGAGAGTATCCATGGACAATTTACACGAAACATTTTGATTAATAAACCGAATATGAGAATTTTTCATTCAACGAGGTTAATGTCATGTCACCATAATGTTTCAGAGTTAAATGACTGTAAGATGAGCAAGGCACTCAAATTTGAGAGATCGAAATTTGTAAAGAACGATAACATTATAATTTCACTTTCATTTTCATTTAATTGAGTGTTTTTAATTTTGTATATAAATTTATTTTTTTGTGTTGGGAGTTGTTTTTTTATTTTATTATGGGATGAGAGAGATGTTGTAATGTTATGTAAATATTTTGACTTAGTCAAATTATTAGTGATTTTTGGACTTTAGTATTTGACAATCCATAGCTTTTTCCATGGTATGTTTCTTTAATGAAGTCTATTTAAATGCATAACATTAACATATAAATAGCATATAAAGTAATATATAAACCATACTAGATTCATATTAACCTTAGATTTATCAAGTGTTCAGAGGAATCAAATCTCTCGAAATGCAAACATTTGCTCAAGTTTTTCATTCAAAGAAGAGGTTTTCTCACTGAGAGATTTGATCCCTCTGAAAGCTTAATAGATCGAGGGTTAATTATTATAGAGAGGATTTTTTTTTTTTTTTTTTAGTTTAGGTTTAATTGATTGATAAAAGAAAAAGATAAAATATTACTAAATGGTTAAAAATTTGAAAATTAGAATTTTCACTAAAATAAAGAAGTATGCTTTTAGTAAATTCTGAATTTAAAAATTAATTGTTTTTATTTTTAAGAGAGAGAATAGAAATAACTCTCCAATTACAAGGTCATTATGATTAGTCGCCTTTTAGCTAAGTTATGTAGAATTATTTTGAAAAAGAAAAGAAAAACAAATAATTAAATAGTAATGGGAAAAGATTTAAAGGCTAACATGGTTTTGAAAATTATTATTTAACTATCAATAATTTAGTGATTCTAGAATTATCACATAGGAATTTTCACATAATAAATCAATCTCCTATGTACTTTTCTTGATTTTAGGAAAGCTTTTGATAAGATGTCTAGAAACTATCTTTAGAATTGGTTGGAAGAGTCAATATTATATTTAAGTTGAGAACCATTGCGATATAAGTAGCATGACACCTCTAAACAAAGCTCGTCTCCCATTTACTACATGCTATACATCAATGTACATGAGGACATGTTTCGAATAGATGTTTGGCACATGTCACTTTCATAGGACAACTTCCAAATTCATGTCTGAAACATGCCCTCACTGTGTCCTCCATAAAAGAGGCACTTGACCTATAAAAACATGTTTTTCCTTTCATTTGAGATCATTTCACTCAATATGTTTTGGAGGTGTTAGATGTTTTGGAGTGTAGCTAAAGGTTATTTTGTAGTGCTAGAAGGGATTTCAACTGTTGTTCTAGTAGCTTTGTCCACCAATCTTCAAGTTTTTTTCTACAACAACCCATTTTCTTCATTTTATAGAAATCATGGCTCAATCATCAAAAGTTTCTAAAAAATTTAAAAGAAATGGAGGAATGTTTCCACTAATTTTGTACCTCCTCTTGCATTTACTTTAAGGTCTACTATTGCTCTATATGGTAGAAATGGGTTTGCAATAGTAGCTATAAATGATAAAAAAATCATTGTCCTAGCAAGACAACAGGATCAAGAGAAGAAGTGGACTTACAATAGTATCTTTAAATGATAAAAAAATCATTGTTTTAGCAAGACAACATGCTAAAGAGAAAAAGTTGTATCATTGAATTTGTATCATGATCATGTAAAATTCTAAATGTTTTTAGTCTCAAAATTCTAAAAAACAATGAATCTTTGTCTATATTTCAATTTTGTTTGTGTAATTTTTTTCCTTGTATTTTTAATATATATAACAAATTTGTGTTTGTGTAAAGTTTCTTCACTGTCTTGTTTCTGAGGTCGCTAGTGTCTCTTCTTGGGCACTGGTATTTCCATGTCCTCTATGTCTTGTGTTATTGTGTCATGTGACTTAGATTGTGATAAGGTTATATAAGAATTTTTTTCTAAATTTATGAACAATGAGGATTGGTCATAAGAAATTAATTTTAATACAGGGGTGAAAAAATGTTGTCCTTTGTCTCATACCATTTTTGGAATTTACATTGAGGCTATATTGGAATAAGTAAGTTGTAATAGTACTATTTCGATTGGAGTAATCATCATTCCTTTTCTTTACACTAATGATGATGACAAGATCGTTCTTGTGGTGAAACCTTTTTCTAATCTCAACATTCTACTAAGAGTTCTAAAATATTAAAGAGTATTTTACTAACACTAGTATGCTAGTAAACACTTATAAGACACAGGTTATGATACTCATATCCAAAAATATTCACAGACACTAATTTTGGTATGATAATAACAACATAGAAAAATTTACATGTAATTATCTTCTTGTACTAATTTTGTGTATGATCATATGAAATTAAAAGAAGTTTAATCTGTAATCATCTTCAAACCTTGATCCCAGACTCAGCTAGAATTATAACATTGAGAAATGTATTATGGGATGATGGAAAATCTCGTTTGGTCTTGAGAATAAATGTAATATAACCAAAAACATCATACAAAATAAATAAATAAATAAAAATAAAAAAATATGCTCTTGGATGTTCATAATCCCCAACCCCTATATTATATGGATTTTAAAGTTAAAGTTACATCATATCATTAGAATCATGGAGGAAAAGTTAGAAAGTATAAAATTGTTTTATAATTCATACACTTCAAATTAAAGAAAATACACCCTACCCAATCCTTAGGTTAAAAGCTAGTCTCTCACCCATTGAGAATATGGCTAAGACTAGCTACCTAATATATAAGCACAATATAATTAACATTAATTACAAGAGAATTTCCAACCTAGAAGTCACAAATGATTTAAGAGAGAATGACCTAAAATTTGTAATTCTTAACCAGGTCATTAGAAAATAGAAGATGCGACTCTTATGATGCAAGAAGAAATAAAAGACAAGACAAAATTAAATTAATATAAATATGTCATTAACCTTAAACTAGAAGAAAAAAATATCTCTTCATATAAATAACTTAAAAAAGAAAATACATATCCTTAAAATAAGAAAAAATTCTCATTCACTCCATATTGAAATTGGGTATTGAACCAATAATAAGATGAAAAAATATGTCATTTTTTTCTAAATTAATAAGTTAAATGTTGAATTTATTTTTTTCTTAAAATGAAGTGGATATGCTCACATTAAATGTTGATATCAATTCCAAAATAATTGTGATACTAGTCACCATCATAACTTGTTATTTTAGCAAAACGCTTGTTATTTTAGCAAAACTATAGAAATTTAAGTAAACAATAACCATCACCATTATCATCACATTTAAAAATATATTTTAATAAATTTTAATTCTCAAAAATATATTTTACATACCTTTCATACATTAATATGTGTGTGTGTGCGTGTCTCTGATTTTACTTTCTTTTAATATGTGTGAATGAATAAATTTTAGAATATAAAGGTCTATATGCACACATTTTTTCATAATAGATATAATTAGTTATTTCAAAGATGCGTTGATATTAAAATTTGTGTAGTCTAATTAGTAGAGAGAATGATCTTTTTTTGAGCTTTGTATTGGATGGCTCTCGAAGAAAGAACTCGTTGTTCAAAATGTAACACAAAATAATAAGTTTAAGTTATTTAAATTGAAAAGATAAAGTTCCTCATGGGTTTTTTTCAAGGTGTTGAACCCATTTATGCCTTCAAAAGTGTATTTTAAACAACCAAAATTACAATGTCACTAGAACTTGTATTGTTGGATTTCCACCAAAAAAACCATTTAGTTTATTAATTAGACTACGGCTTAAAATTTTCATTATTTTAATATTTTTAATTTTATTCTGTTCTAATTTCCATTAAAACTATTTAATTTAAATAATGGAATATCTCACTAATGAGATATGGTACATAAAATTTGGAAAACAAAACATTAAGAAAAAATTAAAATGTGTGATAATAAGAAAAGGCTTTTTTCTTTTTTTAAGGAGAACAAATGTTATTGTATGCAACGTATTCTGGCTCATTCAATATATATATATATATATATATATATAGATATATGAGAATAAATAAGTAAAAGTAAAACAAAACTCTCAAATATGATACTAGTAGGAACATTAGAATTTATTTAGTTGTGTTGTTTCAGTTGCCCGTCAACTCAATATTCAATATTCTTGTACACAACTTTCATATTTATAATAGTAAGTGAGATAAATCATAATACTAATTGTAAATCATAATACTAACTCTTTATGACGATGATAATGATGATGATGATGATGATGATGATGATGATGATTAACGTCTATTAAGACCAATGCAGCGATTCTTCAAAACCTTATTTCTATGATAAAAATAAGGGAAAGAAACACTCCAAAATGGCTATAGTTGGGTTGGCTTAACAAGTCAACAAGATTGGAAAAAATATCTATAAACGTAATTTTAAAAAAAGTTCCTTCCTAGGAAAAGAGTAACAAAGTTGATAAATGTTGAATATATTTGTAATGTTGTGAAATTATTTGTCTAATGTTGTATTTAGCGACCTTGAATTCTTTTTGTTTACAATATGAAAATTATACAGAGGCTAAAGATACCCTAATGACCATATCTGGGGTGTCTGAGGTGTTGATCCAGTGTACAGAGCTGAGTAAATTTCATAGAGTTCCAAGAATTTAGTTTTCATCTAGGTTGATCTACAAGATCCAAGAGCCCATGAGAATTAGCAGCAGAGAACGTGGAGTCCATGGCCTTTTTTTTTGCAACTTCACTATATCATGCTTATAATTGATTCCTTTAAACATTTTAGACAGCTAATCCTTGGGACTAAGGTTGGATTAGTTTGTATTAGGGTGATTGGTGATTAGAGTCTAAGAAGATCTGGAAAATGATTCAACAGTTTCTTATATGTATTTAAATGTACATCATGTACATCATTCTTTGAGATCAATAATTAATATAGTTGAATTTGGTTTCCAATATCGTGTGTATTATAGTGGTATCAAAGCATTGGTTTAGGGAATATCAGAGAAAGGTTGATCTGCTCTATTGAATGGGTGAGCCACTAGTTTTGTGGCCTTCTTGTGAGCTCCAATTCATGCTTGTTTTTATTTTTATTTTTGTGCCACAGATGGAGCAATGTTAAAAGGGTTCAATGTTATTGATTGAACTATGGATGAATTTAGGGTTCAATTCTCATAATCTATTGATATTGCAACATAATTATGTACATGGAATGTAGCTGAAAGCGAAGAGGCTTGTGAGAATTTTTCATCGGAAACAAGGATTGATGGGCTTGGAGTTTGCGTGTTGTGTGCGATTTTCATGTACAAAGTCGTGATAACACATCAAGGAAGATGAAAAGAAAAAAAATTGAAATATTGACTCTCTGAAAATCAAGTTTAGAGGCACCCTCTTCATGCATTTTCCTATAGAGTCTCTGTTGAAATAGATTCTTAGGTTCGAAGTTTTGGATGAATGTTAATTGTCAAGAAATTTTCTCTTAAAAACACACGATACGAAGAGCAACAATCGTTGTTGATTGTTGCACACTAGTGATTGATGCATAATGTTTCCCTATCCAAAATAGGACTGTGGCGGATTAATAGGAGACATATTAGAACCAAAACATAGAGGTGACTTCTATTTGTTTAGATTCAAGTACGGTTGCATTATTTTTTTCATATCTAAGGGTTTTTAAAATTTTATGGTTTGCATAGTCACGATCCTCCCTCTCTCATTATGACACTGATGTCCATCTCCACACCTATCATACTATTCTGTTGTTCACACTGAGTTGTATGTATTAAAAAAAAATGTTTTTTGAACTTGAGAAAATCGTGGCCAAATTTTATATTGTGGCCCACTTAGATTCTGTCGTAAGAAATAACACGGATTGTACAAAATGGATTCTGGATTAAAGCCACTCTAATTTCACATAAAATTTTGTGTGGTGAAATCCATTTTAATGGTCAAGTTATAGAAAAGTGAACAAAAATCATACATTAAATCTTGAAGAATTATTTAGATACGACCAATATAGAGCACGAACGAGAAAACTATGCCAGAGAGTTGATGTTATCAACAACTGTAAGTAGTTTTTAAGTCTCATCTCAAATATAGTAAATTTTGAAGGTTATGGTGTGCGTTAAATTTATTGATTAGAAGCACATATGAGTATTTAATTGATCAAGGGCTCAGTTTTATGCTAAAAAATAAAGGTTCTCAGAATGGCTCGAAACCTAAATGTTCGCGTAGTGATCGGCGTTCTGAATCTGATGCACTTCGTTTCTCACAAAATGGACTCTGTATGATCCCAGAAAAGAGTTTTGTTGACTTTTCTAAACAAGAAAAATTAAAAAAAAAACAACAAACATGTGCCCAGTCAGCAGTCACTACTGTTGATGTGGTAGGGTCAAATGTTTGTCATTTTCCTCCTGTGAATAATTATTAATGGATTACCAAGTGGCAACATTGTATTGGTTGGAAATCGAACCAATTGGGTGAGGACATGTGGTGTAGCCTGGGGCTACCACGTGCCCCCCCATGATGGATCATGGACCAAAATTTGAGGGTTGAAGACCAGATGGAGGTGTTGGGGTTCGACCTAGCAACCTCCCACACGCCACTGCCATGTGTTACCATTCCTCCACACCATGAGACTTAAACCATATTACATTCCCATATAGATTTAAACTTTGAAATATTCAATGGCAGGGGAAGTGGGGGTTAGCCCACAACTCATGTGACCTTAGCACATAACCATTCGACAGAGCCAATACTAAGAGCACGAATTTAACACTAAACCTATATTAATTATCACTAATCCACATTTATTAAACACTAAATCGGATTAGCACAAACCGTCGAGTTAAGGAAGAAGCAGTGTTAATTAAAGCTAACCATGCTTGATTAATTTAATGAAGATTAAGTTGGAAGACAACTAATTTTGGTGGAAACTTCCAGTTTAACTCCAGCTAACCAGATTTAGCACCAACTAACTAAATTTAGGCCTAAAATTGTGGATAAAATGTAAATAGTCATAATTTTTTGAGTTTTCGACCAAATCAGGTGCCGAAAGAGGCTAGATGATAATTTTTTGGCATTTTGGACTCATTGGTGTAGGTTTTAGGAGCTGAAAAGAAATTTAAATAGGTTTTTTTTCAAATTTTATCATAATATATAGGCCCAAGCCATGGAATCTAGACCAAGGAGATGTAGCCTAGGAGGGGTGAACTCCTTCATCAAATACATGTGTTGATGTGTTGTATGGTGATGTATTGTACTTTTATTTGCTATTGTTTAGCCTTTATTTTATGTTAAAATTTTCACAAAATTAACATGAAAAACACTCATGAGACTTGATAATTTGCTAGAGAACTTGAACCCTTAAGTACACATAAGACATTGTATTCAGAATCTGAAAGAGTAAGTAGCACAACAACACTAACATACTTCATTCAGATAATTTTTGGTATTAGAGCCTTAGGTTTTGTTGTGAAAGAAGGGATTTAACTGTTTTCAAGTTTGTGTCATGCTTATAAGGTTAAAACTCAAAAGAGGAGAAGGGGAGTTGGTTGATAGCCCTGTAGTGAGGTCAAGATGAAGAAGGGCAAGGTTTCCAAAGTCTTTAACACCAGCACATCCTCAAGTTGAATTTGAGTCTTCAGTGAGCATGTATCATGAAGGATAACCTACCATGAAAGAAGATGAGAGAGAATTCAGGAAGGCATTCTTTGATATGGCTGAGATGGTTAAGGTCCTCTATGAGGAGAGGAATTTAAGGATGCAAGGAGAAAGTTCAAGTCCTCCAATAGGAGATGATTCTCTAGGAGGAGGAGGCCATAGAGATGGTAATAATCCACCATCCACTCCACCGCCATCCTCACCACCATCTTCACTTTTCTCATCATCATCTTCCATTACCACAACTCTTCCATCTATTCATACACATACTTCAAAAGGATCTTGTAAATCACCCTTACTTAAACTTGATGTTAAATTTGAGCTTCCAATATATAATGTCGAAGTGAATGCAGAGAAGTTGGATAATCGGATTCGTCAATTCAAGGTTTATTGTAGAATGTAGAACCTTTAAGAAGATGACATAAAGATTCATTTGCCTTCCTTGAGAATGGAGGGTGCAACACTTGTATGGTGGGAAGCAAAGACAGAAGACGAGATTATGAAAAACAGTAAGTTCTCAATGTATTGGTCAAATTTTATTGTTGCCATTAAAAGGAATTTTTATCCTCTAGCTTACATGCAAAAATCTATTATGAGTTGGAAAAATTTTAGACGATTTAAAGGTCAAAGTGTGCAAGATTACACTCATGAATTTAGGAGAAGACCTCTTATGTTAGGTGTTGATTTGCATAGCCAATAAAATTTGTTGAAGTACATAGGGGGTTTTCATAGTTACCTGAAACATACCATCCTCTTGTTTAATTCCACTAGTGTAGATGAGGTATGTGTGCAAGATACACACCTTGAGGCAAGAGTAAAAAATGTACAAGAAGAAGGTAAAAATAAACCATTGAAGGGTGGTGAAAAAGGAAAGGGTTTCAAGGGTAAACAAAAGAATAATTCATCCATTAAAAAATAAGGGGAGAAAAAACACATGTAATCATTGTTCCAAAGAGGTTCATGATGAAGCCCACTATTTGAAGCTTCATCCAGGATTGAGGCCTAATAAATTCGACAACAAGGGGAAAAAAAATACAACCGCTACCACACAATAGGATCTTGGATCCGACTTAGGATATGAGACTAAAATTGCAGCCATGGTCACAAATGTAAAATAATCCATAGCAAGTACTAGTTCATCAAATTGTCATAGTAACACTCCAAGTGAACAAACAAGAATAGAGTTATTTCATGTAAGAGTGATCTCAAAACATACAACAATTGACACACTATTTGATAGTGGGTCTCAAGCAAACTTAATATTTGAATACTTAGTCAAAAAGCTTAACCTTGAAACCTTACTTCATCATAAGCCATACCCTTTAGGTTGGATAACCAAGGATACAAATTTACAGGTTACAAGAAAATGTATTTTCTGGTTTTCAATTACCGCAAACTTTATTAATGAAGTTGAGTTAGATGTTGTACCACTCGACATATTAGGAATTGTTTTGGGTATTCCATATCTCTATGATAGGAAAGAAATATTCTATGACAATGAGAAAAAGTACCACTTGTTCAAATATGGAGTGGAATATATTGTGATAGATCATCGCAAAAAGCTAAACTTCTCTTTAGTTAATGTTGGGCAAATGAAGATATTAGTAAATTAAAGAAAAAAATTTGTGCTTATTATGATCAAACAATAGAATGATAAGGATTATGAATCTTTTGAAGGTTGTGATGATATATTAAAATCTGATTTGTTTGATTTGGTAAGTTAGCATGGTGAGATGTTTCAGGAACCAAAAGGGTTACCTCCCAAGAGGGGAATCCAACATGAGATACATTTGCAACAGGATGTCCCATTCTCTAACATTGGAATGTGTCACATGTAGATAATGGAAAGTGCAGAAATCAAAAAGTAAATCCAAGAATTTTTGAATAAAGGTATCATTCGCCCATCTACCTCGCCATTTGGTTCACTGATTCTATTGGTGCCCAAGAAGTATTGTACATGGCGCATGTGTGTGGATTTTCCGCACTCAACAAAATCACGATTAAGAATTGTTATCCACTCCCAAGGATTGATGATTTGCTTAATCACTTGAGGTATGCAAATTATTTCACTAATTTAGAATTAAGAAGTGGTTATCATCAAGTTAGAATAGCTGAAGAGGACATATGGAAGACCACATTTAAAACTAAACAAGGATTGTTTGAGTGGCTTGTTATTCCTTTTGGTCTTTTCCACACTTCAACTACTTTCATGAGAGTTATGAATGATGTATTGAGACCATTCGTTGATGATTTTTTCATTTTCTACTTAGATGATATTTTGATATTCAACTAATCATGATATGAACATGTCGTGCATGTAAGAAAGGTGCTTAATTTCTTGAGAAAAGAACAATTTTTTTTTAAGATGTCAAAATGTGAATTTCGTAAAACTTATCTAGTCTATTTGGGACATATTTTTGGAGGATTTGAGCTGAAGATATACCTCTCTACAGTTGAGGTCATTGTGAATTGACCTACACCCAAGTCAGTCACTGAGGTAAGAATTTTCTAGGAGCAACACAATATTGGAGTAAGATCATTGCTATTTTTTCTTCTATTTTAGCTCCGTTACATGCATTGGCTAGTGTTAAGAAGGTCTTCCAGTGGAGAGAAAATAAACAAAAAGAATTTGATGCTTTGAAAAAGAATATCAGTTTAACCCCAATACTAGCACTACCAGACTTAAGACAACCCTTTGAGATTCAAATCGATGTAAGTGAATATGCCATGGGAGCAGTCCTCTTACAACATCGTAAGCCTATTTCATTCCATTCATAAATGTTTAATGGTGCAGTGATAAATTATCCTACATATGACAAGGAGCTATATTCATTCGTTCAAAGTTTGAAGAAGTGGAAACATTATTTGATGGGAAAGGAAACCATCATTCACGCTGATCACCAACCATTTCAATACTTGCAATCGCAAACTAAATTGCAGCAGTCAAGGCACTTTCGATGGATGGGTTTCTTATAGAAATTGAACTTGGTCATCAGATATAAGAAAGGTATATCCAACAAGGTTGTTGATATGCTTTCTAGGCCTATTATTAATGCAGCTACTTTACTCAAGAATACTTCTTTTTTACATGAAAGTTACATTGAACAATATGCATTAGATAATGAATTTCAAGATGTTTATGCAAACTTGAGTCAAGGTCGCCAAGTTGAGGAAATAGATTACCATGTACATAATAACTTGTTGTATCATTTGGGCAAGCTTTGTATTCCATGGGGTGAGAGAGTGAATGTCATAAGGGAAGCATGCACTTCTCTTATTGTGAGACATTTTGTTGTAAACAAAACAGTGGAAAATATTTAGAAGTATGTTTATTGGCCTCGTATACTTGAAAGTGTGTCACGTTTTATTAAATTTTGTTCATTGTGTGTAGTTAGTAAGCCTAGTAATAGGAAGATAGGTTTGTACAAACCACTTCTAGTTCCTTCATGCCCATGGGACAATATTTCTATGGATTTTGTAGAGGGTATTCCTTTGTCAAAAATAGGTCATGATTATTTGTATGTATTTGTGGATAGGTTCAAAAAAATATTTATATTGATGTCATGTAAAAATAAAGTTACAACTGAACAAACAACTTAGCCTTTCTTTCAAAATGTTTGGGTTCCTTTTGGGTTACCTACATCTATTGTAAATGATCGAGATTATCGATTTTTTGGGAATTTTTGGTCAAGCTTGTGGGAATTGATGGACACTAAGTTGAAGAAGAGTACATCCTTTCATCCACAAACAGATGGTCAAGCCAAGGTGGTCAATAGAACAATCATTCATCTTCTTTGAGGATATTACAACAAACATCCTAAGTTGTGGGATAAACAATTTCATTACATTCAACATGCTTACAATCGTGCAAAACATTCCTCTACTCAAACATCGCCATTTGAGGCATGTCTTGTATACTTGCCAAAAATTCCATTTTATTTCATTTTTGGGAAATACATAGCTATCGATGGACATAGTGACATAGATAAAGCAAAGAAATTCATAGATAAAATTTAGTTGATTCATCAAACAGTGCAAGATCAACTAAAAAAATTCAAGGCAAGTACAAAGAGAGGCATGACAAACATCATGTCGATCATAAGTGTCAAGTTGGTGATGAAGTTTGGATTCACATTAGCAGGGAAAGGGTTCAAGGATAAGGTAAAAAGTTGAAACCAATCTTTATGGTTCTTTCAAAATTCTAGAAAATATTGGTAACAATTCCTTCAAGCTTCATTTGGCTTCATACATGCAAATTTATTGAGTTGTTAATGTTGAAAATTTGAGATTTTATGAGCCTCCTTTGATTGAAGATCAATGAGAGAATGTTCAGCTGCCATCTATTGAAGGATTTTCTCTAGATTTATTTTTTGAGATACAACAAGACACCATACTTGAAAAGAGGATAAGGACATCACTAAGAGGAAGTGTTGACTATCTTCGAGTGGGGGTTAAAGGAAAAAATCCTTCAAAATCCAAATGGATTTAAATTGGGAAGGTGAGGGAACTATACCCTCAGTTGTTTAGCAACTGAATATCATCTTTTTGGGTCCAAAAGCTTCCATTGGGGAGGAATGATCAAGGGCTCAGTTTTATGCTCAAAATTCAAAGTTTTCAAAATGTCTGAAAACGTGAATGACCATCTATTTCTCGTCGTTCTAAATCCTGTGCACTTTATTTCGCACAAAATGGACTTCGTATGCTCTGAAAAATGAGTTCTGTTCAATTTGCTAAGTAGGCAAAAAAAAAAAAGGACAGAAAGGTGCCTATTCAGCAATCGGTACTGCTGATGTGGCATGCTGACTGGCAAGGGTCTATTTTTTGTCATTTTCCTCCACTGAATAATTCACTTCCAAGTTGCAACATTGTATTGATTGAGAATTTGGGTTATTTGGCAAGTTGGTATTGATTGGAAATCAGACCAATTGGGTGAGGACACGTGGTGTAGCTTGGGGTCGCCATGTGCCCCCCCACCCCATGGAGGATCGTGGACTAAAATGTTTGGGTTGAAGACTAGATGGAGGTGTCGGGGTTCGAAACCCATGACCACCCACACGCCAATGCCACGTGTTACCATTCCATCACATCATGATATTTAACCATATTACGTTCCGATATATATTTAAACTTTGAAATATTCAATGGCAGGGGAATTGGGGGCCATCCCCTGACTCATGTGACCTCATCTAATAACCATTTGATTCCCCTTAAATGTATTCTTCCTGGTCGTCTCCACATGAGGGGTTAAGTTTTCCACCTTCTCTGGTCGCCAAGCATGGATGTACTAGTGGTCTTTTATCTACACCTGATTTCCCATACTCTTTATGGGTGTTCTTCAGAATATCTATAGACTCAACTACCACATCATCAGGAGGAATTACCTCCTTCCTTTCGCCATGTACTTTGTCAAGCTGACTGATTATCATCGATTTTTCCTACAAGTTTCTCTAGAGGGAATGGTGTTTTTGCTCACCGTCTATACCTGAATTTTTGGATTCTTCATAGGTTATCTTCTGAAAACTAGTGAGCTAAAATAGGGATGAATCCCCATGATCGGAAGAATTCTCTAATTGTTCTAACCTTGTTTCCTCCTTATCACCTGGACATGAATGGTTAAGGACCCAAGGTCCCTTGCAGATAAATAATAGTCCTCTCCTCCTTAGTTCATTCTTGCTGCAGAGTTGGTTCTTCCTTCCTCCACAAATCCTTCTCAATTCCTTCCTAGTTAGCATCCTTTTGAGCGATGTTATGTTTTGTCTGACCAAATTGTTGACTAGATCAGAGGCAGTTGGTGATACCTTTGGTTTCTTCCTCCAAATGGTCAAAAATTTGGATCTTAGTATCTTTCAAATGTCAACATCTCCTTTTAATAATAGAGACATAATCTTTCGTATACTTGTTTTCACATAGTCTAGATGAGGTGATGTAATGTTGGTGTAAAAGCTTTGGAGCAACTGAAATATCAACTCATCACATTCCAAATTCAACATGAATGTGCCAAATATGAACTCTTGCATGAGTTTTAAAATTATGCACTACTTCTGATAAGTAAGAAGCATGATGTTGTTAAACCCCTAAAGGGCTTATACTATTAGGTGCAATATATCCTCCATGATATCATTATTGTAAGGTACTAGTCGGGATGTTGAAGCCATGATCCTACTGAGAAAAAAACTAATAGTGAGACTGACCTCTTCACAAAGATGTTCCAAAAATATAGGTTGCATTAACACAAGCATGGATAGCTTGAGAACCCAACTAAGTTTCTTCCATTTTGGTTGCCCCACCTTGGAAAAACATGTGTCTAGTTCCTCCAACTTATGAAGGTCTATATCTGACTTTGTTGTTGCAATTCAAATCCAAGTGTGGAGAGCTTAGCCTATCTTCTCTATCCTTCCTTCACTTTCCATGGGTGCTTTGACTATAGAATGACATACTCATTTCTAAAATGGTTTGTTGCTTTGACCATCATTTTGGTCTAAGGAGGTATTGTTGCGTAAAGGACGATATATTCTAACCAGTTCCTCCATAATTATTTGGTTGTTTTCTAGGATCTATTCAAGATGACCCATGTTATCCCATACCAAAGAAAGAAACTATGCAGGGGTAGATACAATTTGTAATATGGATGGCTTGACCCCAAACTCGTTCCTCTTGTTGCGGCCTTATAACAAGATGAATTCAAATCTCAGTGTACATGTGGCCCTTTTGTGCTCCCTATGGCTCCTCCACCTATGTACAAAGAGGATATAGTTTTCAATGGGTGCGTCCACTGTCTTAACAAGAATGATGCTCTCATTCTAGCCCACTTCTTCACCAAAAATCAATTTTATTTAACCAAAAATTGAAACTACCAAATTTCTTTTGCCACCACACGGATTTAATTTTTTCTATATGATAATGCACTAAAACACCTTGTCATAATACTAACAAGGGAAAAGCTATGAATCTCTAGTCGTCTTCTCCATGGATATTTTAAGAATTCTTCCTCCAAGCACCAACGTCCTCTACTGAATCGAGGGAAAATGTTGTCAAATATCAATACAAGGAAAATACCATCTAGTGGAGGTTATAAAGGAGAATTTTAGTGTTACAAAATTGGCCAAAAATTGTCAAAAACACATTTTCTACGACATCTGTTTTTGGTAACGGAGGTTTTGGCGAAGCTTTTAATGAAATTTCAACACAACTAAAAACTCCTGGGTGGCTGAAGGTTATTACGGATGTTTTGTTCATTGGTGTGCTACTAAGGTTTCAACGCACTGGTGCGTGCCATATAGACGGTCACCCCGGGGCGGTCGAAGGTGCATGCACCAGGCAGTAAAGGTATACAACCGCACCGGGTGCACTGTAGGTGATACAATGCACGGGGCCATTCTAATTGGTATTGGGATTTGTGCGGTTCCCATATATCGTATCAAAGCACCAGTATGCATTCTTATAGAAGGGGACTGGTGCGCAGTATCAGAAAAATGCACCGATTGTTCTAATTTGTATTGGTATTTGTGTGGTTCCCACGGGTCATTGAAACACATCGGTGCATAGTATCGCACAAATGTATCAAGATTTATAATTAGTATTGGTATTTGTGCGGTGCCCATAGGTCGTAGAAATGCACCGGTGTGCTGTATCATACAAACGCACTTGTGTACAGTAACTGACACACATCGGTGTTCATTTTGTATTTTTTTAGAAACATCGACCTATGACAATGAAATTATTGTGATTTTTTAAGATTCATTATTCATAAAAAGTCGACACACATTATAACACTATTCATATTAATTAATTTTTTATTAATGCATTTGAATGTGATGTTTGGATTAATTTGTTATATCATATCATAATTATTGTGATTTTCTAAAATTCATTATTCATCAAAAGATAACACATATGTTATCACAGTATTCATATCAATTAAATTTTTATTAGTGCATTTGAATGTGATGTTTGGAATAATTTTTTATATCATATCATCAAATTTCACGTCTCTTCATTATAATATTTAATAGAACATAAATTTAATCAGTGGTGTTACATTTCATAGTGAGAATGGAGAACACAATAGAATAAATTAAAACATATCTATATAGATATATATATATATATATATATATATATATATATATATATATATAAGACAGTATTTTTCATACAAAATGGGACAGCTATTGGTATCCCTTTGTCTTTCAATTGGGACACTATTTCCATTACATTAAACAAAATGTCTGATTTCACAAACAAATATTTCAAAAAATACAATGTCTTGCTTGGATATCCAAACATAATGATCATCATTCTTCGTTTGAATTGTTGTCACCGCTAAAGCTACTTCCATGACTTGGGTTATTTTTAGGAATGTTTTTCTCATGGTGTTGATTAGTTTCTTCTTCTTCACCTTCCATCTATAAATATAAACATAAACTGTAATGAGTGTATGTACATTGCTGAGAATAATAAAAATTGAAATATTAAATAATATACATCAATGTAAATCGAAAAGAAATGACGTACCATAGCAACAATTGACCCATGAACTATACACATTCTTTCAAAACCATGTAGTATTCCATGTTTCAAGATTTCATCTGTTGGCACAGTTCCATACTTTGTTTCCTGCAAGTTTTATACCCCATAACAAATAATATATTTAATATAAAAGACTTTTTTGTTCTATTAATTATAAACGGAGCTAAGTAAACCAAGATCGGTAGATGCTTACAAATTCCACAATTAATTTCTAATATGACAACATATACTCACAACCCTATTTAAGCCAATGTCAATCAATTCGTCTGATGGCTATTCTTTGTATGTTAGCACTTGTTTGAAGACATAATCAATGACGATTTTTGTAAAATAACTTAAAATATACAAAAATGAAATCTAGTTAATTTTCTATAAGGAATATCCATTTGATACTCGGGCTCCCGGATTTGCAATCGAAAGCTTCCCCAATGGAAACCTAGGGTTTGGGAAACCTTGCAACGACACTCGTTATGGCTCCTCCCAGCCCTCACTGTGGCTTCATGAACACCTAGTAGTGATGCAACTCCTACTGACTCTGCTTATGGTCAATGACAGTCCCAATGGGAGGGGAGAGCACCCCTCCCCCTCCTGGCAACTCTGACGTTGTCAAATTCATAATCCCAGATCCCGTCCTTTAACTCTGCAGGAATGCAGACAAAACCAAATGTTGTGAAAAATGACAAACCTATGGAGAATCCAGTGAATACGGAGCAACAGAAGGCGTCCTCAGCCACTTGTATTCCAATCACTACAGAACATCCAAAGATTGGCCTTCCAAGCCATCGTATCAATGCTCAAATTCAATACATGAAAGATCATGCACTTATCGACAAATTTGTAGGATTTTGACCTATAAAGAAAGCCCTCCAAGGATGAATTGCCTCCAAATGGAAACCCAAGGGACACGTCATTCTTCAATTACGGCCAAAAGGTTTCTTTAACTCCATCTTAAACTATATTGAAGACAAAAACCGCATCTTGGATGGATGCCCCTACTTCTTCAAATCTGTAGGACTATATCTCAGGGAATGGATAGAAAGATTCAATCCAAATAAAAAAGACTTCAACTGGGCACCTGTATGGATCAAAATGTACTCTTTACCTCTAGAATATTGGGATGAGGAATCCTTAAAGGACATTGGCAATGGACTAGGAGAGTTCATCAAGGTGGCTGAAGAAACCAAAATTAGAAGATACACCTCATATGCGAGAATCTGTGTTTATATGCATCACGCCATGACTCTCACTAATTCAGTAAGTCTCTATAATGATGATTTTGAATGGGTGCAAACCATAGACTATGAGCATGTCCCCTTTCACTGTAGAAAATTCCATGAACATGGCCATCTCTTCCGAGATTGTCCATTAAATCAACCACCCAAACCTTCAACACTGATGTTGAGGGCTTCACCAAAGTCCCCAACCGCAAAAATCAAACCAAGAAAACTACTTCCACTCCCAAAGTACCCCCCAAATCAGCCCCTACCCCTCCCACTAGCAACATTTCTGATATCCTAGCCAAACAACCTCTCTCTGAAGGAGAATCCTCGCACCAAGCTACAGTGAAAACTAAACCCACCACCCCTAATCCAATTGTTAATCCCCTGATCAATCCCCCTCCCACCATATCTCAACCAGACCCTCAAGGCTCCACTCCCAAACTTAGCAATGACTCAGATCTAGTAATTTGGAAACCTAATCAAATGGAGATAGACGAAAACTCTCAATCAGCCTCTCTCAATGAAGGATTTGTGCCAGAAGGAAGCCAACTCACTCATATGGATGAGGAACCTGAAAGCATTGATCTAGGAGATTTGGATATTCTAAGTCTAGAGCAGGCTTTCCAGCAAAAAGAGTATGAAAAAATACCTGAAAAACAGATTGAAAGCCTAGAAGTGATACTTTTTCGAGTGCAGCAGCAAAGATCCCTAGGCATAGAGCCAAGAAGCCACTGGGATGGCAAAAATATATTCAAAGAAACAAAAAAAAGAGGGTGAAGAACAAATCTGTAGAGAATGATCATTGTAGGATAAATGCTTGTTGAATCTAGGATATATCCCAAGTTTACCAAGTTCTATAGGTTGGTTTCAAATAGTTCTCAATGAAACTCACTTGAAAATTCAAGGGCTTAATAGCCTCGTAAAGCATCGAATGATCAAAAATATGATTCAACAAGAAAGATCCTATGTTTTCTTTATGCGGGAAACTAAATGCAATATTAACACCCTCAAATCCTTCATTTCTAAGTTATGGTTTGGTTGCAGCACAGTAGCAGTAGATACATTGGGTGCCTCTGGAGGCATTTCCATCGCATGGGATCCCCAGAACATCTCTCTCTCTGAATTTCATGCTTCACACAATATAATACGAGCATCCTTCCACTTGGTTGGATCCAACATCCATGGACATATTTCAAATGTATACTTCCCTAAAGACCTGCTTCACAAAATTTCCCTGCTTGATACAAAGGAGATCCTCAATGCTACTAGGCGCCATCCACTCTGGATTGTTGGTGGCAACTTCAATATGATCACCAAGCTAGAAGAAAAAAGGGGAGGCAGAGCCAAACTCAACATGGATAGTCACCATTTTAAGGAATTTGTTCAAAGAAACTGGCTAATTGACCTTCATTTTTCCAATGCCATGCACACCTGGAACAACAAACATGCACGCTCTTAGCAAATAGCTTCAAAACTTGACTGCTTCCTCATCTCAGACAATGCCATTCACTTGGGAGGCGACATACACTCTTCCATTCTCCCCTTAACTGGCTCTGATCACTGGCCCATCCTTCTACAAATGTTGCAACTTGGTGCTACCACTAAACGCCCTTTCCGGTTTGAATCCTTTTGGCTAACTCACCCAGACTTTAAAGGCATGGCCATGAATAGTTGAAGAAGCTTCATTCCACCTGCATGATCCAAAATGTATCAATTTCAGCAAAAACTCAAAAATCTCAAGTACAAGCTCAAGCAATGGAACCACTCCACCTTCAGGAATATATTTCATCATCAGAAGGATCTATAACAACAAATGTCTAAACTCCAGTAGCACATTACCACAGAAGGAAGATCAGAACCCCTTGCAACACAGGAACAGAGTCTCGTCACCAAATTGGATGAGAGAAGATTGCAAGAGGAAATCCTTTGGAAGCAGAAATCAAGAATCTGATCGCTAAAATAAGGGGAGAAGAATACAAAATTATTCCAGTGCTCAGCTATTCAAAGACGCGTGCATAACTGTATCACACAGCTCCACAATCAGTAAGGGGAAAGGTTAGAGGAGCATGAGGACATAGAAAAGCAACTTCTCCAACACTTCAAGCATATTCTACAAGAGCCCCCTAGAATCAGACATCAAGCTATCAAAAAGGTCACACAACATATCCCCAATATTATCATTGAAGAACATAACAATATGCTTTTCTGACCTGTTTCCCTCCAAGAAGTTGAACAGGCCAAGGCTCAACTCAAAGATGGCAAAGCTCCCGGTCCGGATGGTTTCAATTCCAACTTCTTTCACCACTTCTAGGATCACATCAAATTGGAATTCTAGGACCTAGTTGAAGAATCTAGAGAAATGCATTGGATTCTCCCGTCTCTCAATGCTACTTTTATAGCCCTCATCCCGAAAGAGTAACACTCTGTCACCCTTGACAAGTACAGACCAATTGCATTATGCAATGTCATATACAAGATTATTCCCAAGGTCATTGCCAATAGGCTCAAACCCCTACTTCTTCTTCTCATTTCACCAGAACAGACAGGATATGTAGAAGGATGATAGATCTTGGATGAGATCAACCTCACTCACGAAGTCATTCACTCCCTGAAACACAAAAAGAAAGTAGGTATGCTCTTAAAAATTGATCTTTCCAAAGCTTTTGATAAATTAATTTGGGATTACATTAACCAGATGCTCACTCCCTTTGGATTATGCCCTTCCTAGACTAGATGGATCATGAACCTCATATCCTCCCCCTTCTACTCTATTCTCATCAATGGAATCCCCTCCTCCCCTTTTACACCCTCCCGAGGCATTCTACAATGTGATCCTCTTTCCCCTTTCCTCTTTGTCCTTATGGTAGAAGGTCTAGGAATTCTTATTCACAATGTTATTCACACTCATTCCCTTCGAGGCATATCCTTACATGATTCCCTGCCCACCATGCATCAACAGTTTATCGACGACAATATGTTGTTCGTTCATGCTTCCATTCAAGAAGCTCATACTCTCAAATCTCTGCTGGACACATTCTTGGATGCCTCAGGTACCACCATAAATGCTAGAAAATCTCAGATTTTATTTTTCAATACTCCAGCTCTAACCCAATGCAACATTTTCAGAATCCTCAGATTCTCCATCGCCTCACTACCTGCTAAATACCTTGGAGCACCATTAATTGAATTTGTGATTAGGAACTCTTCATGGCAAGAGATTTTAGAAAAACTTAAGGCTCACCTCTCCTCATGGACTTGTAGATCGGTCAATATTGCTATTTGAACTGTCATAATCAAAGCATTCTTGCAATCCATGCCTCTGTATCTCTTTTTTCTTCTAGCAGCGCTAAAATGGGTTCTCAAGAAAATTAATAATATGCAGCGCAAATTCCTTTGGGGCATGTCCAGAAAAAATAGAAAATGGGCTCTAGTAAAGTGGTCAACGGTATGCACTCTAAAAATAGATGGGGGTCTAGGATTGAGTGATCCGTATCATAGCAACGCAGTCATGTGCGCCCCCATCTGGTGGAAATGGCTATTCAAGCCACACACTCCTTGGGCCCGCCTATGGACTGCCAAATATCCAAGCAACCGGTCACCTGATGATGTTATCAGACTCGTTATAGTGGATGTTGGCTCTCTTATTTGGAATTATGCCAAATAGCATAGATCCATCATTCAAGAGTACAACTTTTGGGAAGTCAGAGATGGACGTATAGCCCATTTTTGGGAGGACTCTTGGCAACAAATGCCCAAATTGGCAGCTCTATTTCAACGAACTCAGTGGCAAGTCGACCTCCAAGATCAACTGGACAACAAGGTCAAACATTTATGAAACCCATGTCCATCCTAGGCTACCGTCAATGGATACCAGGAGCTCAATGGCACAAGAATTCATAGGAGGAAACTTATGAGGAGATTGATAAAGAGCTCAACAGCATAAAAATTAGATGCTCAGAGAAGGAGGATTTACTCAGATGGGTCTACACTACAGGGAACTTTCACCACCAAGGAAGTGTAGAATTTGATGTATCCCACTCAGGACCCCAAGGATGTGATCTGGATCCAGATATGGAGACACGACATCTAGCCCAAGGTCTCCACCTTCCTCTGGCTCCTAATTAAAAAAGGAATCCTCACTTGGGACAATCTTTTGAAAAGAGGATTTATAGGTCCTTCAGGGTGCCCCAATTGTTTAAAGCATGAAGAAAACATCCCTCATCTAATGGATACATGAAAATTTACCAAAAATTTGTGGGAAAAAATCATTATCAGGTGCAGAAGATCCAGCCATATAAAAGGTGACATCATTAGCACAATCCGAAACTGGCATTTTGAACCTCATAATAGCAAGCTACTAAATACTCTCTCGATTCTTTTCCCTGGATTTCTGTTATGGTCTTCCTAGAAGGAACAAAACAAAATAATATTTAAGAATCAGATCACCCCTCTGGACACCATATAGACTAATATGTGCATCAATCTTCAAGAAACACTAGCACTACAACATTGGTAGGAATTTGATATACCCAATCAAGCCTCAAAGAGTCTTATATGGGTGAATTGGCACCTCTCCATTCTAGTCCTCCTTTTGAGTACTCGCACTCCCACCAATCATCCAGAGTCACCCAACACTTGGATTCCCCCTTCTAAAGGACTGATCAAGTTGAATTTTGATGGAGCTTCCAATGGCAATCTGGGAGTTGCAGGATTTGGTGGCATCTTTTGAGATTCAGTTGGTACACCCCTTGAGGTCTTCTTTGGATCTATAGGATGGGACTCCAATAACTCAGCTGAACTAGAAGGTCTTTGGTAGGGTCTATGTTTGGCTCAGGTGCACAACTACTTCCCTTTAAAAGTGGAAGGAGACTCTCAAATTCTCATTAACGCCACTACTCATATCCTCATGGGTGCCTCAACTTCAAAGGTTGCCAAAAGTTGGCATCTTGCATCGAGATTTGAGCTTATAGAACAATGGCTTAAGCATCACCGAGATGTTTCCTTCAAGCATGTCAAACACTCTGGCAATAAGATCATTGATTTTCTTGCAAAAAAAGGAGTAGATTATGGACATACCCTTTTCTCAGGCCCTCTAGACAATATCAATGATACTTCTCTTCTATAGGAATGAACTAAACTGGTGCACATGGAAGCAATGATCTTGGATGCGGGTGTATAACTCTAGAAGGCGGACGATGAGCCTAGCATGTGACACATGGCCATGCCACATGGTCACACATGGACTCAGACCGGTGGAATTTATAGCAACCAACTGCTCGCAACACTTTGCCATTAATATGGCCAGACGTCAATGTTGCTCCATCCTCCTCATAATGACTCCGCGATGCATCATTCCGCCATCTCCCTCCCACTGCATTTTCCCCTCTGTGGTCTTAGAGCCGACCTCTCGAACGAACATAGGGAGGCGGTGCAACCTTTACTACTACCTTATGCTCACTCCTGGTCTCCATTTCACTCACAGCATTTACTGCAGATTCAAATTTGCTCCTTGGTTTCAGAATTCATAGCCTTCAACCTACTCTGTTCCTCCACCTCTGCTCACCTGCATCCCAAATTATTTTGATGGCCCAAACATGCCCAGGTAGCATAGAATGCGTTGCTATGGAGGCAGTGGGTGCGGTCATGCATCTCGCCCCCCTCTATCCATCTGCTCTGAGTCTCATTCACCGCCTCAAGAAGAGAATTTTGTCCATTATCCCTCCACTCGTCGTGGCAGAGGCAGAGGTCAAGCTTCTCGGCCGCCTTGCTTTGTTTCTCTTGATGAGAATCTGACTCAGCATCATGCCACAAGCCATGGTAGAGGATGGGGCAGAGATTCTCAACCTACGCAGTCCTTTCACTTGGAGACACGACTTCTTCTACCTAAGAATAATTCCACGCAATTCCACTACACCTATGCATTGGACCGTCCCCACGTTACCATCACTATTAGCTTCAAGGAAGAGGCATCCTTCGAACCAGGACAAATCTCCAGGAAAAGACAGAGAAATTCCACCATAGCCTCTGCGCCTCTTCAGCTCTTGCGTAAGTCAGAGGCCCTTCCTGTCAAACCGGGTGCCAACTCCTCCAACAGCAATGGAAATGGAAGTAGTGGAAGTGGTAGCTTAGAATGGTCGGGTGAAGAAGGTTTCAAAGGCAAAGCAAGCACTATTCGCACCGCCACAACACATGGACCAGCAGCCCATCAAACGATGCATGCGGATGACTCTTCTGAAGACTACATGTGCCTCATTATGGAGGAACCATCGCCTCAACAAAATGACACCTAGCATGGAGAGGTCTTTTTTTACAGCTATGTTTATTTTCTATGTTAAACTATCTTTCCTAAATATTTTCACGACACTTAACTATTTTTTGTCTGAAGTTGGTTTCCCCTATGAGGGAAGCTATATTATGAATGGTTTCCCCATCTAGGGAAGTCAATATTTTGCTTTTTTGACATATAATGCCTCCGGAATTGCCTAGTACAGCGATTCCAGAGGCCCGTCTCTCCTTGTACATTATGTTACATTAATAAAATTTAGTCGAACTTAGAGAAAAAAAAGTTGTTATAAGGAAGTAACAATTACTCACAAACTTAGATATCAACCCTTTTCTTCCTTGTCATCCTATTTTATGTTCTGAATGGGTTCCATTTTCTTTTCTTTTCTGCAAGAAGATACTTGAAAATTAATATTTAATGCTAAATTGTTTATTTATTGTACCTAATGATTGAAAAATTCAATGATTACATATTACATTTGAAGCACGTTGTTGTTCAGATGGATCCTCCTATGATGCAATTTTGTCCATTTCTTTGACCATCTCCTTGTAAACCTTTTTGGACATTCCTAATGGCATATTTCTGATATCATCTCGTTCATCTTTTGAGATTTTCATAACCTTCTTGAAAATGTAGTATGAAAATAAACTATTTAAGTTTTATATTGATATATGAAAAGTAAATATAACAAAAGTGATTTATAAATGATAATTCTAGAAAGACATATAAAGGAATATTACTTTTTCATTCCTTTTTTTTGTTGTTGTACATTTTTTCTATTAAAAGTCTGACATGTCTCATTGACCAATTCTCTGGAAACTCTTCCTGTAGTTTAAATAAAATTTGGTTCTTGGAATCATTGGATTGATTTTTTTATTGTAAGTGAAAATAATGTCTATACATTTGTTCCACTAGATCCCTCAAACTTTTGTAAAAAATTTTCCCCCTTTCGTTAACCTAGAGCACCACTCCAGATGAGCTAAGGAGCAATTCATTTCCATTTTCATGTTCTATTATTTTTCTTTTCTTAGAACAACATTCCTTTTTTGAGTTGTTGGTCCTTGTAGAACATTAAACAAATGTGAATTAATAGATTTAAAAAAAAATTATCTAATAATTCTAAGTATATTATTAATGAAAATTAAAAAAAGAATCTCATATTGGATCGATAGTATTTTTTCATTCACCTAATTCATCCTGTTCCAATTTTTCCATGAAACTTTTACGCTCTTCTGGTCCTAGATAAAAAATAATCTTATCAAGCTTCATCATTTTGTGGCTCTGTATGATACACAATAAAACATACATATGAGTTATACTTACACATAGTTCAAAAATAATATTTTTTGTAAATAATTTACAAATAACTTGCCTTTTTTTCTTTTCTTGATGCATTATTAGTATTTTTGTTACTTGATCTCTTGTCAGCCATTTCTTTATCAATATGAAACCTGTACCATATCATTCATTAATATATTTTATAAATAAATTGTTAACTTTTCAAGTTAAAAAAGATATATCAAGAAACCGATGCGCTTTTCATAGTGTACGCACCGACATTGGTGTGTGGTGGTCTTATAAATGCACCGCCCAAACAGTATAAAACACCATATGGTGCTCTATTGCAACAAAGAGCACTGGTGCGTTACATGTCAACCACCGCACCAATTAACACAAAAAAAAATAATAAAAATTGTTTTAGTGTTATTTTTTGTAGCATATGGTATCATGGAGGGGGCGGTGCGGCCTATTCTTATAAACGCCTCATGCAAACAAGGAACCACTGTATGGTGCTCTCTGTCAACTAGGAGACCAAGTGCGGTGCATTATATGTTACATGGTGCACCGATTAACAAAATAAAAAGTTGTTTTTACGAAATAGTACGTTCGCAGTGTACCATAATGAAATAGTGCACCGGTGCCCTATTTTACATATGGCATACAGATTATAATTTTATTTTATTTTTTAATTTTTTATCAAACAGTATGTGCATGGTGCGCTGGGATAATCACCGGTGCACTAGATTATGTCCGGTGCACCGATTAAACAAATTCTGTTTTTTTTTAATTCACGCAAAGGACGGCATGGATTGGGATCCGACTATGCAAGTCGTCCCGTGGGTTGGATGTCATAGGCCTATATAGAGCAATACAAACCCTATAAATCTAAAATGAAAAGCCCTAATTCTGAAATCACAGAAACAGGGAGAAGAAAGGGCAGAAACAATAAAAATGAAGGGTTTAGGGTAAAAATGGATTTTTTTTTATTTATTTATGAAAATGAACAAAAAATTGAATTTTTTTACTTACTGCGTAAAAAAAACTACAGAAAAAGTAAAAAAATAATAAAATTTAATCACAAGATCATTTGAAATTCTATGCTACAGGGTTTGAATCACGAGAGGTTTGGAATTATGATTTTCTAAAAACTTCTGTTCGAACGTATTTCACTGCTCCACAGTGTTCTCGTGCTCTCTTGCTCCAAGAATTTCTCCTGCAAATCTCTGGCTGAAATTTTTTGCAAAAATAGTGAAATAATGAAAAGTGTTTAATATTTAAAGAATTGTTTTATAAAATTAGATTTTCGAAAATATTTTTCCGCCCATTTTTCAATTTACTTCTTTTTTTCACTTAAAAAAAATAGAGTTGCACTTTTTTTATTTGTGGTTATTCGTCACCGGTGCGTCACTTAATAGCACCGCACCGTTACGTCTGTTGATAACACGACACTGGTGCATAGTAACTAAAATGCACCGGTGTAGTTATATGTACATTAGCACCAATAACAAGAAGTCAATTTTTAAGGCACCGAAATTACTTTTAGGTGTGTACACTAAAATGCAGGGAGAAAATATCTTAATTATATCAAATGGACAATTCTTCAAAATGTAGCTCGTTCCATAATATTTCTCAAAGTCCATCACATAGTTTTCCCTATCCATCTCGAGACGTAATATTTACTTCATATTTTATTTATATTTTCATTATCTAATTGAATTTATTTTTTTATCCATGTCAATCATGCACAACTTAATCAAATTTATAATGTATACAAATTTGCAGGTTCATGCATATTCAAAATCGAGTTCAGATGCAAAAAATATTCAAAAAAATCCAAAAGGTCGGAAGCTCTTATCAGGAGCAGCATACCACAAGATGCATTTGGTAGATGAAAATGGACAGCTGCTTCACCCTGTCAATTGTAAAAATATTGCATCTTCTAGCCACAATCCTGGGACAAGGATGGTAATAATTATAATTTGTTGGTATATTGATTAATGTAATTATTTCAATGTCAAACCAATTAATCATATAATATTGTCAACGTGCTTACTAATCGATATCATATATTTTGTACTAATCATGTTCAATTTTTTTTTTTTAATTATTAGGATTCTAGTGATGATGAGTGACCTACCTACCATCTTCTATTTCACCCCATGACAATGTCAAATCGAGAGAAGACTAAATTAAGAGAAAAATTCGGAGAGGAACGATACCAAGAATGGTTGAATCAACCACTGATTCAATTCCCACGACGTCCAGATTCACCAATTAGGAATGACTACAGAAATAGTAGTTCTTCATAAGATGGCAATGGAGGCAATCAAATAGAGGCTGGTATGGATGATTACTTAAGGAATACGACTGCCATGGAAACAAAGTTGTTAGATGCATTCCAAAATGATGATCAACTAGGGGATGATGCTCATATCGCTGACACCTTTTTCAAAAACCTTAAATTTTCTTCCATCACTATTATAGCATCATTTTTCACCCTCATGTGATTAATGATTATCTCTTTGGCCTTGGGCACCCTTTCCCCCCAGACTTGAACAACTTCATAAAAAACAATGTCTAAAATCCCATACGCGATTATGCCTAGAATTTTCTGCGTATATACACGAGTCCATTCATACTTTTCCGTGTATTTCATTTAAATCATTAAAAATATATATATAATTCCATATTTTCAAGGCAGGTTGATGGTTATTCCCGTAATTCAACCACCCCAGCCCATGGCCCAACTGTTTCCAACCGCTGAAACTACTTTGAGGGAGTATAAAATCCCCTCATGTATATGGCCTAAAGGAGGGAGAAAATTATAGATATTATACTCTGTTGGAGCCCTATTTCAAGTCTGATATTCTTGTGCCTCCTGCACTTCCCAGGTATATCTAGGCAACCCTTGTTTCCCTTAGATGCTCATCATCCTATATGACATCTTGTGTGCACACATCTTGGAATAATCCTAGCGAGGTGAGGACTCGACGGATCCAGAGGACGGTCTGCTCGAAGGCCATGGAAGAATTCAGGTGATCTCTCCACTTTTCTATTATTATGCATGCCATTTATAATGAGAAGAACCATCGTGTTCCCGAAATTCACGTGTTTATATCTCTTTATATATGTGTAAAGATCATTAATTGAACATTCAGTAATGTTTATATGATATTATACATAAGTTACACTGACATCTAGGAATAATATTATATATACAACTAGAGTTTCATGTTTTTTCTTTCTTGATTTCAAGGTTACGAAGCATGAGGAGTTGCTAGGGGTTTGTACCCTGCGGGATCTACATCAAACGTAGGACTTTCGGATAAGTTCCACAACTTGTTATACCTAGTTTTCAGTATAAAATATAGGTTAAGTGAGTCCTTCTTGAATGG